>JAJMLQ010000125.1:0-617890 GCA_030569715.1 Williopsis samutprakarnensis
ATCAGGCCGAGGTGAATTAATACACAGTAATGCAAAAGGGGTGTGTTATTGAGCAGCCAATTACAGTCTACAGAACCTCTTGGAAGTACATTGAATAGATCTACCAGTACGGCTATATTACATTGATGACAAGTCTCTACGGAATTGTGCAACCCATCGCAGGAACGTGTATACCTGTAGTAAATAGACTGGAAGTGTAGAGCCATGGCAACTTGTCATGACTCAAACACCAGTTGTATCAACTACAGTACAAAACTATTTGCGAATTCCAAACCAACATTGCTACTTCAACTTATTGTATAATTGTAAGGCTTACTTGCTTGTAATCCGTAATGGCAGACCAATAACAATATCAACAAGAGTATATTCGACTTCTAAGTAGTCCATTGTATTGTTCCAGTTAAAACACTTTTTCATTCTTTTATATAATACTAGTTCCGCTGTCATACTTTAGATATCTATCTTTAAGCAATGAAATCTGGTCTTCTAGTATTTTTATGCAAACATTAACAGGTCTATAAACATTTCTAAAAGTTGTCTTTTAGCTCTTAAATCAGAGCTCTTCATCAGTATGCTCAGGTATGTGTTTTTGCAAGTAAAAAAAGCACGTGTTAGTTGAAGTTCAGGTGATCCGTATGGCGTTTGGTCTACTAAGTTTAAATGCCTTAGTCGCTCCTATGAGGTGCCACATATTAATTGTGAAATGTAACACTCACAAGAAGTTAGGTTAAACGTCCCTGGTGATCCCCGGCATATTTTGTTTTCTTTTTAAATAAATGGACCAGCAGCCAGTTTGGTCGCCTAATAACTCTTTGCATGAATGTGCATTTTTCGCTTATTCTAGATGTCTTATAAATTCATTCAACGTAGTCAGAAAGAAGTAATTGGAAGTAACAGAGTATGTGTTAATCGTGCATCATAAGCATTTCTCAACTCATAAATAAATAAAAAGCAATTAAAATGTGTTGTAGATACCATGGACTACTTGTGCCTTCGTATATGCAATTCCTATGATTATATTGCATGTACACAATGCATAGTAATGAAAAATTGCGTGGCGGTGGATATATTTTTGCCAGCATAAAAACAATTCATCATTCGAACATTTGCCGGTGATTCTAAAAGAATTAGGTCTTGTATCACATATAGCCTGTTTTTATAGAATTAGTAAGGCGACACTTCTATGAAGAGGTTTGCTGTAAAACCGTATCTATAAGATTATACATACATAAAAAGCAGGCGATCACTCGGGACATTAAAAGCGTAAACCAAATCAACACATCTTTCACTGAACTTAAGGACCTAAATGTTACTAATCATTACTGTGTCAGCCGCTGTGTTCCAGTTTTTGTACAGGGACATGGCTGTGTCATTTTTGATACTATTATTTTTATCCAGTTACAACCGATGTGGAAAAATTGGAACACTTTTGAAGACATCACAAATTTCAAAAATATTCTGGAAACTTACAAATCAACATCATGTTCAGACACACCACCTATATTGGAAGACCATATCTGACAACATATGTATCTGGCTGCACAGACGCAACATGAGAACAATATTGCAAGCTTGTGAGTCTGAGTATTGTTGCAGACGAGCTGTGACTTGTTTTGCCCGGTACTAACCTGAGGTCCCAGTGTACAAATGTATATGTGCATACAAATTACGCATATATCTCAAAACTCGAAGAGAATGTATATCCCATAACTTTATTTAGATTGAGATGCATGTGCCTAAATATTGCAGAAAAAGGATAGGGCTTGCTATTGGTAGATGTTGCACTGATTGACAGAATAATTTTTGTGAGCCGTCTTACGCCGACTCATTAATAATTATCGTCCGTGTTAGCTCAGCCGTAGGGTAATGCCAGTTTAATTCTTCCCACTACTCGAATGAAGTAAGTTCAGTACACAGTGGATAACCTATGATGAATCACATAGAGTTAATGAAAAACTTTACTAACTTCTTTTATGGGTACGTGCATGACCAACAAAGGGGTGAAGCACATATATCCGACACATCTTTGGTGTAGTACTCCTCACATTCTAACTGAGATTAAAATAGAATTGTAGCTGCAGTGGAATGTCAACTAATTGATATTACGGTATATATTCACAAAAGTTCCAAATATGGGGTCGAAACAGGGGGTAGATTGTCTCTTCTGAAGAGGGTCTAACGTTAGGCATACAATGCAAAAAAAACAAAGCCAGAAGACTCGGGGTAATAGGTGTAAGAAGCTAAGGGCGTATGGTCAAGCAGTTTGGTTATAACAGTCGCTTCATTGATCACCACGGCACTTTATAAACCACCTCTAATATAGAGTATCGGTATTGTATAGCCTAAAATTCCAGGCCAACATCATCGATACCATAGGCATCCATTTGCATAGTACATTAAATCTTTAATGCACGGAGAAATACCAAACATCTCAGCGTCGATTGTATCAACACCAAATTTGCTCATTTCAAATACTCTTCTACAACTGGTACAATTGTTTGAGTTACACATGTTGGCTGATAGGCACTCACACCTCGACCGAATCATAGACCACCAATGAAATCTCAGTCGATTTTCCACATTTGTAAGTCTAGCATTGTGGGGCAAGTTTCGGTTATTAGCCAACTTTGAGAGATACATAAGTTACAGCTACTTGCTGTCATTACCATTTTACGTTCGTGCAGTTTGTGCTACCACCATAGACGAGAATCAATATATAGCCTGTAAACTCAGTCTATAACCTCATAACACGCATCTGTAATTATGTCAAATATGAAATTTAATTCTAGCTACAAATTTTATTCATCTTCACAGACCACCCTGATAACCTCCTAAGGTCCTCAAAACATACATCTGGTTCAACTATGGCATTATACGCACTAGATATGTCGATATTTATGTCCAGGACCATACTCTCAAATCCTCGGTTGGAGGTGCCATCACAGTTTTTTTTTTTTTTACATATACAAGCAGTGCATCTAGAAGTCATGAGATTTACCCCTTCACGAGCTTGTGGGTCCAAAATAGGCATAGGAAAGTTCGGGGTCCTGGGTTCATGGAGATTGGGAAATTTTTTGATCACAGACTGTGGAATGTTCAGTCTATGCTTGTACTAATAACTCGACGAGATTGCGTGTAGTCTAAATAAAAAGACCTAAAGTTTAGTGGTGCCTTCAAAAGATTCTAAAATTGCAATTATGAAGTCAATCTGCTCACTTAAAAAGATACTTATGTGGTTCTTTTTATATCTATGACCAGGTGGAGGTCTCATTCATGACTCTGGAGTTACTACAACTCACTTAACCTGCCTTTCCAGGACTGCCAGATTGGACAATTGAGCCCTTCTAGACCTTAGGTTCGCAAAATAGGCCAAAGATATGTTTAGTTTTCCTGCGAGTTGCAAGTCTAGTTCGGATGCAGTAATCAAACCAGCCATAAGGTCCAATACGAAGCAGACCTAATAAGCATGATTATATACTGTTTCCTAGATATTGTTCGCTTCTAGTTATAAATAAAGCGAACGCATTAGGCAAATGGACTAAAAGCGTAACATAAAGGGAAGTTCTCAAAGCTAGTCCTCATAAACTAAACGAAGAAGGAATGTGAAATAGAGTTGATTTTACTTAAAACATTCCATTGCAAAAGTAATATCAGGGATATGTAACCAATTTCTTGGCCTTGGTGTATCTTATTTACTACGCTTCCAAGATATACCTATGGGATTGGATGCTGCAATGAGATTTATGGAAACTGCATACCAGTTTGGGCAAGTCATACAGTCCACAGGACCCCCTAGTAGACCAACTTCGAATACACGTACGTAAGTACCATCATGGATCTACTAAGACCTTAACTCTACATAGCTGTGTCTAAGTTTGAACTAAAAGATGGGAGAGTCATACATTAGCATGCCTATTTTATCAATATCAATCTTCAATTACCCTCGTCTGCACTGGCATCTGTATGTCCATCTTCCTCTTCGATTATCGTCGTTATTGGAGTGATTGGTGCTTGAAGTCCATTTGAACTACTAAATACGCTCGACGTTGATGAGCTCGTGGTTGCCATTGTGTTCACTGCGCTACTAGAAAGTGATGACATTCTCGTTGGTGGTTCACTTTCATGGAATGAAGAGCTTACTCGAGACCTGAAGGCTTTAGTCAATGGTGACTCGTTGTGCTGCTGAAGATTTTGCGTTCTCAATCTCAAAGTTGGAGATGATGAAAGTCCATTTGGTTCATCCATGCCAGTTTTTGTTTCTTTCTTCATTGAACTCATAGAACTTAGTGTGAATATATTATCCTCGTCGTCATCATGAATATCATACGGGTAATCAATGTTGTCAAGCGGAAGTTTGATGGGTTTCCTATCAGCACCAGTGCCCCTTAAAGCAGTATCCTTTAAAGTAGTACTTTTGGCGTACTCACTCAGTATCGATTCAGACGATGGTATTATCTTCACAGTTGCAATTTTGGAGCCAACCAATTTCCTTTTCTTCTCTATAGTGGTAGGTATTTGTTCTTCTAGTTTGGTCAACCAGTATATGATTTTCACAAACGTATAGTACGTGAATATCCCCATGAACATGGACGTTATACACATCAGATTAACGTACCTTAGCCATTGAACAACGATCTTCAACTCTTCGATACCGAACTCCATGTCAAACAAGTGTTCGAGAGAAGTTTGAAATAAGAGAGATAGCCAAAAGTTTAAGAATGCATGGGCATTGTACTCCAAGATGTGTATAAGCAACGATAAAGGCTCAAATATCACAGTAACTATTGCTTTGAGCAAGAACAAAATCACTTTTATGAACTTCCAAACAGTGCTGATTAGACCAAACCCTATCGATCGTACTAGAAATTTACCACTTTGATATATCCACAATGACGTCTCTTTGAGCACCTGAACCAGCAATGCCCTTGCCCTTAAGTAAGTCCAGCTTAACCAATCAATAGAGATATTTTTTACTGTCATTGTCACCAGTTATCACCAATTGTAGTATACTTCAGCTATAAAGGTACCACACAGAGCACCGTTGCTGTTCAATAACGCATTTAGCTGGTTAACGCGTACTGACTAGTATTCCTCCCCTCGTTTCTTATTCCTCTTTGCCCTAATTCCGGTACCTTTGTTGTTTTCGTTAACCGCACGCCCAAATCATTGTTGAAGTGGAAATTTTTCATCTCGTTTTCTCCTTCTTCCTTTCAACAGACCAAACAACCAAACAAGGCAAAGAAACATCGGGAGTTTGATTAGACAGATCAAGAACAACTTTGGATAAGGGTGTCCATGTTGTACTCTGTTTGTATAACACCCAAAGTACACACAGCCTTTTCTCTCTTTATTTATAGAAACAGACAGATGTATATATGTCAGATTTTACACTCCTCTTTCTGCCCCACATCCTTTTTTTGCTTCCATAGGATAGTGGGTTCTGGTATGGAGAAGAATGAGCCCATTTCAACGTTCTTAGTCCGCCTTTTGATACATCTAGGGCTTTGTAATTTTGGTGGGATCGTGTCTACGATCACTTAATTCCCGCGAGGGTCTGTGCTTTCCAACTATTAGGATTGAACAGTGGTGGTTTAGACTACATTTATTGTAAATTGTATTCAAATCTGTGTAGTATGGTAATACTTTTCTTTTCCGAAATGTTACCTCTTTTAAATACTCACAATATTCTTAATCACTGGTTGTTTTTGTGGTTCAGCGGCAACAACATCCTCACATACATGAAAACACGGCGGTAAATCTAACAAAAGGAAAAAAAAACACGCCAATAACAACAACGGAAACCCCCCTTTGAAGCTTTTCAAATTCACAACGTTTCCAAAGTAAACAAGACCATTGCAAATGACCGCTACGCCAAAGAAGTCTACTGAAGCAGAAGATGTTTTGGAGTTCTTGAACTCATTGCCTGAAACTTCTAAAAAGGATAGTACTAAGACTGACGCCGATATTTTGAACTTTTTGGATGAGCTAGAAGCCAACGACAAGTCAAAGGGCAAAACAAAGGAGGCGGCTAAGGTTGAATCTAAAGAGGAACGTTCGGTGGAAGCTGAGGAGAAGGTTGAAGATACATCAAGTGGTGATGTTCCAAAAGAATCTACAGAACCAGAGAAGACTGCCAATGAGGAACCTCAACAGGACTTTATCGATCCAATAGCGTCAATATCAAGCTGGTGGTCTTCAAGTGGATCTGCAACAGTTACATCTCTATGGAGCAATGCTCAACAACTGACTCAAAAAGCCCAAGAAGAAGCTCAAAAGCTGGCTAAGGATACAAATATTGATGGAAAGTTGAAGCAGTTACAAAACTTACAGTTGGATGAGGACACAAAAAAGAGGATCTTGAATGCTCGTGAAGACATTGATCCTTCAAAGGCAATTGGTTTCTTTACCAAGAACATCACGAGTGTTCTCAACTCGATCTTGGCTACTGATGAGATCTTGAAGATTTCAGTGACCCATGATTTGGAGAACTATAACGTTGATTCTCTTGTATCACACAGCTTTAAAACCGTTATGAAACAGGTTCAAGGTGGAATTGACATTGAAATAAAGAAGAGTACCGTCAAAGATGACCACGATAAACGTAATTTAAACATTTTCCAGGGCAAATCCATCGACGGTGAGAAGTTGGCATTTGCAAACATTGAGACCATCATTAAAGCTGATAATAAAGAAGAGACTAAAGAAGAAGACAAGGAGGATGGAATTAGATCTTCAAACCTCTATATTTCAATAGTTGCTGTTCAAAACTCTCACAAGGATCAAGAATCAGAAACCACAATTATCGATACCGCTGATTCCAACAATTTCTACTTCACCATTATCTTAAAGGACACAACTAATGACATTACTATAATCACCAGATCTCAAGCATTCCCAATTAAATGGGCCAAATGGCTAGATGGATCTGTGGAGAAACAAGATGAAGAAGGTGAACAGGATGATCAAGAAGAAGGGGTGGACCCTGCTGAATGGGTTAAGACTTGGGTTTACGATGGAATCGGATTAAGTTTGGGAGTGCTGGCCCAGAGTTATGTCGTCAAGAGAATGGGATACGACTGAAGATTATATAGTTTGATTATTTATATGGTTTCAATAGATTTTCTAACGTTTTCGAATCGTTGGCAATATGACTTTTCTCCCAATCAACAACCAATGGAGGGTTAAAATCACCTTGGTTAGTCAATTCGGTAAATTTATCAACACCCAACTCCAGGGACTGTAACTCCTCTGGTATAACAATCTTACTATCAGAGTTGACAAAGTGTGGAAATACCTGGGTAAAAATCTTTAACTGTTCTGAGTCTGATTGTACAAAGGATTTCAGCAATTTCAACTGATCATAAGTTGGTAATCCATCACGTATCTCTTCAACTTGGAATTTCTCCAATTGAGGTTGTTCATTTTTCCCCTTGGAGATATATGACCATAACGAACGTCTTGAACCTTCTTCTTCTTTCTTAAAATCTGGATTGGACTGCGGATTAGCAGCTGATAACAACGTCTTCAGCAGCGATGTTGAAGGTGTCCGCAAAGTGTGGAACAGTGTAATGATACCTGGATTTGATTGAAGTGTTTTGAACATTGACATATCTTGAAGACTCGCTAACAATGGCGAAGTGTGCTGTATTTTCCCCTTTTTTCTTTAAAAGTTAAGAGAGTTCCCGTTTTACCCCAAAATCATAGAGGTTTGCTGTAGCTGAGTTTAATTGCTACATTTTTCAACCCAAAAACCGGATTTGTCCCAAAGTTGGAAATGTCCTGAAAGTGCTCGAAATGTAGAAGGTGCATATGTCTTTAAAAGAACTAAGCTCAATTCAGTTCTTGAATAGCGGTAACAAGGTCGTAAAAGTAGTAGCATTACATTCGTGGAATCTTGTATAACATAGTAGTATGAATCAATTTGGATTCACGGCACCATCAATACCATTTATCAGAATATTTAGAGAATTGAATGTGCTTTATTGTTGGTATTGATCAGGTGGTTGCTATGGTTTGGAATTATCCTCCCATCTAAAACCTACAGATCACAGCATACCTTCCGTCCGAAAACATCCAAACATCAAAAATAAGTAAGTGTACCTTAACTTTCATACTCTGAGATCTTCTAAAATGTTATGATAACAATGCCGCTCTCCTGTGTATAGCATTGAAACACTACATAGATTCAACGAAACATAGAAGATAGTTTAACAACCACTGATCAACGGGCATTTGCACCAGAGCCACTGGGGAAGCAACAAACTGAAGCCCAAAATGGTTCCTTCAACAGTGAGCCATAAACATTGGCCAAGATTCGAAATCAAACATTCTGACAAAGATTATAAGGAGATATGTATACTTTTTACTTTCAAAGGGCCCGATCAGGGCACAAGTGGTGTTGATAAACTGGAAAACGCTTGCTCCAAGCACATTAATGCAGCATCAAAGTTTTGTTTTGACGAACCCCATCGGTGCTTTCAGCTACAAATTTAAAGATTTTCTTCTTGGTAGCTCTTTACCCCTAACAATCACTTCCAAACCACATGGCTGGGCTGGAAATCACTCAATGGAATCACTTTCAAATGGCAATTGCAATTGAATGAGATGCCGGTACTCTGTGAAAAAAGAACTCAAACTTGCTTAAAAGTTGGCAAGCACATCTTAGTTGTGATATTGTGCTGCTTCGACTGCTGCTCTAGACGTCCACTTTGTATGACTATACGGTCATACTAAGTGCTCAATGGAACTAACTAACAAATGTGAACGTACCATTAAATATTGTAGTAGTGATCCATGACCAACCATGATAAAAAAACTAAAACAAAGATGGTCATAACCGTAACCATAGTTTCATTGCACAGTTACAGTTCAAAGCTACATGAAGATATACATGTCAAACTCAACCTAAATATAGGCTGGTTACGACAAGTCGAGCGACAAGAGAGTATGAACTTCTTAGAACCTTTCAGAACTTGCACGTGTCCTGTTTTTGAGCCGTGTGTGTCATTTCAATGAAGGAACAGTCCTTTGATAGGGAAGCAGATTACAGTTATATGAAAACCCTACAGCGACAGACAAGAAAGCTATTGAAGAGATATATAAACTAGTTATATAAGTGAGCTAAAAGTTAACCTTGGCAACGGTCTCAGCAAAGTATTTGCCCTGAGCAGTGGCAATGTCCAACTCGAGCTTTGTAGGCTGTCTTGAACCATCTCCGGAGGCATATGTTCCCGCACCCCAAGGAGAACCACCATGGACCTCCTCTAAATTGACTTGTAGTTCACCAGCAGCACCGTATCCCAATGGAACAAAGATAACACCGTGATGGACCAAAGTGGACAAGGAATTCGAAATTGTAACTTCTTGGCCACCACCTGGAGTACCAGTGGAGACGAATACGCCGGCGTATTTCCCCTGTAGGGCAGCTTTGGCCCAAAGTCCACCAGTGGTATCCCAAAATGCCTTCCATTGAGCAGGGAAGTTACCGTATCTCGTTGGAATTCCAAATAAAAACGCATCATACTTGGTCAAAGTCTCATTTGTAGCGATTGGATAATCAGGTTTAGGTGGTGCGTGCATCCTCGTCAAGATTTCATCGCTTAGTGTCTCTGGAACTTGATAAATCGTTGCAGAGGCACCTGTGCTTTCAACACCACTCTTCACAGCCTCAGCCATCTTCGCAACATGGCCGTAAAGAGAATAGATTATGATTCCAACGTTCTTAGGAGCCATCGTAGTTGTGCTTTGTATTGTACGTTGTTACTTGTTCAATTGCTTGATTCCTGGTGTATCGTTGTTGGCATTGCTTAAGCAAATTTAGAAAGTGAGAAATTAGGGAGAGTGTGCCTTTTATACCCTGTGCAATGTGGATGAAATGGCTGGGCTGAATTTACAGGATGATGCCAGAAATAATGGAGAGGACATGCAGAGCTGTGGTTTGCACTACAAAGTTACTAATAGCTTCGTAATTTCTTATTCGTGTATTAGTTTCTATTATCGCATTGTTACCACTACCAGTTAGTAATGATTGTGTAATTAGTCCTGATAAGGACGTGCGGTGTATAAAGTGGGGGGATCTTTAAACTTCATAGCCAAATACATCAGGTCTTCTCTGGTTCCATAGGGGCATATTAGTTCTGACTTTAGTCAGATGTTCCAAATCGATATCAGCAACGCAAATTGATTCCTCCTGTGGATCAATATCGCTAACTTCGGCTATTATTGTACCCCATGGATCGATAATTATAGTATGTCCATAGCTAAATCTCGTTGGTGCATCCACTGCTGAGCTCTGTGTATCACCTTCATCTGTTATGCTGGTGATATGGCCACCTGTTTGAGCTGCCATCACAACATAGCACTGAGTATCAATTGCTCTTGAACGTCCTAGTAGATGCCAATGTGCTGCGCCTGTTCTCTGCGTAAAAGCAGAAGGAAACGATAATATCTCTGCTCCTAAAGTTCTCAACCTCAAGGCAATCTCTGGGAATCGTAGATCGTAACAGATTGCCAATCCAACGTTCCCAGCAGGTGACTTAAACGGTGTCAATACACTATTCCCCGGTTCCACACCTTGTGACTCTTTAACAATAGCACCTCCAGGGATCTCAACATCGAATAGATGGACCTTTTGGTATCTATGGACGATTTCTCCTCCAGGGTTGAACCACAGTGAAGTGTTCAATACTCGGTTTCCCTCCTTTGAGGGTTCATGGACACCAACGTTAACTTCGAGGTCGACACCAGCGGAGGATAGTTGTTTCAACTTTGAAGATATGGCTTGAACGAACGGTGAATCGTCAACGTTCTTAGCCAATTCTTTAGAAAATTCCTGTGACTTGGCTATGTAATCAGAGGCTTCTGGAAGAAAGAGCACTTTTGCATTGGCCTTAACTGCTCTTTCGATAAGTCTAACAGCCATTTCACCATTCTTCCTAAGCGAAGAAGTCGAGGAGAGTTGACCTGCTGCTATCAACACCATTATTCTGTTATAGTTATCGTTGACTTAATACAACCACTGGCTTACAGCTTTACACGCTAATGAGGACACTGTTTTCGTTTAACCCCCCCCCCTACTAAAACTGTGGATACAACTAGTTGCGGAGCTATAGCCGCATTGGGGAATAGCGCCCAGTGATGGAAAGGAGAAGCATCTCATCATTGAATGGCTCCTTCTCTATGAATAAGCACTTGTAATCCACAGTTAATAGCCAGCCTGAACATCATAAGTCATGTCACTAACCGAAATGACAACCCATTGTCAACACGCCCAAGTTCTACCATAAATGGAAATACCCGACATTCGTCAACATTGCAGCGTCGGATTACTGCAAACGTACAACAAATGCATTGGAAACTTGGGTGTACCAGTTCTTACCTTTCCAACTAGCACAGATCTTCATTGCTCGGCTCTAAGGACATCTCTCTATCGCCAACATGGGACTCTCTGGACCTGAACTCGTTGAAGCCAAAGGCACAATCACTGAACCTGTCATCTTGACTCTAAAGGATGGCAGTGAGGCCACTCTTTTACCCTTTTACCATACTGATCTAAACACCTCCAAGTTACCTTCGAGTCTCGTTGATTTCTTATATCAGGAGTTCAACAGGGAAATCGAAAAGGGTGATACTTATCCACAGTTGAAGCAGTTGACTCGCTCGGAATTCACAGATTACTGGTTTGGTGCATTCACAGCGATCCTTCTCGATGGAACCGATGTCTCCTTCACTCCAACCACCAAATGGGAACAGGTAGTTCTTGGAACTTATTACATCAAACCAAACTACGTAGGTATATGTTCTCATAATTGCAATGCCGGATTCCTCGTCAACCCACGTTTCAGGGGAAAGGGTATTGGAAAAGCCTTGGGTAGTTCTTACTTGAAATGGGCTCCAATACTTGGATACACCTATTCAGTGTTCAACCTCGTATTCGTTACAAACGTTGCCAGCGTGAAGATCTGGGACTCTTTGGGCTTTGATAGAATCGGTTATCTTAAGAACGCAGGAATCCTTAAGGGCCACGAAGCTCCAGTTGATGCCATCTTATTTGGTAAAGACCTCTAAACTATTAGAACTTGTAAAAAAGATATACTTGTTATATAGAACACTGATGTTGTCTTTCTCGTAGGCAGAAGGAGCGCTTGTTTTGGCGGAGGGGGGAGGAAAAAATCCGCCATGAGGGGGCGAAAAATGTAAACAAACCGGAAAGGAACACAGAAACATCAACAGTAAACAAAGCGAGAACAGAAGAAGGTGTTCATAGTGACGAATACTGGCTTGTTTTATACGAATAGTTGTTATCAAACAGAGATTCCAATAGTGGTGATATATAACTAACGTTGTTCTTTCTCTACTGTGGCGATCGGGTTGTATGAAGTGATCATTGTTGGGATTTATCAACAAATACATCACCACCTGTTTACAAGCTCTACCACTCACGCGCTCTAAAGATCTCGTTAAGTATGTCAGCACCGCTTTTGAAGCTCTCAGATTATCGACCAGATCAGCACTTCACCGTTCTGATACCCCCATATACCGTGTTGTTAAGAGATGGTGAAACAACAGCAACGATCTATCCAATTCATAACGCTGATCAACTACCACCAGGATTATTGGCGTTCTTAGCTGATGAGTTCAACATGGAGGTGGAACGTGGTGATACGTTCCCATTCTTTGATACGCTGGATATTGAAGAGTTCAAGACCTATTGGTTTGGTTCATTTGCTGCCGTGATGGTCTTGGGAGATGACGTACAACTGGATCATCAGAGACAATGGGAAAAGGAATGTCTGGGTACTTTCTTTATAAGAAATAACTTTCCTGGTCGTTGTTCACATATATGTACAGGTGCGTTTTTGGTTAATGCCGGTATTAGAGGTAAAGGTATTGGAAGAACCCTCGTTGAGTGTTTCCTAGACTGGGCACCAAAATTGGGATATACGTCTTCAATCTTCAACTTGGTTTTCGAACCAAACGTTGGAGCAAGAAAGATCTTTGAATCATTGAACTTCAAGAGAATTGGTAAGATCAAAGCTGCTGGTATATTGAAAGAACATGAAAATGCCGTTGATGCGATCATTTACGGTAAAGAATTTGTTCATACTGTGGAATCAAATCAAAATACTTATAGATTTGACAAGATCAAATACTACTTGGAAACTGGAAGGTATCCACCACTTATGGATCGTCAGGATAAATCAAGGTTGAGAGCTTCTGCATCCCACTATAAACTACTTGATGGTCGACTATTCTTGAAAGGCCGTGAAGTTATAAGTGATCCGAGCCGTCAGTTGGAGATCAGTTCCGAGTACCACAGAGCTGGACACGGTGGTATAAATAAGGTAACAGCTGCTATAGTGGAACGTTATCATTGGCCAAGGATTAAAGATACCGTCGCTCAGGCTATAAGGAACTGCACTGAATGCAGAGATCCAACAAAGACTCCAAAGAGAAAGAAAGACGATCACCCTCCAAAATCACTCAAGAACGCTTCGGAAGATTTGATACCTGGTGATCAAATAGATGATGTTGACGGTGATCGTCAACGACATCATAGCCATCATCAGGAATATAGCAGAATAGTTGCATCAACCAGCCATATACAGCGAGCTGATGCAAACTTGTTGCAAGAAGATCTTACAAACCTCAGTGATCCCTCTGGAATTCTCGCTGCAGTGGAAGATGCCCATAGACGTCAAATTCAACAACAGGAGCATTCCAGTTCTCAACACCATACACCAAATACTTCAAGCGCAACTCCACAATCTTATGTCAGTGCAGCATTACAATCAAAAGATGTTGCCAACTATAGACCATATGATGAGCAAATTCACCAACAACAACAGCAAAGGCTGAGACAATTTTCTAACCAAGGGTCATTCATACAATCACACCAACAAAACTCCTCATCATCGCCACATCAACAACAACCACAGCAGCACTCACAGCAGCACTCACAACAGCAGTCGCAACAGCAACAGCAACAACAACAACAACATCCAGAAACAGATATCCCTGTTGATCCTGAAGTGAGTGCATTCGATACACATCAGCAGAATGGCGAAGAGATTGAAATTGCAAGAGCTCTAATACAAGCCAATGAGGATCCAGAACAAAATAATGAGGATGTCTTCAGGTGATAAATTCCATAAGCTGAAGTATCCATAGTTAATACAATGTTACAACAACCTTTTATCTACCCTACATCACCACCTAAAAAAACTAATTACAAATCTGTGTTTTCGTATCAAAACCTCTAATTAAAACAAATATGGATCTTTCATATCATCTATCTTGGATTTCGTGAACCTTTTTCTCCTTTAATGTTAAGAGAAAGTAAACAAGAACCCAGTCTCCCAACAAGGAACTAAACAAGAGTGGTCTCCAGTCACTCTTGCAACATCTCTCACTAACACAAGGCAAAAGACAATAACAAATTAGCAATCCAAAATAGCAAAGATTAGAAATCAACGCCAATGACCATAGCAAGAAGAGCCATTCTGATGAACAGACCATATCTCATCTGTCTAAAGTATGCAGCTCTTTGGTCAAAGTCCACTTCCTCTCTAATCTCATTGACACGTGGCAATGGGTGCATAACAGCCATGTGCTTCTTAGCGGAAGAAAGAATCTTGTTGTCAACGATGTATGTATCTTTGAGTCTCTCGTATTGGGCTGGGTCAGCAAAGCGTTCTTGTTGAACTCTTGTACAGTACAAGATGTCAGATTTGGCAATGATATCCTTAGTTAATTCCTCAGACTCAACGGCAAGCATACCCTTAGCCTTAAGCTCATCTCTAATCTCTTCTGGCAAACGCAACTCCTTTGGAGCAACCAAGTTAACACGAACTTGGTATAGACCGAGCAAGTGGCACAAGGAGTGGACTGTACGACCGTACTTCAAGTCACCCATAAATGTGACAGTGATACCGTTAACAGTACCAAGTTCCTCACGGATTGTGAACAGATCCAAGAATGCTTGTGTTGGATGCTCACGGGAACCGTTACCACCGTTCAGAATTGGAACAGGAGAGAACTTAGCAGCAATCTCGGCAGAAGACTCCTCTGGATGACGCAATACAATGGCATCGGAGTATGAAGCAAGAGTTCTAATAGTATCTTGCAAAGTTTCTCCCTTCTTAACAGATGAAGCAGCAGCAGAAACTGCAATGGTCTTACCACCAAGTCTTTGCATAGCAGCATCAAATGAAGATGCGGTACGAGTAGATGGTTCGTAGAACATCGTGGTCAATAAACGACCTTGCAAGATATCAAGAACACCTTGTCTCTCGACACCCAATCTCATCTCTTGGGCAACAGCGAACAAAGCGTGCAAGTCAGAACGACTAACGTTTTGAACAGACAAGATAGAACGACGCAAGAATGGGTTGTTGCTGCGGATAAATGTAGCAAGAGCACTTGCTGGTAACAACTCTCTTGGTGGACGTGAAGAAACAAGTTCAGTGCCCTTGACCTCTGGTCCCTCTTCCTCAACTAGTGGAGTACGAGTAGCTTCGCTTGCAGAGAATGAGAATCTGGCTTTTCTATGAGTTTGAGGTGTTTGTTCTATAGCAGCTGTTGTTTGAACTATAGAGTTACCTCTCTTCTTGTAAGACGAGTTGTCAACACCGAGTGCCTGATCAACGATCAAGTCTCCCTCCAGGCATACAGTCTGGTCATAGAACTGAACACGTTCAACACCACCCTTCAATTTGCCCTCAAATGGTGACCAAGTTGAGGAAACATGCAATGTGGATAGTTCACGATCCAAGTCAATCTCAACAACTGAATCTTGCTCTGGCAAGTTGAAGATCTCAACTGGCTTGGTGTACAAACGTTCAATGATATCGGCAGCTGTCAAACGGCCATCGTCAACAGCTGAGAACAACAGTGGGAGGGCATCTGGAATACCAACACCTGCAGTGGCTGGTTTTCCCAAGAATGAAGCCAACAAGTTTGGAATGACACCCACAGAGAAGACATCAATGATGTCCAAGTTCTCCCAGAGAGCATTTTGAGCTTTCTTTGTTGGCAAGAATGAAGCTTCTGGGTATTCATCTTGAGACAAGAACAAGGAATAGATCGAAACGTCAAATGTGACCAGGGAAGATTTCTCCTTAACCAACTTAATCATGTACAAGTCGGCCTTGCTGTTAACGCCAGTAACATGGATGTTTCTGTTGTTCAAGGTGGCCAACAACAACAAGGATGCCAATTCGGTGGATTTAGCGTCAGTAATGATTGGCTTGTTTGATGGCCACTCGGCAAAGAGAGAAGTCACATCAGAGACGTTGCTCTTGAGGAACTTGTTGAAAGACAAGAACAATGATGCAACTGATGATGAGGCCTGAATTGCTTGAGCTTCATTGTCCTTTGTAGCAGCAAATGATAAGCTGTAATCTGTGTAACCAGCGTTTGACAGCGCAGTGGTGATGGTATTCAAAGTCTGGACATCAGAGATGGCAGCACCATTTTGAGAAATTGGCAAGATGTGGTTGTAAGTAAAACCAGAAGTCAAGGACAACTTGGTCAACTCTTCGAATGAAGATGATGACTCAAATGATGGAACAAATGAGGACACGTTGATGAGTCCTGGAGTGGTGATGATTCTGTGAGAAGTTTGAGCATCTCTGCTGGAAACGTCAAGAGAGATGTTTCTGGACAAAGCCTCAATCAACAACTTTGCACATTTAACATTAGTCACCAATGGCACAGCATAGTCAACAGCCATACGACGAGTTCTGTAACCCTTTGAGACGTAGTTAGCAGGACGACGGAATCTGTTGGATGATGGCAAGTTGATGTACAAGTCAATCATGTTGTTGGCCAAGTGCTGAGTCAAGGAATACTCAGACTTCTGTTCATCATCTTCTTCGTTCAAAATCTCCAAGAACTTGACTGGAACATCGTGTTCCTTGATGAAATCAGCAGTACCTGCGGTTGCAAACAAGCTGTAGCCCATCTCGTACAATTTCTTGATGGATGGCATCAATTCTTGCTTTTCCTTGAAGGAACCAATGGACAACAGAATGTTCTTCTTTGGTAATTGGAACCCAGTAGCGATCAAGGACTTCAGGTAAGCCTCGTATTTGTTATGACCAAAAGTGGCAACCTCACCTGTTGAAGCCATCTCGACACCCAGAATTGGATCAGCACCAGACAAACGGGAGAACGAGAATTGAGGAACCTTGATAGCACAGTAGTCCTGTGGTAAATCCTGGGTTGGGTATGCTTCAACTGGGAAGCCCATGATGGCCTTGGTGGCCATTTCAATCATGTTGGTACCGACAACCTTGGAAATAAATGGGTAGGAACGAGAAGCACGAACGTTACATTCAATCACCTTGATATCGTTGTTCTTAGCGATGAACTGGATGTTGTATGGACCAGTGATGTTCAAGGCTTTACCAATCTTAGCAGTAGCGACAACAATACGTTTGACGGTTTCTGGATCCAAGTCTTGTGGTGGAACAATCAGAGTAGCATCACCAGAGTGAACACCAGCGTTCTCAACGTGCTCAGACACAACATGCATGATTAGTTCACCATCCTTAGCAACAGCATCCATTTCAATCTCCTTTGCATTCTCGATGTACTTGGTAATGACAACTGGGTAGTCACGAGACACTTCAACTGCCTGTGCCAAATACGAAGCCAAATCGTCCTTGGAGTAAACAGTGTTCATGGCAGCACCAGAAAGCACATAGGAAGGACGAACCAACACTGGGTAGCCAACATCTGCGGCAAAGTCCTCGGCCTCGTCCATGGAGGTTAATTCCTTCCATGCCGGTTGATCAACGCCAATGTTATCCAGCATACGAGAGAACTTGTAACGGTTTTCAGCAGAATCAATCATCTCTGGAGACGTACCCAAGATCTTGACACCGTTTCTATGCAATTCCAAGGCAATGTTGTTAGAAGTTTGACCACCCATGGAAATCACGACACCGGCAGACTGCTCAAGCTCGTAGATATCCAAGATACGCTCCAAGTTGATGGTCTCAAAGTACAATCTGTCGGCCTCATCGTAATCAGTGGAGACGGTCTCTGGGTTGTAGTTCACCATGATTGTCTTAGTTCCACTCTGGCGCAGAGTTCTGACAGCAGTGACAGCACACCAATCGAACTCGACAGAGGAACCGATACGGTAGACACCGGAGCCCAAAACCATGACACCGTGGTCGTCGAAAGTGACATCGGAAGAATCAGCGTTGTAGGTGATGTACAGGTAGTTGGTGTAAGCTGGAAATTCAGCAGCAACGGTATCGATTTGCTTCACGAATGGAACAATACCAAACTCCTTTCTCAATCTTCTAATGGCAACCTCGTTGGAATCAACAAACTTGGCAATCTGTCTGTCCTCGAACCCCAGTTGCTTGGCCTCACGGATAACCAACGGGGTGAGCTTTTCCTTGGTGCCAAAGGACTCCAAGTAGCCAGCAAACTGGATCAACCCATGCAACTTGTTCAAGAACCACTTGTCAATCTTGGTCATGTTCCAGATCTTGTCGACAGAGTAACCAGAGTGCAAGGCGTTGGCAATGGCAAACAGACGCTGGTCAGAAGGAGTCTGCAATTCAGAGTCAATGTCGATGGACATGAGAGCTGGCGTGTGGTTGAAGCCCAAGTTCTGGTAGTCGACGGAGCGGATCGCCTTCTGAATGGCCTCCTCGAAAGTTCTACCAATAGACATGACTTCACCGACAGACTTCATGGAGGAGGACAACAGAGTGGAGACTCTTGTGAACTTCTTCAAATCCCATCTAGGAATCTTCACAACGACGTAATCCAGAGATGGCTCGAAGCAGGCACATGTAACTTTGGTGACGGAGTTCTTAACCTCGTTCAATGGGATGTTCAGACCAAGCTTAGCAGCAATGAAGGCCAATGGGTAACCAGTGGCCTTGGAGGCCAAAGCAGAGGAACGAGACAAACGGGCATTGACTTCAATGATACAGTACTCCTTTGAGAATGGGTTAAGTGCATATTGAATATTACATTCACCAACAACACCCAGGTGTCTGATGACATTGACAGCAGTGGTTCTCAACATGTTGTAATCCTCATCGGACAAAGTCTGCGATGGAGCAACAACGATGGAGTCACCGGTGTGAATACCCAACGGATCAAAGTTCTCCATGTTACAGACAGTAATACAATTGTCAAAGGCATCACGCACAACCTCATACTCGATTTCCTTCCAACCCTTCATGGATCTCTCAACAAGAACTTGTGGAGATGCGGCAAAGGCCTTGTTACAGAGCTCGATCAACTCTTCTTCGTTGTCTGCGAAACCGGAACCAAGACCACCAAGGGCATAAGCAGCACGAACAATGACTGGGAATCCAATGTCCTTGACGGCAGCCAAGGCCTCTTCGACGGAGCTGGCAGAATGAGACTTTGCACATTTCTCACCAATCTCCTCCATAGCCTTTGCAAACAAGTCACGGTCTTCGGTGGTGATAACAGTGTCAATCTGGGTACCAAGGACCTTGACACCGAGACCTTCGAATTCGTCCTTCATCTCGATACCAACAGACAAGGCTGTTTGTCCACCAAAAGTACAGTAGATTGCATCAGGCTTCTCGTGAAGAATCACCTTTCTCACGAATTCAGCAGTAACCGGAAGGAAGTACACCTTGTCAGCCAACCCCTTAGAGGTTTGGATAGTAGCAATGTTAGGGTTGATCAAGATGGTGTAAATACCCTCCTCTTTCAAAGCCTTTATAGCTTGGGAACCGGAGTAATCGAATTCACCAGCTTGACCAATGGACAACCCACCGGAACCCAAGATCAAAACCTTCTTTGGTTGAACTCTTGGGTGAGCAGCCAAGTTATTAGCAATCTTACCACCTGGGAACTCAACAGCCTTCAAAGTCTTTGTTGTCTTGTGTTCCAACACGGACTTGATGAAGACATCAAACAAGAACTCGGTGTCTCTTGGACCTGGGGTGGATTCTGGGTGGAATTGAACGGAGAAGTACGGCAAATCGGTGTGATAAATACCTTCGTTAGAACCATCATTGGCGTTCACGAACAATTCCTTCCAGCCATTGGCCAACGTAGTGGTATCAACGGCGAAACCGTGGTTCTGGGAAGTGATGTAACAACGACCGGAGATCGTGGAGGTACAAGGAATGTTGTGACCTCTGTTACCAAACTTGAGCTTCAATGTAGATGCACCGGTGGCTCTGGCGAGCAATTGATGACCCAAACAGATACCAAAAACTGGAGTCTTCTTGGAAGCCAGGATCGTGGACAATTGTTCAACCAAGCTGTCCATGACAGATGGATCACCTGGACCGTTAGAGACGAACAAACCATCATACTCCTCGCTGATCAAGTCGTGGTCGTGAGGAACAACTTTCAACTCGACACCACGTCTAACGAAACAACGGATTTGGTTGTACTTCATACCTACATCCACAGCAACAATTCTCAAAGTCTTGCCATCTGGGCCCTTAACGGCCTTCTCTGGGGATGGAGTGTAAAGAACTGGTTTCTTGGTGCTCACCTTAGCAACCAAGTTCTTAACGTTTGGATCATCCCATTCTGGAATCTTGAAGTGGCTTTGCCAGTTATCTGAGGAGGCATCTTCAACTGAGCAAGCATCAGATTGGAGACTGATACGACCCAACATGGAACCACATTCACGCAAGTGCTTGGTCAATGCCCTGGTATCGACACCGTAAATAGCAGGGATGTTCTGCTCCTTCAACCATTGGCCTAACGAGGACTTTGCCAAGTAGTGAGAGTACTCCTCTGTGTAGTGAGCAACAATCAAACCGGCAATGTGGATTCTGTTAGATTCAAAGTACTTTGGCAATTCTGGAACGTCATCATCTTTAAGCTCACGATCAGGAACACCATAGTTACCAACGAGTGGGTAAGTGATAACCAAGATCTGTCCTTCGTAAGAAGGATCGGTAATGGCTTCTGGATAACCAACCATACCGGTCTGGAAGACAAGTTCACCGGCAGCTGGTGTTTCAGAACCGAATGAGTAACCTTGGACGACGGTTCCATCTTTCAACTCAAGAGACATGAGACGGTTACCAGTGGACTCCATAGGTGGAGAAATTGGGGCAGAAGGAGTCATATTTTACTTAGTTATTTCTTTTCTTCGTTTAGATGCTAGTTCAATGATGTTAGTTAGTTTTCGACAGGTGTTTCATAATAGTTCAGGGTCCACTTGATGTCTACAGTGTGAAGATGTTGCCGTTCTATCGATAGAGGTGTTCTTTTATTGAGGATTGAGCACAATGCCCAATTCTTCTCTCATCTTCTTCTCTCATAGTAGGCAACATCCCACATTGTTCGACATCGCTTTCCAGGACCCAGATCCCAATCACATCGGCATCTTGTCCCTCCAAAGAAGAGGAGAGCAAAGATGGGACGCATAGACAAGCTGGAAACTCACAATATTGAGCAAAAAAAACTCCCTATTTGCAAAAGACAAAGGATTCAATCAAAGAGCTGGAGACTAGATCAGTGAAAACCTTTTTGGATAACCTTCTTGTTGAGACAGTTGATAAAACTTGCGATGTAATAGAAAAGATGGAAAAATTTTTGGAGACGAGATTTCCTTTCTATAACGTAAGTGACTCAATAGTTCAAGTGTCTTTCTTGCAAAAGTTATGTTTTCCTCCCTTTCAGCGGAACAAGAGAGTGCTTTTCTGAGAGAAGAAGAAGAAGAGAGAGAGAGGAAGAGAGAAGGGAGAAGAGAGGAGGAGAAGAAGAAAGAGAAGAAAGGAAAAGGGAAGAGATGAGCTCTTTTGTACGATCGAGACATAAAAAAATTTTTTTTTTCGCACCAGGAAAATTTTACGTTGCGCCAATTTGCGCAAAAGAAAATTTTCCGTTCGCAAATGTCCGAAAGAAAGACAAAAGAGGAACAACAGCACACATCTAAATCTTTATCATATATGCACAAATTCTCCTATTCTAAAGGTGAATACCTAAAGTTTTCCACTGCTTTGGAGATGTGAACCCACGTTTTCTGAAACCTCGTGTATTTCACAGTGACTGTTCAATTCATCTGAGCAGAACAACGACAACCTAATGGTTTATCCCAAAACGCTTCCCGCAAATTTGTCGTTCTACGTCACCGTTTATGTCAACCGAATTGCAGTGCCAATTACCGCTTTGGGGCATCGAGTTACGCAGACAGACACCCGTACGTGGTTGTCACCACTGCAACTTGATGAAAAGCCTGCTAAATCCAATTCCACCGTTGAGTCGTTAATGCTCATTCCACTGTGTCATTGACTATGTCATTGAGTACGTCATTCACTATGTCATTCACCACACGTTGGACCCTCATCAGTTTCGCTGGTGTTTCTGCTATTGAGCGTCGTTTACCGCCCAGCCTGCCTGCGTAGGCACTCTTCGTGCCTCTCCGTACCTCATCACCGCTACTGCTGCGCTTAAAGCCGTGGGAAAGAGACGGAGAGGCAGTGTATGGTGGGCTTCCCAGCGGAAGAAAGCCTTTGGTTCATAGACATAACGAAGAGGAAAACCGTCAAACAACTTCAACGGATGTGAAACTCTTTTAAAACAAACTGCTTAAAAGTAAACTGCTGAGGGAAAAGTAACGATAGCCGCCACGTTTTTGTGTCGTATTATGCCCATCCTTTACAGAAGAAAAACAAAAAAAAGCCATTTTTCTATGCTTGTTTCTGTGGTGATATCAAAAAAAAAGAAAAAAGGCACGGAAACCAACACTGCATCGCATTTTTAGGCTGGAGAAGAACAGTGAAATTTGAGCCAATTCTACAAACTGCGAGCGGGCATTTACTACCACAAACAAAGAAATAAACAAAGAAATAAACAAAGAAATAAACAAACGCTCAGGTTCACTTGAAAGACCTCGTACTAAACAGAGAATCAAGGCGAACTCGCTGGAAAAGATACAGAGAGGCCGGTCCGTTCAATTAGAGCGTATCGACTGTCCACAGAAGTTGTTTCCTTTCTGCGAGGGAATTCACTTCCTTTTTGGCTACAACACTGCTTAATCCAGAGAACAGCATAGGAGGGGGAGGAGGAAGAAGAGTAATTGAGGATGTCGTGGTTCTCTCGTCTGCGACAGAAGCCAAATACGAGGAGATTTCTCTCCGCTCAGACACTATCAACGCTTCACGTGAAGAAAACCATTGGTTGGAAGCTTAGAGACGCTGCCGGTGCTGTTGAAGAGAAGATAGGCCCATATGTCAAGAAGGTCATTCCGAGCTTTGTCGCTGCACACTACGTCTATGTCATCTCGATGGTGATACTGTGCTCAATAGTTCTGTACCCTGTCAAGAACGCTCCATACATTGACATCCTCTTTTTCGCTAGCGGGTCATCGACCCAAGCTGGGTTGAATACCATCGATCTGAACAATATGGAGCTGTACCAACAGATTACCATATACATCGTCTGCATGCTAACAACACCCATCTTCATTCATGGATCACTCTGCGTGCTACGTCTATACTGGTTTGAACGGTATTTCGATAACATCAGGGTCAAATCCAAGTTGAACTTTCAAATGAGAAGAACTGCCACTCTGGCTGCCAGGACTCAAACAATGGACAGGTTCAGGAGTGTGGATTCAACGGTCCCTTTCACAAACAAACAGAGGGAAGAACTGCACAAGATTGTGGACTCTTCTTCATCCTCGGATATTGCACCAATAGAGCCAACTGCTCTCACTCAGTCTGCTATGGATCTACATAGAAATGTACAGGTGACCCACGAATCTGAACCTTCTTCATCTGATGAAGAGAGGGTATCTCCAGAGGATAGACGAGTCAAATATTCCAAAACTGAAGACGATGACAATGATATTAACGGCATCAGATCTGGAGTTAACAACATCAAGTTTGGATCTCTTCCGAAGCCTAAAAGAGAAGAATTCGAACCTAAGGATGTTATGATGTCCATCAAAATGATGAGAGACAAACCGCAAGAAGACAACGATGAAGATGATGAGAACGGTCCTGTCTTGGTGGTTAAAGGTCCTGCTGAAAGAGAACGCCCGAAGCATAACAGAACTAACTCGCAGGTGCAATTTTCTCTACAAAAGCCTCACAAGATGAGAAAAAGGTCTGGTCTGAGAAGAAGTCTCACTAATCGTAACTCCACCTCTGAGTCAGCAGATGCCAGTGATGTTGAAAGTCAAAGAAATTTTTTACAAAGAGCCCAGTCTCATCTCCAATTACCATCATCTGATCTGAGTGGGGGTGCTAAGTTCGTGAAGAGATCAAACACCTTGGACCCAAGTAACGATGAAGAAGCCCGGTTGGGATTCACACCAACATTTGACCGGATAAAGAACAAGTTTCCAAGAGGATTTAGAAGAAGATTTTCTTCAAACACGTTTGACAATACATCTCAAGTCCTAGATACATCCGCGTCTGATACAGAAGAAGATGACGAGGAAGATGACTCCGACGACAATTCAGATCATGTGCTGAGAAGACAGATGTCCGCTCCGTATCTCTCGTGGACCCCAACAGTTGGTAGAAATTCGACCTTTGTTAACCTTTCTCAACAGCAAAAGGAGGAACTTGGTGGTGTCGAATACAGGGCAACAAAACTGCTCATTAAGATCATCTCTGTTTACTACGTGGGTTTTCACATTCTTGGTTTTATGTTTTTGGTTCCCTGGATTTTACATACGCCCAGATACCAATCAGCAGTGAGGGAATCTGGGACTTCTTTGACGTGGTGGGGATTCTTCACGAGTATGTCAGCATTCAATGATCTGGGTTTTACCCTTACTCCCAACTCTATGGGGTCGTTCAACACTTCACCGTATGCCTTACTTGTTTCATCATTTTTCATTGTCATTGGAAACACAGGGTTCCCTATCCTTTTGAGATTCATCATATGGGTGATGTTCAAATTCTCTAAAGATTTGTCTCAGACTAAAGAGTCTTTGGGTTTTTTATTGGACCATCCACGTCGTTGTTTTACACTGTTGTTTCCAAGTGGACCAACCTGGTGGTTATTCTTCATTCTTGTTCTTCTTAACGCTGTGGATCTTGTCCTCTTCATTATTCTAGATATCAATGCTGAGGTTGTAGAGGAACTAACTACTGGTGAAAAGGTTCTTGATGGGTTTTTTCAGGCTATTAGTACCAGAACTGCTGGTTTTTCTTGTGTTGACCTTTCAAGTCTTCATCCTGCTGTTCAAGTCAGTTATATGGTTATGATGTATATATCTGTTATGCCGTTGGCTATCTCTATCAGAAGAACTAATGTCTATGAGGAGCAATCCCTTGGTGTCTATGGCAAACAAACAGAGGAGGAAGGTGATGAAAGAAAGGCTACCTCGTTCATCGGTGCGCATTTGAGAAAGCAATTATCCTTTGACCTGTGGTTTGTGTTTCTAGGTTTATTTATCATTTGCATTGCTGAAGGTGGAAAGATCCAAAATCCTTTGGAGCCATCCTTCAACGTCTTCTCCTGCATGTTTGAAGTTGTGTCGGCATATGGTACAGTTGGACTCTCATTAGGATACCCAGGGACGAATCAGTCATTCTCTGGAAGATTCGATACTATTTCAAAACTTGTTATAATCGCAATGATGATAAGAGGTCGTCACAGAGGTTTGCCCTATGCTCTTGATCGTGCTATTATGCTTCCATCTGCGCAAATGGAGGCCAGAGATCGATACCAAGATTTGCACGCAGGTCATACTATCCAACGCTCAGAAACTATGGGTTCAAGTACAGACCCTGTGATAGAATTCCTCAAAGGGGCAGCACCATCTTTCTTGAGGAGAAATATGAAGCTGCCAAAGTTGTTCACCTCAAAGTCTCAGCCTAGTGTTATCCCAAGTCGTCATGCATCTACATCAGAACTTACTCCTCAATCTCCTACAAGACGGTCTACGGAGCCTATGCCGAGAAGAGGTAGTGAATCGTACTTCAAAAACATTCACTTTGGCCACAGCTCTGAGCAGTACTTCGATAAAGATATCAATTTGTCACCAGTTGACACAAGTCGATACGTTCCACAAGTCGAATTGGAAAATCTGGAGACTGACAATAATGGCGAACAATCTGTTGCTTCCTCAAGGACAGATGATGAGGAATCCATTGCCTTAAGGCTTGATTCTCCAGCCCATGATCTTCATCTTTCAGAGACTGCAGTAACATCCCCAGTATGTGACCAGATTGACAGGAGGGGCTCTGTTTATACCCTATGACGATGTTGTATTTCTGCGTTGTTGTATTTTTGGATTGTTCATACTTTGCTTTTCTAACTATTAAATGGAGGGTAGGAACCCCTCAAATGGAGTTATTTATGATATATTGTGCTTGGGTGCCAGAACATGTCCACCAACTTCTTGTAACCACGATAGTTCAATTGCACTTACATTACGTGCGTAACCCTTTGTCGTGTAAACGAAGTCTGTGTACATAATTGCATCGTTCTTCTTACCAAACATTAGAGAAGATGGATGAACAGAAATGAGTTGACCTGATGTTGTCGTTCTATAAGATCTATCAGGCATACCAATTGCTGTATTTGACACATACCCTGAGAGGAACGCCTTCAACACCGATGGAATGTCCAGTGGTTTTTTCTCCTTCTCCTCATCAAATAGGTGCTTGTCCTTTGTAAGAGACACCATGTATTGTCTGATTTGGTTTCTCACCCTCATCACATTTTTGAAGCCCCTGTAAGATAGGGCGAGGTCATTGCACCACTGCTTTCTCTCTTGGGAATTATCAAACTGTAAGTAGAAGTCTAGGAGCTCTTTAAGCATTATGAGATCACCATATTTGGATCCTAGTATACATAAGTTTCTTCTCTTTTCATTCACCTCATCGCGAGTTTCACTTGGAGGATTCAGAATTAAATTATCGACTGAAAGGCAAGAGACAATATCAACTGCGTCTGATAAGCAGCCAGATTTATTGGCTGTGAGTAGAATCGCTGAGAGTTGTGGTTCCAACGGCAAGATAGCCATTTGTTCACCCAGTTCTGTGATCTTACCATTATCATCAAGAGCTTTTAACTCGTGTAACTGGGTTAACGCAGATATCAAAGCATCTTTCCCTGGGTTTTGTAGCCATGGCCAATTTAGAATATCATCTACACCAGCTCTTTTCAACATCAAAACTGGAGAGACAACATTTGATCTTGCAATTTCCGGTTCTGTCATTGCAGGGAGTTTCATGAAATCATCTTCGGTGTAGAGTCTAAAAGTTTTCCCTTCTGCTTCACGACCTGCTCTACCAGCTCTCTGAGTTGCTGAAGCCTTTGATACTGGAGCTGTTAACAAAGTCGAAAGTCCCAGTTGATGTCTCCAAACTTTGACCTTCCGTAAGCCTGTGTCTATTACGTATCTCACACCAGGAACAGTAACAGAAGTTTCTGCAATGTTGGTTGCCAGAATCACTTTACGTCTTCTAGCTTTCAATGGTAAGAAGACCTTTGCCTGATCTGCTGGTGGTAATGATGCGTAGAGAGGTAATGGGACAATCAGTGGTGCCTCTTTTGGCAATTCAGGTGCCAATCTTTCCAAGAGAGAGACGCATTTATCGATTTCCTCTTGACCTGGGAGAAACACAAGAATGTCACCTTCAAGTTCACCATTATTCACTTGAATGATTGTCTTTATTGTGGAGTCAACAACGTCGTCGACAGCCTTCTCCAGATATAGTTTATCCACTTTAAACATACGACCTTCAACAAAGAGTATATCAGCATCATCAAAGAATTTTGAGAATCTTTCTGCATCTAGCGTTGCAGACATGATGATTACTTTCAGGTCTCTTCTCTTTTGTAGGAGCTCTTTTAGAAACCCCATCATGAGGTCTGTAAGCACTGTTCTCTCATGAGCTTCATCAATGATCACTGTGGAGTACTGGCTCAACGATGAGTCTGTCATGATCTCTCTTAAGATCATACCGTCTGTGAGGTACTTAATCTTTGTTCCGTACTTGGCCTTATGGTCGAATCTCACAGAGTAACCCACCTTATCACCTAAAGTTGTGCCCACTTCCTCGGCAACTCTTGTTGCCAAACTAATAGCAGCAACACGACGAGGTTGTGTAACTGCAATGGACTTCTTATTCGATGGCATCAAAAACTGTGGAATCTGTGTAGACTTACCAGAACCAGTTTCACCAATCAGGACAGTGACTCTATTGTGCGCCAATCTTTCCAGCAGTTCATCTTTTGCTTTGTAAACAGGTAAGGTCTTTCGAATCTCGAGAAGCTCTCTTGCCTTCGCCTTCTGTTGGTCAAAAGACAGTGCCTTCGAACTTCGTTGCTGTTCCTCTTCATCATCACTGAAAAACGTAACAGTCTTCGTTTCTGAAGCACGGCTCTTCTTTACTTTCTGTCTCTTCTTATTGGCTGCCTGTGCCCATCTCGGAGCCAAACTCACGGTTTCAGCTGATCCATTACTCGACTGTGTACCAGGAGCCTCAATATCATGGTCCTGAGGTTCAGTAAAATGAGACATTTGTCTTTTCACTGGTGCACCTTCACTACGATCAACATTGTGTCCATTGGACTTGTTCTCCCTGGTAACCTCTAATTCCTCATCATCAAACTTCCTATGAAGTTTCTGATTGTTGTTTCGCCTCATGAAAACACACCTGGCCTCTAAAATCAGTCGGATCAAGCTAAAAAGACACAGTGGAAGCTCTGGCGGTCTCTTGCAAAGCACTTGTATTAAAGCTCATCTCGAGAAGCCGTGGAAAATTTATCAACAAGAGGTGAAAGCCCGCGAATATTTCCTGATACGGTTTGACACAAACTTCAACACCCCTTCACGCACTATATCAGTTTCCAACGTTGATTTATGACGTTGTAGAGCCGAAGATTATCTTTGTTGTGTATTTGGTGGTATTTATGTTTTATTTATTTATTTGGTGTATATTTGTTTTTTCATTTATTTGTGTATATTTGTTTTTTATTTATTTGTGTATATTTGTTTTGTTACTGTTTCACTGTGTTCTGTTGGGGTGATTTCAGCAGTAGGAACATTGTCAAAGCATTTGCAAGCCGGAGGCTTCCAAAGGTTGATCGATCGTTCAGTGACTTTGTTGGTGCTTATTATTCATGTGAATAAATACACAGTATTACCTGATTATTGAATAATACTTGGATGTGTTTTACTTATACTTAAATTTTGAAACAAATAATTCTCAGTAATATTAATGTTGAAAATTACTAAATTTGATATATATTAAATGGCGATAATTCTATACAAAATTCGATCAAAATACTAGTAAATCAATGTATCTAAGATAACATAGAGATACGTGTAACCACATGAGTAAAATCTCGTCACATTAAGGTAGGTTTAGAAGCACCAGTATACATGTTGGTGTCTGGATGTTTACATACACTCACACCATATTCGTTGTTATTCACAGCAGCACTAATAAAAACCACACAGTAAAGAAGAGAGAACTGCTTTTCCTCAACGCCTCAAGAATAATTCACTCATCAGGCACACATCCTACCCTTTTTTTCACACTCGAAGCACTGGTTTGTCACTGTAATTGTAGATACACCGGTCTCCCACTACTCCCGCACCTCCATCCGGGGGGTAGAAATGTTCGGGTGTTTGTACCAAAAATAGAGCACAGCGTATTCCGTCTTCAGGGCTTTTTCAACCAGTTTTACCTTTGCTGCTACACGTCAATTGGAGGCTGATTCACTGTAATCAATTGACACAGTCCAATCTTCTCAGTTTACAGTAAAAATCACACGCAACGTTCGAAAAGTCACACACTCTGCAACTGCGAGAGAATTCGAGCCTAACGTTGAAAAACCGTTGAAATTTGAAAATAGGAGAGAGCCACCGCCTGAGATAAATTTCTGGAGGTGCATAGAAATTTTTCCTTTGTTTTCATTTCGCCAAATCCAATCTTTGCTCCTTTTCAACTACCTCATTGCAACAGAAGATACCGTATAACACGATTTCTGAGGCGATATAAGGGTTGGTTTGAAGTGTTCTACACAAGAGCATAAGAGATATATCGGTATGACATTCAGAGTACGTCCAGCTACTACCATAGCTGTCATACTTGCAATATCTTTAGCGTTTCAGATCATCGCCTTGGTATCGGTACCAGTGACGGACACAATATGGCTCAGCGAGTCTGAGGGAATCAAATTCGGAGTGTTTGGGATGTGTACTGAATCAGGATGCTCATCTGTTGGTATCGGGTATAGCACTAAGACGATCCAGGATCTGGATAGCTTTTCACTGCCGTCCAATGCGAGACATTCTGTCTCGAAACTGCTGGTGGTACATCCTATAGCAGCAGGGTTCACATTTATCCTTTTTGTCTTTGCAATAGTACTGCATTGGCATGGACCGTCATCTTCACTCAAACTTTTGTTCTTTGTACTGATATGGTCTATTCCATGCTTCTTGCTTACGCTGTTATCCTTCCTTGTTGATCTTTTGCTATTTGTACCGCATGTGCGCTGGGCTGGATGGCTAATACTCGCTGCGACAGTGCTCATTGCAATCTCCAGTATTCTGATCTGTCTGTTGAGAAGAACAGCATCTTCTAGAAGATCGGCGTCTAGGTATAACGACTTGAATAGCGGTACAGAGTATCAACTTGCTCCTTTGAAATATGGCTACGGAACCGTTGATGGTGGATCGGCCTACAAGTTTAGCACCTCATCTAACCAGAACGATGACGACGATGACGAAAGAGCCCTTTTCCTGAAGCATGACAATTCCACGAATTACGACAACACGAGAAACTACGACGACTTGGATGACGTTGCAGAGACGGAAATTTACGATACTATGAGAGGGAACACTCAAAGTGCAACGAGTAACAACACTTACAGGTCAAATGATATTCTTGCACCTCTCGAAACAGCATACAAAGGCGGTTATGATTCTCCCATGAAGACTCATGTGAAGGACTCCGTGAAGGACTCCATGATCATGAATCAACCAACTAGTACAGTGCCTGTAACGGCACCTTATCCTTCAGGAATACCAACAGTTGAGTTTTCTGGACTGCCATCTGCTCAAAGGGCTCCTTACCCACAGGATGATCTATTCACGACTGCGTCATCGACAACGAGGTTGACTGGTCCGAGACCAATGCCGTCGCCAAGTTCACCAGAAAATATAACAACACAGATAACAACGGAATCCCCACTGGCTCCTTCAGAATTGCAGCAGAGATCAACCGCATATGGTGGACCAGAATGGACATTTGACGAAAGAGACACTGTGGAGCCAACTGCTCCTCCACTTACTGTAGAAGGTTCTGGATCACAGGAGGCTCTTCTGGCACCGTTGCCAGGTGTCACCAGGGAACCAACGTACAGAACAAGAATCGCTCAGAAATTGAATGCACTTCAACCAGAAGGCATATATTCCACAGATAGTTTTGCAGAAACTTCAGAAGACCTCCTAGGGACACCTCAGGGTGATGAATTCTCTGATGGTGAAGAACAAGGGGTTATTAAGTCTCAACATCCATTGGCTCTACAGGCTTTCGATGATTCTTCATCGACATACTCTTCAAGAATTCCTTCAAATAACCCAACACCAACAAATACGGGCTTCCCACGTCGGCAGTTATCTCTTTTACAAAGATCTCGTATTCCAGAGAATGAGTCTGCCGGTGTGGCGGAGGGACATTTCCCATCAACGCTTTCTTCTCCTTCTGTTGACTTACATTCAGAGTTTTCATACGATAATTATCCACTACCTGATCCAAATGATCGTCGTTCAACACCAGCACCGTCGTTCACGAATGAATCACTTGGTTCTTCAAACTTCACCTCAGTTTCACAACGTGGTATCAATCCGGAATACCTAAAGCTACATCCAGAGGAATTACAGAGGCAGATGTTTGGACGTGTTATGACTGTGCAAGAACAATCCCAAAGATCTACAACAGCAGACCTTCTGATAGCTTCAAACCCAGATTTTTCAGTTACTGGTTCACCAAAGAAAAAGAAGACCAATAGAAACTTTTGATTTCAGTGTTTATGACGGGTATGTATGTACAGAGCAATTGTCATATCTTTACAATAATCATGTGGTCAAATCTCCTCTAATGCTTTGATAAAATCACGCCTAGATTGTAAATCACGACCAGGAAAGGAATTCTCAACAACGTCAATGCTTTTCAATTTGTACGAATTGACCTTTTTCTTCAAGCTTTCCACCTCTGTGAATGACAATTCAACTTGTGATAACAGTTGTCTCGGTAATATGAATAATCCACAGTTGACTTGATCAAACAAGATCAACTTCTTAGTGTCGATGGATAGGTTTTCAATTTGGCTTTGTAGACGATAAATGATGGACATCTTCAAACTGGCATCAGATAGCCGAACGGATTTCAAGGTGAACAACTTCTTAGAGACAGTGGGTTCCAGTTCTTGGAAGATCTGGGGAATTTCATTTGGGAATGCCGATTCAACGAGATCTAATACGCTTGAGATCTCGTCAGGATGTTGACAAAGCAACAACAGGTTGCGTGCACTATTTGACGAAAGAGTTGAAAAGATAACACTCTGTAGTCCTTGTAGGAGTACCAAAGACTTGATATTGCTCTTCTTGTCATGGTAGTTCACCTTTTTAACTAAAAGTTCCAGGTAGTTTTCCATGGTTTCTTGAGGTGGTGCATACCCACAGCTTTGCAATTCGGTCAATATTTTGAACGATGCCTCAGGTTCTTTAGATGAGATCAAGTTATTCAAGTAGAGGATCTTGAGCTCTAGATCATCTTCGAGAATTGGATACTGGGATAAAAGACTTCCGTACACTGATTGAGTAAGTTCCAGCAAGATGGTTCTGGATTTCACCAATGATTGAAGTCTTGGTAGAAGGCTCTTTGCAATGTCAGTAGCAATTGTTGCATTGTCCACATGTACCATATACTCCACTGCTATCTGAGCTATATCACGAATATTCCTAGGAAGTGAATGCTGTTCAATGATAAGTCTCAACTTGAGATCATTAGTGAAAAGGTGATTGGAGGAGTCGGTAATCTTAGTATCGAGTAGAGTGGATATGGTTTCCCTGTTTACATCTTTCAACTCCGTGTCGACTTGAAGAGCAGCCTGCTCATCGTATAACAAGGGCTCTGGTGGCAACAGTTCTATAACCTCTAGATCGTAGAGCTCATCCGCAAAACTGTTCAGGAAACGTAGAAGGTCCTTATGTGTTCTAAACACACCTTCGTTTGACAAGACTTCTTCACCATTGGTCAGTTTTGCCTTGTAGAGTACGGGAGTTTTTAGTTTCTTCTTTAAGAAACTGAGCAACTTCGTTGTCTCCGATAGTTGTAGGAAAGGGTGGATTGGAACCCTCGTGGACTGTAATATGGTGGGCTCATTATGTGTCAGTTCATCGTTGTTCAACATCTTGATCGATGATGACGCTACCAGCGTGGGCCCTTGGTATTTAGTACTATTGCTTATGAAATCTAAGCTCTTAGTCGCCCTAACAACATGCTGCTGGGTATTCTTAACAACTTCTTTAAGCGTCATATTCTTCCGTGAAGCCAATCAATTGTGACTTTTATATATCGAAAAACGTCAATAAAAGTCATCGACGTTCAAGATGGAGAAAAGAGAAGAAAAAAAAAGCTCGGTGGGCCGCTCGGTTCTGGGTGTACAACGTTTCCATGACAACGAAAACTGGAAGGACCAGTTTTGGCCTCGGATTACATAATCAAGAAGGTGTACGGATTAGATTTGTAAATATACATGACGTCATATCATGCATAGCATCCTGCTGTCAGTTTATCCGAGAAGTTGTCTTTTTATCAGGCGGGTTGGAAGTTAAAATATATCGTTCGATCATCAATTGTCTCAATGGACCTTTGTATAACCTGTTCACTTATAAGTATGAAGATACAAATTGGCCAAGGAGAATTGTTGTGGAACAATTGGCTTCGAAGCGACTTGTATTTTCTTTGTAAATAGTCCAGAGACTAGGCGTAAATGTTGAAGCGTTACGATGTTCGAGGATCCAGGATTTTTCTTGGGGATTGCAAATGTCATACCGTTTCTGTTAGCGAGTACAGGAGGTGAGGTAACGAGGGTACTGATTTCTTGTCTCTAGAGCAGCTGGGATTATCTAAACAATCATCACATACATATACCGATTTTAGCACCGTAAAGTGACGAAAGCCTGAAGAGCTTCGTGAACTGTTGGGACAGCTTCGTCAGTTTATGAAGGGTATCTTTTAGCCACTAACGTATTGAGGATTAGTAAGTAGTCCTGGCTGTAACTATTTTCCAGGCTCAGTTGTTCCATATCTCCTAGGAGATGTAACATAGCATAACCAAAGAAAAAAAGGTATGCCATGACGCTTAAACTACAGAACTAATTTGCGAGTTATGTCCATGCCTAGGTCATTTAGGAGCGAGAAATGATGGCTTTGAGTTAGTGGTTCCTATATACGCAACAGTCTTGCCAGGTACTCGTATTTTAATCCTCATGTAACTTTGGTAATTCTCATGTGCACCATATTGGGTTGTGCCTGAAATAGATATAGCACACCACGCATTTCACAGTAGCCAATGATCGCCAAAGAATTCAATCAAAAAAAAAAAGATTATTTCAAATGCTGGTGCATCACAGCAACAGTCATGCAACTTATGGGTATTAGGTACTATTCCATACATCCACACAGCTAGAATTTCCCGAAAACTCGGTATACACCAATGAACTTGTCGTCTACTGGTCCATAGAGCTTGGAAACCTAGGAGTTGTCCGTTTGTGCATCAATTACTAAGTGATGATTCAGCTATAGAAACGTGATACGGCTACATATGTTTCGTATTGATGTGATTTAATCGCCTTAACTCTGACAAAGATCTCTTTAGACTAAATAAGAGAAGGTGGTGATTGGGCTTCCGGATTCTTAAATACACCAGTGGACTAGTACTGCAGGTTGTTTGAGAAAGAAAACTATCCACTTTCAATTTCAACTCTTAATTTCTAACTTTAAGTGTTTGTTAATATTACTGAGTGGGAGAAGGGAATTTGAATGAACCCAGGTGTTAACCAACTCCAAAATCCTCTAGAGACAGGACAATACAACCATTACCAGCCACTACTGATTTTTTTTTTTCGTTGAAGTTTGGAGTGATAGAAAATGCCAGGACTTTGAGATTGTCGTTTCAAACCTTGACTAGACAAGGTACACTAAGAACGGGCTCGATGAAAGATCATAGTATGGCAAAGTATCTCTGTTTTGTTAATGATGAGATCTTTGGACATGTGTAAAACGTTCCAACATAACAACACTCAGTTCCGCTAAGTTGGAGGTGATTAATTAATGACAAGTCACCAATGACTGGTCTCCGTTAACAGCATCTAATGATGAATCGCTTCCTTTTTCATGGGTAAACCCTCGAATGTTGCAATTCTCTACGTATGTCCAAGCTAGGCCATCTAACACTGTGTATACCTTCCCAAAGTCTATAAGTCTTATAACCAAATGATCGATACATATACCAGATTTCGGACATTTGAAGACAAATCTGCAACTGGAGATCGACCATGCATATCTTATGTACTAAGAGACCAAATTTACAACATCCGCATGGAAGCCAAAAAACCTACGTTGTTGAAAAGATTTTCCAAGCTATAATTAGCAACAGCACAAGCAATTCAACTGATTTGCAGTTTAAAACATAGCTTATTAACCCTGAAGATATCAGAACAGTTAGTTGTGTGATCACTGATTACACAACTATTCGTTCCATATAATGTTCGAAGGTGTGTCCATATGTTCCCCGGGACGTCTCACATGAAGTTGTTCTCTTCGATTTTTCAACCATAAACCGCAACCCCCAAGATATACCACCAACTCTTTCCAAGATTATGGGATGCAAAATGCAGGATGGGAATAAAATTTATTCACGGTATATATGTAGGTCCCACATCATACATGCAGATACTTGCTACTTTAGAAACAACATTTAATAGGGACTGAAGTAATTTGAGTCCATTTATAGACTATTTGAATTATATTTACTTTGGACAGTGGCTTCTACAGGTAGAGAGTGGTACTTGTGACCACATAATTGAGTGTTAAGGTGATTAATTATACCCACTGAGGCTGTCTCTTGTGCTGGTGCATTGTGCGTTATCTCTCGCCTGGGTAACTAAGTGGCACCAGGGGAAGGGCCTGTAGAACTGAACGGTCCATAAACCGGTAGAAGTGTATAAAAGAAGCTCTACCCTGCATTTTTCGTTGAGGGCATTGTTTCGCAACATTGATTATATTAGATTCAAGAGTCTGGAACACAGCAACGACACCTGTTTGCGTGATAGTGTGCAGTTTCCATAGTGATAACTTGAGCCCAGCCATCGATTTGTGAGTCGGCATGAGATATTGACACTACTCTTGGGGATGACATTACTAACCGTAATCCAAGACAGTTCTTGGACATCAGTTAATCAGATTCAGATTTCGACGTATACCTCAAGTACACGTTTGAAAATTAACAACTCTGCAATCTACAACTTTTTGCCCAGTAATTGGAGCAACTTTATCCCCGTCAAAGCGAGCAAACAAGTTCATTACTTAATAGTTCAACTGTATAACGACGAACGATACTGTCGCACCCAGGTACCAAAGGCACATCACCAGTGACCAACAACCACAGCGTGGGTTTCGCAAAGCATCCATCCTAATCCGGCCTGGTCCTTATTATACACACAGCTTTCCATTCTTAATCGATCTGCATTGTCCGAGAGAACCACACAGTGGCTTCCAAAATCACCACTCGCACGATACTTCGGATCTCGGAGGAAAAGTTCTACAAGTTAGGTAAAGTAAGGGATCACTTGCGCAGTCACACTGGTCCATACAGTTGGGTCCCTGAGGCATTCTCTTAAAACTTAAACAGAAGAGAACAAGCCCCCCAAATCTCGACGTTTCAGGGCATTTTAAAGCGTCAGTTTTAAAGTTTCAAAAGGGCTTGAAGTAGTTCACCAGGTTACCACCACCACCACAGTACTAAAAAAACAGCACAGCTCTTTCTTAAGCGTTGTTTTTTTTCCCACGTTTTTTTTCTTTTTCTTGTGCGAAAGTTTGGTACTTCGGAATTAAAAGGCAAGGCTACGAAAACTGCATTTTCATAATCACAGTAAAAAGGGAAAGGAAACGCGGAAGCTGCTTTTTCATAACATTTCCATCTGAGACAGGACGAGTTGTGAACAACAACAACCAAAAAAAGAAAGACATACACAGGTTTCGGGTTGTTTTGTAATTCTCGTTTTTCTTTTGTTTCTTTTAGAGTTTTGGTTGTCAGTGAAACGGAGGTTTGCGATTGTTTTGTTTTGTGAGTGCATCTCTCTCTTTGATTTTATTTTCCGATTTCTATCAAAGGGAAAAGAGGTAGCAAACCAGGAGAAAGGAGGAGGTTATTGTTGTTTGGATTAAGTTTTCTTCCTTTTTCAAACGATTGTCGGTATATCATAACCAGTCATGTCGGATCAGACACCTTTGTCTCCAAGCAAGGAGTTTTCACGGTTATCCTTGGAGGAAGTGCGCTCTCCAAGGGGATCTTATACCATCAATGCCGATATCCAGGCCAGGTTACTGGCGTTTCAAGAACAACGTCAAGCGAGTCGCTCATCGTCAGCGAATAACGTCGAATTGGCAACAACATCGAGAAGTCAAGAGGATCTTAGCGCAGAGGCTGAAAGGGACAGGGATAACTTTCAAAGACAACAACAGCTTCAACGGAAAAAGTCTCTACAGAGGAAGCAACAGCAGGAAAAACCCCTTCCACCGTTACCACCGAAGGATTTGAAACCGGATCAACAGAACGTTGATGATGAAACTAATCAGAACCCTTTGTTATCTCTCCGTTTGAGTTCATTACGGCAAAAACAGGATCCAGGGGAAGATCAACAACGAGGTGATCTGCATGGCGATGAAGAGCCACAGGAACCTCACAAACCTCGGGAGCGTGAAGATGAGGAGCATTTGTTGAAACCACAGCATCAACCAGCATCTATGAATGACGTGTCGTCATTAGGAGCACCACTGACGGTAAATCGATCGTCGATACCTACACTTTCACAACAGCAACAAGAAACGGTTCATAACGATGCTTCTGTACATTCTGGAGGGCCACCGCTTCCAGATGGTCAAGTTCTTCAGCTACAAACACGGTCTCAACAGAAATTCCAACTAATGACTCAACAACAACAACAACAACAACAACAGCGTTTACAAGGCAACCAGCTTAATCCACAGAGACCAGCACCAGCACTGCCAATCAACACCCATAATGTACAAGTGAGCCCGCAGGTTGCAGCAAGAATGCCAAAGACTAAACAGTCGTTATCGATGCGTCGTGGTATGAAACTACCAGGTGGCTTACCAGGTGGCTTACCTGGAGCCATATCATCGGTCAGCGGTAATGCTACTACTGACTCAAAGGATACTGTTACTACGAATGTTGTTAGTGATTCCAACTCGGTATCAAATTTACTAAATAAGAAATCGAGGCAAACACTCCAACCACAACAGCAGCAACAGCAGCCTTCGTTACAATTGAAAGGTTTATTTGCAAACTTTTCCAAATATATCGATATCAAATCCGGGTCTTTGAACTTTGCAGGCAAGTTATCCTTGGACTCAAAGGGTATCAATTTTAATGGTACCAAGTTCAACATCTCTGCAGATGATTTAGAGTTTATTGAAGAACTCGGACGTGGTAACTACGGTACTGTCAGTAAAGTGTTACATAAACCAACTGGAATCATCATGGCGATGAAGGAGGTTAGATTGGAGTTGGATGATTCGAAATTCAGACAGATCTTGATGGAGTTGGAGGTGTTACACAAGTGTAATAGTCCCTATATCATTGACTTCTATGGTGCGTTCTTTGTGGAAGGTGCTGTTTATATGTGTATGGAATTCATGGATGGTGGCTCTCTTGATAGAATCTACGGTGACGGTGTCGATGAACCTCATCTTAAGTACGTTGCTGATAGCGTCATAAGAGGGTTGATGGAATTGAAAGAAAAGCATAACGTTATCCATAGGGATGTCAAACCTACAAATATATTGGTGAACACCGCTGGTAAAGTGAAATTATGTGACTTTGGAGTTTCTGGAAACCTGGTTGCATCACTTGCAAAGACAAACATTGGTTGTCAATCCTATATGGCTCCCGAGAGAATCAAATCGCAGAGTCCGGACGACGTTGCATATACTGTTCAATCTGATATTTGGTCTCTGGGTCTCTCAATATTAGAAACAGCAAAGGGATGTTACCCATATCCACCAGAAACATTCAACAACATCTTTTCCCAATTGAGTGCCATTGTCGATGGTGAACCTCCAAAGCTACCCGAGGGGTTCTCACCGTTGGCTCACGATTTCATAGCTCACTGTCTTGATAAGATTCCAGAGAGAAGACCAAACTACGCTCAGCTACTCAAGCATCCATGGTTTGCCGATTTGATAGATCAAGCTGAGATGTCGCGTTATGTCAAGATGAGAATTGAAGAGGCCAAACAGGAAAAGACAAAACAGGATAAAGAGGATTTCAAACAGTTGAATCAAAAGTTGAAGCCACCATTACATAGAGGAGGCGTTCCAAAAGGTGTCTAAGTAATTCATTAGCAAAAGATAAAGTACCAAGTTGCATTTATTGCTCTTTGCTGTCCTAAATTTTTATGCTGTGTAGCTACAGAGTTCTCAAAGAGGTTTTGCCCTGCCGAGCTCCCCAATAAAAGTTTTCTGCTTGGGAATAGCAGCACCGGCCGCAGCGCCCCGGGGGCAGGCAGAGCGTAGGCAGCAACCAGCCCAAGAAAACCCAGCGCAAAAATCCCAGTCTGACACATTGAGAGGACATCAAGTGTATTAACAGATCTCGACATTTTAGTGTAAAGACGGCAATGTTTCCCACGATTGGCCTGAAGACGAAGATTGGCCTTGGACTGCTGTTGTCATACTCGTCGTATGCGGTCCTTGTTTCCATCAAGACAAATTCAGAGATCTCTAAAAGAGCCAAAGCTGAGAAGCTTCGTCTACAGTCAACAAAACCATCCGATGGAGACTACGAAGCTGGATGTTTAGACCATAACCATGATCAATACTCCTCGCTTAGAGTTGCTGGAAGATTTGAGAACCCGTTTGATGAGTACAGATCTCTAACTCTGTTCGAGTTCTTCTTGTCGAGGATACTGGAACTGTTTGAAGGAAGTGGCCGTGGAGGTGTTCCACATGACTCAGAGCTTAGGACACTGCTACCCGTTCATACACCGGATATGGAGCTAATACACCATTCAGAGTTGGAAGATCCTGAGTTGCCACAACGTGAAGAAAGAATGACGTTTACATGGCTTGGACAGAGTTGTGCGTTTATCCAACTATCAGGCTTGAATATCCTTACAGATCCTCTGTTCAGCAACTATCTCGTTAACAGATACCTTGGTCCAAAGAGAATCACTCCATCTGCTTGTCAGTTGAAAGATCTTCCGACTCCAAAGTATGTGTTGGTCTCACATAATCATCCCGACCATTTGGATCTGGAGGCTGTAGATGAGATCATGAACAAATCAACATGGATTGTCCCGTTGGGCATTAGAAAGACTTTAGCCAAAAGAGGCATATATAATACAATTGAAATGGACTGGTGGGATAGAGAGAAGTTGGACGTTACTGAGGATCCAGATAACGTGTACGAAGTTGCATGTACCCCAGCAATGCACTGGTCTGGAAGAAGCTTAGTGGATTCTAACCACTCGTTATGGTGTTCATTTGTCGTTTTAAAGAATGGAACGCCTTTACTGTTCCACGCTGGTGATACGGGATATACAGATGGAATGTTTAGAAAGATTGCCGAGACTTATGGTTCAGGAACCAAGTTAGCAATGTTACCAATGGGACAGTATTGTCCACAATGGCACCAGAAACCACGCCATATAAACCCTGGAGAATGTGTAAAGATAATGGAGGATCTAAGGGCTAAGAAAATGGTTGGAATCCATTGGGGAACTTTTGTTCTGAGTAGTGAACATTTTCTTGAACCAAAGCTCAAACTGGAGCAACTTGCTTCACAGTGTAACAAGAAAAACGACTACTTGGTTCCACAATTCGGAAGAACAATGGTGTTTGACTTACGAGATGATGACAATGTACCATCAGAGGTACATACGGTGAGGGATGGTAAGAGTGTACTAGTCAAATGATACATAGAGAAAATGATAAAAAGACATACAAGACAATTCACGACAATATTGCAATCATTTCTTGAACCGATCAAGCGTTCTTGGGTCTTGCAAGGTCAGAGAAAGGTCTTTGCTGGTGTCTTCGTAGTACTGCATTGATTTCAACATGTCCTTATCTTGGAGTTCTTTCATCACGTTGTAGCAGTTGTTTTCAATTTTACGCAACTCGTACAACTCGTATTTGACAGCTAACCACTCCACAGGTTTTTTTGCTAAGAGACAGAGCACAACTGCACCGGCACCAAGGGTCAAGAAAGGTTTCTTTTTATACCATAGTGGAGTGAAGGTTCTAGCAGCTGGTAAGACTGTAAGTACACCTAGTGCAAGGGCAAATTTTGGAATGGCTTCTTGCATTTCCTTAAAAGTACGGAACATTGCCTTTCTCTCATTCAGATCCAGTTTCTTATCAGCTTCGTAGAAGCGCAAGGCATCATCTAAGGATGTGCTGTAGAAATGGTGATGCAGATGATCCTTGCCGGTGATGATCTTTTCTTCAACAGCTTTATCCAGAGCCATTGTGAGAGCTTGATGATGTTGGTAATGAGCAAGTAGGGAAGCAGAAAAGGAGAATCACAAGTTTGCTATCGAATGCAGCTTAACTCAGAGCGTAAATTAGACTGATGAGGAGCAGGGAGAGAGAGACGATGGAAGCAGCGGATATTGTATAACCCCTACACACACACTATACGTCTCCGAAATATTAGCTTTCTCTCTGATCCGTATTACCCTTACTCTCTTCATTACAGAACGTGGAGTGAGCAACATTGCTCAAACTCTAAGCAGCCGGATTGCAGCACTGGCCTCGTAGGTCAACTCAGCTTGAGATTTATCCACGGATTAAGTGCCAGTGAGACACTTTGCTCATTGACTCGGTCAATGAGAAGAGACACACTATCACAATGTGACATACATGTCTAACTTTAGACGATTTTATCATCCTCCGCGTGTGTATTGTTGCATACATTTCAGATCATCTCTATGCAAATGAGACGGGCGCAGACGTAAGCTGCAAAGGTGGGGAAAGCATTCCGTCATACAAAAAAAACTGGAGCTTGCTTAACTATGAATGCTGTACGTGCTTTATGAATTATTTACAGATTGATCAAATGCTCTCTCTATACTCTCAGTTTCTTCACAAGTTCATCCAAGATTTCATCTTTGATCTTATAAGTGTGGGTTTCATACTCTGGGAACTGTCCAGATTTCACGTCGGAGACATACGATGACATGGCCCCTACCAAGATTGAATGTCCCTCGACAAAGGTTTTGACGAATTTTGGCCTATGACCGTTACCTAGGCCTAACAAGTCTGTTTGAACAAGGACTTGGCCACTTGTATCTGGTCCAGCGCCGATTCCAATGGTTGGAATATCGAGTTGATCAGTGATGATTTTGGCCAATTTATGTGGAATTGCCTCTAAAACCATAGAGAACGCACCAGCCTCCTGTACCCTTAACGCATCTTCAACAACCTTTTCAGCACTTTGTAAAGTACGACCTTGTACTTTGAATCCACCCAGTGCGTTGGACCTCTGTGGTGTTAGCCCAACATGGGCCATCACTGGGATTCCCAGCTGTGTCAGTTGCTTTATTGTCGGTGCAATCTCCACACCACCTTCTAGTTTGACCGCATTGGCTCGACCTTTCGAGATCAGCTGAACAGCAGAGTCTATGGCCTTTGAAGTTGATGACTCATAACTTCCGAATGGCATATCTGCGACGATAAAGCTCTTCTCCACGCCACGAGACACTGCGCGACAGTGATATAGGAATTCGTCAAATGGTATCTCATTGGTATTGCTATAACCTAACGCAACCATTGCCAAGGAGTCTCCAACAAGAATCATATCGGCATTGGCCTCATCAGCCATTTGGCCAGTGAGGTAATCATATGCCGTTATAACGGTGATCTTCTCCTTGGAATCGTATAGTTTTGCAATGTCACTGAGCGTAGTCCTCTGAACGTTCGATTGTGCACTAAATACCGGTCTCGACGAATGGAAACATCGCTTCTGGATAAGCCGTAAACTGATCATATTGACCATATGATTACACTTCAGAGTCTATGTATCCTCCTTTCGTTAACGAGATCCCTCCAACAAGGGAGCACAGGAAAGAGTTGTCGAGAATCAAAATTCCAACTAATGGCTCGCTCGTATAGGCGACTGAAAGTGGGAAAATTTACACGGCACAAATGACCAAGGCGCACGATCGCTCATCGCACATGCTGTGCGAATCAACACCTGGACACCGAGAAGAAATCAGCTCTCGATCGGTATGCGCACATAGCCATCTGACAGCTTTTCCAACGGTGGGAATCGGTGGATGGGCTTCACTTTGACAGGCTTCTGGGACATGTCTCTGATGCAGTGATGTTAGTGTTTTTGAGACAGATTTGCGTAGCTCAACAGATGTCTACAGCGACTGTTTGGAAGGCTGAAATCGTTAGAAGCCTGACGTAGATAGTGCTGACTGGAGCTTTAAGAGTCCGTTGCTTTTCCTCGTTCCTAAGGTGTTCCTTAGGTGTTCCCCCACGCACGATGCAAAAACCTGTGTAGAGCGCGTAGCTCTGTTGATTATTCCCCTGTGTAGTTCCACCTTGCGAGGTGTCGCAAGCAAAGAATCACTTTCATTTGATCATTAGTGAAGGGAGGTTAGTCCTCTTTGACTTTGAGGTTTATCACACGTAGCGCCTGTTTTGATTTGGAAGAAAGGGGTTAAAACACGACACAGAAACGTTTGTCACGCTAGTCTCCGCGTTCCATAAAGAATCGATTATTGACGACGAGCTGAGAGTCCTGATACAGCAGAAGTATCCCTGTTCAGTTTCCAGAGGTATCTGTGCCAAGTTTTGACGCTGGAGTTCAGTTACTAGCCAATTAAAGCTCAAGATGTATTTGTTTACTATATTCATTTTTGTGATGTTGCTGGCGCTAACACGCGGGTTCCCCATCTTTGACTATCACTCCAAGCCATACGACCAAAGGGCGCTTGATGAGAACAATGTACTTAGGTTCTTAGGAGTATCGTCCCCGTATGTCCAACACCCAGGCTTTGGTATTGGGAGAAATACACCTGAGGGATGTCAAGTCACTCAGATGAACCTCATATCTCGTCATGGTGAGAGGTATCCAACTACAAGCCAAGGTGAAACTATGGAACGGAACTTAGCAAGGTTGAGGTTCAACGTTACTGAGGATCTTGATGGACCTTTGTCGTTCTTACCGACGTATGATTTTGTTGCGTTGGATCCCGAGTTGTACGAACAAGAAACCACCAGTGGACCTTATGCTGGACTTGCAGACATGTTTTCATTTGGTGAGGACATGAGATACCGTTATGATCACTTGATCGGTGATGTTTCACTGCTCAAGTTTTATCCCTCATCTCAAAAGAGAATTGTTGATTCTGCAACGTGGTTTGCCCATGGATTCATGGGGTCCAGTTTTGACAACTCTTCTATTATCCCTATCGATGAGTTCACAGACATGACAGGAGCGAATTCGTTAACACCTGTTAATTCGTGTAGGAACTACAACAGCAGGGCAGAGATTGACACCATCAGTCGATATTCAAGGGAATTTATGAAGGATGCTGCGAAGAGAATGAACAAATCTACACCAGGCTTAAACTTAACCAGTGATGAAGTCTGGTCTCTCTTTACACATTGCGGGTTCGACCTTAACATCCGTGGTGTCTCTACGCTCTGTGAGCTCTTCACCCCCGATGAGCTTATTTCGTTTGCGTACCTCTATAACGTTGAGACGTACTACGGACAAGGCCCTGGTCACAACATGAGCATTGCAATTGGATCACCATATGTTAATGCCATGATCAAGATGCTTAACGACGAGACGAGGAATTTGACAATGTCATTTGCACATGACACTGACATATTCTTTATCTTGTCCACTTTAGGGTTGTATGATGGCAGTATGCCTTTACCAGTTGAATACATCGATTTGAACAACGCATGGAGAGTGTCTGATCTCATGCCAATGGGATCAAGGCTAATCATGGAGAGGTTAGAATGTTCCGGCAAGAAATACGTTAGGTTCATCCATAACGACGCTGTTATACCAATTTCCAAACTAAGCAAAGGTCCAGGGTTCAGCGCACCTCTAAAGCAGTTTGAACACTACATTGCCAAGAGACTAGGTGACACCAGCTATGCCAGTGTGTGTGGTAATCCAGATGATCTACCTAATGAACTAACATTCTACTGGGACCAATAACAGCGGTACTCTATGAGCCTCCGAATTTTAGCCTCGGCTCTTTTCATCCATCTTTTTTTTTGCGGAGGGTTGGATTGAGCGATTGGAAACAATCGCATCCTGCACGCCGACTATAACTTTAAATTTTGGTGATCATTTAGGAATTCTGGCTGTCCACGAAGACCACCTTGCCGGGGATTTTTTTCTCTCTCTCTCCTTTGTTCTCCTTCTAGGGTTTACTTGGGTCGCTTGTTCATTTTACATAATCACAGTATAAAGATGGTTGGATTCAGAGGAACCGTGGAACAGCATCACCACAAGAACACCGTTCAATTGCCCTTAAAGGATTCAGATGGCTCTGCTGCTGCAACCATCCCACTGGACAAATTGGTTGATTCGATTGAGGGTCTCGAGGACAAGTCACGGTTCTGGCTAGCACCAACATTGTGCCATGGAGCTCTACAAACGATGTACATCTATGGTGCTGCTGCTGATCAGGTGAAATTCCCAGTTTACTATGGAAGAAGAGTTGTCGAGTTGCCACAAGGTGGTGTCGTTTCTGCCGATTATGTGATTCCACAACCGGAGTCTAGCGAATCGTTCAAGAAGCTTGTGGGCGAGAACTTCCCTGAAGGTTGGCCAAAATTGCACCCAAGAACTAGATACCTCTCTCCATTAGAGGTTGATGCACTGAAGAGTGAGACCGAGACAAGACCTCTGGTGATCATCAACCATGGATTAGGTGGTGGTTCTCATGAACCTGTTATCAGAATGCTTACGTCTGAATTGCAAGATGCTGGGATTGATGCTGTTGTCTTGAACTCCAGAGGCTGTTCAAGAACCAAGCTGACCACCCCAGAGCTGTTCTCCGGGTTGGCAACTGAGGATTTGCGTTATTTCACCAAGCTCATCCAGAAGGAGTACCCAAAGAGACCTCTCTTTGGTGTCGGATTCTCATTTGGTGCTACAATCTTATCCAACTACTTGGGTGAAGAGGCTGGAGAATCACCATACGTTGCTGCTGCTGTTTTGTCCAACCCATGGGATATGGTTGACTCTGCTTACCACATCCAGCACCAATTGGTTGGTAAGTACCTGTTTTCTGACTCTATTGCATTTGCTCTTTCAAGAATGGTCAAGTCCAACAGAGAAACTTTGTCTCAGAGCCCACTGTTTACAGAGGAGAAGATCCATAAGAAGTACCGCTCTACAGTGGAATTTGACAATGCAATCACAGCTCCTGAGTATGGATTCCAGACTGCATACCAATATTACAGAGCTGCTTCTTCTGTTAACAGGCTGTTGAAGATCCGCACTCCATTGCTTGCCATAAACTCATCTGATGATCCAGTTGTTGGTGTCAATTCAATTCCAAACTTTGAGGCAGAGGCAAATCCATACGTTGTTCTTATAAAGACAGACTTGGGTGGCCATTTGGCTTTTGTTCAACACGATGGTAAATCTTGGGCCGTTGAAAGAATTGTCGATTATTTCAAAGCATTTGATAAGACAATCGACTTGACAAAGAAAGTTGAGAGTAGTTATAAACCAATGGTTTCAAAATACTTTGACAAGGTGCACATCTAGACCTATACATCCCTATACATCGATACATACATCCACATATACATATATAACTGTTAATTTCCCGCTTCTCCCCTTGCTGTAGTCCACGCAATTGAACCACTCTGTCTTGGAGCCAACTGGCTGGTAGACGACGTTGCACAAGCCAAGTGACCGTTGAGTTCAAGCCGTTCAAAGTAGTCCTGGATCATCAGAATTGTCAATTCTGAAGCTGGTAAAGACGCTCTTTGAAGAGCAGTAAGAATAGTCAGAGCCTCTTGGAGAACAAATTCGTCCACTTTATCCCGAGGAAGGGCCTTTTCATTATCAACAACGTATCTCTTTGAAACGTCCTGGTAGCCATGTATCCCGACGGCAATGCAGTAGCTCATCTTCTTACCCCAACCCTTGTTGTATAGCTGAGGGTTATCAAAGGCATCTTCACAAGAGTCGAGATGGATCCATCTGCCCTGGGAGTTCGACCAGTACTCTGTCCACACGTGATCTTCAGCATTCCACACGTATCTCACCTTCAACCCCAGAGATCTCAGAATCAAGGAGAAACAGTTGGCCCACTCACCACACCGACCGTTTCTGGTCTTGAGTAGTATAGCAGGGTTGTTGTAGCGAGGATATCTAACCAGAGAACCATCAGAGCACCGATACACCTCGGTGACAGAGGCACCACCTTCTTGCATCTCCTGTTGGTTCGCCCTCTCCACAGCGATCCGTTGTGGCTTACCAAGCTCCGGCGCAACTTCGGGCTCATTGGTCCACTTGAAGAAGTCCTTCTTGAACCAATGAAGCGTTTCCAGCACCAAACAATCCGTGAAATCGTAACCCTTAGCTTGATTACACTCTAACTGGAGCCTCTCATCAGCTCCTTTGTACAGCTGTTCAACATCTATTGCCTCCAGTGCAAGCTCTTGATTCACAGGATCCTCATACTGCTGTACCGTATTGGACAACGATACAATCCTCGTGAGGAAGCCACTCTGTGAGATCAACTGACCAAGACGCTCTCTCTTGGCGCAGTCATGGCGCTGCTTATCCATACACCTCTTGCTGAATGCATGATAGAGCTCCATTTTCAACTGGTTACACTGGCAGGCGGCTTGCTTCTCTGTTACGGAGGCTAAGGAGAAGGTGGAAATGGTTGTTATCGCTGTGTATACATCGCGAGCTCATTGGGGCGCTTAAGCTAGGCGGCATATAAACAAAGATATGAGTATATATACAATCACGGCGGGTGCTCTATGTACAGTATTTAACCAACAGCGGCTAGACGATTTCAGCAATGCAATACTTTGCCTTACCAACTCTCAACAGAAGAACCTTCCCATCCATCAACTGGTCTCTGGTTAGCAGCAGAGAATCAGAGGTGTCCACTTTAAGTCTGTCGTAACCGAGATAGACACCGCCGTTGGCAACGAGCTTCTTAGCCTCTTTCTTTGAACAGCCATGGAGCTTGGCAACAAGCGTACTGAATGGCTTGTTCAAGAATTCGTCACCGTTCAGCGTGGTTAAGATACCAGCGTTCTTGAAAGAATGGATCAACGTTTCAGAGTCGATATCTGGATACGCAATGTCTGGCAGTGGATATAGGATCTGGGAGATAACGGCGGCGTCCTTACCTGAACCGACTCCGTGGATCAGATCAGTGACTTCGTTAGCCAACACTCTCTGAGCGTTACGGTACGAAGGATCCTCCATGTGTCTCTTGACGATGGAATCGATCTGTTTAAGAGGGAGGAACGTGAATATCTTCAACAGTTTGGCAACGTCAGAATCGGGAGTCTTCATGAAGTACTGATACAGGTCGAAACTTGGAGTGATTGAAGAGTCGATGAAGACGGCATTTCCTGCGCTCTTACCAAACTTGGCCCCTGATGATGTTGTTAACAGTGGCACTGTGATTCCAAAGGGTTGTTTCTTCGACTTCGGGTCCTTCAGCCTGGTGATAAAGTCGATTCCAGCGGTGATATTACCCCATTGATCGTTACCACCTACTTGGATACTCACGTTGTTGTTCTGGAAAAGGTAGTGGAAGTCATATGCCTGTAAGACCTGGTATGCGAATTCGTTGAATCCAATACCGTTCTCAGATTCCATACGACCTTTAACGCTATCTCTTGCAAGCATTTGTCCTACTCGTATGTGTCTACCATAGGTAGACAGGAATCCCAAGAACGTAACATCTTTCCACCATTCATAGTTGTTTCTGGTGGATATGGAACCTTCATTCACCATTGGAGTGATGGCCAATGATTTGACGTAACGAACACCACTGGTGAAGAATTTCTCCATTTGAGCAGAGATCCTCGAGACATTGTCCAACCTCGTCTGGTCCTCCATAGCAGAACGTTCAGTTGTACGTCCACTAGGATCACCAACGGCTCCAGTGGCACCACCAACGAGTCCTGTGATGTCATGGCCTCTAATGTTGAAATGGAGTAGGATCATCAGGGGTAACAGGTTACCCAAATGAAGCGATTTGGCTGTAGGATCTGCTCCACAGTACAATCCGAGCTTGGTCTTTTCAACAAGTTCATTCAGTTGATCCTCGCTGGTGATGCTAGAGATCAACCCTCTTTCCTTTAAGTGTGGTAACAGTGGTTGTTCGAGGTCTTCCTGCAGCAACTTCTGATCAACGTTTAGAGACTGATGCCATAGCTCACTGAATTGGTGGATTAGACGTGTACTGAGTTGTCTCTTGAAGATTGATCTGAATGGAATCATACCTTCTTTTTAAGCCTTCCCAAGCTTGTCGTGATTAGTGTGGTGGATGTGGATATTAATACCCACCAGATGTGCTCAACTTAGCCACGCTGTTTTTTTTTTTCACTACATTATTATGTCCTCATCGGTCATATGACACTACATTATCACATTATTCACCAGCACAAGGTTATGATTCTAAGATTATGAGAACTACTCAATTGTTGTTGCCTGTGAGAATCCTGCACCAACAGGATGTGTTAGTGGAGATTTGATTAAAGGAAGCACTAGGCAATTCCTCTCTATATATGTACTGGTGATGGGCATTCTCTTCATTCTTCAACTTCGTCTAACACGACACGACGTTTTGCCACTGGCTTCTCATTCTTCTCCGAGCTAGTTGATTGTGCACTGTCTTCAACAACTTGTTGTTTCTTCTTAGATTTCTTCACCTTTGCAACTTCCCAAGCGTAGAAAGGCTTGAAACTGTCAAAGAACCCAACATCTTCAAACAAATTAGGGAATATCCACAGACCCTGTGGCATGAGGGAAACTGTCAGCACGTATAAGATTAGCCTAACAATGGCAATGACGATGATAAGGCATACAAAGCCCAACAGAGCCATGGAGAGATACCAGACACCTCTTCTCATGAATAGTGGCCATAGTGGGAAGAGAACCACTGTGAAGACACCAACGAGGATACCCAATCCCATGAGACGGTCCCACGGGTTGGACTTCTTATAGAACCAGATGTAGTACTGGTCAGGCTCAAACGTTGCCTGTTGCAAAGGAAGGAAACACGGTGAACCCTTCTTTACCTTGATGTTCTGCTCTCTGGCCTCACTGGTGTGAAGTTTCTGTCCTGGGAGTAATAGCCTGTTTTTGATCAAAAGAATCACGAGGTTCTTAGCATCGTCCTTGGTCTTGCACAATGGCAATTGGTTCTTTGGGTTCGAAGCCTTCGAGTTGTACTCTTCAGACATCAATGCACGCACTGCTCTCTTGTAACGGAAGAACTCAACAGAGGATCCCTGGAGGGATCCAGAACGTTGTTTCAAAACGGCATTATCGCGTAGAAAGTTGGCTACGTTCACAGCAACAGGATCGACTGGTGGTGCTGACATCTTCTCTAAAATCTTTTGGAAACCGTTGTAGTTGAATCGAAGTTGAAGTGTAAGCTGAATGAGCCCTGCTAAATACGTGTTATTTTTGCCCGTGGGATTGTGGTGTACGGGTTTTATGCTCGTGGTCACGAGCAGTTGGTGTTTGGATGTTTTGTCACACACAGATAAACGACCGACGGCTTATACGCGGTGATCTCGGTGGTGGGGGAGGGCTCTCCACAGCTCAATTTACGCGTTAAAACCATAGTCTTAAAATCCCAATGAGTGGTGTATGAGCCTCAGTTGGCATGAAAACCGTTAAGCCTTTGACACCGGGTGATTGGATCTTCAGTGGTGTTTGAAGTGCGTGGCGGTGCTGCCATTGGCTCGCTTCAACTCGCCGGTGTTGTTGAAGACAGGGTAACGGCCATCGCGTGTGGTTGAAAAAAAATTACTTCACCGTATCACAGAAGCGATTTTGTCGTCTACAACCATTGCCTTTTAAGAGAAGGAGAAATACTCAAATGGAGACGTATTCAGAGGAAGATTTGAGGAAGCTGATTGCTTCCTTCCGTGAGGGTCTTGAGCTGTATAACAAAACATTATGCGAATCTCTTGAAGATCTGAGAAATGAGCCACTGGAGAACCCAAACCACGAACTGTCCAAGCTGGCGCAACTGCTATACGCCCATGCGACCAAGATTGGTATTGCCTTTAGACCACCTGTGAGTATCAATGCGAGCTATGAACAGCTTAGAGAGACCTCGTCCAAACTGCTGCTAATTGTTGGGCTGGTTGCGCAGTTTGAACCTCGAGTCTGGTCGCAGTTGTACCATGATGAGGTGGTGTCACAGGTACGAGAAGTTATCAATGCCTTCATAACGTTGTTGGATGAACTGGACCAGTTGGACTTTAAGGACGAGTCCAATGAGAATAGTGAAGGAAGGCTTATCTCCGTGGGTAAGGTTTGGGATAGTTGTAAATCGCTCGAAGAGCTCATGTCCTTAGGGAACCTTGGTCTCTTGAGTAAGCAGATCAAGTTGAGCATTGGTCTAGTGAATGATGCTTCCTCAGAGTTATCAGAATGGTTATTGGACCCGTACGTGGAAACGGACATTCTCATCGACCAGGATAAGGAGGGCGATGAAGATGACGACGACGATGAGGTCTCACAAGATACACTTGAATTCGCCAACAAGTGGATAACAAAGATCAAGATGCTCAAGCTCTTGTTGAGTTCGCTTGTCAAGTCATTACCTAAAAAGGTGGCTGATGGGTTTTCACTTGATCAGTTTAACAAGGAACAGAAGATTCTATCTGCAAACGTTGATGACCTCGTGTGTGATATCTTTTTGAACCAAGACAAGGAACAATTAGACCAAAATGCACAGAGGGTTCAAGATCAGAGTAAACTACTCATCAAGTTAATAAGAGAATTAAACAAAGGGGATGATAAGAAGACCACATGGTTAGACCTCTGGCTGGAGAAATTTCAAAATTAGTATACAATGAATATAGACCGGCAATTTAACAATAATCATACACTAATTCTAGGGCTTTGGTGGTTTTTTTTGTCATACTCTATCTAAGGCTCCACCCATGGATTGTATTATCACCATTCATCTCCATCACTTTCATCATCACTTCTTCCAACTTTAGCCTTTCTGGAACTCAAGGCAGCAGCTAAAGCATCTGCCAAACTTCCACCACCACCTGGGGCACCAGGAGCACCACCAGATGAAGAAGGAGGAGGTGCTTCACCACGTTGTTCTTGTAATATGATTGATGGCTTGTCCAGCTGTGATTTGTCAACTTTCCTCAACGAACCAATACCTGCACCACGGATAGAGGCCAATAAAGCGTCTCTACCAGCATCAGCTTGAGGCAATGGTGGAGCTGGTGTTGAGTCAGTGGACATTGCAGGAGGAGGAGGAGGAGGTGCCACAGGGATGGAGCCACCAGCTGGTAATGGAGGAGGAGCTGGGATGGAGCCACCAGCTGGTAATGGAGGAGCGGGTGGAATGGCATTTGACTGTGCAGTCTGGGGCAATGGAGGAGGTTGAGGTACAGCTGTTGGTTGTTGATACTGTTGATACTGCTGTTGTGGTTGTTGATACTGCTGTTGAGTTTGTTGATACTGCTGTTGTGGCTGTTGTGGCTGTTGTGGCTGTTGATACTGCTGTTGATGATCTGCTTGTCTTGAAGGTGGGGGCAGTGGAACTGCTCTTGAAGACCGTGAAGGAGGAGGAGGAGGAGCTACACCACCACGACGTGAAGGTGGCACAGGCGGCGGAGTTCTGCCTTGCACTGTTGAACCCACTACTGCCATTGTACCTCTTGGTGGAGGTGAAGGAACTGGTCCTCTGGAAGTAGGTGCTGGAGGTACTGCGCTTCTTGCTGGAGGAGGAGGTACCGGTCTTGCCTGTTGTGGCAGAGCAGGCGGCACAGGTCGGGATTGTTGTGGCAGGGCAGGTGGCACAGGTCTGGCTTGTTGTGGCAATGCAGGTGGCACAGGTCTGGCTTGTTGTGGCAATGCAGGTGGCACAGGTCTCGCCTGTGGAGATGGTGTTGATGAATACGGACTTGAAACTGTTGGCGTAAACTGATGCTGCTGTTGTGGCTGTTGTGTAGGCAACGCCGTCGTCAATGGTGGGGGAACAGGATGTGCCAAAGGTGGTGGGACCTTATGCACTGGGCCCTTTGGTGTTTCTGGCTCTGGGGATGGCTGGAGAGATGGGGTTTGATCAATGCTATCAGTGGAACAATATTCAGGTGGAGGTGATAGATCAGACCTCATCGAAGTGGTTGAACTCATAGTATTCGGATGAGCCAGTGGTGGAGGAGGAGGCGGAGCTTTTTTCCTCATCGAACCAGAACTTGGAATGGTGCTTGAATAAGATTCAGATTGAGGAGCAAAATCGGATGAATTGTTGAACGATGGTTCCACAACATTTCGACCACGTTGGAATTTACGTGGAACTGGAGGTTCTAAACCAACCAATGGGCCACCTTGTTGTCTGATGTAATCCTTTATGAATTCCTTATTATCAGCAATCATATCCTCTGTAATTCCAGCACTCGCCAACTCCTTGTACAGAGATCTCCACTCTGGTGGAGGCTGATCATCGTAGTACAGCACATGAGTGGTCTTTCTTATTCTCTGATCACCACCACTTGTGTTCAACAGCTCACCACGAGGCCCTGGAGCCCTCGATTCCTCAGGCATACTCTTCTTCAACGCAATGGCCTGCTTATTGTTTACGGTCTTCTTCGATCCATGCTTCTCTCTATGGCTCACCCTCTTGTAAAAGTGCGAGGCATCAGAGGTATCGTCGAATAGGAGGCCAGCAAGGCATTCCTCCAGTTCAAAAGTGTGGAAGAAGGACCGATCTTGGTTATATTGGAAGTCCACGTATACTTCTTGATCCCATAGAACGCCTCGTTGGCCATGGATATCAACCAGTTTGAGGAAGAAAGAATGACCAACCAAGTCGTCAACTAGCACTACGGCTCCGCTGAGCCCAGTATACGTCCATTGTTGTGGATCAGGGTAGGCGATGTATAACCGGGCAATGGCACCATCGATGACTTTTTGAGATGCCTTTGGGATAACACGTTTCACTTTATCCTTCTGTACTGTGGTCAACCCCATTTCGTGTTCTTACAAGCTCAATTGACACACCAGTGTTGTTGTTTTGTAAGTGTCTGGAGATGCCTTTATGGATGTCTTTCACGGATTGTTTGTATGTGTTGGGAAGTGGAGGGTGGGTCTTTTTCGCTGTTTGCGCGGAATTGCACAGAACGGTCGATTTCCCTGGGCTGGTTTTCGCGAGGCTTCCGCTAGGCTGGTGGGATGGTAGGCTCGTAGGCTCGTAGGCTCGTAGGCTGGTGGGATGGTAGGCTCGTAGGCTCGTAGGCTCGTAGGCTGGTGGGAAGGTAGGCTCGTAGGCTCGTAGGCTCGTGGGAAGGTAGGCTGCCAGGCTGCCAGGCTCCCAGGGTCATGCGCCACACTAAACAATCATAGGCCGATTTTAATCAATTCCACAGTTTACATCACTAACTTCACTAGAAAACACAGCCAAAATGACAAAAGACAAGCTCATTGGGATCTTCCGTTGCGATTACTCGTTAACCTTGAAGCACAAGTATGGTGATTTTGCCGACCAATCATCTCAAGTGATGAGGAATGCTGGTTATCAAGGAGACTTCAAGATCTACGACGTTATCAAGTCACAATACCCTACTGAGGATGAGTTGTCACAGTTGAAAGGGATATGGATCACAGGGTCAGTTGACGATGCCTTTGAAGATATTCCATGGATTAATAAACTGTGCGATTATCTGCACAACTTGTATACAACACACCCAAGTATTCGTATAGTTGGTATATGCTTTGGACATCAAATCATTGGTCGAGTGTTTGGCTGTGATGTTGGTCGTAACCCTAAAGGCTGGGAATTTGGAACGTATCCAGTTGAGGTTTCTAAGGATGATGAAGTTCAAGAGCTATTTGAACAGATTAAGGAGTCATTCAACATCGTTGAAGTGCATCAAGACATCGTCTTTGATACACCTCCCGGGTTTAAGTCCATTGGCTCTACACAACTATCATCAGTACAAGGCTTATACCAAAGGGATAGGATCCTCACTTTCCAAGGACACCCAGAATTCACGCTTGATTTCCTCGTTGATCTTTTGGATGCTAGAAGAAAAGCTGGTAAATTCACAGATGAACAAGTCAAGCACTTTCAAACTAGATTAGTTGAAGATCAAGGTGTTGAGATAACCAGAGTCATACTGAAATTCCTTTTGGAAACAAGAACAAACCATTTGCTTCATTAGAACATGGTATATTATAGAACAACAATCCCAACTTTCTATTCATGTAAATTCTGGTCTTAAATCTGAACGACGTGGTGCAACTAAAGGATGTAATTGTGCGAGATAGGTGATAGCCCACATCAAAAACATCATTCCAAGGGTTAAGGAAACGGTACTTCTCCAAACACTAAGATGTGTCAGCAATGAGTAGAGATACATGATAAAATATTTGATATACTCACGTTTGATTCTCCTTTGGAGCAAACTTCCAAAACACAGCGCCGGTGACAAGCGTTATAAAGAATACTATCCACACTGTTGTTCTATTGTTAAAGAGTTAGTCAAGAAATGAAAATACAGGCTATTATTCCAAAAGTAGAACTCACCCGCTCATTAGTTGCTATCCGTGTAGAGGCTCTAGAAGGTTGTTGTTGTTGTTGTTGTTGTTGTTGTTGTTGTTGTTGTTGTTGTTGATGATTGTAGACGGAACGTTCTCCTTTTGTGGCTGCCTAAATCCTCCTGCCTAGCTCGCGAAATTCACCAGCTGAGCCATATCTCGCACACCATAACAAAAGAATCACACAGCGGGAAACTTATCACTTGGAGAGAGTCAGTGAAGAGATGCTGTCGAATGAGCTCTTACATTGGCTTTTCAGAGTATTACAACCTGTGAGTCTGGAGCCCTGTTGATCCGTTTGGCGGCAATTGTACTAACTAAGCTAATACTTCGAAGGAATACAGTGATCCAAGAACCACATATCACGATGTTGCGGTGTTGTTACAGAGATATCCTACGCTAAAGCCAAGGACCAGGGTATACACCTATGAAACTGGAGAATCTGCACTGTTGTTGGATATCTATGGTGCTTTGCCCTCGAGGATTAACGGCGAACTGTATAGAATCCCTGTTGAGTTGTGGATTCCTCATGAGTATCCGTTGGTTTCGCCTATTGCCTATGTTACGCCTACTGAGAAGATGGTTTTACAACCCGGGAATCACGTTGATAACAATGGCAAATGCTATTTGGAGTATACCGCGAACTGGAATGCTGATCTGAGAAGTAACGTTGCTGGTCTATGTGATGATCTATGCCTTGTGTTTGCAAAGGAGCCACCGGTATTTGCGAAACCGATACAACCAATGGTTCAGCCAATGGTACAACACAGACAAGATCAGAGACCACCTTCACTACCTTCTAAAGAGCACATCATCGCTCCTGAACCGGTACGTGTTCAAGGTGTCGTGAACAGTCCACCGCCGTTACCTCCTCTACCACATGAATTGCGCTCTCAAATTGTTAAATCACCAACGTTGAACCAAATGACAAGGCAATCCCATGTCAAACCTTCATTCGAGCAGCCGAATATCCTTGATTCCTTGGATGATGACCAAAAAGGCGAGGGAAACGGCACGGATAGAAGGGAAGTGCTGAACAAGATTGAGAACGAACTACAATCTCTATACACTATGGAGATTGCCAATGAGGTGAACTCTCTACACTCAAACGTTGCCCAGATCCAATACGCCATTGGTAAGTTTGACAAGATCTTCACTTATGAATTCGATACGGTGGGAAAGATCAAACAACACCTTGAACAGAACGAGAGATTATTGGAGAAATGTATTAAAGATGCGGATGTTACAATAGAAAAGGCCAATGCCATAAGGGAAATCGATACAGCGGAGATGATATGCGCAGAAAACGTTATATATAATCAGTGAGTATTCTCCACCACTTCACCACATTGATGTGTACTAACAAACATCACAGGCTATACGACTTGGTGGCAGAAGACCAGGCCATTGGTGATACAATTTATGTCCTGACGAAGGCATACGACAACGGTAACGTACCGTTGGCATCGTTCATTAAAGTGAGTCTACATAGCACAGTTATAGAAGGGACAATATACTAACACAACGAAGCACACGAGATCACTCGCAAGGGAACAATTCCTCAAGAAGTCAATGATTGTAAAGATATCAAAGATGCTTAACTTGAATTCATAGCATTAATACACGTGACATTCTTTAAAAAAGGTCGAGGAAATATCCGGATTGGGTAATTACTGCTTTAGGCAACCCGACAAAGCAAAAAAAAATTTCACCTCTCGCTTTTTCAAGAGGGAAAAATCTTTCCATTAGCTCATCTCACCACTGTTGAAACCAGAGCATAAGTAGAGAACTGACATATCACACGATGACTGACTTCATCAAACCTGAGAACGTTGCTCCATCTCAAGATGCTAGTGAATGGCCATTGTTGTTGAAGAACTTTGACAAGTTGCTTGTGAGAAGTGGCCACTATACTCCAATTCCAGCAGGTTCTGCTCCACTCAAGAGAGACCTCAAGTCTTATATCTCCTCCGGTGTTATCAACTTGGACAAGCCATCGAACCCATCTTCTCACGAGGTTGTTGCATGGATCAAGAGAATCCTCAGATGTGAAAAGACCGGTCATTCCGGTACTTTGGACCCAAAGGTTACCGGTTGTTTAATTGTGTGTATCGACAGGGCTACAAGATTGGTCAAATCCCAACAAGGTGCTGGTAAGGAGTACGTCTGTATCGTCAGACTTCATGAGTCCCTTGATGATGAGAAGGAGATGGCCAGAGGTCTTGAAAACTTGACTGGTGCTCTTTTCCAGAGACCTCCTCTCATCTCTGCCGTCAAGAGACAACTTCGTGTTAGAACCATCTACGAGTCAAAGCTCATTGAATTTGATAACAAGAGAGGACTCGGTGTCTTTTGGGCATCATGTGAAGCAGGTACCTATATGAGAACCTTGTGTGTTCATTTGGGTATGCTTCTCGGTGTTGGTGGTCATATGCAAGAGCTTAGACGTGTTAGATCTGGTGCTCTTGGTGAAACTGACAACTTGGTGACTTTGCACGACGTTATGGATGCTCAGTGGACCTATGATAACACCAGAGATGAGTCCTATTTGAGAAGAATCATCCAACCATTGGAGACTTTGCTCCTTGGTTACAAGAGAATTGTAGTGAAGGACTCTGCCGTGAATGCTGTATGTTACGGTGCCAAACTTATGATTCCAGGTTTACTCAGATATGAAGAAGGTATCGAGCTCTATGATGAAGTTGTCTTGATCACAACAAAGGGTGAGGCCATTGCCATTGGTATTGCTCAGATGTCCACTGTTGATTTGGCCTCTTGTGATCACGGTGTTGTTGCTAAGGTTAAGAGATGTATCATGGAGAGAGATCTTTATCCAAGAAGATGGGGATTGGGTCCAGTTGCTCAAAAGAAGAAGCAAATGAAGGCTGATGGTAAACTTGACAAGTTTGGTAGAGTTAATGAAAACACTCCAGCTGACTGGAAGAAGACCTATGTCGATTTGGAAGGTAACCCAGAGCCAGCGGTTTCTTCCACCACTGCTACACCAAGTAAACCATTGATCAAAGAAGTTGAGATGACTGATTCTCCAGCTCAAGAAGCTGATACCACTGCTGATGTGACTGTCTCTGAAACACCATCTAAGAAGGAGAAGAAGGAAAAGAAGGAGAAGAAGGAGAAGAAAGAGAAGAAGGAGAAGAAGGAAAAGAAAGACAAGAAGGAGAAGAAGAGAAAAGCCGATGATGAAGAAGAAGAAGGTGAGAAGAAGAAGAAGGCTAAGAAGTAAGCTCAATACCTTCTCAAAATGGGGATCTTTACACACGGTGCACTATTGCCGTTCTCTTCCCTTCATCATTGACTTTGGCTTATTTCATTTGTATAATAGGTTGTTATCATTGTTTAATCACAGGTTACTAGAATCAAAGAACTACAGCTAATTGTAGAGGAAATATGATTATAATGTCGTTCTATACTAATACGAACATCGATATGTAATTCCTAATGTACAGCATTGGATATTTGATGGAGGAGATGAAACCATCAACGTTGTCTATACAATGTGATGGATTAATGGAGAAAAAGTCATAAGTTGTCATTAAAAATTTTGAGAGATGGCTTCTTTCTGTTGTGGGGTCAATGTAAGAGGATAATCGATCTTATACTTCACCTTCAAATCACCTCTTGTTCCCGGTTGTTTGGAGATTGGCATACCTAAACCAGGGTATGTCTGTATAGAATCTGGTTGTACTGGCATGGTCTTGGATAATGGGATTCTTCTTCCATCAACACTCTCCACAATCTTATCGAATCCCAACAACGATTCCTTGAACGTCAAAGGCAAACTATAAATCAGATCGTTACCATCCCTTTTGAAATATGGATGTGGTTTCTCCTTTAAGATGAATTGTATCGTATTACGGCGTCCAGATGGAGTCCAATCACCTTCATTGTTAAAAGTGATCTTGGTTCCCTCTTTCCAACCTGGTTTAATATCAATTTCAATGATCTTCTCCTCTTTGGAGTTGTTAACACCTTTTCTGCTCAATTTCATCTTCTTAGTGGTACCTTTGGCAAGGTCTTCCAAACTGACAGGTAATTGAATCTGTTGAATCTCTGGTTCTGGTTCTCTACGGCGGTTGAAACCACCACCACCGCCCATACCGCTGCCACCTCCCATACCACCAAATCCACCAGGCATACCACCAAATCCACCACCCATTCCACCAAATGGACTACCTCCACTTGAAAAATGGAAAGATGCACCGTCATCACCCATACCACCGGCACGGGCAAATTGTTCAAAAATATTCGAGGCATCGGCAAAGTCAAAACCTCCATATGAACCTCCAGAGCTAAATCCTCCAGAACCGCCAGGTCTTCCACCACCACCACCCATATTTGGATCAAATTGTGGACCACCATGACGAGCAGCTTCCAGACCATAAGTGTCATAAATCTCACGCTTCTTTTCATCACTCAAGATGTCAAACGCTTCAGAAATCTCCTTAAACTTCTCAGTATCACCAGTTGGTTTATCTGGATGATACTTCAATGCCATTTTTCTATAAGCCTTCTTGATTTCATTATCAGAGGCACTTGGAGCAACCCCTAATCTATCGTAAAGTCCTGTTTCTTTCACCATTTTGTATATATGAAGTCAAATCACAGCTGTATGTTTGCTATTATTGAAGTAACTGGGAAAATTTTAGCTAAACAAACCTTCCAAGCGGATAATCTCACCACTTTATATGAGAAATTGTCCTTCTTTCCCCTTTGAACGGCTTTTATGGGAATTGAGCGCGAGAGAGAGAGCGAACTCACAAAGAGCAAAAAAAAATTCCTGAACCTTCTGGAAGGTTCCATCGTGAAAACAAACAAAATCCGCTAGGGGGAGAGTATACAAACTTCACGACAACACTGGGGAGGAGAAGTTTATAGATATCAAATCACGTGTCCGCGATGTCAGTTATTCTTGCTTCAGCTGGTTATGACCATACGATTCGATTTTGGGAAGCTTTAACTGGAGTTTGTTCGAGGACAATTCAACATGCTGATTCTCAAGTGAATAGGCTGGAGATCACCAGTGATAAGATGTTTCTTGCAGCAGCTGGACATCAACACGTTCGACTGTATGATATACGTACTACTAATCCTAACCCTGTGACATCTTTTGAAGGCCATACGAATAATGTGACTTCAATTGCGTTCCAATCTGATAACAAATGGATGGTTAGTTCATCTGAGGATGGGACGGTTAAAGTATGGGATGTTCGTGCACCTTCAGTACAAAGAAATTATAAGCATAATTGTCCTGTGAATGAAGTGGTGATACATCCAAACCAGGGTGAATTGATCTCATGTGATCAGGATGGTAACGTTCGAATTTGGGATCTAGGAGAAAATCAATGTACTCATCAACTTATCCCTGAAGATGATATTCCGGTACATTCTGTATCTGTTGCCTCAGACGGCTCAATGCTTGTTGCCGGTAATAACAAGGGGAATTGTTATGTATGGAAGATGAATACTCAGAGAGAATCCACTTCTCTACAACCAGTGACTAAATTCAGATCACATTCAAAGTACATTACAAGGGTACTCTTATCTTCAGACGTTAAACATTTAGCCACATGTTCTGCAGATCATACTGCAAGAATATGGAGCATTGATGATTCATTTGGATTAGAAACTACTCTACAAGGTCATCAGAGATGGGTTTGGGATTGTGCCTTCAGTGCAGATAGTGCTTATCTAGTAACGGCATGTTCTGATCACTATGTAAGATTATGGGACCTTTCAACGAGTGAAACCGTTAGACAGTACAACGGTCATCATAAAGGTGCGGTGTGTGTTGCTCTTAATGATGTTTGATGGATGTATACGATATATTAGTAATGTTTTAATGACTGTACTACTCACTGGATGAAACAAACCGTCGTTGTAGTAGTTGATCGACATAAGATCTAGTATATATCACGTGACCTGTGAGTGTTTATCAGGACTCAAAAAAAGTAAACTCCGCGACGGGGAATTGAACCCCGGTCTACCACGCGACAAGCGGTAATTCTAGCCACTAAACTATCACGGATTCCTTGGAAAACGAAGTTAATATACACTGGTACACTGAGTAGGGAAAGTAATCAAAGAATTGTGATAAATTAACAGTATAACAAGACCTCTACGTTAACATTTGGTGATTGATTGTATTGAGATAAACACTATACGATTCCATACTTGAAGATGAAGGCCTTCTATTTCTCAATATATTATGCTGTTCTTGCCCTTGTAATGTTATATCAGTAAAACATCTCCGTTGTATACAAACCGTTGCACTGCAGAGTACCTTATGAGATAAATACTACCAGGAACAAGGTCAATTTCCTCTTCACCAATCACTATGCTCTCTATGGTATCATTAACCACCTTAACGAAAACCGGTTTATCCATATCTGGTTCTTCAATCATCGAGATACCACCTCCGGTGTCGTCAAGTGCCTGTAGCTGTTCTGGCAATTGGGATAAGAATAGGGAATTGTAAAGATCAATCAACGCTCTAAAATGGGATTCCATGTACTGTGTCTCAGCTGGAGATAACCTTTGTATCAAATCTTCATCATTCCTTAAAAAGATGGTGAATTTATCAATTTTTGAGAGCCTTGTACGAAGGTACGATCTCAGTATGAAATTGACACGATCCAATTCAGATTCAATGATCATCAGTTGGAGTTTGATATCTCTCTCAGTTGTTTGCAATTCAATGGAGTTCATCTCGATGAATTCAATTTGAACACGGATTCGAGAGAGAATTCGATCTATAAGTGATTCTTTATAGTCCAACAACTCAGGACACATGCGCTCACTGATCCACGCGTTTTGAAGTTCTTGGAAATCACTACGTTTCACTTCAACTTCGTTGTATTTATGAGAACGAGTCTCCCTCTCGAACTCTTGAAGAATATCATCAAAGTCCATGGTTTAAGCGTCCACGGTGAACAAGTCGTCGCTTTCCGAGTTGATAATTATGTGATGTTTTGATCTTTGAGAAGTGGTTTTCAGTAGTTTTTTAGCCGTCGCGTTCCAACAACAACAACAACAACAACAACAACAACAACAGATACAGGACGAGTGACTTGCAAAAATGTCAAGAAGAGAGGAAATTGAAGCAAAGAGACAACGATTAGCAGAGCTTCGACGTCAGCGAGAAGAAAAAGAGAAGAAGTTCAAAGAAAGTGAAGCTTCAGATGGTTCTACTCAACCATCAACGTTGGTATCGTCTTCTTTGACATCGCCAACATCGGAACAGATCTCTAGAGAAACCATCGATAATCTTGTGAATCAGCTGGTGAAGGAGAATGATGATAATTATAAAAGCATTTCAGTACAGACTGACTTGATCTCACCATTGAGGAGCTTTAATAAAAGCACACAGACTATGGTTGTTAACGATGAAGATGATCAGAATGAACAACTGGAGGAAGAACCATTAAATGAGGTTCAAGATGTCAAAGACATTGATGATGAGGAGTCTGAGCCATTGGTTATTGATGATGAACTCCTCAGATCGTTTTTTGCAAAATCTTTCAAGATCTTGAATCGAGCTATAGAAGAAGAAGATGATATACTGCACAGTTATACACTACACAAGTCGACTGTATCAAGAGAAGATCTTCCACCGTATACACTAATACGGTCTTTGAAACAAGACAGCATGATACAGTGTATCGATTCTTCTAAGTACTTCCCAGATCTTATGGTTTTCGCAGAGGAGAAATCACTAATCGTTTATAACATTGGATATGGGAAGTTCGAATCCAAATTCCAAGCACATACCAGGATTATGAATGTACAATTCTCAACGTTTAGACCCAATTTTGTCTTTGGTTCTGGTTATAACGGTAAGATCCTCTGTTGGGATCTTGAATCAATGTCTCAGCAACCGTACTTGGAATCTCAAGTGACCCAACTCACACATTCTTATCCAGTCTTAGCTATGGATCAGGTTCCTGATAACAATGGGCTTCTAATAACTGCTTCTACAGATGGTAAGATCATACATTGGAATCCACAAATACTTGCAAAGCCAGCACAGCATCCAATCAAGCTCGAGATGCCAAAATCGTGTGCTATTAGGTACGATGAGCTGACACCGACGTGTTTCACACATTTGGAAAATGAACACGGGTATCTGATGGTTGGTAGTGAAGATGGTAACGTGTACAAGGTCCAACGGTTTGATCAAAAGTCAAAGACTGATTACATTGGGAAGATCTTTCAAGGTCATTTGGGACCAATTACATCCATTGAACCTTCACCTGTATTGTCACAACTGTTTTTAACATCCAGTATGGATTGGAAGGTGTTTCTATGGGATACTTCACAGGATGAACCGTTATTGGAGATTTATAAGACAAATGCAATTATGGCATGTCTTTGGAGACCTTCGTTCCCTACACAAGTTGGATATATCTATGAAGACGTTTTGGAGATTGTAGATCTGAGCATTGATACCGTGACACCAATTTGCAAGATCTCAACAGAGGAACCGTTAACCACTTTCAAATTCACCAAAGATGGTGAAAGAGTGATACTTGGAGGTTCAAAAGGTGGTGTATACATCTATGCACTAGATCTACCAGCAAAGAGCGATATGGCAAAGTTCAAGAAACGGTTTTGCCCTACAAGTGGTATATAAAATTAGCTATGCCCTTTTTACTATCTATTCATTGTCTGTAGTCAATAGCTCTCTATTTACCAGTTCCAAAGAACTCATGGAAACCAACCAACGTAAATCTGTATCTGACATCACCAGCATCCAATCTGGTCAATGCCTGGCTGACGTTGGCTTCGTTGATGTTCAAAGTCTCAACCCATGGGGCAAACTTGTGATCTTTAGCCAATTGCAAGAGTTCAATGGCCTCCTTTCTAGAACCAAGAAGAGATGCACCGAGGAAAACACCGTTTTGCAAAAAGCTGAATGGAGAAACTTGCAATTTCTCATCAACATGAGGCAAACCAACAGAGATGAGCTTCTTGTTGACCTTTAAAGTGGAGAGGAAGGCATCGAAATCGGTGTCGACAGTGGAGGTGGCACAGTTGATAATGACATCAAAGTAGTCAAAGTAGTTCTTAAACCAGTCCTTCTCCACACCAGTGGCGATGAAGTTGTGAGCACCCATCTTGGTAGCATCCTCTTTCTTTGAGTAAGATCTAGAGAAGGCAGTAACTTCAGCGCCAAGGGCCTTAGCAATCATGATGGCCATGTGACCTAAACCACCGATACCAATGATACCGACATTTGGGGTCTTACCTTTAGCCAATGTATCTTCAATACTTCTCTTGATTGGAGAGTAAACGGTCAACCCACCACACATCAATGGAGCAACCAAATGAGATTCCAATCCCTCTGGGATTGGGAAAACCATCTTCTCATGTGCTCTGACGTGAGAGGCATAACCGCCTTGTGACACATAACCATCTGGGTAACGGCCAGCGTATGTACCAACTTGGTGCTTGCAGTATTGTTCATTGTCTTCATCACATCTGGAGCATTCGCCACAACAAGAAGCACTGGCGCCGAGACCAACTCGGTCACCAACCTTCACACCGGTGGTACACTTGGGACCAACTTTCAAAACCTTGCCAACCACCTCGTGGCCAACACACTGTGTCTTTGGGCCATAGCTGGAGGACTTACAGGCCAGGTCGCTCTTTGACCATTCGTTTTTCAACGTGAACAGCTCAGAGGCACACACACCACAACATTCAATCTCGATGTCCACATCTCTATCGCCAAAGTGCTTTGGCACATAGGAGGTGAGCTTAGGGTTGCTCCATTCCGAAGGGTCAGAAATAGCGAATCCTTTGAACTCTTCTGGATAGTTAACAGTGGTTGATGACATGCTGATGGCTACTACCTTTACTTGGATGAACTCGACAGAATGATTACCCGCAAACGAGATGAGATGACATGGGATTCCAATGCATATTTATAATCATGCTCGGTGGCTATTGCTTACAAACGGCTAAATTGCTAACGATTAGGGTAATCTTAGCTGTAAAATTTTTCCTATGTAAAGATAGGCACAAATTTCAACTCCGAAGACGCGCGTGTGGTCCAAAGATAAAGGCGAAGAACGCTGTAATAAGCGACCATGAATCCGATGGCGATAAAGCCTGTGTTTTTTGCAAGATAACCCACCGTTTAGTTGGTTGAATTGATGTGTTGAATTGGTGTAGCTGGCTAGCTAAATGGCCATGGTATTGCCGACCAGTATGGCCATGGTCTGGCCGACTAGTCTTGCCGCTGTTACAAGCGTTGATTCGGTCGAAGTCCCCACTGACCCGACGCTTCTACATGTGACTAGTTGATTTGAAACATGGTGTAAGGGTGACCTTGTGGATTACTTATCGAAACCCCTGTTAAGGTTCATGGGATGCTGATCGAGTGAGCTACCAAACCTGTTTACCCGTTGAATTTCGCTAGCGGTACAGTTGCGGCGAACGTGGTTGTACCGGAAACACTTTCCCGATGGAGTAGTAAATAGAGACAAAGCGCGATGGAACTTTTCACTACTTTGACAGACACATAACTGTACACATAACGGTGTGTTTGGAGGAGAGGAGGTGACAACGTATCGATTGCAAAAAGAGAAGAGGTGTGATACTCGTAGTTACAGAGCCAACAACTTTGTGCTGTGAATAGCCTTGATTGCAGTATAATCGGTATTTTGCATTTAAACCTGTAGGACGCTTGTGGACCATCAGCTGTGGGACATGATCGTTTCTGGTTGCGTGCGTATTACACAACCTCTATGCCTGGCGACCAGAACAAGTACTCTCGCTGAACTGTTATTGAGAGTGTATGATCCCCACAGATGGACGTGGACAGTGTAATTAACAAGGTCCACCGGATGGTGAATCAGGGTCCATACGTGGCTTTTCGGCCGAAATATATGATACACGTATGTATCATCTTCGCAACCAAAAGACACAACAACTGCAATGTCAAGGGTATAAACGCCGATTATGACAGGGGAAGGTTCAATTGTGGGGGATCACGGATCAAATTCGGAGAGTGTCTGGGGTGAAACTCTGGATAATGTGTTTGGTGCACATAGTGGAACTTCTTCCATTTATTAAACAGAACGAACCTAAACTAGAATATCCAGTCATGTGAGTAGGTTCAATGCAGTAAGTTGCACCGTGATAATTTTCTTATCGGAACTCGTCCCTGTTAGCTCAGTCGGTAGAGCGTTCGGCTTTTACAGAACTAACGAGGGGAAGTTAACCGAAATGTCAGGGGTTCGAGCCCCCTATGGGGAGTTCCATTTTCTTTTTTTACTGAGCCTGTTTTAGTGAAGATCACGTGACTCTTTATAACAGTCGTCCCTTAGAAAAGTATTCCAGGTCAAGTATATACAAATCTACACTTGATAATGTGGAATGTATCACACTGACTGTACTTACAATATATACACGGTTTTCCAATTTGTACTCTATTTACCCATCAAATCCAAGTCTGTTTCTTCTTCTCTCTTCTCTCGAGTAATCTCTTGTACTTGTTACCCTTCACCGAGAGGATCTTTTCATCAGCCTTTGTCAATGCCTCAACAACCTTTGCCCTTCTCTCAGCAATGTTCTTCTCGTATCTACGTCCCTTTGGTCTCAATGTACCTTTCAGGTATTCATTGGCCTCGTACTTCTCCTCGTAGAACTTCTTGTTGCCTTGTAATTGTGGAAGACAGTCTTGGACACCGTATCTGTACGCAAGCTTCCAAAGATCCGACTGACGACGCAGTGAGTACTTTGGATCATGGTACTTCTGGGTCACTGGGTGCTTGTTTGGTAAGAATGGATTGGCATCCTCAGCTGTAGTGAGTGTAGGCTTCGTGGCATACTGCTTAAAAGGTACCGGTGGATAACGCTCGAAAAAACGTTGTAGGGTGACCGGAAGCTGATAGAAGAAAGCTGAATCGCTGATATCCTTTGTGATGTACTTAGCAACCTGGAAGAGTCCCAAACTTGGCTTCATTTCTCTGATTTGTTTTGATGATATTTCCACTCAAAGCAAACTCAGAGCGTTGTTCATTGGACGAAAAGCTCCAAAAAAAATCACAGACAAAATCTTCAAACGGTAGGAGCAACATTTTCAGATTTGCGCATACTCCGTCGATGACTGATAATCTTTTCATTCTTCTTTTGTCTTTGAACAAAATTTCACTTCATATAACCAATTCGATTGAACAACGCTCAGGATGTTGCGTGTTTTGAACAAGTCGCTTACTGCTTCTAAATTGAGATTATTCTCAACGTCCAGAGCCACATGGCAAATTGTAAGTGACGATCAACTATTTTCCCCCTATCTGTCCTCATTTCACTAACAATGGATGGACATATAGACCAATCCAGATCCAAAACCTGAATCTGAATCTGTTAGATTCATCACTGAGACTTCCAAATACTCTGTTACCACTTACTCACGTCCAGATGTCGTGTTCGAGAAGGGTCAAGGTGCGCTTTTATGGGACATTGAAGGTCGTCAGTACATTGACTTCACTGCGGGTATCGCAGTCACCGCTTTGGGACACTCACATCCAGAAGTTGCCCGTATTATGTACGACCAGGCGTTGACGTTGATGCACTCTTCGAATTTGTACCATAACCTCTGGACTGGTGAATTATCCCGTCAATTGGTTGAAACCACTAAGAAATCTGGTGGTATGTTCAATGCATCCCGTGTGTTTTTAGCAAACAGTGGTACTGAAGCTAATGAGGCTGCTTTAAAATTCGCAAGAAAACACGGTAAGACAATCAGTGATGATAAGACTGAGTTCATCACGTTCGAGTCTTCATTCCATGGTCGTTCTATGGGTGCTTTATCCGTCACTCCAAATCCAAAGTACCAATCCCCATTTGCTCCCTTGATTCCGGGTATTCATGTTGCTAAGCCAAACATCGAGAGCGTCAAGGAGTTGATCTCTGATAAGACATGTGGTGTTATCATTGAGCCAATCCAAGGTGAAGGAGGTGTTCGTCCTATTCCAGCTGAATTCCTCGTTGAATTAAAGGCTTTGACAAAGAAACATGGTGCCGTGCTTATCTACGATGAGATTCAATGTGGATTGGGACGTTCAGGTAATTTATGGGCTCATTGTAAATTGCCAAAGGAGGCTCACCCAGATATCGTGACGATGGCCAAGGCCCTTGGTAATGGATTCCCAATTGGTGCTACTATGATCACAGAGGATGTTGAATCCGCCTTAAAAGTTGGTGATCATGGAACAACATACGGTGGTAACCCACTAGGTGCAAGAATCGGTAGTTACGTCTTAAGCCAAGTTTCAAACGAGAAGTTCCTTGAAGCAGTAAATGCTAAGTCCAAGGTGTTTAAGGAGAAACTCAAAGCCTTGAAAGAGCAATTCCCAGAACAGATTGTGGAGGTTAGAGGTGAAGGTCTGCTCTTGGGTATTCAGTTGAAGGACGATCCAACTCCAGTGGTTCAAGCTGCAAGAGAGCGTGGGTTGTTGATCATCACAGCCGGTGGTAACACCATCAGATTTGTCCCCGCATTGAACATTGATGACAAGCTCATTGAACAAGGCTTGGACATTCTCCAGGAGTCACTTTCCTCTGTATTCGGGAAGTGATGTCGGTTAAAGAAACACCACTAAAGAACATCCAGTAGGGCTTTATAGAAACACTGGACATATTTTATCACTCCATCAAGTATCATTGGAGTCAACTGAGAATAATGCGCATACATATCATCACTGTTGTAACGATTCGTAGACATTACCAGCATCAAGGGCTACTTAAAGGTGTGCAATGATGGATTCTCCATGAATTCACCTTTCACACCATCTGTTATCCAAGACTTTACTTCTGACTGATGACCAGAGCCGTTCAATGCAAAAACAAAATGCTGTGTATGTGAGTTTCTAATTGCTTCCAGTTTCTCAGCCAGGTTGTAGAGAAAACTCTCTCCCGTATTCCCCCGAAGATACTGCGCCAATATAACGGCTTCCAGTGCAATTTCCCCATTGTCATCTCTTTCCAGAAAATGTAACCCACAACGAGTATCACAAGGTTGTTTTAGCCATTGATGGTTACTAAAAAGTTAAACGGTTCTCTTGGAAGAAACACCCCCATGGGTTTATGCATCTTGATGCTCGAGTGCATAGAGCCTATGAGGGAAAAAACACAACATCAACATCAGGTGTTTATGCTTTTGAGTGGAAGGTGGTGATGCACACACTCAAGTCGTTTTCAATAGCACATGTGTGGTTACAATATGGATTGATACGTATAGTGATAGCTGCTTTTCGGAATAAAACAGATGATGTGATACTTTAAACGCAGTCCCATCCATTGCTGTGTATGTTCTCTATGGCAAACTCTTGAAAACTTCTTTTAATGGATAACGGCCGTTGATTGTCTTACAACGTGAGATTTTCCTGGTGCGGGTTATATGGACAGTCTTGTCTTCATGTTCCATGGTCATTTCCAGGTGTTGTAATACGGTCAAGTGCCAGGTTGAAGCCATAAACGCCAATTGCGCCCAAACCGCCAAATGCAAACCGTGTTATGTTAGCTCGCGTGGGTACGCTTTGTATAATTTCAACGACAAATTGAAAGTTGAATAGTTCAGTATCCAACCTTGTGCCTCCTGTAGCCCACAACTCTTGGGTCGAAGTCATTCATAGCTAAGACTCAAGAACGGGGAATCGAAAGTCGAGGCAAAATGAGTCGAGTTGAGTCAAAATTGTTCGCAATCTTTCGACCTTCCCGCCGTTCAGTGTGACATGTTCACACTGGTCCCTTTAACCGAAGTATAAAAGGTGCCACAGGTCACTATCCTCATCACAATGATGGCTATCGTGTATCCTTCAGCGCCAAAATGGGCTTCAAAAGTTATACACTGAGCGATATCGCTCAATACTCGAAGGAACGTTTCACAACATTATTCCCAGATAAACAACAATGGGAATTTGAAAAGAACAACATCAACCCACTCCCAGGTTTGAGATCTATGTCATGGCGGCAATGGCAATTCTTCCTCATCGGGTTCATCTCATGGACCTGGGACGCCTTTGACTTCTTTGTCATGTCGCTGAACGTTTCCAAACTGGCCACTGACCTCGATCGGTCTGTGAAGGACATCTCATGGGGTATAACAGTTGTTTTGATGTTTAGATCTGTGGGGGCCATAGTGTTTGGTTATTTTGGTGACAGGTATGGAAGAAAATGGCCTCTTATCGTCAATCTGTTCTGCTTGGTTGTTATACAGATCGGCACGGGCTTCATCAACACTTATGCCCAGTTCATCGGCGTTCGTGCACTGTTTGGCGTGTTTATGGGTTCGATGTACGGTTTGGCATCTGCCACTGCCATGGAGGGACTGCCTACAAATGCGCGCTCATTCCTATCCGGTGTATACCAACAAGGCTATGCATTTGGATATTTACTTGGTGTGATTTTCCAGAGGGCAATAACTGACACAACTTCACATACGTGGAGGTCTCTGTTCTGGTTCTCTGCTGGTCCTCCTGTCCTGTTTATCATATGGAGGGCATCTTTACCTGAAACTGAAGAGTTCTTGCAACAACAGCTTCACATGAAGAACAAGAACACGAGTTTCAGTGAAGATGCTTGGAGAGTGTTTAAAGATCAATGGGTGAAGATGATCTATCTCGTGTTGCTCATGGCTGGTATGAACTTTATGTCCCATGGCTCTCAAGATCTGTATCCAACGATGCTGACGGTCCAACTTAACTACAGTGCAAACAGATCCACTGTTACCAACAGTGTTGCCAATCTCGGTGCACTTGCTGGAGGTATGACTTTTGGACATTTCTCTGGGTTTCTTGGACGTCGTTCTAGTATAATCATCTGTTGCCTTTTAGGTGCTTGTATGATATACCCGTGGGCCTTCCTTCGTAACAGTGGGACCAATGCAGGTGTGTTCTTTCTTCAATTCTTTGTTCAAGGTGCTTGGGGAGTTATCCCAATTCATTTGTCAGAGCTATCACCACCTGAGTTTAGAGCCTTTGTTGTGGGAGTATCATACCAGCTTGGTAACTTAGCGTCCAGTGCATCCTCTACGATTGAATCTACATTAGGTGAGAGGTACCCTCTGTACGACGAAGACGGGGAAATCATTACAGGTGTCTACGATTATGCCAGGGTAATGGCTATCTTTGTTGGCGCAGTGTTCTGCTATGTCATTTTTATTGCATTCATTGGACCTGAAAACCGTCATTCCAACATCAACTATGTGCTTTCTAAGGAGGAAGAACAACAACTTATTCAGCAAGGAATGATCGTTAACAACAATGGCCATGAGCAAGCGTCCATTGTTGAGGATGAGGAGAAGGTTGTCGCTGTTCATAGCGAGACAAAAGACACAAAATAATCTTAGTGAAGTTAAGACAGCGATTCGATTTATGGAATGTATAAGATGCAGTCACTCGTAGTCGTAACATTTCATCTAGTCGGCATGCTCAATTTGAGCTGTGTGGTCAAACTTATACACATCACCGGTATCTCATTCTTCATCATAGTTCTTGTATGTGTAGGATCACCCATGGTTGACCCAACCAGTAGAACAATCAACCACTAAATAACATTTTACCTGTGTTCCAGATTGTAGTAATCATTGAGCTGCTTATAAGCCCACCAATGCCCCACAGTCTCAGTCCATGTAAGAGGTCATCAACAAGAACATGTAAGAGGTATATCAATGCACTGAGTATGGCCGATATGGTCAATATCAGAGCCATAAACTTGAAGAACATCGAATCATCCTTCAAAATCGAATGTAAAAGTTGGAGATGAGTGAGATCTGAACAGTTGTAACTACCTGGCCTTTGTTGCCTCTTCAGCTTATTGAACCATCTTGCTCGAATCACTTGTTTAAAACTCATAATTCACAGCCTTAAGTCGAACATTCACCTGTGATCTATATGTACTGTACGTATCTTTTTTTCTTCATTTCCATCACCATCAAGACAAAATGGCTGGCTGATATCTACTTATAACCTATTGTGTCCCCTACCGATCACTACATATCGATGAGTTAACAGTACAATTTTAGTCAAGTTAAAGGTCCTTTGTTTGTTTTCACGACTGGAGTGGTTTCATCACCTCTTCATATAACAATGTCTTGAGTTCATCCATGTTCAGCTGTTCTGGGTTCTCATTAAAGTCTCCCCAAAACTTTTCGTCCAGTGGAGCAGCATTCGGTTCATCGTCCGGATCGTGGTATAGCTGAAGATACGGATGATCAAGGGCTTGAACAACGCTTATACGTTTCTGGGGATTGAACGTCAAAAGCTTCTCCAAGAGATCAAGTGCCAATGGGTTTGTTCCCTGTGGGAAAATGGTATGTAATGGCACTTTCTTACGGAATGGCAAGGTACGTATGTACTCCCTTGCACGCTTAGATTTGATGTTGTAATAATCATCCATAGTTGGAGTCCCCAAAACCTCCATGATTAGCCATAGCTGGTTGTGATAGTCCCTTCCTGGGAATAGAGGCTTCCCTGAAAGCATCTCTGCAAGAATACACCCGACAGACCATACGTCAATCGCAGTGGTGTACTCTTGGAATGTCAACATGATTTCCGGTGCTCTATACCATCTTGTTGCAACGTACTCCGTCATAAACCCAAAGTTGTTTTCACTGGAAGCTACAGAGCGTGCTAGTCCGAAATCACACACTTTCAAGTCACAATTCGAGTTGAGCAAAAGATTAGAAGGCTTCAGATCCCTGTGCAAGACATTCGCCGAATGCATGGCCTTCAATGCCCTCAAAGTCTGATAGATGAAGTATTGACAATGATCATCGCTAAGATTCTGTGATTTGATAACCCTGTGTAGATCTGTCTCCATGAGCTCTTGGATAAGATAAACCTCATGGAACGACTCGTAGTTCAAAGGCTTCTGTATGTCGAGAATTGATATGATATTCTCATGGCTGTTGAAATGTTTCAACAGCTTCAGTTCACGAAGCGTTCGAAGACAGAACATCGGCTTGTCAAACGGTTGTATCTTTTTGATAGCAACTTTTGTGCCTGTTGGCTTATGAATAGCAGAGCATACCACACCATAAGCACCTTCCCCAACAATTTCCAACACCTGGTAATAATCAGAAACGTTGAAGGAGATCTTCCTCTTAGATGCCATCCTTGTCACGTAAACACCTTGCTTCGCCTTCCTTGTGCCTGCCTTCAAGAGATGCCGATTGGACCAAAAGAGACGAAAATTTGAAGCGACGATAAAGAGATAAACCTCACTCTCAACTCCAACACGACTCTGTGTGAGTGTAATGAGCTCAAAATGATGATATTAAGCAGAGATAGTACCAGCTTATAAAAAAAGGAAACTCGGTGTTCTCCCCTGTAGATTTATCGGCTTATGCACGCGGTGAAGTTACAATTTTTTTCCCACCGTATGAATGTGCTATTATTATACGAGGCTTTTCGGTTTCACAGCGGAATTATACAGACATCTCAACACGATCAACAACCAATTGGAATCAAAGAACTCATAGTAAATCGTCTGTTAAAAAGTGATGGTAAATCTATAGCTATGGAAGCTCAGTATGGTGAAGAAAATGGGAGAGTACGAGACGTAACGGGAAAAAAACAGATATATAACCCATTACATTTTTAAACGTATAACCAATTAGATAATACCTATAAAGAAAAGAAAAGTAAACCAAAGTGTTCAAGAAAGAACGTAGTGAACAGAAACGCAATGAAACCACATATTGCACCCTTATATTATAAACCTCAACTTGACATGACAATCATTAAGAAAACAGTACCGAAAACAACCAAACAGATAATAAAAGGCTTAGAAAGCAGCAATTGTTGGGTATAACTCCTTCCCGGCATTGAGATCAGACGTTTCATCAGCGTTTTCTACTTGTCTGATCATCTCTGCTAATCTATTTTGGATAACCTGAATCAACTTCTTATGACGAGTTAAGGAGTCATCCTCAACCCGTAGAGCATCCATTTGTTTGGATAACTCTGCAATCTCCTCATCTTCATACTCGGATTCGGACTGCTCATAGCCATCGTCAAAGTCTTCAGATGAATCCTCAGAGTCAGATCTGTTTTCAACAGTGTCCACATCGGCACTCTTTTGGTTAATGCCAATGTTGTAACGTCTGTAAGCATCGTTCTGTACTGTTGATGATTCCATTCTGTTGGCAATCTGTGGATAACCAAAGTTAGTTCCCGTGGTACCTGTACCGCCGAGGGATAACGATGGGTATAGAGAAGAGGAGTTAAACGATTGTAGCGGTTCAGAACACTTCAATGTTGGTAAAGAAGGATTTTGACCTTGTAAAGCTGGAGTGTATTGATCCAAAGAAGCACTCAGCTGGTTGAAGAAAGAATTGGTATCGTACAACTCCTGGTTGGTCTTGAAGAACTTTGAAGAGCCAGAGTTTGAGAGTGGAGGGAGAGAAAAGTCATTGTTCATATTGAATTCCAAGTTGGTCAATCTGGAAGCCATATCGTTATTGTAACGTGGAGCAACTTTGCTCTTCTTCACATCTTCAAAGAATTGGTTGACCATTTCTGGTTTTCTCTTTCTTGACTCTTGTTCAGAAGGCTCCATAGCCAATAATGAATCAAACTGCGATTGTTGCAAGTCAAAAGGTGTCGTTACTGGGTTAGCACCCGCGGTAACGTATTGATCCAACCCATTACTGGATCTGAATGAGTTTTGATAGTTCAAGTTACGAGCCTGTGCTGCTTGTAAAGCAGCCTTTTCAGCAGCTCTTGTAGCAGAATCCGCATGGGTCTTAATGTGCTTCTTCAAATCTTGAGGTCTCTTGAACTTCTTGGTACAAGTGGAGCAGACATATGGTTTAAGTGGAATGTGAACCCTGATGTGAGAAGTGATATGATCACGTTTAACAGTTTGCACTCTGCACGTGTCCCAGTGACAGTTCAAGTTCAAATTACGGTTAGACTTGCGTCCAACATGATCATCACACAAGTGGTTGTATAAAGCTTCTGCATTGTCAAACATCATATGACAGTGGTCCCATTTACACTGCAAAGGACCTTTATGGTCATCATCCTTGTTTTTACGCAAGTACTTGAGCTTCTTTGGTGGTTGTGCAACGACAACAGGGTCATGTGAAACTTGTGGCTGTGCAGTGGTTGTAGTCTGAGCAACACCGGCACCACCAATTGAGCTCTGTGTTGATAAATTAGGCATCATTGCTGTGAAGCTAGCATCTGGCAGTAAGATCTTTGGATTTGGCAAGTAAGTTGGCACTTGTGGAACCTGCTGCAGGTTTGAAGACTCCAAGACAGACCCCAACGGAGGGATGGAATAGTTGTTCACGCCAAAGTTTGTAGGGTAATGACTGTGCTGAGTGACGGCATGATAGTTGTCGTTTACTCCCGGCATCTGTTGAAGCATTTGCCCATGTGACATACCAATCTCCTTTGGTGGCGAGTCAACAACTGACGACGCCGAGGTATAACTCTGTGGTGAATGGCCCTGTGAGTGTGGCGAGTTGGAATCCACAGAGGACTCTGAAGCCTTGGAATCCCTGTGTTGGAAATTCTTTGTGGAATCCACGGATACAGCGTTAAACATTGTGTGCTTGTCTTTTTTTCCGTTAATAAATAGCAAGTCCTAATGTCTTGTTAAGATCACTTGACGTTTGAATTAAATTTGAAGATCTTCCACCGTTGCCCTTATTTAAACTAATCAAAGAAAACAGGGAATCAGGGCTCCTTTTTAAAAGTGGATTTCTCACCCGCTCCCTTTTCAATTTGGTGCCAAGATTACAAACAGGCGGTAAAAACAGTAAAAAAAAGACAAAAATTGCAGGAAAAAAGAAGACACTCAACATCAAAATTCAAAGGCAAAAAGCACATTAATATGGTATGAGCAACATAGACATCCCTACACCCATAGCTAAGCCGCGGGTTCGGTGCAGTGAAGCACGTTTCTTTTGGGCGCTTTTTTTTTGCTCACCTCCAATTTTGTCACCGGAGGTGGATATGTGCATAGTAAAGTGGCTACGCATTTGTAGAGGGGACACTCTCAGCTCCTATTGGTTGAGATGCATCTAGCCGGTGAGGATGGTTTTGGAGTTACGTCCATGGCGAAAGGAAGAAGAGGGAAAAGCGCTTAAGCTATAGGCGTTTGCCATCCACTGTGGACCGTTCAAACGCCTATGCCGATCAAGCGGTGGTCTTAAGAAGTACGGTTATAATTTTCGTTCCTTTACAAGACATAGGAACAATAGCAGGTCATGGCGAGGAATTGGCATTTCACACAGCCTTGGGAGTCAGCGTAGTGTGATCTACACGCTGAGGCAAGAGATCTGGGGGGACCAAAGAAGAAGTGGCGAAGAAAATAATTATCAAACTTGTCTTGTGTGTCATGGCAGTTGATTATTCTCACAAGGAATGGACTCATTGCTCGTCTTGTCGTAACTACAACAGATGATAGTACTGTATATGCCTTTCATGTTTCAAATGCAGGACTGTTTTTCTGCAGGGTGGTGGAGTCATAGTACTTAAACTCGACAGTAACTGTCCATGATTGGTGCTCCACGTGTAATGACTGTAAGAGTTGTTCCACTTTTTTTACTCCTGTTCCCACTGGGAACTGTAAGGGTCCCTTCAGTGGTTTCCAGCCTAGTTCCCTGCGTCGCGCGCAGACCGGCACGCGCGTATATGGCGCGGTGGAATCACAGCCCTGTCTGTAGCCTTGGGTGCATATTAGTTATACTAGATCATTTAGACAAGGTACATGGGAATACGTTGACTTACAAAACAAGAATCGCGTGGGGGTGCTTTACCGAGAGTTAGTTTAACACTCTAGAAAATAGAATACAAATCAGCGGTTGCGTATATATATACTGGATTGGTTTATAAGTTCCATAAATGTCGATATGTAAAGCAAGAGTGGGGCGTGATACGATCTCTAAACATCCAGATCGTTGGAGATTTTATACGACAAATCATTTACTATAACATACGCCATTGAAGACAGTATAAGTGTGTTATGATCTGTATGTGTCTATAATTGGTGGTACTCTGCGAACGACGTCACTATCTGTGCATCATTTTGTAAACCATGAATCTGAATAAGTCTAAAGTGGTGTTATCTAGACGCTTAGCGATCGGGTCGTGCTCAACGTTAGCGCGGTTTATGCCTCTCAGTTGTTTGAAGATGTCAACAAACTCTTCAAAAGAACACATGATGTCATTGTGACTCAAGTCGAATTTGCAAATGTGAGAGTTATGCTGGTAAAGTGTGTGTAAATCTTTAGAGATTAACCCACACTTAACAAGTCGGAGACTTCATAAGTGTTTACTGATTTTCAAATGAGAATGAACCTCCAGTGGAAGAATTGCTTTAAATCTGTAGCCATACTCTATATCCAAATCCTCTAATTCGTTCAATACCCCTTTTATCTTACATCTACCGTCAATTGACAATGATTTAAGAAGTTTCAAGTTAGACCCAATGTTCAATTGGTTAAGTTTCACGTTACCGAGTAATGAAAGCTTCTTCAATTTCTGCATTGTACGAATGATCTGCACTTTTGTTATTTCATTACACTCCAGATGTAGAACTCGAAGGATTTCCAAAGAACCTCGATAGAGCTTTATGGTGAAGATGACATTGTGTGAAAGGTTTGTCTCAATTCAACTCTCACAGTTAAGATGCTCAAAATCCACCAGTCTACGGATTTTGTTGTTGGTAAGCTCTAATCTTTGCATCACAGGGAGACTTATCACCTTTTCAATATTGCAATTGGACAATCTTAAAACCCTAATGCTGATCAAAGTTCTGAAACAATCGATGTTTGTTATTTCATTATCTGAGAGGTCCAATACTTTCAAGTTGTTGAATTTGTCAAAAAGGGGTATGTTTTGTGGATATTTGATTCTTGGAGAGAAATAAGCAGTGTACTTTTGTTGGTAGTCCTCCAAAATGGACTAATTTGTTACCCAGGAGATCAATATTGATTTAAGAAGGTAAAATACCTGCTAGCAAACGCGCAGTACTAAGATCTGCGTAGTTGAGTTCTATTTTGGTTACCTCATCCCATTTTGAACCTTCTGAAATAACATCTCGTAGTGATGACATCAACTTCTTTGCAATCTGGAAAAGTTTGGGATCAAGTGTCTGAATTGAGCGTACGCTTGTATTTCTCCTATTTGATAAAATTGACAGAGTATTCAGGTCACAAAGTTGATTTAGCTGACGATCCTTTACTTGTTGTGAAAATACCTTCCGTTAAAGAAGTCAAAGGTCCATGGAGATCTGCATAGTAAATGATACATATTGCTTCTTCCATTTTTCCCAGGTGCTATAATCATCAGTAGTTGTAGTTGACCCACTTTTGGTAAAACATTTAGTCACATCTGACTGCATCTTCGACCCCAGCTTTGTTCTAAGTTCCAGTTCATTTCCTCTAAAGGAATAATCAATATGGATCTCCGCATCGAACCTCAGCATAATGTCATCATCCACCACGTTCTTGGACCTTGAAAGGACTCTTTTTCTGCTAACAACGCCACAACTAACAGTCTTATGTCTCAATATCTCCTTTTTCCAACAATCAACAACAAGTTTTCCACTTAGAATGTTATTAAACCCCAGACTACTATTATCATAAATCTGAAATGTTAAGGGCGCACTGCATGGTCGGTGTTTTCGCTTTTCTTCCACCCGACATGTGCGGCGGGCGCTTACGTTTTTGTGTCATGTGGGCGGCCCCGCGAAGTTTACGGTAGAAAATCCAATCATATCGGGTATAAATAAAGACCAAAATTCCCCGTATAATTGTTGTTAATGGTTTTTTATTATTTTTTCAATGGATTAATAGTCCATGTAAATGCTTATACTACTAAATATCACCATCCATAAAGTCTTGTTAATTGGCTAAATGGATTAAATAAATGACAAAATGGGATGAAACAGCCCAGTCCAGCCATAACATCCGAACACCACATTAATTACTAAATGGGAAGTATTCGCGAGCCAACCACCTCAAGGTTGTCAAAGAATAAAGCAGGACACATCTCCAAAATTCCTTCCCCTGCGGTTGCATTTTTTTCCCTTCTCTCTTTCTCTCTTTTAGCCTTAAACACTACTTGATTTAAATACAAGTCAAATAAAGGACTTTAAAGAAAGAGATGAGTTACAATCATACATTCCATTGGTAAGTTTACAGTGAGGTATTTCCCTTGTCTGTTGATGTTAATTGATGTTCTTTGGTTGGAGCACTGAATTGCTATTTAGTCCTATGCGTGTTGTGGTTATTATTCAGATACCTATCTACAAATGAAGTAACATGAATGAGTAATCAGAGAAACATGCCACGACTTTGAACAACTTGAACATCTGCTCTAAGGATATCGTGCAAGTTTCTCTCTTCATGCGAAGTTGATTTTTCTCAATGTCACAAGCCAATCACGCAGCCTTCAAGTGCTCTTCACAACAGTGTTTTTCCCCTCTTGAAAGCATCTTTACCCCTTATCTATACTCTTTTTTTTGTACCAGTACTAACAATTAATCTAATAGGCCAGCTGGTCCTTCTGAAGTTATTGTTACAGGTACTTTTGATAACTGGACACAATCTCTTCCTTTGGTGAAGACCTCAAAGGGTGATTTTGAGATTACTTTACCCCTGCAGCCAAAGAACGGCGAGGATAAAATTTCATTCAAGTTTGTGGTCGATGGTGACTGGCATACTTCTGATGAGTACGAAATAGAACACGACAGCGGTAACTCCAACAATGTCATCTTCTTTTCAAACTTGATTGATGAAAAGAAGAATGAAGTTAAGATCCCAGAAAGCGGTGGTTTGCCAATCACTACCACAGCAACCGAAGGCGAATCTAAAACTACAGTTCTCCCATCCACTGAAGGTCAGCAAGATACGAGTGCTACAGGAGAACCTGGTATCGTTATTCCTTCAAACGCCAAAGATATCAAGGAATTTTCTGAAGTTTCTGACGTTGACGCAAAAGAATTGAATGCCAAGTTGAACGCTGAGACTACTGAGACTGCTGAAACAAGTGGATTATCTACTACTGTTCTTCCATCCAACGAGGGGAAACAAGACACATCTGCAACTGGAGAGCCTGGTATTGTTATCCCAACCAATGCTAAGGATATTAAAGAATTTTCTGAAGTTTCCGATGTCAATGCCAAGGAGTTGAATGAGAAGTTGAACTCCGAGGAGAAGAAGACAAAGACGATTAAGGTTAAGAAAGTCATCAAGAGAAACAAAGTCACTGGTGAAGAAACCGTTGTTTCCAGTACACCACTTGAAGATGGTGAGGAAATTCCAAAGAGTTTGGATCCAAAGGTTGAAAAGCCAGTTGAAGCCGCTACTCCTTCAACGCCATCAGAAACTGTAGCTGACAAGAAAGAAGCTGTGGTGGATGGTGCTAAGAAAGTGGAAGAGGTGAAAGCCACACCAGCTTCGGCACCAGCACCAAAGGCAGAGAAGAAGAAGACCGTTGAGGCCCCAAAGAAGGAGGAGAAGAAGGGATTCTTTAGAAGATTGAAAAAGAAGTTGCTATAAACGTTTTCATTTCCCACTGTTACAATCCATCACAACAGAGAAGCAGCTTGAATCCACCAGCTAGAAGTTCGCATATTGCACAATAGCAAAGAATTCTCTTTGGTGGTTTGGGTATTCAGAGTTGTCTTGAACAGCACTATGATCTTTTTGACATTCCTTGAAGCAAGTTTCTATAAGTTGTTCCCTCTAGGGAGGGGCACCTCCAGGTCTCTGTGTTTTTATCTTTTTTTCAGTTATGTACTATTTTCTCTTACACACATGTTTTTAATTTTTAATGGTATCTGTTGGCTTGAGGACTTTTTAGATCAAATTGTGTAGTGTGCTCAACGTTGTACGAATAGTGAAAGAAACAACATATCATGTACTAGACGAATGAGTGAATGTTATACAGTGAAGTACATGTTAGAGAACGCACGATTACAAGAACTTCGTCATATACCTACGCTTTTTATTTTACGGCGGATGTTACGACGGCTTTTACGCAATTGCACGTTTCGCCATTTCTCAATCCGGCACAAACCGCAACATTCAAACTTAAATGACAAGTTTCAGAAGAAAAAAAAAAAGATAAACAAAACCTAAAACCAAAACAAGGTTTCCTCAGTTACAACTTACTACTAATTCTATTTTATAGTGTTCCGGGGGCCTCAAAAAGACTATTGTGTCTACCAATAACTGCCTTTGTGTACAAATTATACCAGTGGATTGAGATCTTCTAAACCAAATCTACAACTTTCGTAATAAATAAGAGTATTCCATGGAAATTTCACATTGTTGCGCCAGCGCGCACCTTCCTGCGAAAGGAACTGGATCTAATCAGCACTATGTTGTAATCAACTGACACACTCAGCTCCGAAAGTTCACCAAAAAAGAAATTCTATTTCCCGTTCCGTAATTTGTTGGTGCGACGGGGCCAAAACAAAACACATTTCTCTATTAAAGCGTACAGACGGATTTCTTAGAGTGGTAAAAGGTTGCAGCGCTGGGCAGATTCAATAAGAACGCTTTGAGCAGTCGGGGGAAGTTAAAAAAGGGTAGAAAACAAGAAAAAAAGGAAACCCAAAAAGGACTAAATCAAGCATTTGTCTCTTGAAGTAGAATATCGAGCGTCATTCTGTACCTTTAGCTTGTACCTATCTTGTGCTACATTTAGTCCCACTTTTTGCTCAACTTTTCCCCTTGAAATACGCTCTTTTTGAGGTTGAAGAGTTGTAAGTGACAGACTATTTATATCCCAGTTAACCGATTATGGCTACAATGATGATGCTTAGGGCGATGTTACTAGTGACGTTGACATTATTCAACCTAGTGAATGGAGAACAGTCCTACTGTTCATCCACAAACTTGGGCTCACACTTCGTGACGACCTATATGTACATGTCGAATGGTTATTGCTCAGATGCATGTCGTTCTGCTGGTTATTCAATAGCTGTCGTACAATATCAGAGCTGTTGGTGTTCCAATAGTGTGCCAGAAGATACAGTATCGGTCTCTAACTGTGATGTTTCGTGTCCTGGTTATGCTCAAGAGCTATGTGGTAATAGTGATGAGGGACTCTATGGATATGTAGTTGTGAGTGAAGGATACTCTACCGTTGGTTCAAGCACCACTGAGTCGACACAGGAAACCACCTCTACAACGTCAACGGAATCGTCAGTGGAATCTTCACCGGAGTCTTCCACCATTATCAGTACCCGTGCTTCTCAGCAGTCGACTGAGCAGACAACAGAAGATACTACGGAGGACACCACAAGTTCTTCGTCATCGCCGACAACTTCAAAGTCTAGCTCATCAACGGCGAGATCATCAACACTTTCTACGTCAACGCGGACGTCAACACCTCCAGCGTCCACTGCAACCACCTCTTTAGCACCTGTGACATCAATAGTTTACTCTGTGATGACAGTGACAGGATCGGCTACTACTGCGTTAACGACAACCCAGGTCATATCTACAGTTATCAGTGTACCTTCACAAACCGCTTCGAGCGGTTCAACATCAGCATCATCGTCATCATCAACCTCATCAAGTTCTGGTGGTGGATTTTTCGATTCTGCAGGCAAGGTTGCTGGAGTATTCACTGTAGTCGGTGTTGTCTGTGCTGTGCTCATCGGTGTCCTGATATTCCTCTGTCTACGCCATCGTCGTCATTCACAAGAGGATCACATGTCGGATGAAGAAGACGGAATGTCTCATCAAGATGAAAAAATGGTACCTCGTCCAATACTCACGCCAGACGAATTTGAAGACAACGGACACGGAGACGTTGTGGAGGTTGATCAACGACTAGATCCAAGACAAATGATGTTTATGAACTGGGAATCTGGCAGCCGACAGAGTCTTGCAGATAACGTTGATTACTCAAGAAGGGTTCTGAGAGTAACAAATGAATAACAAGAGGATTGCCTTAAGGCTCATCCGTTTATCCATTCATCATTTATGGACTGGAAATAGAGACAGAAAGGGATACCACTATATTTATAATGAACGAAGTATTAATGAAATAAGAGTTACAGCTCACAACTTGAATATAATGTAAACATTACATGGAAACTACCAAAATCAGATAAAAAAACACACGTTGAAGATGCCGTATGTCACTACAACTACGGCTCAGTTCCTCCTAAAATGTATTGTTTCTACCTTCTCACACCACAGATTTACCAGTTCCAGTGGCTCTATCTGTCCGTATAAACACAGTGTGCGTTTGAAGAATACGCTGAAGAGTTCTCCTTGAGAGTAAGGTACAGTTACTGTGAATAAACGTGAAGAAGAGCTCAGTGTAACTGCAGAGAGCTCGGTCAAGAAAAAAAAATCAGCCAGTTAAAAAATCAAAACAAATAAGAACTCAGTGTGAAAGAAGGTGAAAAGAATAGGTGGAAGATCCCATAATTAAAACCAATCAGGTAATAAATCGTGGAGTAAAGCAAGGAACACCGTCATAACCTGAAAGAATAAAGCAGTGAATCCTCTTAATAGTTGACATCTTTTCCCAGTTTTGTTCCATTTTGTTAACTTAGCTCATCACTCTCAGGTCTTTTTTTCCCTTCAGCCTCTTCACAGATTTTTCCCCTTCTTCCTCTAGAGAAGTACGGTAATTTGGGTGTCAAGTTTCAACAGGGGGTTAAATTACAGAGCGTCTCCAATACAATCAACTCGTTGTTTCGATGATTGAATCGACAGAGGACTTGGTACTTGTGTCCAATGGGAAGCACCAGTTTCCAGCGGAAATCATATTCAAGATTTTGGAATTTCAATTCCATCAACTATTACAGAACACAACATCGCCGATATCGAGAAATACACAATACTTCTTACGAAGTAATTTATCCGTTTGTAAAGTGTTTTACAGATGTGTTGTTAAGATTGTTTATCGGTATTGTGTATTCAAGACGCCGCATACATTTGACAATTTCCTACACTCAATCATGAACAAGGCGAGATTAGGAGAATACGTCAAGGTTTTAGATTTCCAAGAGTTTACGTCTATTGGATTAGGTAGAACTGGTAAGATGAACAAAGAGATTCAAATGGTTACAAGTAATACCATCTTGGAATGTTTAAAACGTACACCAAATTTGGTGGAGTTCCTTGCAAGTGAAAATATCAAGGACGATTTGGACACAACACTATTGGAACATTTGTTCAATGAGACAAGAAACCTCAGAGCAGTCGACTTTTGCGGTTGTTCAGGAGAGATATTCAGCTCTAACTTTGCCAATGTCATCATAAGGAAGCCAGGGATGGAAAACATCACAGATATTTCGTTCCACGATTGTACAGATTTACCTTCATGGGTTTTGGAGAAAGTTTTAATCAATTTGCCAAATTTGAAGAAATTGGATCTAACGCATACACAAATCACCTCGAAGAACTTACAAAAGATTCCTCATTCTGCTCAACTCACACATTTGAACCTTTCTTATTGCATTCAACTCACCACAAGAGAACTAATTTCATTCTTCATAAACCACCCAGCTGTTACTGGTCATCATTTGGTATGGCTCTCGTTACAATGTGACAACTCTACAAATACAACGCTGTCCAATAATCAACTAACATTCTTGTTGAAGATGCTCGATTGTGACTTCCATTATTTGAACCTTGGTGGGTTGGATGTTTCACACCAAAACCTGACCTTGATCAAGAAGAAATTTGTCAACTTGAAATCATTGGTGTTGGCGAACTGCGATTTCAACCAACAGCAGATCATAGAACTTCTATCAACTCCTTTGGATGACGATGGTGAATATTATCAAAAGTTGTTCTTTTTGGACCTTACAAACAACAGAAGCATAACTCGTTGGACCATGGATAACCCGGCTTTCCTCAATTGCTCGCCTTCTTTAGTTGCTTTTGAATTCAACATGAAATTAATCACAGATATCGAATCCACTGGAGGTCAACTGGTTTATAGAAAGGGGTCAGCTAAGCCAATCATTTGGAAGACGTTTGATTCCGGTGGTCGTCGTGGATGGTTATTCAAAGTGGGTCCCCTGAACGAGGACAACACTTCACGGATTGGAATTATAGAGTATGACATTGAAACAGGTGAGAAGATATTCCCAATCTTGAAGCTTCCTGACTTCCTCAAATACGTTAACAAGAAGATCTCGATGAGTAGAGGTGTATTGGGAACTGCAGATGAAACATTTGGCGATATTGAAAGAGGTATCTACAAGTACTACGGCATGAAGATGTGAACTGACGTCTTATGCTATACCATTAACTATGTTTTCTTTTTTTAATGATTGAAATGACAACGTGGATTGCATACTTTAATAATTCCCATACTTTAATAACTTCATATTTAGATAATTCTCGTAGCGTTGAAAAGCCCATAAAAGCGAGTGTTGGTGGAAGTCGCGATTTCAACACCACAGTTGAGAGACTACCAGCCTAAAGATACTCATCCCTTCTAAGAAACCAGATAAATTTAACAAGTACACTGTGTAATATCGGTAACTTCGTCTCGAAGGGTGATAAAGCAAAGTGTATCGGTGACTATACAAAACAGCCTGGTGGAAAGAATGACGAAGAACAACCTCGTACTTGACTACCTTATCTATGAGGCACACGAATCCACAGCTGAAAAGTTTGCCAAAGAGGTTGGTATAACGCTAGACAGCTCTATAAGGGGATATCAGAGTATTGGAATACGTCATCAGTTGAAACTACACATCTTAAAAGGTGATATATCCAGCGCTATTGACCTCTTAAGCTTGAAGTATCCTGAACTGCTAGAGGAGAACGACTACTTGTACTTCAAGCTGTTATTGATGAACTTGATTGAGATGATTAGACATCATGACGGCAGCGATGAGGAGTTTGTGCTTCGTGTGATACAGTTTGCACAGGAAAAGCTGAGCAACAAAGCGGTCAAGAACCCTGAATACATGAAGGAGTTGGAGCTGACAATGACGTTGTTACTTTACTCCCAAAACAAGGAGTTGTTACCACAGCGGTTGACAAAGCTGTTCGATTTGAAACAGCGGCGCTATATAGCAAGCGTTGTCAATGGAGCGGTACTTTCCATCGACTGCGATGATTACAACGAGTCACAATTGAAACAACTGATAAAACTACAGAGATGGGCAATCAATTCCCAGAAATGACCACACAACTATATAGGCATTGTCCATTAAGAAGAAATACATCAACTAATCTCAACTGTTGCATCAACGGTGTCCCCTGTACGAACTCCTAGTTTAATCAACGGTTTGGAGTGCTCTGTGAGTTGTTCCCCGTTGTAGTAAAGGGTCACGTCGTCAATCTTGAAGAAAGGTTCGTTTAGCTCTTTGTATAGCTTGGAGTCCTTGACCAGGAAGTATACCTTCCGCTTCAAGAAGCGCAGATCGGCACCAAACTCTGGTTGGTCTTTGCTATACTCCTCGGGTGAGAACTCCAACTTGTAATCAACTTGATTGATTTCATTTTGGTACGACACGGAAACCTTGACATACACATGAGCACAATGTTCCGGGATGTCCTGGATGGATAGCCCATCAGTCCAGTACCCCAGCTTGATTGCAACATATTCCACAACGTGGTATGCGATGATTAGAGCCAAAATAATGAGCCCGATGCTGGTGATTCTCAGAGAAATCGGGTGCGAAATATGGTGCTCCAGGAAGGCCCAATCATGGCAATGTTCGAGCACAAACTTTTCAACTGATGACAGTATCAAAACCATTTCTCCGATGTCTATCAATTAGGGATGGTGTACTGTAACTTGATGAACAATTGTCAACTGAATGTGAATGTGGGGATTGTGCAGTGGAACAAAGTCGAGAAGGCTTTTTTCAGCTTGCCGTATATTCGCTCTGTTTTTTAGACTTTGAAAGACCGAATTTGCATGTCTTTTTTTTTCGTCTCTCGTTTGACTGCAAGGAAAACAAGTGACAGGAAAAGCGGGCTAACTTTCCACCACTGAAATTCATCTAGCCCGCACTTCAAATCTTCCAACGGCTAAAGCTGCATGGCGTTGTGTGCCCCACCAATGGCGAAGTTTGGCTAGAGCGTGAGATGTGGAGAGCGAGATGGCCACAAACATACAACATTGATCTTCATCATGAGAGACAAAGAGTTGAAATTGGACGTTGTGTGCTCTAAAGGCACATCGCAGGCATACAAACCCCTCAAGTGACATATGCACCAGTGATGGTGTAGCGGAAGAGTGGGTGAAATGGTTCTATGTGGGGTGGTAAGCTTTTAACTTTTTACTACAGATGAAGAAGCTGTGATAAGTACATTGAGAAGTATATGAGGGGATTTTAGTTGAGGTAGCGGTTGTCCTCATCACCATCCAATTTTGAGTAATTGAGTGTGAGCTCTGTTTCTAGAAGCAATCCTGTTGTGTAATTATTGTAGCGGTCTTACAGATGTTGTGTATAAAAGGCCTGCTCAGTCCCGCAATTACAGACTTTTGTTCATCTGTGTTCTGAAGACACTATACAAAACGATAAAACTCTTTACTCTCACTACAACTATGAACCCAATCTTGATTCTTTCTTTACTTCCACTCGCCTTTGCTGCTGATAGGGATGCAGAATTGAATGCCCTTGTTGCTGACTTGGCTGGACACAGCTCTGAGTACCTCCAACAAGTTGCTAGTGGTAACATCCCACCAGCAGATCTTTTGGCTTTGGCTCAACAGGTTCAGACATTTACCGATGACTCTTACACCACTCTTTACCCAGAGGTTGACATGGGTGAGGTTAGTGCCTATGTGACAGGTTTGCCATGGTACTCCTCTCGTTTGGCTAGTATTTTCGGTGCTGAAGCAGCCCCAGCTACTTCAACTGAAGAGGCACCAGTTGAGACATCCTCTGCTGAAGAAACTTCTGCGGAAGAAACAACTGTCCAGGAGACCACTGTTGTTGAGTCTACTGCTTCTGCCGAAGAAACATCCAGTGAAGTGCCAACAGTTGAGACAGCTAACAACGCTGGTAGCATTTCTGCTTTGGGACCATTGGCTGCTGTTGTCATGTTGGTTCCTGCTTTGTTGTAAACATTACACCACAAAGACTTGCCCACCAAATTTTGTACTAAAATATCTGATTTTGAGCCCACCAGATGGTGTTTCTTTTGTCTTCACCCTCCTAATTTGATACCAAATTTTGTTTATAATTTGTCGATGTTTCGGACAGCCATGCAAGTTGAGATGTACACATCCAACGCTGCAAACGCTAAACATCTTCACAAATTTGTGTTTTCCGTCTAAAACCTCTTTTAAATATATTTTCTTGTTTGGGCAAAAAAGCACCGCTTTGTAGTCTCACACTTGTTGAAGTTATTTTTGGACTGTAGCTAAATCTACGCAATTGGAAAGATTATTTCCATCTAAAGCTCCAGGAATCAAAGATAATGTAGTGCTTGAGGAAATGTAGTTGTCCAATATTTGGTGAGTTGCTTGCTTTAGTCAGGGTCGGATTAATAATAACATATAAGGACAGAACACGTGTATAGACATTCAGGAACTTGAAAATATCAATACAATAACATCATCTTTTGTTGTATAGTTGTCAAAGAAGAAAGCCCCATTTTCCAGTTCAAAGAAGTATAAGGGGAAAAACTTTACAATGCACAGTTGATGATCCTGAAAGCCGGATACGAACACATTATGCTTGAGATCTCATGGAAGGCTGTGTTGTAGATGTAAGCTGGGATAATACATGTAACGCCTCACTGTTGTACACCCTTTCAAACAAACAAAGTGACAGTACCACTGTAAATGGCCATTGCAATTAACAAGCAGTAAGATGCAGGGTCGGCTCTGTGTGATATATGTAGAACGAATCAAACGAGGCTATACCACCGAGAAACAGCGTAAAGCAGAGTAAAACACGCAATTTAAGAAACTAACCATTGGTAAAACTGATGATGCAAGCTATTAAGCCAGAAATTTGAAGTAATACCATTGACTGTATTTCCATCCCAATTCACCAGAGGAAGGCTCTCTCTGTGATATTCTTGGTATGACGCCACAGATCACCGACAATGTGCTATGACCCCGAATACCCCTACTGGGTACAATGTGAATTCATGCATCAATTTACTGTTCCAGTACGTCCTCAGTACGTCCTTGGTATATCCATATTACGAAAACATTTAGTCATGACATAATTGAGTATTTCCTTACAATGTGACCGTATAAACACTGGCGGAGATGAGAATTGTATGGGGGAGTCGTCATGAAATGTATTTGAAGCAAAAATTACGTATTCTTGTCACCGCGTATACACTAATGAGTCAAGGTACCCAACAACCTCCAATATATGGGGATAAGACATGACAAGGTACATATATGCCAACACATTTGCTATGTATCTAACGTGTTTAGGAATAAAATTCAAACCCATACATAGAGTGTATACGGGACATGTGCTCATAATTCAGGGGAACCAATTAGTGTGCAAATGATCAACGAATCAACTATCCAGCAGTGAATTGATTGTCCGTAAATATGTGCAAGTGATTAGCAATTTAAAGTGCCTCCACTTCCGCAATCGGAATCTGTTCTTTACAAATGCAGTTGTTTAAGTAGACCAAGCATTGAGCAGTACATCTTTGCAAACAGTACAGAATGGCTGTATCCAAATTCCTAAAATATCCTGTTCTTCTCAACAAGAGATGTGGATGCTATGATAATGAAGGTTAAATTATTCTTCTATTCGTTTACTTGGATTGAAAGAAACTCACTCTGCACAATTCGCTTTGAGCAAAATGAGGGGGAAAAACTGAATTGGCAAGTATCTTACGCGTGTTTTTAAACTTCCAAATGAACTGCCTGCATTACATCTGTCACTCAATGTGTTCGTGCTCTCCCGGTGAAATATGTCAATGAGGGAAAAGAGGAGAAACACATTACATGTTTCATTGACTTTTCAGGCTTGCTCGCTGCAATTGACCTGAATTCCTCGAGCGTTTTAAACAGCAAGCTAAAACTGGCCATCCGAAGAAGTGAAAAAAAAAACCAGTGATGAAAAACATCGGGAAAAAATTATATGCATAAACGTACATCAGCATGTCCCGAATTTTAATTATCGCCGCATAGGAAGTAACTCAAACGCCTACTAACGTCCTTCCCGACTTCACCAAAGCACTAAAGTGTAGGTATATTTATCATAGGGGGAAAGCTTGTAATTTTCAATTCATAGCAATCTTGGAACCATAACTTTACAAATTCATGCACAATTGACAATTGTCTTGGCCAAAGGTTGTAAAAAGGTACGGTTTAGCAACGTCTGAAGACGACAGGCTTCTCCTAAAGCAGAGAAGCTACTAAGAAAAAAGAAGAAAAAAACTGGAGAGTTAACGCTTTGTCCCACCCACGGACAAATTTCTTTTGTCCTTCATGCACACTCACGTTCCGGTCATGAACTCACCATGTACGAGCGAGAACCATTAGACATAATCAACCCACACTCTTCTAAATGGGGGAGACTGAAATGGGCGGGGGTCCCAATTGTCTATAAAAGGCTAATGGACTGTCCCTAATTTGATTGTCTTTACACTTTTGGGGGATTTATTTCTTTCTTGTCTTGAACTATAAGTTATACAGAAAAGAACAATGATTCCACAACTCATTCTTGCCCTGCTTCCAGTCGCTCTCGCTCAAGATGACACTGCTGAGCAATTGAACGCTCTTGTTTCTGATCTCGCTCAGCACAGTTCTGAATACCTCCAACAAGTTGCTAGTGGTAACATTCCACCAGCCGAGTTGTTGTCCTTGGCTCAACAAGTTCAAACCTACACCGATGACTCTTACACAACTTTGTACTCCGAGGTTAACATGGGTGAGGTTACCTCATACGTGACGGGTTTGCCATGGTACTCTTCTCGTTTGGAGACTTACTTTGGTGCTGAGGCTGCAGCTGCCACTGATGATGAGTCTGTTTCTGAGACTGAGTCTGCCTCTGCTTCTGAGTCTGCTTCTGCTTCTGCCTCTGAATCTGCTTCCGAGTCCGCATCCGGATCCACTTCTGCTTCTGCCTCTGAATCTGCTTCCGAGTCTGAAGCTTCTGAGACTGAGTCTGCCTCTGAATCCGCTTCTGCTTCTAAGTCTGAGTCTGAGTCTAAGTCTGCTTCTGCTTCTAAGTCTGAGTCTGAGTCTAAGTCTGCTTCTGCTTCCGCCTCTGCCTCTGAATCCGCTTCTGCCTCCTCCACTTCCACTGCTAACGAGGGTATGATGATCAATGCATTGGGTCCATTCGCCTTGGCTGCTATGTTGGTCCCAGCCTTGTTGTAAACTGTCTCATGCGTTCATGAAAATATACCAAACAAAAAATGTTAGTTCGACGTGATATAAATACCGCGGGCTTCTAGAATGGTGTTGACGAGATTCAATCACTTCTAGTATTTATGTGTGCAGATTTTAATATATCTTTGATAGGAGATCATAAAGTTAAGTCCAATTAATGTTTCGTTTATCCCTCCTTGTATTGCCTCACAAGTTTGACGTCTTGAATTTTGTTGGGCTCCACTTATGCAAAAACACGCCTGACACGATTTTTTTAATGAAGATGTACCATTCAGTGCCCATGGGCATAATAATGATTTTTTAGAGAAGAATGAACGCACTCCTTGTTTTTGGTGCGATTAGATGGAGGAAGCCAGACATTTGATCAATATGTTTCTGGCGCTGTCGACAACTCTGTCGACAGAGACATGGAGTCTTGTATCCCAATCCGAGAAGAGCTTTCGCCTCTCTGATTGGGGATGAATGTTTTCACTTCATGGCAAATAGTAGCCATATAGTAAGAACTTTGATGCTGTAGTTATAGAGCAATTCTAGTGTTAAGTACAAGAAGAATTCTTATTGGAGTATATGAACAGCATGAAATCGAGCTATGTGGCGACTTGGTAGGATTAATTGTCTTATATTTATGCTGGATATAGTAACTCCCTGTGAAAGTTCAATTCATGCCATTTTGTTCCCGTCAAAAAATAGCCGATAGTGAACGAAATGGGACAGTTCACCACAAAATGGCACTTTTTTGAGAAGCTGTGGTTTACCTTTTCCAGCTAAAGAAACAAAGAATCACAATTGGAATTATGCTAGTAATCACTGAAATGTCTCGGTGGATTTACCAAACTGTAAGATTTGTCGGCTTTACAACGACGGTGTAACGGGGGCCATTCCTTAAATTACCAGGATATATATCGAAGGAAAATATCCATAGAGGCCCGAAATAGGAAATATATAATGCGGGCTATGTCAGTTTATTAAGGGATATTAGTTGCCAGTTCAATGGTTGTGTAGCCCCAAAAACCAATGGTATAAGTACCTCTGTTAATGTTGCATTTGATAAACCCCAGCTTTCCATGAATTCAAACAAAGTACAGTGTTTGGTCCATTATGCGGTATTTCATTGTCATTTGGCTTCTCTGGATTAAGTTCTGCAACGCTCAAACTACAACTTCTTGGTCACCTGAAGAACTCAGCTCTGCAACATCTAGAGCTTTAGCATCCGATGCGACATTCATCTATGACGTTGTGTTGGATATAAATAATCGCTATACCACATATCTTGAGTATATGGATTCCAATAAGATGCAATTTCCGGATGACATTGTCCAGTACTTGGTTGGACTTCAAACTATTGATGAAGAATCATCACTGTTGAAGGCCGTTCATACATTGAGCTTCCCATTCAAAGATTTTCAAACCATGGTAACTGCCTTCCCTTGGTATTCATATTTGCTGTCTTCAGCCGATCTGTCAACGTTTTGGGTTCCAAGTGATTTCCTAGTTTTAAATGATGAAGTTACAACATCGAACACCATTGCTGAGGAGACTGGACTCATCACTGAAACAACAGGCGAGATCACATCGACAACTTCTTCTGATACCTCAAGTACTTCCAATTCATCAACTTCATCACTGAACGGTACCAATGGTGCTCTCCTCATTCCTATATCGCTGGTATCTATCTTGTTGGTACTTATTTGAAGACAGAAAGTATACAACTTTTCTTATATATTTTGATACTTTTCTCTGAAATATGCTAGACATAGCTATATGAACTCACATGATGTACCTTGTACATTCGTCTAGTCACGAGGAATTTCTCAAGTTTCTCAATACTGTCTCAATCCTTTCCACAGACTTCATAAATTGCTCATCTTTTATCTTTTCAACAATGTACTTTTTTAGTTCGTCATCAGTCATTTCGTTGTAATTACTTTGGATTGTACTTCTATAGGGATTATTCACTGGAGAGTCGTAATTCAATATTTGTGATAAAGCTTCAAACATCCCCTCGTTATTTAGTTGATTACAATGGGATGGGAACTGTGATAGAGAAGCAGGAGGCAGCAAGTTTGTAAAGTCTAAAGGTGCCAACGTATTGTTATTGGGTTGTAAATTTGCAGTGTACATGCTTTGGAAGTCATTGGTGTCCTGTAACTGACTTTGTTGTCCACACAGAAAAGTACCATCACTGGGAAACACGGACTGAGATATCTGTGTATCCACGAGTGAAATTTGCAATGTTTTCAAGTAATTGCAACAATTTTGGAATTCGCTTGCTGAGATGAACTTGATTTGGAATTTGACATATTCAGATAATCCATTCGCCAATGATGTGTAGCTAAAGCCCATGGATGTATCTCTATGAAACACGGAGAGATCCTTCAGATCAGCAAGAGATAATTCCACCTTATCATACTGTTAGTCAAGTACACATACATTAAAATAGAAAAAAAAGGTATAGAACCAGACCAATATGGTTGTTCTCCAGACCACTTTGAAAACGGCACCTCCCGATACAACTAGCGATATATCGTTTCTCGAAGGGAAGTGGTCCCATACACCGGCTACAAGAGAAGAATACTTGCGCAATTTGAACACCTTTGAACAGCTCATCTTCAACCCGCCACGTATTGTAAACTGTCTCTACTTGTTGTACTGCGCAAATGTGTCAAACAAAATGTAAACAAAACGCAAACAAAACGTAAACAAACACCGTGGTCGCGCTGTGCTCCTACCATCCCGGCCATCTGATCAAAACTGTGGCGTCCGATAAGGATTTGTCACGGAAAAGTGCGAATGGGTCAGCAGAGTTGTTAAGCCCACCACAATTTAACGTGATTCTCTGTATGTATGTGCCTTAAGCTAAAGGCAAACACATTGCGTGTGCCAAAGGTATTAAAACAAGTATTGCTCTTTCGACAAAATCCTTGATTCATAGCGTCAATCACATTTTTTGAAGCTCAACAGACCTCGTTCACAGTACACTTTATCCCTTCACCGTTGATTTGTCATCGCTGGAAGTGATTTTTGCCGTTATCTGATTTGGGGTTTAAGCGTCCGATCAAAACAAGATTTCAAATCCCTGGTTAGATCAGCACAGCAGAACAGCAGCATCAGCTAATTGGCGTTTTTTTTTGAAATACAACATATAAACACCCACAACGCTGGTTATTATGCTCAAAAGTGATAGCACTGAGGTTACAGTAGCCTCAAGATCAAACTCCGACGCCTCGGTTGACGAGCTCACCCCGATGTCCTCTACAGTCAAAGAATACACTTCTGGGTTCCAAGTAGACCTCGAAGAGTTACCCCAGGGACGTCACCTGGGATTGTTCTCCACTATTGTGCTGTTCATCTCGAGAATATTCGGCTCTGGTATATGGACGACCCCATCAGGCATACTTTTAGCCTGTGGTGGTAACGCTGCGGTATTCTTCTCCATGTGGTTGGTTGCCGCTTTGGTATCGTTCAGTGGGTTATACGTCTATCTCGAACTGGGATCGCTGGTTCCGAGATCTGGTGGAACGAAAGTATTCCTGGAATACATCTACAGGAAACCAAAGGTTATAATGAGTACTGTGTTTTCGCTATACTCTTTGGCCTTTGGTTTGACACTGACAAATGCCATCATATTTGGCAAATATACGCTTTTTTGTTTGGGGTTCTCATCTGAGTACATCGAATTTACAAGAATATCCAACTGGATAGGTATCGCGCTCGTGGTGCTGACAACGCTTGTGCATGGTGTCTCTACAAGACACGGTGTCGCTGTTCAAAACCTTCTAGGTGCGCTAAAGCTTCTCCTTGTGGGTATAATGGCTATCACGTCTATCTACGTGATCTTCTTCCCAAAGAAGATCACTGGGCTGGAGAACTATTTACATCTTGACAGTTCCTTTTGGCAATTTACAAATTCAAAAGTTGTGTCGTTGTCAACCATCTCATCTGCTCTGTTACAGTGTTTCTTTTCATTTGGTGGATGGAACTCTGTTCATACAGTAGCATCTGAGATAAAGGACCCGGTGAGAACTTTGAAGATTGCAGGGCCTGTGTCTTTGTTCATTGCATTCATAAGCTATGTTCTGATAAACATTGCGTACCTCATTGTTATTCCTCGTGAACAAATGATGCAATCTGGGCCTCTGATCGGATCTTTATTCTTTGAAAAGGTTCTTGGTTATCACTTGGGACGTCAGTTCGTCACCGTGTCAATTGCATTAAGTGCTGCTTCAAATGTCTTTGTTGTTGTTTATGGCACTTCTAGAATGAATCAAGAGATCTTTAGAGAAGGTTATGTTCCATTCGCACAGATTATGGCATCAAATTACAAGCATACATCCACGCCATTATACTCGTTATTGTTATGCTGTGTACTCACATGCTTTTGGTTGGTGGTATTGCCACCTCAAGGGAATTCATTCAACTACATTGTGAGTTTAGAAGGCTACCCGACACAACTCTTCATTGGGTTGATTGGTATTGGACTATTCATTGTGAGACGCCGTTATCCTGATGAAAAGGCACCTATTAGGGCCTCTTTATTAGGAACTTTGCTTGTGGTGATCATATCTGTATACGTTTTGATGGCACCATTCACTGGTCCACGTGATGAGTCCACCTACATCGCATTCCTACCTCCTTATCACATTTTTGCACTGATTCTCTTGGGATTTTTCGTTTTATATTGGGCTCTCAAGTTCAGAGTTCTGCCATGGGTTAGGGGCTACGCTTTAGAACCAGAACTGGTTGTCTTAGATGACGGACTTACCGTCAAGAGATGGGCTAAAGTGTGGTATCAATAGATTTAGATTTTACTTGATGTTTAATGAGGCTTTACGAATAGGATTAAGGGGTTTATGTTATTAATAAATGGATATATATATATATATATATATATATATATATATATATTCGGTAGTGAGTATGTTCAAATCATCACATTTGTTTGTAGTCGGAGGGTAGTAGCGCTTGTTTTCCTGATTTAGTAGTAATAAGCCACACTGCGGTGGTTGTCAACATACGCCTGGTTACATGCCAGCAGCACGATTCCGATTCAATTTCCAATACTCCAACGCTTCAAGAGACAATTGCGATACAGCTCGAGCCACAATTAGATTATCGTGGTAATCGACACCTGCTTCTGTAGTGTTGTATAGAATGCCTATAAAAAGGGCACGGGCTTTCCTGCTCTTCAACAAGTTATGTCTCAATTGCATCACCACAAGAATTATTCGATACAATGACAAACACTGCTGAACAAGAAACAAAGAGACGTAGAACTCCAGTTGTCTATGACGATGGTGATAAAAAGACTGGCCCATTGGAGGCACCATTCATCAAGTTGTTTGCCTCACAAACTGCAAATGCTCAAAAGGTTACCATCTTGCTGGAGTTGCTGAAAGTGAAATACCATTTCAGAGCTACTGAGTTCTTGAAAGAGACAAAGGAGCCTTGGTACTTGAAATTGAACCCAGCAGGTAAAGTTCCTGTCATAGTAGATGTCAATGAAGAAGGTGAAGCCTTCACTCTTGCAGAATCAGGAGCCATTCTCTTGTATTTGGCTGAAAAGTACGATACAAACAACAAGGTCTCATACCCTAAAGGAAGTGCAAACCACTACAAGGAGATTGAATTCCTCTTTTTCCATGCATCAGGCTTGAACCCAGCTCAGGCTAATTTGAACCGTACAAAGCTCTTTGACCCAGAGAACGAGAAGGATATCAAAAAGTTCACTGAACTCGTTTTGAAGAATTACAAGTTGGTTGAAGATCAACTAGCATCCAATGGAACTGGCTTCCTCGTTGGTGATCATATCTCGCTTGCTGATATCATTGCTTTCCCACACGCCAAGGTTGCTGACAAGTTCTTTGAAGTTTCTCAATTTCCTCACATTACTCAATGGAGAGAAAAGTTGGAGTCATTTGAGGAAGTGCAAGCAGCCTATGCAAAAAAGTGATAGAATTTATCATCATAATTCAGTTTATCAATTACGAAGTCAATGCAGTCTGACATTTCTTTAACAAGGCACACGTAGGATCCAATAATTTTAAAAACCTCAACAGTTCGAATGAGGTTTCCCATAGTTCGTCGTCATCCTGTGCATTATCGTAGATGAGCTTCATTATACTGATCAGACTCTCTTCTTCTATGCTTATAACAGCATTTGCAGTGTCGTAGTTCAAGAAAATAACAACCAGGATTCCTAGAGTTCTCCATTCTTTCATCGTAATGGCCTTTTCAACCAATTCCGATGGTGTGACACCCAATGATTTTAGTAATCGATCCCAGTATTGCGTCTCAATCTTTCGAAGACACTTCGAGACAACGTTCAGTTCATAGAGAGGATTTACCTGGACGAGTTTTATGATATCTGTTAGGTCTTCATCATTTGTCACGGTTTGATAGAGAAGTAACTCCATGGCAAATGGGAAGTTTTTGAAAGAACAGTACTTCTGGTAAATCTCCTCCGCGTTGGAGCTAGTGAGTTCGAAGCGAATCATATTTTGCAGAAAGATTGAATTGTTTGTAGTAACAGTATTCAACTCAATGTTCTTCCTCTTAGTAAGGGTATTCTCCAAAGTGACGAATAACCCTCTTTTCAAAATCAATAGCAATGGATACGCATGTGGCTTTAGCTTTAGTACAGTCTTCGATGGATCTCTAGTCTTGATTAGTTCCGTCATATTCTTCACCAGGAAGATGTGTTCACCGTTAAACATGTAGTACTCTTCATCGTTGAGCTTGTAAACGTATTCAATTGTGTCGAATAGTAGATGTTGACGATATCCAGAGCCATGATCCTTGAAAAGCATAAGTTCACCATTATTGAGCACCAAGATGTCATGATTACGAACATCCTTGTTGATCTTAATAATAGATCTGAGGTTCTTTGGAGACTTCAGAAGTGTGCTGTGGTTCATCACTTTTAACAAATCAATTTTCAACCCAGTCAGTGAGATACCAACGTGGATATGGTAGAACTTACCGTCATCTGAATAAACAACAATGTCGTTATCCGTGACATTGATCAGTTGAATGTTATTTGGTAAGTCGTACCTGAATACAACGTATTCGGAAGCAAATCTTTCATGGCTCTTGAATCTTCTCAGATCAAATATGACAATTTCAGAGTGATCTGTTAATTTGATACCCAAGATTAAAAGGTTCAACTTGCCGAACCAAGTGAGATGACATATCGTTAGATCGTTGTAATAATCATTCTGGTAAAAGCTCCAATCTCTTTTCCCGTATGAATACAACAAGAGTGCCTTCGAGTTTGCAACAGCCAGGTATTTACCATCTGCCGATACTGAGCTATGTTTGATATTAGGCAACTGGTGCGATTGCTCAAATGGTATCTTCAATATGTGCCAATTGATAGCTCTCGTAGATGCCGCAGCCATTGAATGACCCGTGTAAACGTGTAGTTCAGAACCCACAACCAGGACAGGTGTATCCAAGTCGTGGTTAATTTGAGATGATAGGGATGTGGACCGTAGAAGTCGTTGACTGAAGAACTTTTCACCGTCTGAACTGAACAACTCGGTTCCATCAGCAGATATCGTGATAGTTTTCACTGATGTGAGCCATGGTGATGAATAATCATGATCGCCGCTGTCGAACAACTTGCAACCAAATGTGGATAGCAATGACCATGTTTCCTTGGTTGATAAAACCAGTAGAAAATCGCCATTATTGACCCACTGCAGAGATTTGATATCTTTGAAGGGTAACACTTTTATGACCTCATGGAGTTCGTAGTTGTAATATACGAGTGAGTCTTTCGAAACAAACGTTATCAACGAAAAGTTCTCGTTAATTGAACAATCAGTAACACTTTCCACCTTAAGTCTTTCCATCGGTACAAAGGTTGGGCCTGATCTCTTGATGAGCTGTACGGAACCGTCATCTTTGAAGGCCAACAAATCTTCGTTCAAGGTGGAGACTTTTGTCACTGTGCCTTCAATGCTTAGTGTAATGGGCTCATCGTTTTCCAAGTTTATGAGCTGGACGTTGTCGTTAGTGACAAGTACAACTTCGTACTTGTCCAACATCACAACGTCCTTGACTCCATGTGCCACTTTAAGCAGCACTTTAAATCTTACCGTGGCTTTATGAATGGGTAGGTCAAGTGGATTCGTATTGAAGAATGAGAGTTGTTTCTCCAACACAAGCCCATTTTGTAACAGAGTGTTTGAGCTGTTGTAGACGCTCAACACCTCATCGTAACCCATATCAGTGCCGTTACTCGCCATTACAGAGTAGATCAGCAGGAACGACTTCGATGTGATCACCGAGATCAATTTACCAGTCTTGTTAACCTTCACCTTGAGATTTGTCCCACGAACTTCGACAGAAGCATCTGATCTCACATGTTTACATAGTGGGCTCTTGTGTGTTGGGTCCAATAGGTGTAGAGAATCATCAGTGAGAACAACAATTGGCCCTTCATCACGATTTATCGCAACAATATCCACGATTCCAGCTATAGGAATTGAGCTGGGGACCAAGTAGGGGAATGACATTGTTATCCAGCTGGTGCTTCGATATTTATGGTGGTGGTGGTGTTGTTGGTGTTGTTTGTATTGGTGTTGTCGTTCAATGGAATTGTTCCTGCTAAACTCCGTCCCAAACTGGTGAATTATACAGCACACTACAAAATATACAACAAGCTACGAGGAAGAGGATATGTACAATCAAATACGTCTCATATTCTCTTATGAAAGAAAAAGATACATGTGCACAGATAGAAAGGGACAATTTCCAGTCTTTCTAACAGTGGTTTAATGGGTACCTCTTGAAACGGTCTCCAAGATTGTGTCGTAAGAGACTTCAGAGAAGTCAGTACCTTGGATATCAGCAGCGATACCGTTGAGGGATCTTCTCAATGCATCCTTAGAGGAAGCGTAAACCATCTTTGACTTGATTGGAGCAGTATCTGGAGACCAAGCGTAGAAGACAATCTTTGATCTCTTACCTTCACCTGGCAATTCGTACTCAAAGTCGTAAATGGCGTAGAGAGCATCATTCTCTGGCAACTTTGCGAGGAAATCGTCATAGTCAGCAGAGTCCGAAGCCTCCTTAACAACAATCTCGGTCTTGCTTGGATTCAACTCGTAGAGGATGAATTTGTACTTCTTACCCAACTTCAAATCGTTGAAAGCTTTAAGCGCCTCGTCAGAGGCAACAACACTATCACCTGTTAGTACGGACATAATTCACGCAACAACACCCAGGCATTGACTTACCCTGATCTTGACTATACTCAATGGTTAGTAAACTTCCAAGTTATGGATATCGAGTAAGCAATCAGATAAAATGCAGATGACAATGGCAGGTGTTCACAAGAGACAAATACGTATGAATGTGCTGTTTCCAACATCACCGGTATATCCCTGCCTCCTCATTCCATCCAACTAGAGCAATTCGTCCAATGAGGGAGCCAGCATAGCACACCACGTCACATTCAATCACATCCAGCATCTCAACGTCCAGAAATCTTGTTTACACTCACCATTTTTGTATATGTTTTTTTAGTAATGTTTGTTGTTACTTTGAACTTGTTGTCATACCTATTTTTGTGCAATGTTTTCGTTTTGGACGTCGCTTTTGCCCACACACACACCCCTTATTGATGCCTCAGCACTTACATAAGCACAATAACTGGTCCGGGTAACACACAAGTCCACAAAGGGTTTGTTTACATATCTTGGTTTCAAAACATACCACCGCGGCTATCAGTTTCTTACGATTTGGTGTAGCATATAACATCAGAAGATGGAATCGTTAGAGAGACGTGTGCAGAGATTAGAGCAATTTGTAGACCTTAGTTACGGCTCAATGTCGGCTTGTGAAGGTGTTGCCGCTATAAGGAGAGAACTGGGTAAAGTTGTACAGTCTAATGAACATCTCTCCAAGTTATTTCAGAATCTAAGCAATTCCAGGATCAACTTCCATCTGGATAAGTTCATAGTGTTATCCCGTGAGGAGCTAGACATACAAAGGCAAGTTGTGTATTCGAATGTTGAACAGTTAATAGGGGTTTTACATTCGCTACAAAAGCTCGATTTGACTCTGAACACCAATACGTTCCATGTAGATACGTCAATAACACAAAACATTGGAAAGATTCAAGATCAATATGCATTCTTACACGGTCTGGAGCTGAGATATAACCAGTTGTTAATAAGGTCGATTGCGTTGCTCAGAAATATATCACAGAACGGTTCGCTCAATGCTATATAGTTAAACGTGAGTGAATTTAAAAGCCTTTTCATAGCGCAACGTCATTCCAGAAAAGCTGTAGTTCATCTGTCCCTTAACAAACTTGTATATAACGTTAGAGAGAACAAACTCACCAATTCCATTCGAATCTTCAATGTGTATAATGTTATCCAATTCATGTAACAGCTGGGTTTCCTTTTCACCACACAGCTGGCTTAGTTCCTGTGGTCTCCCACATCGTGTAAACTCGCCATTGATCAGTCCAGTGTAGTGTAAACAGTGCAGGGCATTATTGAAAAGCTTCAGGATAAGTTCTGTCTCTTTCAGATCACTTCCGTATAGATAGGTCCTTCTCAATAAGACACATCGAAGCATATCAGCTGTGATGTGTAGAGTTAGGAGTGTCTTGGATTGAGAACCAAACAGTGCCTTAACTATAACACCTAGAGGAAGTGAATCAAGTGTATACTTATCCTGTAATCATTTTACTGGCAAAACGTCCATAGAAGTCTCCAAATATCCAAGGAAAGAATCAGAATCGACTATATTGTTTCTCGATGAGTGTCCAGTCAATGGCCTTCTTGCACTCTTCTTAAACACTTTCATATTGACAAATGGACATGTGATTAGGCAACGCACATCCAAAGAGCTCAGTAGATATCTTGGTGAGCTCAGTAGATATCTTGGTGAGCTCAGCGATGGAAAGTAATTCTCCCTTGTATGTTTAATGACCTGGCCGAGCATTCGAGGTTGAACCATCTGGGAATAACTGTTTATGTTCAAGTACATGATTTGGTATTAGAACTTCAAGATTGGCATAATTTGGAGTCTATGGGATGGGAATAATTGGCAGTGCTTTCGTCGAGTCAAATGGATGTGGTATAATTTTGCCTGGTGGATGCGATAGTTTTCTATTGGACTCAGTCACATTAATGGCTTTAATGTTAGCCATTTCTGCTAGCGAGGCTGCATCCAGAGCCATGTCTTTCAACATTAATCTTGACACTAGTAGAGGGAATATTGGAACGACATTCCTTATACATCACCTCATCATCACTGCAAGTCTGTTCAATCAACGACCTTTGCTACTCGAGTGTCTTTCAGCTGAATCTTGGAACTAAAACATGGATTCCTTTCCAAAAGAGCCAATCCTCCTCAGCAGCGTTTATGCTAGCTTTACTGAAGTCGTGATAGACACCATGAGCAAGCTCATTAGTCAAGAGCATTTTCATCTCAGAGAAAGTCCTGGTACAACTCGAACCCCGAATCATCCCCAACGACATAGATCTTGTTATTCTTGAACTGGTTGTTCAGCTTAAAGAGACTCTTAAGGTCTTTCATGCTGAAACTCTTGCGGTCCTTATCCACGGATATGACCAATGACGTAAGCGATGGGCTACCACTATGAATCTCCACACTGGCAGCACTGTCTCGTACAACACAGTACGGTGTGAGATCTTTGTTCAAATGTTCAAATCATTAAAAAAATCTCTCCAAGCGATGCATCGTTTTCAGTTTGGCAGAATAACATCAGCTTGTCCACTCACTGCTCTGTTGCACCGTTCTGTTGCACTAAGCGTGTTGTAGGGCCGTGTGCTTCGACAACTTTTTTCTCTTCGCCTCATCTTCTCCGAGCCCTTGACACATTCATTAGACATAAAACATAGGGCGGTAGTGGAAGATGTTGAGGGTTTTACGACGTTTACATACGCTTCCGAGACTCAGATCACCCGATGTGTACACACAACTCACTCCTGATCCAAAAGATTTGATCATTGTTGCGATGTCATCGGGAGTTGATTCTTCCGTAGCAGCAGCGATGTATTCACGGCAGTTTATAAACGTTGAAGGTATATTCATGGCCAATTGGAACCAGCTTGATTCTGAGAGATGCTTAGAAGAGGATTGGAAAGATGTACAGAAGGTTTCTGATAAGCTGGATATACCGATCTCACAGGTTTCATTTGAAAGAGACTACTGGTTGGACGTCTTTGAGCCTATGATTGAAGGTTACGAACAAGGTCTCACGCCAAATCCTGATATCAACTGTAACAGGTATGTGAAATTTGGAAAATTGATAGATTACGTCTCCACTAAGTACAGTGGGAAACGGTGGTGGCTGGTGACTGGTCATTATTCCAGAATAATGCAACATGAGAATGGAGAGATGCATCTCTTGAGATCGTACTACAAGAAGAAAGATCAGAGCTATTACCTTTCACAGATAAACCCCACGGTGATGAACCGTGTACTGTTCCCGATAGGACACTACACTAAGCCAGAAGTTCGTCAAATGGCTCGTGATTGGGATTTACCCGTGGCTGAGAAGCCCGACTCCACTGGGTTATGCTTTGTCAACCCATCACAGCACAACTTCCACGATTTTTTGAAGAGTTTTATCAATGAAACACCAGGTAATATCGTTACAGAGGATGGCCAAGTATGGGGTCAACATGATGGTCTTTGGTCCTTTACTATTGGTCAAAAGTGTGGGGTCTCAATGCCTCAAGGCGATCCACGGTATAAAGGTACTTGGTTTGTCAGTGATAAGAACTTTGAGACAAACGAAATCGTTATAGTAAAAGGAGGTGATAATCCAAAGCTTTATAAGAGTGTGATCTATGTCACGGAATTCCAACCATTGGGGAAATTGGACATTACCCAGATACCTATTGAAGAATTAACGGTTCAATATAGATCCTTACAAGACCCCAGTGTGTTGGATTCGATACAAAGCATAGATGGGAAATTCATATTCAAACTGAAGGATAAGAGAAGAGCCATTGCTAGAGGCCAGTATCTCGCCGTTTATCACGGTGAAAGGTGTTTAGGCTCAGGTGTGATTGAATTCGTTGAATGAAGTAGGATGTGCTGTACATAGGTGGAAGAAACAAACAAACGTTCATTAGAAGCATGGTAGCTATTATCCTATTAGTACACGAATAGTATTCATGATTTGTCATTGCTCATCTTTTCGTTATCAACTCTCGTAACCTTCGTTCATTAAAGATCTCCCTTTCCCTTTTAAACACGTTTAGGAAATGTTCAAAAAGTTTAGCACTTTCTGGATACTTATCCTGGTTATAATTCAGAAATTCACCTCCATATTTGGTAAAGAACAATTCAAAATCACCATCTGATATTCTGGGGCTCTGTTGAGAATTCAAAGCATCTTGTAACTGTAATTGTTGTTGTTGGAGTTGCTGCATCAACATTTGTAACTGTTGAATCTGAGGTTGTGTATCCCGCTGAGATCCCCGTTCTTGTACACTTTCTTGTGGTTCTCCAAGCCGTTGTAATTGTTGGGGTTGCTGTTGATGCTGTTGTTCTCTCTGTTGCTGTAGTTGCTCTCCCTGTTGCTGTTGTTCAATCATTCTGTTCCGTGGTGTAAACGTTGGAGGTATAACGTCTTGTTGAAGTCCACTTCCCTGTGAAACCTGCTGTGGTGCTACTCTAACATTCAGCTGTGACTGGAGGAAATTGTTCTGATTCGTTATCAATGTTTCGTAGTTCTGTAGATTCATGTACTCTTCGTTGTACTCTTCAAGGCCAAATCCACCAACTTCCCCATTCTGACCAAGTTGAAGACGTCTATTCTGATCCTGTTGAAGTTGTCCCCTTTGTGACGGCTCTAAAGCTTGTAGCTGTATTCTGGAACCTCCCAAAGTCGGCGGTATCGAAGGATTCAACTTCTGTACTTCTCTATTCCTTTCACGGCTCTGTTTATCGATGCCATGCCTCTTCTTGAACTGGGTCAACCACCCATGGGAGAAACTCTGTAGTCGCTTTGGATTATCAACACCGTACTTCTGAGCCAACTTGCACCAGTGCTTCCTTAGAAAGGGCTCGTTAACAAGCTCACCTTGCTTCAACCGCTCCTCCACTATGAGGTCCATCTCGTTGTTGATCTCCTCATATTTGAACTTGAGCTTTCTCTTACTCTGTCTATGTACACCATTAGAACGGTTGTACAATTCACGTAACGACGTTTCATTCTTCACCCATTCGCTAAAGCTCGACGTCGATATCGATATCTTATCCTTGAAGTGTTTCACGATGTCTGCCTGTGACGTCTTAACCTCATCGTCTTTGGCACGTCGTTCATGATAAAAGTCCAGTGCAGCAATCTTCTGTTCAAGTGTCGCTCTGGGTAACTTGTTCTTCCCCGATGACATTGACTCCTATTCTAACAAACTCTTGTGTTGATATCTGCTACTGGAGGCACTTAAACACAACAACTACGTTCTTTTAATATCTGGGATCAATGAACAAGTGATCCCAATGATGTGTGCTGTAGCTTGGAAAAAGAACCGTTTCGTGATGTCCGCCGTATCGCTTACGCTCTCTCTGTTTGGCTCCCTGCCTGGATCTCTGCCTAGATCCCTGCCTAGCGTTGTTTACTTTTCCTGGGCGTGCCCTTTCTGCGGGCCCTCTGTGTCTCTCTGCACACTACGAATTTTTCGCCTGTTTCTGCCCAACTCTACGTCACATGATGTAACAACAACAACAACAACAGCAACAACAACAACAACAACAACAACACTTAAGCACGCACGCACGCACGCAACACAGGTAACCAAGAGATTAAGCCTTCGTATTGGAGCTCTGAAGGAACCGCCGTGTTCGCTGATACTACGCAGCCTTTGATGTCCCTTCTGTAAGGAAGAGGAGGAAGTAGAAGGCAAATTTAGAAGGCAAATTTAGAGGAAAGCCCTTTGATATATTATAAAATGTAAATGCTTGTTTAGAATTGAAAAAGTGCTAGGAAGATTTGGTCTTCTTCTTCGCTGGCTCAGGTGATTGTAGAATATCAACATCCTCCTCAGGAAGCTCACGTATGGTGCCAGGTTTGTCTGCGATTCGGTTGATCTGTAACGTTGCATTGTCATCAGGGTCGATATCTCGATTCAGAAATTCATCGAGGTCAAAGTTACCTACGGGCGGTGAGGCCTGACCAATAGAAGAAGAGTTGTACTGTTGTGTTTGTAATTTTGTGATGATATCGTCGATGGACTGTCCTTGTTGCTCAATGGTCTTCGACAGTGAATCCAGATTTGGATTGTTTGCCTCTTGTAATGAGTGGAGAGAATCAGTCTTGGGGATTGTACTAGAATTGGTCTCGTTGATTAATTGCTGTAGTTGTTCAGAGTTCAAATTCTCTGGTGATTCCGGAAGCTCAGAGATGGTGGGTTTACCAGGTATAGGAACTGAAGATCTTGCGCTATCAGTATGAGACAAGGAGGAGTTCGACGAACTGCGTTGCTTGATCAATAGTCTTGGTTTTTGAAACCTCGTGGCATCAGAGTATGGATCATTCTGTTGTTGTGGAACTGGTTGTTGGTACATGTAACTTGGACTAGAATACATCTGAACTTGTGAATCTCTCAAATGACCATCGTTATCATCCTCAAGTACTTGGACCCTATTTCCATAGACAGAAGCCAAAAACTGTAAAATCTTTTCAATCTTTTCGTTCTGAATTGCATTCTTCTCACGTGTGGTGAATAGCTCTTGCCATAATAGCTCATTATCCTGACGAACACGGGATAACTCCTTCGTAATCTTCAACTGATTTGTCTTTAACGTGGATAGCTCATTCATCAACAGCTTAACGTTTATTCCCTTGAATCCGTTTGCCTGTTGCTGTGCAGTCTCTGCTTCATCAACGTCATCCTGTGGCTTATTACGAACAATTTGGTCCAGCAACTCAGGCTTGCCACGCTGGAAGTTCTCATTGTTGAACTGCCATCTCTCATCGCTATGCAATGACCCAGAGTTAACATCTTGAACTTTATGCCAACCGTACATGTTTAGTTGTCGAACAAAACTGGCAAAATTTGAATGCTTAAAATATTTGGGTAATACTTGCTGCACAAACAACTCTCTATTATCAACGATAAATGATAACCCATCTTCGGACCAGTTTATTAACTTCTGATTAGACGGGTCGTTAACCATCGTCCATAGTTTGGTGACAAAGGCAGGTCTGTTCTTGGTATGTTTCTTCGAACTCTTATGTGATGAATGATGTTTACCATTCTCTGTCAGCACTAGGGATCCATTCTTGTATTTCTTAGGACTCTGTTCCGTTGTTGATTTGTTATTCGTTACCGATGTCGATGTATTGCTAGATGCCGTTAATGGGTTAGCCCTATATTGCGTCACATCCATAGTCGTTTGAGGTGACACAGTTTCAATTTCTTGCAGTCGTGGAACCTCCTCTGCTGGATTGAAAGAGTCCAACAGTATAGGTGCAAAGGCATCATCTGTACTGAATTCCATTGGTGACTCTTCCACATAGAAATTTTTCGGGGTTACAGGGTTGGGATTGGGGCTAGCATTGGAATTCTGTTGATTTATCGTTGCCATGTTAGGTACCTGCGTTTGCTGGCCGTTCGCTTTCTGTTGCTGAGTTGGTTGAAACGATTGTGGATTACTCATCGCCTGTGGAGGAAGCGTCTCAATTATGGGCACCGTGGAATAAGACTCTTGTGGAATATTAGGATAGGCAGGATAGTACTTTGAAACTTGTGTGTTCCCTGCTGCGATGAGTCCAATGTCGTTTGTCCTCTGTGTGTTCTGTAAGAAATATGGACTTTGACAGTATCTCTGTGGAATGTATTTGTTATTTCCAGTTAAAATGGAACTCTCAGGTTGTATCTTATCACTTGTAACAAGGAAATGTGATTGTTGAGGACTCTCCTCCATAGTTCTTCCCACCAGCGATGTTTCCCCTTCTGTAGCGTTTAGGACCAAATACTGGTCAAAATTTTATTAGTGGTGTTCGGATGTACTCCAAGTAGCAATCTGGGAATCACCGGGACAACTACCCGAGAAGTTGTATACCTTTCAAATGTAAATTCCGTTTTGCGCGAGCTTCAGCCCTGGCAACAATTAACAAAAGCGCTGTTTGTGGTCGGAACTTATGGTTCTCGTTAATATGTTTCCCCTGACCGGAACTCAGGCAAACAGCGGAAATGAAAACAACTGAGATTTGGAAAGCGCACTTAAAGTCCTAACACAGTTACCTCAAGTACAATCGAACAGGCCACACACAGTTTGATGCTTTTGATTTGTATGAATTGTAGAACCTCTAAAAACAAAAAGGACCTTGATTAACAAATGAAATCTCAACTAACCAGCTTAACTTTTCGTTATATTTCTAGCGGTGCCTAGAATGCTTGTAGAAGAAAGTAACGAATGTGATTTGTCAAATTTGTTTATAAGATGGGCTTTTTGTTTTGAGTGCTGTTAGCTGATATAGCTGTATGCTGGGTTATTTCTTAGGCGATGGTTAACTTATAATCCTAGTTGTAAGGGGTTGGTATTTTCAAATCAGGACGTGATTTTACAGCCAAATCTACTTTACAACGTCCGGATTTAAAGTGTAAGTCTTTTATTTTCAGGCAGCTGAAAGTATTCTATGATGTTCCACAACGTTCCATAACATTCCACCATAGTTAAGCCATATATAGTGCTTATATCTCCATTCGCAGAGCATCATAGTAGATGACAGGTGCCTAGTTCAAGGAACCCAAAGAAAACTACGCTAGTTTATAATACACATTGCTGGCTTATCATTGTAGTCATTGTCATGATATGTATTTGATCGCTTTTGTTGGTCGTTCTATAGAATGATTGCTAACCCGAACAATTGTGGTGGAGAGATACTCAAGCTTCTGACATATTTTGCGGTTTTGACATTGATGATATTTTGAAACTGATTAGGCCTTTCACCTTGTAGATGCAAGAAAGCTCACTCTTCAAGCTTCCCATGGAACAATACAACAATCTAGACGATGTCTACAAGAAGCTCCATAAGCGAAAACTAGACATAAAACTGAAGAACCTTTAAAAATTGTCCTTAGTCTTCCCATTTTATACGATGGCTTCTGAATATGACGCCATCCTCAGGTTTGTTTACACTCAGGTGGTTGTTTACCCTTTGCACCACCTTCCGCGCCATCGTCATCCTCATCGTCATCCTCATCGTCGTCGTCATCGTCATCGTCGTCGTCATCGTCGTCTTCGTCTTCGTCTTCTTCATAGAATTCGTCCTCCAAATCACCTTCGTAATCCACAGCGGCACCGGTAAACCAGTCAATGGCTCTTGGAATCAACTGATCCTTCAACTCTTCACCTAATTGGTAATCGAGCTTCAATCTTGCCTCTAATTCCTCTGTCTCCTCGAGGTCTTCCTCCTCCTCTTCAGCTCCTTCCTCGTCATCAGCTGGGGCCTTTGGAGGATCGAAAAAGTTGAAGAAGGACTCAACAGGCGTAGCCTTTTCGATGGTTCTGGTCTGTTGTGTCTGTTTGTTTCTCTGTCTTCTTCTTTCGATAGTCACGGTGACGTTCTGCTTTGCAGATGTCCATTCAATTACATCACCTTCAGCATGGTCGTAGATATAGTCACCAGAGTAACCAAGTTCTGTTTGGTAGTAGTATGTCTTTGAGAGCTTTCCATTCTTGAAAAATGGGTTTTCATTAAACTCAAACACGAGACGGAATCCAGGTTGAGAGAGGTATTCGAGACGAATATCCTTCAAAAAAGCCAAAACTTCTTGATCTCTATCCGTGATGGTTTGTGAAAGGAAACTGAGGTTCTCCAAGGCAGTCAGCCAAAAGTTTGGAATTCCTTTCTCCTCCTCTTTGGTTTCGCCTTCGGCCTCATCTTCTTCCTCCTTAATCTCTTCCAATTTTGAAGCATCCTCTTCTTCATCTTCATATGCACCGAGCTCTTTTTCAATTTGCTTACCAGTCTCGATCTCTTCTTCAGTTGGCTCAACAACACCATTAATGATATCTCTTCTGTGGTTGTAGATTGGTTGGTATTTTGCAGCGTACTTCTTCTCCAATTCCAACAACTCTCTTTGGAATTCCGGTTCGAGATCCATCTGTTGCTTTTGAATAGCCTTAAGAGAATAGATTCTGTTCTTCACTTTAGGGCTCAAAGTATCAACATATCCAGAATCCTTACCAATCAAGGTTCCCAACTTACCTTGGATCATTGACAAAAAAGCTGGATTGTTACTCAAGTTCTTCTTGATTTCAGCCTCCTCATCAATGGTTGTTGGCACCATCAAAGGGTTGTTCTTCAAATACGACCCTGTAAGTGAAGCAGGAGTATTCTGTGGAGTTGGAGCTGATGCCAGCTGGTTGATTTTCTTCTTGATAGGCTCAGACATTGTATCCACTCGTAATACTCGGTTTTTTGATGAATTAAAGCGTATTACAGCTGTGTCGATGTTGTTTAAAGGAGAAAACTACCCGCGGCGTGTTCAAAATCCTGTGATTCTCACGCAAAAAATTTTTTGAACACAGCGCTTTGAAGAAGGGGGGAAAAACAGAAATTCCTGTTTTATACACCGATAGGCAGGCGAAAAAAAAAGTAGCAAAAATCCTGCCAATTACTTTTAGGTAACACTACACAAAGGACCATACATAATGAAGGCTGGGAAACTGATTCACATCAATTGGCCTTCAATTACAACCGAAAACGCCATGGTTTTTTTTTTCGCCTTTTTGGAATATGTATGAGTTTTCTTGGTGTTTTTAGTTAAAGATCACGCTGTATTCTCATTATTTTTCAAAAGGTGTTGTGACGAAATGGAGATTCCCATCATTGAAATACGACTGTATTATCCAAGCTGATAAGCCTGGCAATTTCCCAGGATGTTTACGTCTCTGGTGGTTTAATTCTAGTGATGGAAACACGTGCAATTTCTTACAAAACTTTGCGAGTGGCTTCTCTCTCTCTCCCCCCAGCCTGCCTGCCATTTTATCTCTGCAGGCGGTCAGAGCTTTTGCTGGTGTAAACGATGTAAAAAAGCCATCGTGTCTGCTGCCCAAGTTCCTTTCCCCTGTGTGTGTAGCTACCAATTAGTGCGTTTTTCCCGCCCAGATTAGCCGACCACTTAGTCACACGGCTGAGCCTAAAAACGCTGCCCTAATTTGGTTTTCTGGCACTGGATCCGAAGATTCGAGAAAATAAAACACACACGCAGGCCACACAAATAGGGCACGAATTCGGGGAAATTATGAGAAAAACTGTGTAATTGGTGTCTCCTTTCCCATAAACACCCCTATTAAAGCGTACATTTTTCCTCAAATACTTTGAAGAAGTTCCTCCTTATCTCTAAATATTACTAGAACAACCCATGTCAAGGCCCTCGCCCATAAGTTTAACGAATAGGAGAACTTTTAACAACAATGGTCGTATAGCAAGTCTTTTCTCCACGATGAGTGTTGTGCCTCGCCTGGCCCAGGCATTGCCATTAGGCCTGCTTACTAGAGAGGCCGGTAACGTTTCCGTTGAGAAGAAGGAGCCTTTAACTCCAGAGCAATACTGGTGGTATCTGTTGATTTCTGCCTTCCTGGTGCTTGCTGGTGGTGTCTTTGCAGGGTTAACACTTGGTCTCATGGGTCAAGATGAGGTGTACCTAAAGGTCATCTCGTCTTCTGGAGACGCAAATGAACAGAAGAATGCCAAAAAGGTGTTGAAGTTGATTGACCGTGGTAAACACTGGGTCTTGGTGACTTTGCTTTTGTCAAACGTGATAACAAATGAAACTTTACCAATCGTTCTTGATCATGTCTTGGGTGGTGGTTGGCCAGCCGTTGTGAGTTCCACTGCGTCGATTGTGATCTTTGGTGAGGTGATTCCTCAATCAGTCTGTGTTCGTTATGGTCTTCAGATCGGTGCTTTCTTTACACCATTTGTACTTGGGTTGATGTACTTGATGTACCCTGTCGCGTACCCAATCGCAATGTTGCTGGATAGCATCCTCGGTGAAGATCATGGTACAATTTACAAAAAATCCGGTCTGAAAACCCTTGTCACACTTCACAGAACCATGGGTGTTGAAAGATTAAACAGTGATGAAGTTACAATTATCAGCGCTGTGTTGGACTTGAAGGAGAAGAAAGTATCTGATATTATGACACCTATGAAGAACGTCTTTACGATGAGTTCTGATGCTATTCTCGATGAGAAAACCGTGGAGGAGATTTTCAACTCTGGGTTCTCCAGAATTCCAATCCATCTACCTAACGAACCAAAGAACTTTATTGGTATGTTACTTGTCCGTGTGTTGATTTCGTATGATCCTGAAGATGCTCTACCGGTCTCATCCTTCCCGTTGGCAACTCTTCCAGAGACTCCACCTGAGACATCGTGTTTGAACATTTTGAACTATTTCCAAGAGGGAAAATCACATATGGTTGTTGTAAGTGAACGTCCTGGTGACTCTGATGGTGGAATTGGTGTCTTGACTTTGGAAGACGTCATCGAAGAGTTGATCGGTGAGGAGATTGTTGATGAATCTGACGTTTTCATCGATATCGATAGAAACATCAAGCGTGTTGAACCTGGTCCATTGGCAAAAAGACATCTTACGCAGTACTTGCATTCTTTATACACCAACAGCAATAGAGCATCTATTGAAGTTGGAGCAGATGCTGATCTAGGTGATGAGCAAAACGCTACAATACAGTTTAAGCCACATAATTTGGCATCCAATCCACTTGAGACCAACAAGACGTTTGTCACCATCAAGAGACAACAACCAGCTCGTAAGATTTCAGACTTGAGATACGATTATGAGGATGATCCAATTGACACGAACGATGTGGAGCCATTGTTGCCTCCTGCTACACAAGAGACTCCACTTTCTAGACCTACATCCCCAGACTATGGCACAAATGTCAAGGGTCCTGTAAGGACCAGTACTTCAAACAGTAATAGAAGCCTCTTAACAAATCGTACCAATTCATTCAACACATTTGCCACAGAGAGACCATCTACAGATTTGGCAGACTCATCTGAAGTTCAGGGCATCCATGCAAAGAACCTCTCGGCTCGACGCTCTGGTTCGATTGAAAACATGGAACAACACAGCTATCGTACTGGAGGTATCATTGAAAGTGTTGTTCATGTGCAAGGGTATTCCAAGACCATCATTGAAAGCAGACCTGATGATGAATTGAGCGATGACTGTGACGACACACAGGCTCTTTTGATCGCCACACCTGGGAATGAATCTCATAGTATGAAAACAACATCAAGAAGAGCCTCTAGAGTTGCTTAAAATTCTCTTTAGTCTTAGCCGTGAACTTCCTACTTCTTCTGGTTCCACTGTTTGCTTTCTTGCCTAGTCCTGTTATTCTCTTTAAATTAGCGAGCCGATATCCTTCTTTTGACTTTCTCTTTATTTGACGTCTATTGACTTTTTGGAATTGTTAGTCTCTCTTTATGTAGTCATATACCGCATTCCAAGGATCTCGGTTGGTTTTACCAATCACACAATCATCCTCGACCTACATCGCTCACAAGTTTGTTTAGAGCGGGATAGTGCAGCACGTGCAGGTGATTACGCTGTCAAGAACATTCAATTCGTATCACAATGCTGGATCAGCGTGATTCAGTGTAATCTGATCGAATCTCCACGGAATAAATCAACACTATATCCGCGTATAACAGCGACACGGCCGTCCACGTTTGCAGCACGGCTCTCTTCAACAGTAACTAAATCGGCGTTTACCCCGACGGTGGTAAGCCTTGTGGATATTGACGCGTTCCTGTACTCTTGAATCCTCCAGGTCCTATCGAGTAACGACAGCTGCTCTCCAAATCCGTTGAAACAGTAATACTGGGCACTCTACCCGCTTCCAACCATTGCCTGTCCAGCTATATAATTCAGATTGCACTAAGCTCCGAGTCTACTGAGGGAGGGGGAAGCGCGGCATTCGCTAAAGCCGCAGGCCGACATTCACCTCCTCCAGTAACCGTGTCAGTTTCCATTTCAGAGAAAAACAAAACGTCATCACAAGAGGTGGGGCAAAGAATAGCCGATAAGTGTGTTGAGTAATCGCTGTCTATCTTGATATGATTCGTTGTTAATAGATTTAGATGATTATATACACGTTTGGAGTAGCGTTGTCTGAGAAAGAGCTTTAAAGTTGAAGCATTTCAACAGTCACACGAACAAGGTTAAATCAGTCTATTTCACATCCCACGGCTCTCCTTCCCTCCTCCCCCCAAGCCTATGGAAGTGCTAAGCTCGGCCGCTTCCCCTGACGCTTGCGCCTTCACTGTGCCATGCCGAACTTCTCGGTGCCAGAGAGGGAGACAACATGCTTTAAGCGCAAGGCTCTGTGCGTGTACACTTCCAATTTTCCCACTAAGCCCTTGTAGCCCCCTTCTGGGTCCGTGTATCCCCTTCTACCTCCACCTTACTGTCCCCCCTCTTGTCTTACCGTGATTCCTGTTCGTTCTTGTGAGTGTATGATCTCTTGGTGCTTAGCGCATAAGCCCAGAGGAGAAGCCGATCCTAAAGGCAAAAAAAAACAAAAAGAAATAAAAAGCATGGAAGGAAGGGTGAACATCTCATCCCATACTTTCTTCCTCTTCTTCCTGTTGTTCCTATTTCTGCCCTTGTTCTTCTTCTTCTTCTTCTTGCTTTTAATTCACTTCAATTGGAGGAAAAAAAAAGAACGGAGTTAATCATATGGAAGTTGTGCTATAAACTCCTTTACAGCCCGTGAATATTGGTTTTAACCCCCTTTTTTGATTTCCCGTGTTTTGTTTTCCTACAATTAAGGAGTTAGAACATCACGGCTGGTTGTTTACTGAACATTCTATACACAGTTATACAGAGAAAACACAGTTAGCAAAAAGCTGTAACTAGACCCTTCCCACCTCTCGTTCACGTTGATTTTGATCACTTTCCTACCTGGTTTAAGAAAAACAGAAGAAGCGTACAAGAAAAATGGTGGAGAACACGGCAAGTCAACAACAACCTGATTTATCTCATCTGAGCATAAGGAACGTTCATTCACATACGTCTCAGCACTCTGCAGTTAGACCATCTGCTTCGATTCGTTCGGGTTCACATGTGTCACTATCGTCGTCAATGTCTGGAGATGGCACGCAGAAGGGGATCTTCCATAGCACAAAGAATAAGTTGAAAAGCGGCGTAAAGAAGGAGGAAGGTGTGAAGCTTACACCAAAGACGTCTAGAAGTTCAATCTTTTCAAGTAAGGCAAGCACACGCTCCCCTCCTATGGTTAGTACAAGCCCACAAGTTTCACATGACCAAGAGGATGCCACAACAAAGAAGAAATTGGGATTGAAGAGATTCTTCAAGAAGGTTACCGCTAGTAAGAAGGATAAAGAAAATGCTAAATCCAGTAAGGGTTCATCTACTGATAGCCACAAGTCCAAACTTCCAGGTAAATCAAAAACCGTGTCAAAGTTCCTCAACACGTTAAGTCCATCACAATCATCAACATCATCGGCAGATAACAACAAGATGGTGTTTGGAGTTGGTGTTGATAGCGCTTCAGAATTGATTGAAAAGTATGGTATTCCTGGCAAGATGTTGGGTGAAGGTGCCGGTGGTTCTGTGAATGTTGTTCAAAGAAGCGATGGTAAACTGTATGCTGTGAAGAAGTTTAGACCAAAGAATGACCGTGAATCCGATGCAGATTATTCTAAGAAAGTGACTAGTGAATTCTGTGTTGGTTCAACATTGCACCATGAGAACGTTATAGAGACTTTGGATATGCTACAGGAAGGTATGACCTTTTTGGTTGTCATGGAATTTGCTCCTTATGATTTCTTTACCATTGTCATGAGTGGATTGATGACAAAACATGAAATACACTGTTGTTTCAAACAGATTATCAATGGAACTGCGTACCTACACGGGATGGGATTGGCACACCGTGATTTGAAATTGGATAACTGTGTCGTTAACAAGGCTGGTATCATAAAATTGATTGATTTCGGCTCGGCAGTTGTGTTCAAATACCCATATGAGAACGAAATCGTTAAGGCAAAGGGTATTGTTGGTTCAGATCCTTACCTTGCTCCAGAAGTGCTCGTTGAACGTTATTACGATCCAAGACCTTTGGACATTTGGTCTATTGCTATCATGTTTTGTTGTATGACATTGAGACGTTTCCCATGGAAGGCACCAAAACAGACGGATAACTCTTTCAAATTGTTTTCAATGAAGCCAGAACCAAATCCTGATAATCCAGAGCATAAATCACGTTCCAAGGGACCATATCGTTTGATGAGACTTTTACCACATGCTTCAAGACCAATCATCGGGAAGATGTTAGAACTCAATCCGTTAGAAAGAGCAACAATGGATGATATTCTTACAGACCCATGGTTTGAAGGTATAGAAGTTTGTCATGCCAACGCTGATGGTGAGCTGGTTAAACAACCAGAAACCCACACACATCACCTGGTGACGGAAGACGAACTGAACGAGTTACAAAAGAAGAAAGAAGAAGAAAAGAAACTAAAAGAAGCAACCGTTGAAACTGCTCAATCAGTCAAAGTTGAAGGTTAAAAGCTCTAGCTTTGTACATTCATTTGTTTTTTATTATAGCACATAGTATACACACATTGATAACGCAGCAGATGTTGATACGGATTCCAGTACCATATATATGATTCATGATTTATACTATATTAAATATTTCTCTAATCATCGGGTGTCAAAGATACAACTCGATAGATAACCAATTATAAAGGGGGGGCTAGTGTAGAGAATTGTAGATTGGATCACGATTCTTGACACCGTAGTAGGTCTTTTCGGCAGACTCTAGCCCTCTGTCAAGATCTGTGATGTCTTCACCTTCAAGTGGATTGACACGGCCATCTTGTGCAAATTTGGCAATAACTGGATCAAACCATTTCTCCTTGATTGTATGGTACTCATAGTAGTGGAAGAATAAGTTATCACCAGTCTCGGCAAGTCTATCTTGAATCCATTTGTACTGCTCCTGCTTTGATGGAAGTTGCTTAGAACCACTCCAGATACCAGCGGTTGCTGCTGCTGCTGCCTCAAGTGAATGGAACTTTGTAGTACCAATGGTCACACCGATGAAAGCCAACGTTGGGTCTTCAATGTTGAAGATATTCCAGTACAAGTCCTTAACACGGGAGGCAGAGGTTGTAGATCCCTCATATCCTGGTTTGGTCAATTGGATCAGCCTGTCATTCAAGAATGGCCAACGCCAGTGGTAGCCAGTAGCAAAGATGATATGATCAGCAACGAGTTGAGTGCCATCTACAAACGTAACAAGATCGCCATTCACCTCCTTGATTCGATGTCTGGTATCAGCCTTCTCGGCAGCGTTTGTGATCCACTTGTAGAGCTCCTCTTTACCTGGTGTACGAGAGAAGACAACCTTAGCGATAGGGTCGATGTACTGAGCAATATCGACACCGCTGAGAGAAGAGCCAACAATCAGCACCGTCTTGTCCTTGAATGGCTCAGCAGTTCTGTAGGACTTGGCGTGAGATACAGATCCCTTTGCTCTGGTCTCCAGTCCTTTAATGTACGGAATGTACGGTGTAGAGTAATGACCCGAGGCTACGGCAACGGCATCAAATGACTCAGTGTACCATTCGTCTTCATCACCACCAGTCTTTCTCAAGGTGAGAACCCACTGATCACCTTCCTTACGAACATCTTGGACTTGCGTGTTCAATCTAATGTGCTCTTTCAACTTGTGCTCATCGGCAAATGTCTCCAAGACCTCGTTAACGTCTTCATGTGTGATGAGAGGGCCTATAACATCTCTTTCCTTACCTGGGGTATATGGAATTGAAGAGAATCTAAGGAAACGACGAGACACATTCGTGTACAAGTTTGGATAGACACCAGAACGTCTCCATTGGTGTGCGTTATCGGCAGGAGCAGTCTTCAGTGGATTATCAACGGTGTGACTCTCAACACCTTCTGGTGCCTTAATCTCAGGATGCACCGTATCTGCGTTCCAATATTGGGACTTTAGCAAGTCATCTTCAACGACATCAGGCTCATCGGAGTAGACCCAGACACCTCCAACGCTTCCTTTCTGCTCAAAGGCCACGACTTTATCAAAAGCTGAAGTGCCATCTTTCAACTTCGTGTTGAGGTACTCGTTAACGCTGACCAAACCACCAGGGCCGGCTCCGATAACTGCAATGGACTTTGGGTTCTTAATTGTCATATCTACTTGGTATTCTTGTGAAGTGTGGAATCAGTGGCATCGTCACACTGAAATTGTCACACGAATACAGCTTCCATTTGAAGACTTTATATACCAATCAACCTCATCGTCAACTTAGTTTCCCATGGTGAGATGTTTCGCTTTGTATGCTCGATTCGGTACAGAAGCCACAGTTTTTAGTACTATGTGTATTTGTTCATTTTCTACCCGCATGCATCAAGGAATTAGCGCCTGCATTGTTCTCGACGTGTTGGTTGAAAGTGGATTCGTCCAATGACAATTCAACACTCTCATACGATTAATGTGAAGACTTTGGTGAACACTTGGGAAGTCTATCTCGTTGCTGAAGTGATAGGGTGCTTGTGTGGGTGCTAGGGAAACATCAATTGACCCACAAACCTCATGCGTGATTTGACGCAACATATGTGTGTAAAAATAATTTGATGCGTCAGGGACTGGATTTCGATTGCACAGTCATTCTGGTGAGCCATTGAGGGATTCGTTTCAGTGAAGCCGCACTGGACACGGCAAAGGTATGGTGTCATGACAAGGGAACGTGAGAACAGAGGGATTAGTGGAAGGTGGAAGTCGGTCCACTCATGAGCCTTTAAAAGATGGCAATATCATGTGATCGACACACACTGATTGTGATATTGGCGGAAGTAGTGTTGCATCGTAGAACGCTCAAATTTGTGTTTCCACTTTGCTGGTGATTTTAGTTACCACATGGAATAAGATCTGTCTAATCCTAGATGTACATTTAGGCACTATCGATGAAAAGGGCTTACACTGGGTCTGAACTGTATGGGTGGTCTAATAAGTGAAGTTGATCTTCTTTGAAGGGGTAATCTCTCAAAAGTTAGGCAGCACACTGGTAGGGGCCTCACCATCGGCGAGCCTTCATTTATAACACCTCCCATGGACGAAGCTGTCTACGTCGAAAAGTAGTCCGAGTGCATGGAGCAAAATCTGCCCATCGCAATTAATTTCAAGTATACCTTCTGTAACTATGAAAGCAATGCTAATTCTTGGATGAATCACGCATTGTAGTGGATGATCGCCTAAGAGTAAACCAGATATCCATATTTGAATATACGTTTCAGTACACTACAAGGGAGTACTGAGCGATCTCTCTAATCTCTTATAAATGTAATAAGTTCTCACTAATGTCTGGTGTTTAAAACAGTCAGATTTGATTCAACAACGAGTGTCATTTTCCTGGCATAAGAAGTGCATAACAGGATTAAAAATAAACTTGACATTATCAAGCACTATATAAAGCTACGTTAATGACAAGTTCTGGCAAATATTTCCTACAATAAACAATCTTATTATGTAATTTCAGTGAGAAACGATGGAATTTTTCCAGCACCACGAAGCTTCAAAGATACACAACTGTTCGAGCCTTTGTAAGTGGTTTCTGTAACTTTGAGTCATAGACTTGTTCTTGCACCTTTAACTTGATTTAGGGCAAAGGAAAATGTGCCACAGGAAATCTTGGTACAATATTACCGTGATCGTTTATCAAAACCTGGAACATTGGTAATAACGGAAGCTGTTGCTGTTTCTCCACAAAATGCTAATTTAAATGAACCCGGAATCTGGACAGAGAACCAAGTTAAGGGATGGTCACAAATCTTTCAAACAAGTAATGAGAATCAATCACATGTAGTTATCCAATTGTCTTCCCCCTTTGGAAGACAAGCTTCTCCAGCTTATTTGAGAAGAAATAGTTATGGCTACGTCCCTGCCAGTGCAGGTCTGTACAAAGATGAAGCTTCGAAGCAAGAGGCCCTTGATCATGGTTTGGCTCAAAGAGTGCTGACCATTGATGAAATTCATCAATACACTAACAAGTTTCTCATCACAGCTCAGCATGAAATCATTGCTGGTACTGATGGAGTAGAGCTCCATGTGGCAAACGGATATCTACTAAACCAAGTTTTGGATCCTATTAATAGCGTGAGGACAGACCAGTACGCTAGATCTGTTGAAAACAGAGCCCAGTTTCTACTGAAAACAATAGATACGGTCAGTGGTGCCATTGGTTCAGAGACAGTAGCTGTTAGACTTTCTCCTTTCAACGTATTCGGTAGAATGTCTGGTGTTGATGAGACTCTCATTGTGGCCCAAGATGCCTATGTCATTGGAAAGCTTGAGAAAAGAGCTCAACAATCTGGCCATAGAATTGCGTATATATCACTAGTTGAGCCAAGAGCCATTGATTCAAGCTTGGAAAGTTATTCTGTAAAGATTCTTCCATCTCAACCGATTTCATATACTCAATATGGAAAGGTGTGGTTATTAAAGCTGGTAATTTTATGCATCATCCAGGGCTGATTCAAGTGGAAACTGGTAGGCCTCAAGTATGTATTGATTACGGAATGTTCTACAGAACGTATACAATGGATGGCGCCTTGTAAAGTACAACCATGATACGTTCAATACTTCAGATGATGAAGTTTATAACGATTATCCATTTCACTCAGATGGATAATATGTGTCTGGTCTCTTATATGCTTCAAGCGTTCGGAATTGGTTGCTGTAGTTACATTGGAAAATCAGAGATTCCGATTTCGAACCTCATCAGGGGTAAAACCGAAAATGAAAGCTAGAAAGCGGGATAAATAAATCACAAATGTAAACAAACCCAGAGAGACATAAACAAACATAAACAATCGTCAAAGTATCTCATCTCTAGGTGATGTCTCTGTATCCTGACGCCATCGTAGATCAAGTTCTTCAAGAACTTGCTTATGAAAACACCGATGGAGTGAATTGGGATCGTGTTTGGTCAATTGTTAGCCAGAGCCATCCTGTTGATGACTTGTACAAGAGTTTGATATACCAATGGATTAAAGGTAATCCCAATGTCGAGCACCTTGATGCGTCAGGAACCCCACTAAAATATGCTCCAGATGATCTGAAATCCAACAATGGACTCATAAGACTCAAGAGAGATTACCTGTGGATCGCTCTTACTGGTGCACCTGAAAAGAATAACCCAATACAGGCATCAGCATTTCAACTACTGTGTGCAATTGGACAGGCACGTTCTGAAGGTATAGAATCGACTGAACTGATCAAGGTGACGAAGCAAGACAAGAGGAGTTTGACGCAAAGGGTGAAAAAGATCCAACATTTGATCAAGAAAGTGCCAATTGTGAAAGGTGGTCGTACTCTACAATGGTTCATCCTGTTGAAATTCTTTGATGAAACTCGTCTGAACGATTTTTCCATTCAAATAAAGGACAATACCCTAACAATACAACCCCAGGAACTCAGAGAAAGAATTGTCAAAGTATTGAAAGATGCTAAATCTGGATTAAGACAAGTTCTCGATCTACGTAGGGAATTGGAGATGGACAAAACACCACGCTTGCGTATCGCATTCAAATCCACAATCAACTACTTGAAGGATGAAGGATACATTTCCAAAGTCATTGTTATGTCACCTGAATCACCAACTATCAAAATCCGAGCAGTGAAGTATCTAAAGGATTATATTCGAAAAACTGACAATGATGAACATGATATCTTTGATGACGAGCTGGAAGATATTAACGAGGATGTAGAAGCTCAACTCAGGGAAACTGAGGATGATGATGCTCAAACTACTCTGAAAAGTATGGCTGATGCTCAAGTTATCGATAGTGCCATTATTGAATCCGAAGTTCCCTTGTTCAACAGGTTTTATCCTTTCCAATCTCAAATCTACGAAATGGTCAACAAAGGAGGAACTACAGGGCTGTCTGCCAATGAATTGCAGAATCAACTATTTGGAATAGAATATACACGTCTATTCTCTCGTCTCATGGATTACTACACATCTGGTACATTCACCACCACTTTGGCTAATTACGGTATAGTAAGGCACTATGACTTCCATGGACGAGTAAAGTTTTACCGTTATCTAACTCGCCCCAATCTGCTACGGTTATCATCACAACCTGAAGATAGCCTTGGATCATCATTACCAAAACTTATTCTTCCAACGCATTCTCTGGATGAGCTCAATGACTCGCTATTCTATCCTCTGGTGTCAAATCCATCGGTAAAGGCTATAGACGGCGTGCCAACTGTGTACTGGGTATCAACAGAAGATGATGCCTCAGGAACCACTTACTCCGAACCAAAACGCAAAAGAATCCGTGCTAAAGACAAAGAAGAAACATCTACTAAAAAACTGAAGAGGACTCGATTACCTCCATTGCCTGAAACCACGAAGGAAATTCAAGTTATAGGTGATAGAAAAGATAATCCTTTGGTCATATCCAATATTCAGGGTATGTCGTTTAAGGCAATTGAGAGACAAGCCTGTATGCTAAGGGTTTTGGAGGATCATCAGGGAATTATAGAAAACGGATTTTCATTCCGTGATGAAGTGAACTCAGAAATGGGATTTATCATTGATAAAAAGACTTCTGCAAGGGATACAGCCTCTCTTGTTGAGCAAAAGAAACTGATCGTGGAAGAATATTCTCTTGAAAATGGTGCGTCTGTTGAACTCTTGATTAGCCCATATGCCTCGCAAGAGACAATTGAGAGCTTCAAGAAGGCACTTGGAAACTCCATCGTTGATAAGAAGCCTCACATGGGATCTAACTATGAACAAGTCGAAGCAGATATTGACTTCTTCGATATGGAATTAAGAGAAGCCTTATTAGCACCATCGCAAAGGTCAAAACAATCTAGACAACACGATTCTACTGGCTCGGTTGGCTCTAATAAGGCCAAGGTTGTGAAATCAAAAGGTTTGAAAAAGAAAAGCGTCAACCAGGTGAAACAGAAGGTATCAAAAGAAGAAGACCATGATGATGATGACGACAATGATTCAATTGCATTAAATCCAGTTAAAGCTAGAGAAGACTCACTTGAGGATTGGCTGCACAATAAGCGCAAACGTACACCTTTTGAAAGGATTGGAAACGACTCCAAATTGGGTCGTAAGCATCGCTCTGCTCAATTAAATTCTGAAGCGATGATGTACCTCTTCAAAGCTGTCATCATTTGCAAGACTCTTACTGAAAACCACATAGATTGGGTGAAAATATCTGAACTTGAACAGTTTGAAGGCGTTTCACCAGGAGAGCTCCGTTCTCGATGGCCAAAAGTTCGCATGATGATGGGTCCTACCGGTATAAAAGTTGCAAGACGTACATGGAAAAAGATCTTGCTTGATGGACTAAAAGACGGACGTATTCCTATTAGTTCTGTTGAAGATTTAGATATCGAAACTATGATTTCCTTTTGGAGCAATGATGTTGTCCCAGGTGATGTTTCAACTGAAAATACAGAAAAGTTATTTGTGGATCTCGATGAAAACTTCAGACATTACAACTTTGTAAAGTCGAATGTTACGGGTGCGGTGAGTGGACAGTACGACAGCAACTCTATGGTTCAGAGGGAGAACTATTTGGTGAATCAGGTGTTCACTTACACGGAGAAAGATGACACACGGGATTCTCATTTATCGAAAGAGGATATCATACGAAATGTCATTATTGCCATTGTGGCCAGTGGTCAAAACTTTGAGCTGAAATCATTGGATGTGCTAAAGCAGTTCACAACTGAGGACATTGACTCTGTGTTCTTGAAGATGACAAAGAGCAGGGAAATCGTTGTATCTTCAGATTCTAAGGCGATACTAGGTGAACGGTTAAATGCTGTTTTAACTGATCATTCCTACGACTTTTCAATTGAGAAAGTTGCCAAATTTCAACAAGTGCTAAAAGAGTTGTGTCAACATAACAAGGGACTCGTACTGGATCCTGTTTTCGACAACTCATGTATGGTTTCAATTCTAGAACTGATCAAGGATAACGCTATAAATGTCACAAGAATTGATCACTATAGGAAAGAAATCTTGAATGGTTATGAGGCAAGACTTCTTGAGAGAGATAAGTTGGACTGTGACATGATTCTGTCAAAAGGTGCATCTCAGATTCGTGGTTTACCGCATAGGGCCATCCCTGCTCCGCATGGATCGCCTTGTTCACGCATTTGGATTGATCTTGGAGGACAGATTAATAAACCTGTATGGACAAAGATACTGAGAGCAATACTGCTGACAATTCTATCAAACCCTGGCATCACATTCACGGGGATTCATGATGCTGTTGGTGCACTTCTATGTGTGGAAGATGTCCAGTTAGTACTACAATGGTTGGTTGATTCCCATGCTGTTCGTATCGGTGAAATGGATGGTTACTGGCTGGAACCTGAGTGGTATATGGTTGTTTAATATAACATAAACAGTCTATTGTACGATTACTGTTATTCCCGAGGTTTATAGCATATTCTGCGATTTGTTAGTGTTGACCGGAGGCAAAAAAAAAATCATTCCGTCGTGGGGAAAAATCGCGAGGGATTTGAAGACGAACAACAACGTCATCAAACTACAGCGTGCTTTCTTTTGTATAAAAGAGTCTAAACTTCACATAAAACACAACAATATGCCACCAGTTCAACAGATGCAGCAGTTTGGTCATGAGCCATCCAACTTTGAGAAGTTCAAAATGGGTGCGATGATGGGCACTACGGTTGGTGTTGTCGTCGGGGTTCTTTTTGGTGGTTTCTCCATCATTACCCAAGGTCCGGGTCCAAACGGTGTTATGAGAACACTGGGTCAATACATTGGTGGTTCTGCTGCCACCTTTGGTCTCTTCATGTCTGTTGGTTCTGTGATTAGATCCGATACCCAAAGACTGGAAGAGTCCCCAATGTCGAGAGCGGAGGCTATGGCACTGACGAGGGCTAAATTTGAGATTCTAGGTGAACAAGTAAGAAGAAGATGATTGTTTAAGTATAGTCGTCAGTACTGGAGAAGAAGAAAAACAAATGAATGTCCACCTGTATATATCAAGCTGTTGTTGATGTAGTTCCTTAATTGCATTGTCGATATCGCGCGATACACCAGAGCCTACCGGTATGAGAGCTTTTCCTTGAGTGGGAAGTGTGAATTTGCTCTCACGTAGTATATACAAAGAGCATCATATGGTATAAATAAAGCACCATGGCACCTGTGGTTCGATACCTCTTTGAAATCCTTTCTTTTGCATTTCACAAGACAGTAAAACCGGAGACATGCACCCAGTTATAGCATTTATAGCATCATCATTAACACCTGTGTATGGAGCCGATACTGTGACACAATACGACGGGGCCTTAAGCATACCAATCTATGATGAAATCAACTTCATCAGTGTTGACGTTGATATTGGCAACCCTTCTCAGAGTGTGAGACTGCTATTGGATACAGGTTCAGACATCTCATGGGTTGTAAGTCCAGAAAACCCATACTGTGAACCAGCGGTTGGTGATTCCCCAAATGATCCAAAGATTGATCCCCAAGAGTGGATAAATTGCCATAAGAATGGCTTGTTCGAGTGTAAAGACAGTACAAGTTGTAAACAAACCAAGGAGGAGTTCACAATCAAATATGGCGATGCAACATCTGTACACGGCGTGTATTCAAACGATGTATTCACCGTAGGTGACGGAGGAGTCCCCATTGAATACGACTTTGGCCTTTCAAAGACAACAAACTCGTCGTTTGGTGTGTTTGCCCTGGGGATTCCAAACGCAGAGTTGAAGAATGGAATTCCCAGATATCCACACCAGAACTATGCCATGAGGTTGAAAGAAGAAGCCATCATTGAAAGAGCAGTCTTCAACGTATGGTTCAACAACAGAGATGACGGTCCTGGTGAGCTGTTATTCGGTGCCATTGATACGGCCAAATTCGTCCCACCTTTGTTGTCGATGAAGTTCGTCACTGAAGATGGAGCCAGTAAGCCATTAAGACGGTTCGACGTTGTACTTTCGGGTATTTCAGTGAGAAGGGACATTAACACTGACACACAGCAGCTGTTCGGCATGGCTCAAGACTATGAAGGCCGCTTGATCACGGCTCTACCAGACACAGGCTCACGGATGACTTACTTACCACAGGCGTTGTACGAGGCCATGCTGTCACTGTTTGACGAGAGAATCCCACTCTCAGAGAATAGATATGCCGTTGAGTGTCCTGTCAACGGCACAGTTTCATTCAAGTTTGGGACATCAAGTATAAACCTCCCCTTGTCACACTTCATCACGGACAAGAATTGGGCTCTTCCAAGGCTTTCAAGCCATCCACAGCACGATCCGAGAAGGAAGTACTGTATGTTCGGGTTCATGCCCAGGGCTGACGATAAAGTAGTGTTGGGCCATGGCTTCTTCAGGTCCGTATACACCGTGTTTGACCTCGATATGATGCAATTGTTGATGGCTCCGGCTATTTATACAGCCAACTCCAACATTGAAGTCATCTCGTTGGCTAACAATTTTGTCAGTGTGCCAGACGGGGTCGTCGAGGACGGTAACCTCGTATCACCAGAGATGCTTGACCCGAGTGTTGATTTCATTCCAGACGCCAGTTCGAGCTTTTACAAGCTTCCCTATTCCAACAGCGGTACACCGTCATCACGGCGCTTACGAGGTACTCTTCACCAAACTGTTCTGTCGTTGCTGTTGGCTCTGGTATGGCTTGTCAGATAATAACCGCCACTGCCGCTCTTTCTATCTTGCCTATGCAAAGATGTTGTGATGACGGCCTGGTGATGTCATTCCCGCTATGCAGCCGGCTTTAGCCCACCGGTCCTCCGTCCAGCGTCCAGCGTCCAGCGTCGACTCAGCAGCATCGTGTGCTGATCTCTTGTTTGTATAAAAGGAGCAATTGGACGCTTTCTCTTTCAGTGTATGTGCTTGTCTCTGTATCTCTGTAATCTAAAGAAGGAATCTCATTATGAAAGCTCCAACTCCACGTTGTCTGTTTGTTCGTCATGGACAGACTGAATGGTCCAAGTCTGGACAGTACACCTCAATCACTGACCTATCTCTCACCGAATTTGGTGTGAATCAGATGAGACGCACAGGGAAGATTCTCTTCTCCACTGAGTTCGTCAAGGCTGAATCGTTGACTTATATCTTCACCTCTCCTAGAAAGCGTGCGTTGCAAACAGTTGAGCTTGTGTTGGAATCGTTAACCGCCGAACAGAGAGCTTCGATTAGAGTCGTTGTTGATGATGATCTCAGAGAATTTGAGTATGGAGATTACGAAGGATTAAAGACGGCGGATATCATCAAATTGAGAGCTTCTAGAGGTTTGGATAAGGATAAGCCTTGGTCCATTTGGAGAGATGGATGTGAAAATGGTGAATCAACAAGAGAAGTTGGACTGAGACTATCCAGGGTGATTGCTCGTATCCAGAACGTTCACAGGAAGGCTCTTGAACAAGGGAAAGCTTGTGATGTGATGCTATTTGCCCATGGACATACGCTTCGTTACTTTGCAGGCTTATGGTTTAAACTTGGATACGAAGCGCCCGTGGATTCTAGTTGTAAGCCTTATGTCAAATCCTACAATGACGATACCGTTGAACCTGTGGAGATTGACAAGTATAGATACCTCTTGGAGAATCCAAACTTTCTACTGGATGCTGGTGGTGTTGGTGTTCTCAGTTATGCTCATCATAACATTGATGAACCTGCTCTGGACCTTGCCGGTGCCTTTGTTATTCCACCTGATGAGGAGTCTCAACACGATGGATAACGAATACACATGGCCTTGTAAAGTGGTCAAATGAAGTGTTCTCTAGATGATTTCATAAAGCGACGTAAACTATTTATAACTATCATATATGTGTTGCTATAGATCCATGTGGTTCAACTGATGGAGCAGCTCTGATTGTTCGTACGAGAGAACCCTTCTGCTTCTTCTTTTGCCCTTTACTCCCTGCCCATGATCAGCAACAGAACCGTACTTGAACATGGACGTTGGAGATTCAGAACCTTCACCAGCAAGTTCGTTGTCAATCTTTGGACATAGCTCCCCTGTTGGCGAGCCAAAGGATACGTATCCTGCTCTCTCATTATCTGCTAATACTGGTGATACTAATGATGTGTGTTCGCTTATGAAGTTTGACTCCTTCACATCAGAATGATCTTCAAGTCTCCAACTGAGTAGTGACACACCGAATAGAACCATCATCGTGCCTAGCACGATCATCATGATCTCTGTCTTGGCTAGCAGCTGGAAAGTGTTGTAAAATACCAGCCCATTGATGATGTTTGTTATGTTATAAATGCAAAAGACCAAAGGATAGAGTACTGAAGTGGAAACAAACCTCAAACCTTTGTTTAGAAACATGAGCTGTGTTATTGCCAGTATGAAGAACGAGGCAATGATGATCCAACACTTCACATCCTGGAATCCTGTATAGTTTGACCTCACAACGGCATTCAGTATGAGTTCAACTGCAGATTTGGCTAATAGCAACGAATGTGCAGAGAGTGTTCCACTTACAACGCCATAAAGACAACCTTTAACAAATCTGAACTTTTCCACAGGCAGTACTAGCACGTTGGTGATGGATCGTGGTAGATGATCAACGTCGTATTGCTTCTTTTCTATCAATCTGACAACGTTGATCCAGGCCAAAATTAGAACAATGGCTGTGCAACTAAGCAATATCCAGCAAACAAACGAACCTCTACCCATCAGTTGTAATAGTTCATCCAACGAATGGTTTGGCTCCTCCATGCTACCAAACCATGCTATTACCAAAGCTCCCACGGCAACAAACACGGTGCCTGATATCGAGTAAGGCGTGAATCCTTCGTTTAGTATCGTGGCAGAGCATACAGAGTTGAACACGAGACCTACAGCCTGGAGAGGACTCAATATGATCAACGGAAGCGTCGTGATCTGTATGCTGGACCCCAGCAGGTTGGCAATGAGAAACAGTATGAAGCCGAATCTCCATAACGGCCTCTGGTACGGTGGTCTTCTGGAATCAGCTGAGGTGATGAGATCTTCTTGAATGTGAGATTTCCTCTGTAGCGTAAGGCCAACACTCTGGGTCGCTGATGAAACAACACCCACAACTGTGCCAATGATTATCTTCTTGGGTACCATACTGAGGGAGTGTACTCTTCTGCTCTCTGGTCCCTCTCAAGGCTTCAAAGAACCATGTGTTCTAGGAAATACTCGAAGGAGAAATCGTTCAGTTGTGACAAATTCGAGAAAGGCCTTCGTTGGAGAGTGAGCTGGGCTTGCTGTTGCAGCCATAAAACACAGAGGTTACCTAGGCAACTGGACATAGGAAATTGAAATATCCGAAAGGGGAAACTTACCGGAACAGGTTATGCTGGTTTAACACTGGCTATTTATTTTGTATGATACAATGTGTGAGTTGTACTGCTACATCAACGTGGTAAAAATGTGTATGATAGATGTGATCGTTAGTATCTAACTTCGTAGGATCCACCTTGTGCGATGTATCTTATCCATTTGATTGTGTTGTACTGTGCTCTTTCTTGAACTTTCAAGAAACGTACAACTAGCCCTGATGAGCTGAACATGAGCAGTTCGAAATTCAGAGTGATTGGAGCCCTCGATAGGGAGTTTTGGTAATAGTTATTTCTATCAGAGTGCGACGACTGTGCGAGTGTAACAGTTGCAGTGAGGGAGTGCTCAGTCAAGCCGGAGAATTTGGAGAACTTCCAAAGAATACATCCTTCCTCAGCGGAGAATTTCGATTTACCACCTGACTGTGCAAAACCCACCTTTATCGTTGTTGAAGTTGTTGGTATCTTTACAATGACACCAGTCGCTGTGAGTTTCTCTGGGAATAGCGACTTCAGACTGAGTCTTATTTCGTATTTGTCCAGTCCAATCTCAGAAACTAAGGGTGTCAATTTGAAGGGTAAATTCAAGTTCTCAGATGTTCTATACCTCATCAGTTCAAATTCCCCATCAGGTGGTATAAATTTGATCGCCCTTTCACTGTCAAACTTGTCGAGTTGAACACATTGATGGAATTTACAGTCTTCCAATATCACACTTCCAGCAGCAGCTTTGGGAATGGCGTTTCTGTTCTTCACGTCATATTCACTCAAGAAATCAGCTTCTTCGTTGTTTAAACTTAGCGAGTCATTCAATCCAAACTTACAAACGGGCATACCTGATAAATGTGTCTTCATATCGATATGGCCATCGATATAGGATTTGATGATACGACCGTCGTGTGATACCAGAACGTTAACTTTTTCGTAAACGTCAAGATATATCTCATTCTTCCTGTACTTGATGCCGAGCTTACGCCATGGCACGTCTGAATTGACTAGATCTGCATTTGAAGTACTCTTTGTCAGTATTGGTTTGACTATCTGCTTTGAGGAACCGTTGCCATTGGCAACCATCGGAATGATCTGTTTCAAATGGTTGATGTCCATCGACTGTGGGTATCCACAGTCTAATACTTCATCCAACAGATCATATATCGTTGAAAAGTTATCCAACACAGACTCCTCTTCCAAGATTCCCAAGTACTGCTCCAGCAACTGGGTAAAGGTGAACAGGAACTCGACTATCATCGAGGCATCGGTATTTGACCGAGTCACAGCAACAACCCATAGATTGTTATGCTTCGTGTGAAGAAAAGACGTTGATCCCAGCGTCAATACGGGGGAACGTAGCTAAGTCACGGTTAGTTTGTCAATCTGACAGGTAAAACAACTGCCAAAGCAGATGTAAACAACGTACATCAAGATTAGAAATCACCTGAACACGGAACACATCCGCTATATTCCTCTTGATTCCATCTCTAAATAGCCTCGAGATCAAGATGTCTCCACGTTGTGAGAATATGAACAGTGCATTGATCATGGTTTTCTGAGCACTCGGTGTGGTGAGTGTGGCGGTTAGTCTTGTTAATTCTCCTGATGAATCCTGCTGCTGAATCCTGCTGATGAATCCTCGTAGTGAACAACCGCCAGCGCTATATGGCTTTGTATGTGTGTGAGTTTCCATCCGGGAGCACCGGGGCGCTGACAACAACAACAAAAAGACAAAGGTAAACATCCGAAACAGGAAACTATCCTCAGTTGTATGCTTGGTAGGAGCCACAGTATATTAACAGCCACAAACAGCAGCTTCACCATCCTTGGAATGCCTGTTTGGTTAAGCAAATATGGTGATGTTCAACCACTTATTATACCGCCAACCAGATGCCGCCTTGGTAGAATAAGTGAATAACCCGCTCATACAATCTACTCTGTTGTTCTATGACAAGTAATGGAAGAAGTAGTGTAGTATCATGTGCTTTTCTCCGAAGCGCCAGCTCAATTTTTTTTTTTTTCCTTCTGGGTGATGCCCACCACGGGCTCTTCTTTTTTAATTACGTCTCATCGCTCTCTCTCTTGGTGTGTCGATATAGTGGTATTGCAAACCCCTTTTTGGTGTAGAAGTTTGTCAAATACTACAAGATGGTGCACGATATCGTGGTGTTCTCTGGTTCGTCGCATCCAGAGCTCACGGAGCATATATGTCAGAACCTCTCGTTAGAACAAGGTCGCATCAAACTGGGGAAGTTCTCCAACGGTGAAACGTCCATCAGTGTGAACGAGTCTGTGAGAGAGAAGGATGTGTATGTGATACAGTCCGGGTGTGGACATGTTAACGACAACTTTCTGGAGTTGCTGGTGATTTTGAGTGCTTGTAAAACAGCCTCTGCTAAGAGAGTCACTGCTGTGATTCCACTGTTTCCTTATTCGAGACAGCCTGATATTCCATACACTAAGAAGGGAGCGCCGTTGGTATCCAAACCGAAGACGGACTACACGTTCGACAGTGTTCCAAATACCCCGAGATCTTTGTCAAAGGACCCTACGTTTGAGCGTCTTCCAACAAAGGCTGTTCCAAATCCTCTGGAGGCATCTCCATCTTCAAGAATCCCTCGTATTCCATTGAAGATTACCAATGAGAACGAGGAAAACAACGATAATCCAAGTACCATCAACTCCGGATATAAGCAATGGGTTGCACAGTGTGGTACGCTTGTTGCCAACTTGCTAACCACTGCTGGTGCTGATCACATCATCACCATGGATCTTCATGACCCACAGTTCCAAGGGTTCTTTGACATCCCAGTGGATAACTTGTACTCAAAACCTATCTTGCAGCATTATATCACTTCAAGAATCCCAAATTATAAAGACTGTGTGATGGTTTCTCCTGATGCCGGTGGTGCTAAACGTGCCACTGCAATTGCGGATGCGTTGAGAATGCCATTCGCTTTGATTCATAAGGAGAGACGTTTGCATCAACCACCGTCAACTTCATCGGCAACAACAGGTGAAGCTTGTGCTTATCCGATGTCGCACAACGCTCCAAGTGACTTGTCGGTAAATTTGGAGAAGAAGTTGAAATATGCAACAACGATGCTCGTTGGTGACGTTAAGGGTAAGGAGTGTATTCTCGTTGACGATTTGGTTGATACCTCTTACACCATTACCAGAGCTGCGAAACTGTTAAAGGCCCAAGGTGCTACAAAGGTTTATGCATTGATCACACATGCAATCTTTTCTGGTGATGCTATCAACAGAGTGAAGGCTTCAGCCATTGATAGAATTGTTGTCACGAACTCTGTGCCACAGGATGAACACCTTAAACTCTTGGGTGACAAGCTAGAAGTATTGGACGTTTCTCGCGTCTTTGGTGAAGCCATCAGAAGAATTCATAACGGTGAGTCTGTCAGTATGCTTTTTGACCATGGTTGGCCATAAGTTACACGTTGATATTACATTAATTGATTATTACTATTATACACATTTCCATTTTGCTTGTTCTGTTTAAAAAAACCACACGTTTAATATATAACTTTTCCCCTCCTATGAATGTATAGAACCTCAGTCCAATGCATACTCATTCACTAGAACACATTCACCTCCATTTGGAGGAATTGTATAAGTGTATAAAGATCCATCTGAACTTGCAACGACAACGTCTTTCGAACTGAACCCTACTGTAGATTTTTTCTGCTTCTGATGATTTGGAACCTTAAGATAGGCAAAATCTCTGTGTGGTTCCAACATCGAAGTGATATTCTTTGGTAAGTTCCTTAGCACTCTATCTGTAATTGACGGTTGTCTCTTTCTTTCCGGTTCTGAATTTGATGGGCCGAGTCTTGGTAAGATATTCGGTTCAGAGTCATCGTTCTCATCGTCTTGTTCGTCATCACTATTATTACTCTGATTAGTACCCTCTTTGAGCTCAACTTTGAAGATATGAACCGTTTCTGTATCAGAAGTCACAGCTAATAGCTTAGAGCCCAAGTCAAATGCCACGTTTTGAATTGTTGCTGGATACGATCCACGTCTAAACTGTGCAACTTTTTCCCCTGTTAAAGTTGAAAACACCCTGATGATTGTTCCCTTCACTGAGGCAGTTGCAAACAGAGTCCCGTTAGAATTGAGTGTAAGTGTAACCAATTCAGCTTTATGAGCTTTGACAATGTTCAAAGGCGCAATGTTCAATCCGTCAAAGAGCACGACAGTTCCAACTTCTGAACCTGGTTCCTTTGAGTCCGAATCTGTGTTGAAAGGTGAGGCAACATTTGGGCCTGGCGCAGGGTAAATCAGTATAGAATCGTCATTTGAACTCAAATCACAGAGCGCCTTTGGATTTGGTGAAGTTTCAATGGTGTGTAACAACTTCATACAACTTATATCATAGATATAAATCTGATCGATCAGCACCGCCACCAATCTTTTTCTGTTCAACTTTACGGACAACACGGCAGTTGGGAAGGTGAGTTCACAGATGTTTGACTTCTTCTTGGTGTTTAAAATCCTCAACCTCCTTGGGCTTGAAGAAGGACCACTACCTGATCCTACAGCGGCAACCAACGACGTTGAAAACAACATTTGCGAGACGTTCACACCCTCATCTAAAGCATAATACGTTAGTTATCCAGAGCAGATACGATTCCATGGGAAACGGTAAAAATGACCATCACTAACCTAACTCAAAGCACTCTCCAAAGGGGTCCACGTTGAATATCTTGAATGAGGATTCACTTCCAACCGCTATGCAGGAGTAATCCTGGTTAAACGTGACTGAGAAACTCTTCGACGATGACATCCCTAAAGATTTACGTCTTTTCGGCCTACTGAACTGCTTCTTGCCTCGACAGAGCGACAACTTCGCTGTTGTTGTTGTTGTGCAGCTTCCTTTGTTGTTTCCCAGGTTAATTTTCTCACCATTCATTACAATGCACAGTAAGCCGTTTCAAAAAGAATCTATCGGCTCTCTCGATACAGAACACTAACGCTTCTACGTCTCCATCATGGAGATGGTTCTACAGTCAATTGATAACTGTTATAGGTCGGAGGCTACCTTCTGGAACAGAGCTGTGTTGAACCGTGCCAGATGGCATAACCAGTTCAACGTTTTGATGATTACATAAGACCCAAAGAGGACCCTTGCGAGTCCTCGGCGCAACGGCTTGTTGTAGCCCTATTGAGGGCTTTGAAATCGACATCAGTAGGTATACAACGTGTCATTAGAGAGTTGGAGTATAGTTGATTGAACTTTATAGCAACAGCACTGTGGTTAGAAATGTTTGGGTGTTGTGGTGAGAATCCTTTTCCAGTTCTACGGCTTTGACGGTTTTTACGAAGTTTACCGGAGATGCGTTATTCTTCCGCCCCCTTCGCCGGAGGAAACTTTTATTGCTGAGTAACAACTCCAGTGCTGTTGTTGTTTAAAATATAGCAGGAGGTCAATTGGAAGGAAATTAAAGTCGAAAAGTACGGTATAATCATGGCCTGGTTCAATTCTGGAAAGAAAGAGGAAGAAAAAATGACTAAGGGATCAAATAACCTCGAAGATGGCGTGGTTGTTGCTGTACAGGATGTCCCAGCAACCGTTGATAAGTTCGTCTCGGAGAGCCCGCTGTCGGTGTATCTCATTGACGGGTAAGTGTTTCTTTGAGTGCTGTTTGAGTGCTGTTTGCATGCACTTTGAGAGAATGATCTGATTCTAACTGTAATCACAGTGAAAGGGAAGCTGATAGAAGCATCATATGTAGAGCTAATGAGAACGGTGGACAGACGTAAGTTGTAACTACACTGGATCGTCTGATGCCTTTACTAACAATTGAATGCAAATGAAAAGTTGTCTAAACCTGAGTATCAACGGTATAACGCTGTTCAAAACTATGCAAGGGAAAGTACGTTGTCACATGATTACAAGGGCTGTCGTGCCATGGTACTAACTCGTTACTTTAGAACTACTTCTGTTCCCTCCCACCAGATATTGGTGCAACTCACTTTGAGTGCAGAAAGATCACATAGTTTACCATATTTATTGGCCACTAATGAAGTGTCATTGTCCGTATATCACATTTATAAGCTAATTGAATACGGATATCGAGGTATTTCTACCACAATCGTTTTCATTGACGTAGTTTGTATAACCCATTACAGCAATTGGATCTGTCATTTGATGTACGGTCATATGTGTTTGTTTGTGTATGGGTTTTTTTTTTTCTGGGTCCTACACCAAAAGTCCTAAACAAACACAAAAGGCCTTAAACAAACAGACTGTCTTCTCTTATAAACAAGGGTTAAAAGAAGGGACTTGTTTTTCCAAAAGATGACAGATGAGCCCTCGTTTGAAGAGATCATCAATGATAAAGTCGGGTCTATAACGGATTATATCGAGGAATATCTCGAATCTCACGAGGAGTTTGACCCATTCAATCTAACACGTACATTGACTGACCTGGCATCGTTTGACGAGCAATATGGGTTTAAGGAAGTCACTGAAGGTGGTAAAACCTTGTACATGGAGCTGACCTTCTCAAAAGTACTGGCTAATTTCATCAACTTGAGGGATTCTGAAAATAACTATAACTACAGACAAATCTCACTGCTGTTGGAACTGTCATTTTACTTGAAGAAGAACGGTGAGGCAAGATTTGACCTGCCATATATCTTGGTTTGTCATATAATATCAGGCTTAACGGTGACCTGGCTCTTGGGATTTTGGCCCTACTTGGATTTAAGATCTTCAGAGCTATCTATGCTGAAGGAAAATGAAAGGTTATCACCAACAAGATCCTCCGGTGTTACTATGATGATCATGTTGAACTTGAAACTTCGTGAGTTAAACTGTAACAACGAACCGAAAAGGGATCTCTTGAAGGATCGTATACTTCTGTTCACTGCACAGATATTTGAACTGTTCAACCGGTCCATTATTAACAAGAGATTTGACCAGAACTTGAACTTGAAGAGAGAACATCAACTCGACAGAAATGAGTCTGGCTCTTTCTTCTCCTTTTGGGATCTACAAGAATTTTTCCAAGATCCATTGCACTTCATCCAATCCTTCAGTCGACCAGAGAGCTGTAGGTCACAAATTGAATCTGCATTTGACACTGTTCGCCGTATCGAAGAGAAAATACGCAATTCACCAGGATTTGCTCGCAAGAATAAACCCCGGGGTAATTCGTTGGAAACCTATGAGGCAGCACAATTCACTGATGAACAAAAGGCTCGCTTCGTGGAGTACTCTCAAAGAGGATTCAATCCTCTGTTTCTAATTGATAAGGAGAAATTCAACGAACAGTTGGAGAATGACGCTTCATTTAGAAAGATCTTCCTCGTACAATTGTACATTTCATTGGTTCATGTCAATCATGTTCTTTTTGGCGAAGTTGATCGTATTGTATCACGTCAATTTGAAAGGTTCAAAAGCAAGTATTCTCTATCGTCTTTAGCCTTCTTCAAAGATCTGTTGAGTAATATCAGGGCTTTGTTAAAACGCATCTATCCAGAACTGGCAAAAACGCTATCACTTTTGGAAGAACAACAACTATTTCTTTTGAACCAAAAAGCTGTTAACTTCAAAAGCTTTGACATTATTTTCGAAGACTTTGCCTTGAATGATAAGTTTTGGGATACGTATAATAAGACAATTGCCATTAAACCAAGGTATTGGGCCCAATATGGTACTGCTGAAATATCAAACCATTGGAAGATCAAAACTGGATTGGATCTACTCGTCACGGATAAGTCTAAGGGGACAAGGCCAGATGTCGAACAAACTTTGCAAAATTTGAGAGAAAGAGCAAAGGACTCAATCGGACAAGAGCACGATATGTTACAGTGGAAGGCGCTGAGATTGGCAAAGAGCATTCATCTATTCAAATATGCACATACCAACGTCTCTACAGGGGTAGAAGGCCTTTTCGATCCAAGCCTGAAGAATGCATTTGACGAAGAAGTGTCAAACAAGGATGAAGATAAGGAAAACATGTATGTCAAATTGGAAGAAGCTGAGACTAAGAGACAAAGGGAATTAGATGACGTTAAGAGACAGTTAGAGTTGAGGAAATCCGAAGAAGAGGCCAAACGGAAAGAGATCGAGGCCATGAGACGTACAGATTCGCAGAACAAGCCCTCCTCCACAGTAAATGAAGTTGTTGGCTCTGATAAAGAGCCACCCGATGAATATGGTGATGACAATGTTGAGAAGAAGCGGAAAGCGAGCAGCGAAGATCTCACTGGCTCACCGGATAATAAGAGACAGCGTGTGCAAAACGAATCATCACGCACCAATACAACAGCGTCGAATCCAAGTATACTGGATGATTTGCCTTATTAGACTGAACAATGTGATATTACACCATCAGTGATTTGTCGATCCGTAGTAGCACTTGTGCTGTTGCCATAGTGTGACAATGCCCCATGCGACAATGCCCCATGCGACAATGCCTACACCGGCCATAACGCCGAGGTATTTCCGATGATCGGCAGTAGGGTAACTCGGACTTATCAGTTTCCCGATTGGGACAAGTGCGATAGATAAGAAAACGATCCTATAGGAGCGGAACCGTAATCGTATCATTGTACTCTTTGGTTGCCGAATTCTGATAGAACGAGCGCCGGATTTATACTGAATTTGGGTCCTCGGATTCTCTCTCTCAATTGAACTGTGTTGTTTATTTGCACTGAGTGTGATATTTCGTGTCTTTTGGTCGACAGACAGGTCGGTCTTGTTCTCTCCTTTTGGAAGTTTTGAGCTGTTGTTAGTTTTTTTTCTGCGAGCATTCACTATCTTCAACACTGAATTCACTACGTTAGAATCTCTACATTCAGCGTGATTGCTTAGTCGAAAAGCGTGTGTCGATGATGAGTGCGAACCTTGAGCCAGTGACGAGCATCAACAGGGTGATCAACGGAACAACTCATGTCAAGAACAACAATAATAACAACAACAACAACAACAACAACAACGGTACAGCTGCCGCGGCAAGTCATTCTACTGCTCCGCCAGCCGCCGAAGTTGGTACTAAAACTGTAAACGATGAAGAATCACATAACAAGCCGACAAAGAGAAGGCCCAGAAGGTCGTATAACTGTGGTCCTTGTAAACGTCAAAAGATCAAATGCGATACAAACATTCCGTGTGGTGCGTGCACGAGACACAACAGGATCGACCAGTGTTTGGCCTCACCGCCAAATCCACCTTCACCAGATCATAAGAAAAGGGTTAGAAAGCAATCTCTTTCATCCTTTGGACAGCTTCCGAATGATTTCCCGTTACCAGGGGTACCCAAATCTACGCCTTTCACGACTCCAAGGACTTCCTCCACGACGATGACGACACCACCTGTCCCAGAGCACAACCAGATGAGACTACCGTCGCTACAGGCACATACCTCGAACTTCCAGCTAGATTCGATATCTCAGAGAATCAGCTATCCGAAGCCCTGGGATCAGCCGGTGTTCTCTCTGAGCCAGTCGAGCAGCAATAGGGATGAGGAAGTGACTGAGTTAAAGAGCCAAGTGGCTCTGTTGACTGATAGATTGGTGACGCTGGAGTCCAAACTGTCTAGTACAGTAACCTCCTCGCGTTCTGATCACCCAACTACCATTCAAGACGTTATTCAGATATTCCCAGATATGGGTATATTGCACAACCTTGTTGAATTCTTCAAGGTCTATCTCAATAAACCTTTGATGATTGTCGATAACAAGCTGGTTGATTCCAGATTTGAATCCTTCAGGAACTTGACCTCTACTTCTGTTCCAGATTCAAACGATTGGGAAACTGTGGCTCTATTGGCCATAATTGCTGCACTAACAGTATTACACTATCCAATTCAAAATGTACAAAATGAACTTCACATGACCTTGGATAATGTTATCTCTTATTCTAACTCTCTGTTAAAGATTTCCAAAACTGCTTTGAATAATGTCAAATACAAGGAGTCACCAAAGTTGATTCACATACAGATATTGTTACTCTCTGACATCTCCTTGAAGCTGTTCAATAAGAAGAATCTGATGATGGCAATGGACTCTGAGCTGGTCTCCATGTCCTACGTTCTAGGTCTTCAAAGCGCAAAAGTTCCTCAAAATGCTCTTGAGTGGGAAGTATCCCAGAAAATATGGTGGATAATCTGCCATAACGATATGAAGAATTCATTAAGGTTCTCTGTCCCAAACTTGATAAGATTGGATAGGTTAGCCAGTGATCCTGTTGGAAATTCGCATATCTTGAAGGCGTTCATATCAGCGGAGAAGACTGACCATGAATCAATCATGACTCATATTGCAAAGTTGACTATAATCTGCAATGACATTCCTACATCGGCTGGGTCTTCATTAGCAGAGTACCTCGAGAATTTGATCATGGTTGATCGTCAACTCACCGGCTACCGTATACCACCTTCTTTCAATCTAAACAACCCAAGAAATGACATCATTCGGAACATGCAAAGCATCTATCTGCATTTCTTTTTGTTGATGGTGAGGTTCAGAGTGTACCATAAAATCTACTTCAGCAACCCAAATAACGGTATTTGGTTCATCATGCTATCAATTATGGAATCATTCTTGAAGACGTATAACGAGCTCAGAAAGCTGTACCCACCAAGGGAATTCTTGAACCATTACATTCAAATTGCTGAGTATCCCATCATATGCACCATTATCAACTTGATCATTATGTGCACAAGTCCAGATCTGTTGCCTCAGGGTTTGAAAGACGTGATGATGAACTATTTAGCAACGATGATGGAAGATCTCGAGCTACTGCGTACAACTGTTTTCAACGAAAAGATACCGTTCTACAGCAAGGCCCTTTCAACGATTCAACACCTGACGCAGTATATGAGACAAGTCCCCTCCATTAACGTGAATAAAACTCACAGAACGACGCAGTCTGATTTGACCCAGGAGTTGAAAGAGTCCAGAGTGTTTGAGTCGTTAGAGTCGAGCGCTGGTCTGATTCCCTCCAACGACTTCTTCAATATCTACTTCAGAACCATTTCTCATCACTCAAGAACAAATACAAGGGCAACGTCTGCACAGACTTGGGAGCTATCAGGGATATTGGCGGAAGATGAAATCAACTTCCTTTCGTGCCTAGGTCTCTAACTAAACACACCAGAGCCTCTCTGTTTCTTTCTTTATATTAATGAACCGTACATAGGTTATTAATAATTGTGACAAATTTGTATATATATCCGTTGCGTAGTGTCGGCGATGTACGGAAAGAGGCATCACGTCCCTTATTTCTTTTTTTTTCTGGGGTAAATGGCCTCGAAAAATTTATGGGCACTTCCGAGAAATCTCCGGGCATAAACAAAGAAAAAGTCAAAATTTAGACTGTTTCTCTCACCTTTCTCTTTATTTCTCTTACTTCAGTCTCGTTCTCTATCGTTTGAAGAACCCCTCCATGTCCGAGAACAAAAAAACCTTCCACAAGACCATTGATCCTTCCAAGACTAAGCAAGGTGCCTCGCAACAAGCTGCGAAGTCTGCGCTTCCCCCAGGTATTCAAAACCTATGGGCAAGGTGGAATGCATTACCTACAAGAGTTCGTCTGTACGTGGGGGTATCCACTTTCATGGTGGCATTCTGCGCTGACAGATATCTAACATATACTGAGAATCAACAAAAGAAAGGCAAGGTGATAGTGAAACAGCTTGGAAGCTTGCCCTCTGAGCAGTAAACTCAGGCTTCGTGTGTATTAGCTGTCAGGCCATTTGGACGTGTTACAGCCAAGCATGTAATAAACAAGACACATTTGAATATTTGTCGGTTTGACGGAGGCGGGAGGCTCTGAAAGGTGCCGCAAATTCCAGAGCTCGTCAGTCTATCAACATGGTGTTGTATAAGCTCTTGCTGAACTATTTATCTATTTATCTTATCAGATCGGAAACACGATTGTTTTGTAACTATTCATCTCGAAATGTTCTGTAGTATGCAGGAGAGAAAATAAAAACAGAGAACGCGTTTTTCTAACATTTCAAAGATTTATGGTTCGTAACGTTGATGTTTCATTTTCGTTATACATGGTGAAAAACTCGTCAGTGCGTATTATGACGAAGGCTCAGTTCTCGATAGTTGTGGTCACCGGCTGCGAGGGTCCTTCAACAATAGCACTGTTGTCAGCAGGTTGTGGATCGGCTGGTAATTCCTTGCCTATATTGTCAAGAATTGATGACTTCTGCTTGAGAACAGTTTCAATAGATGCATATATATTCTTTGAAGAATAGTCCTGGGATGCATCAAACTCACACAGGTCATAAATCTGTAGAAGATACTTTGGCACGACAGAGAGTTCCTCGTTGTGGCCAATCAAATAATCAACAACTTCGATAGCGAGGTAATAATTCTCACCTTCATTTTCAGCAAACGCATCAAAGTAAGTCGCTGCAACCGTCTTGCCATTTGTAGAGGGTCTCTCAACTTCACTTGGTTTGGGATATAGAACATTTGGTGATAACACTGTTGCCAAATTATGAATATCCATTTTCGATCCGTTCTGCTCGTCAATGTTTGAGAAGGATGAAGCCCACATGAAAAAGAAGAATAAAACCTCCGCTAAATCACGATGGGGTTTGGGTAGAAGAGAATAACACAATTCAAAGAACGTTCTCTTCATCGTTGGATCAGATATCTTCTGAGACACGATCCAGAGGTCAAACAATCTAAAGGTCAACAATGGATTTGGCATTTCTCTCAAGAACCTCTTGAGTAAAGCAGATAACTGTATTACATTTTCTTTCTGAAGGTCAGGAATACTCGATGGGTTAGCATCAATTCGTTCAACTAGTTCTCTCAAGTTCTTCAAGTTACCATTTTTTCTGAAAACACCCTCCACAGACATATCTTTCTGATATAGTGCAGTCAAAAGATCATCAATCAGAAGTGGAATTCTAACCTTTGAAGGCCCATTACTTTGTGAAGACTCCACGCCAGTTTTTGAGGCCAAATGTATCAAGTCAGCGCCGAAAACACGGTTAATATTAGGAGTTTTCTTCTCTCCTCCTAATCCTTTCAACTTGTCCCAAAACGTCGGTGTCTTTTTCAGATCAATTAACTTACTGGTATCAATATCTGAGTTGATTCTCAGCCTGGATAGCAGATGGTTAAGAACTGCAATAGAAATGTGACTTAATATACACAACTCCCTCTCAGAGAGCTGCGAGTAGTACTTCACGGGAATTTCCTTGATTGAAGGCGCCTTGTGGCTTGTAGGAGACTTCGTACGGTATAACGATCCACTATTTGGTTTCAAGCCCTTGAATAGACCCTCTTCCGCGTGAGGATTATGATATTTGTACGTGTTCGGTCTGAGTTCACGTGCATGTTCCGCAGCCACAATTCTTGGAATATCGTCTAACGTTAAAACCTTCTGGTTCATAATCACATTCTTAGCTCTGTAGAAACTCCGTTTACTTAACGAAGGGCCAACCAGTCCATCTTCCACGGAAACCTTCTGCTGCAACAAATTCTCCTCCGATTCCATGGTGACATGCGATCTCGCAAGTTCATCTTTAGACTTATTGACTGTCTCCACAATCATCGATCTTCTCGCAACATCTTGTGACGAGCTGTCAGTGATTTTGGTGTTCTGTCTTGTCGACCTCAGTCTCTTAATTTCGTTTAAGGTCTTCCTGTAATTGTGCTCAGACTCCTCTGTGGCTCTCGCTTCTGGCTGGCTGTTTGTCTGCTTTTCCTCGTGTTCATAGTCCATAACGGCCTTCGACCTTACAATGGCAATCTTCATCAAGTAACTCAACTGCATAAGTTTAGACACGGACTTGAACCCTGGCTTCGCATCTGGATCATCTATTGCACACTGTGCACACAAGACCCAATTGTTGTTTGAATTGAACGATGCATCACTAATACCCCCATGAGATTGAAGATTTTTGCGACAATTTGTACACTGTAAACAATCAACGTGCCATCTCTTATCCTGGTACTGAATACAATTAGACTCAATGCTCTTCTGACAATGGAAACAAAGGTCTGAAGCATCCAGGGGGATTTCTAGTGCAGATAGTGCATCTTTTGGTACACTCTCATGGTTCCTCACTTCTCTCAAAAATTTATCAAGAGCATTAGTTGTGTGTGATGACTTGTTGTACTGTAACGAGTTATTAAGTCCGTAACGTATCAACAGCTTGAGATAGTGAGCCAGTCCTGTAATGACAGACAAAATAAGATCTTGAGATTTGCTACTATCCGCCAAACCTTTGCTCGTTTTTCTGAGAATTGCAAGATAGATCATAACTTTTGCAGAGAAATTTCTTGGTTCCTTCTTCAAAGTCTGAAACGTAACATCTTCATTGTTAGAAATAGAAAGAGTAGCCAACGAAGATGTAGTGTTAACGCCTTCAATTCCCAGACGATGTAAACTTTCCAGACTCTTGAACAATGCATCAACTTTTAACACCAATTTAGCAGTAGCTGATAATCCTCTTGCTTGGTCCTGAGCAGTCGCATACTGCAACATATCCGAGATACACATGGCTGTGTCTTCTTCGAATTGAAATAGAGCTGACCATATCTCAGAGATCTTTTCTGATGCTTTTGTCTCCATAGATATTAGTTGATCTGGTGTTGGATTTGTATCTGGTAATGATTTAATGTTTTCCGGTGTTGGATCCACTTTGGGGAAAGATATTAGGCCTATAGTGCTCGGTGTAATTGCCACATTCCAACACTTGTGTATCATATAACATTCAACATGCCACTTCTGATTTCGACCACCTCTGGAGATTTCGACGTACTGTTTGAGAATTGCAAATTCGCAACCTTCACATCGGTCAATGAAGAACTTTGAGAAATGGTAGTGACAATATATATCGTTCTCGTGATTGAAAAAGTCTTCATCAGCATCGAATTTTTTAGAACAAATCTTGCAGCAGAAATGTTCAGCGTCATATTTCCTTCCAAAGACTGTGTAATGGATCCCCTTCAAGTAAGAATTACAGATACAACATATTAAACCTCTCCTCTTGTAGAAATGTTCTTCACAGAGTGGGATCTTTGTTCCATCATCTAATTCGAAAGGAAAGTATTTTGACAAGATTGGAATTCCGCATTCGGCACAACGGAAACAATCAGTATGGTATCTCTTTCCCAATGCCTTTACAGATTTTGTAGTTATCGGCTTTTGACATGTGGCACAAATAGAGTTCTCCTTTGAGGACTTCTCTGTAGTTGATGAGTTATTTGGAACCATTTGCTTCGATGGTGTACTCACAGTGGACACGTTTGGAGTAGATACGTTGGGTAAAGAAGATGGTGTGCCTTGAACGTGTTGTATCTGTCGCTGACTGGACCCTGAATATTGAGAGACATCGGAAGGTCGCTGATGATGCTTATGGTAATGTGGCTGGAAGCGGTCCTGTTGATGCTGATGTTCATTTGGCGTCTGATATTGATGATGGTACGGTTTCTGGAAATTTGCATCTGATGGTCTTTGACGAGGCGTCTCAGGTGGATTCATCTGGGATGGATGAGCTTTGTACTGTTGTTGGTTTCGAGGTTGTTCTTGGTGCTGATGTGGATATTGGTAAGCATCTTGGTGATCATAGGAATGGGATCTGGTACGCATCTGCTCTAAATGGCCTTGAAATTCGTGGATTTGGCTGTCATTTGGCACAGGTGGTATGAGCTTCAAGTACTGTGACTTCTTCCTCGATCTCGTAGCCGTTGGAATATCTGCAGTAATCAGGGATTGGTTCAAACTCCTTGATGAAGCGGCCCTCGACAGCTGGTTGCTGTTGTCGTTCCTGCTGTTCATTTTGGGGCTATCAAACTGGTTTGACAGTATTGGAGACGTTGCATTGTACGTGTATCCACTTCTTGACGGGTAAGCACCTGGCACGCTAAACGCCGGTGGTATTTGATTCGACACGTTGTCGGTGTTATTCCTCTTGGAATCGGAATTCTGATTCGCCGGTCTTTTAGGCTGTGACATGTCTCTGTGTGTAAGCTCGGCAGAGTGTTTAATCTGAGTTCAAAAAGAGTGCTCCAGTAGGTCAGGTTAAAGGAATGAATGGTCAAGCTCTTTATGGTTCTAATCAGCCAAACAACTCTTGTGATACGATATAGTAAGAATACACTTTATATCGACAACCAGCTGTGTTGGTCGTAGAAGTTATCCAAAAGGAGTGAGAGGGGGGAAGAAACAAGTGAAGCCCGTAGCGTCAACACAATAACAAAGACACACACACAGAAAAAGATTAGGAGTTCAAAAGACGTATCGATGTAAATCTTGCTCTCCGAGTAAGATAATCTCACCACTTTGTATTTAAAGTGGAACAGGGTCTAGGAGTGTGTCCTCTGGAAGTGTGCTGATAATGTAACCTTCGAGGAGGAAAAACAAAAACAAAAGTTAACCAGAATTAAACAGTAGAAGTCAACCAAGCAATACGCGTAATAAAGAGAGGGGGAAAACTAGGCTCTTTTAACTCAACTTTTCTATTTCTCTGATATCCCTGTAAAATACTCCCTTCCTTCTGTGGATCTCAAGTTTGGTAAGAGCAATTGCAGTAGCGTATGGCACGAGATGGAGGGTTTTTTGTTTTTTGTTTTTTTTTGCTTTGGCCCTGTTGTTTTGATTTTGTTTGTGTTAGAAACAGCGCACCTTGACCAGAATTGGGGTGAAGGAGGTACAAAGCGCTGCGTAAAACGTCATTTTCCAACCAAAATTCCAACCAAAAATAACCTGGAAAATATTTGGGCTGCGGGTTCTGCGTGAAGATGCCTGCTAAGGCGCGCATTGGATGTCCATTTTTGGTGAGATGTTTTCAAATTGCAAAGGTTGGAAAGAAAAATTGGGTATAATTAGCTTAGGGGACACATTTTTAGATGCAACTTTGTCTGTAGTAGCAGAGAGGTGTTTGATGGTTTCTACAGCGACTGAAAATTGGGCCTTGTCCATGAGTAACAACTGTTAAACACCGGGACGGGCCATCAGAGGGCACTCAGAGGGCACTCTACATGAAATCGAGCTATGTGGCGACTTAGTAGGCTTAATTGTGTTATATTTATGCTGGATATATGGTAACTCCCTGTGAAGTTTCAATTCGTGTCATTTTGTTCACGTCAGAATAGCAGACAGGGAACAAAATGGAACAGTTCATCACAAAATGGCACTTTTTTTAGAAGATGTTGTAGCCCTCCCCTGTAGAAAGTACAGATATTACCCTTATACAAGTAGGAAATTCATTAATTTCAAACCCCTTTGGGGGATTTTCAAGCTAAACCAAATCAGTCCACTTTCCATTGTTCACTACTCTCACCTTCCCTTCTCCCCCCCTACCCCCAATCAAACGTCAACGCCTAGGGCGTGTACCATTGTCATCACCTATAATATTAGCGGTAGGCACACGTCTAAATCCCAGTGTGGCACAATACCAAATCTGCCAAATTTTGGGCGTGTAGATAAGTAAGAACAATCACGACAGGCAGTTTCAGCAGTTGACCCGTTTCATCTCCGTTGACACAAAAGATTTGGCGTATAAACAAACACCAAGTACCGATATCAAATTATACTCCTAAGGCGCTTAGTTAGTGAGTCTTCTCTTTCTAATCACATCTTTATACAACCGAAGACTTGCTTCAGAATATCAAAGTCCAAAGACACTAATACATTTTGCAGCAGCGCTATCAGTGTTTGTTTTGCAATTCTTTCTGGACGCCACACAGAAGGAAGTATCACCATAGAACAATATAAGCAAGAACGAAATCCTTAAAGACTTTGAAGCTTCTTGATTTTCTCATTGGAATAGCTTGGGTTTGTTTGGATTGTGTGTGGGTGTCTCTTTTTTTTCATCTTGATCTGTTGAATCTTTGTCTTGCTCTTCCATTCAAAAGATAGCATTCGAGCATGGCTCCTCAGTGGATGCCTCAGAATATTCAAAAGAGGCTCCTCCTCTATGTATTGCAACAGCTATCTCTTTTTTCAGAGATCGACTTACCTAATCTAGACGTGTCGTTAGGATCAAGCAGCCAACTGACATTAACCGATGTTGAAATTGATACAGAAGCTTTCAAGATACCAGGTATGCACCTAAGGAGTGGGAAAGTGAAGAATATTAAGCTTGAACTTAACATGACTGGCGGTGTTAACATCGAAGGTGACGGATTGGATATAACAGTTGCACTGGATTCGTCTCCATCAACTTTGCATAATCATGATCTGCAAAAGTCTTCGTTTTCACTTGCACAAAGTACGCTTGACCTTGCAAATAGTCTTATGGCGGATGTCAATCTTGAAGATGATGAGGCTTCCTCCCAGTCACTGTCGGAAACTACGCCTGAAACTATATCTGAAACAGCACCATTACAGCAGGGTCCAGCTGGTGACACTTCTAGGCTGAACTCTATGATGACAAAGGCAGTTGAAGCTGCTTTAGCAAGACTGCGTATCGATATCAAAAATATTACTGTACGTCTCATTATGGAACACTCTACTCTTGATTTGGATGTTGAGAGAGTGGATTTTTCCACATCTGACGGGATTAGAACGGTAAAGACTCGTGGAATCACTGTTGTTGCTGTTCATCCACATGTTAATCCAGGCAAGGGCGGTGGTGTAAAAGACGAATCACAGGGTAGTTCAAATGACGATGAGTCAAGCTCTGAAGATGACAATGATGATTATTCTGAGGACATGATGTCCTCATCAATACTTCCAAATGATCTAAATGACAGCCTTGTTTATTCCAAAGAAGAGGCGAGCTCCATATACATGAGTGCTGCCTCAGAAGTTTTCCAATCGAGACTCAAAAGTATTAATAATGGAGGAGCAAAGCTTGTGTTCATCAATGAACTTAGTGCCACTTTTTCTGGTCTGTCAAGTGTGCAAGATGTTAATGTCGTTATAGATGAGGTTAAAATTGCAGCGGTCCCAATCCCACTTACTCTGTTAAACATCATTGAATCATTTGGTGGTGTTTCTTCTCACAATTCTTCGGGAAGATTGCCCAACATTGATTCTAAATTCAAAATAAGAGGTCAATCAACTGAGCCTAATAGCAATCCACTCTTCAAGAATATACTTGTGCGAAAAGTTTCTCTCAATTTGGAATCTGCTCTCACGGATAATGGCTCCTTCGCCAATGATGATGAAACTTCTCTTTGCATTGAGCACTTCGAAATGCAGTATGCTAATGCAACACACTGTCATGGCTTTTTGAACAAAATCTTCATAACCGAAGGTGATGAAGTTATTGGAGATTTTGAAGAAGACTCTGATAAGAACGATTTAAGATTTGAATTAATGGGTGACGATCTTACAGTACTTGTATCGAAAAAGCTACAACTTAATCTTAAGTTGAAACATGTTCAATCAGTTATGAATCTTTCTTCCCTGGCATCTCAAATCATCGAATCACTGGCTAAGCTCAAAAACAAGAGGCCTGTGAGAAAACAAAAGTCAGGTGATGTTATAGTGCAAACGTCGGTCATTTCCTTAAATCTTGATCTTTCTGATGCATTGGGTATTAGTTTGCAGTTATCACCATTATCGTACACATCCTCTAATGGTGAGCTATCCATTCAAAAAGTTGTTTTTTCGAGATACTCCTCTGGTCAAGTACAAAATGTGCTCATCATTGAAAACATCAAACTCCTCAGACACTTAACTAGTAAACAAATACGCTCCTTTGATACAAATGGTCATGAGTCATTCCTAATGACCCAATTGTCCCTTGAAGTGAAATCTATATCTCTTGCTGTTACACTTTCTGATTTACAAGAATTGGTTGAAGAATGCTCTAATTTTTCAAAACTAGTTGAAATACCGGCTCAAGATATCGTGTTTAAGGGAAAGAAGAAGGTTAGGACATCGAGCAACGTCATGTTTCAATCCCGTCAACTCCTGAAGTTATTGGTCTCGGTTCACAGTGTAAACCTTCAGATAAAGGAAGTTTCGCCTGTTTTTGGAGATATGATAGGAGAACTAAAGAAAAATACGGTCCTTCTACATAAGGACGGGAGTATTCAAATTCATATAATGACGGCCTCGATCGAGAGGAAATGCGCTGACGCCATAGATTATCTCATGTCTATCATTAACCCTGATGATCAAGCTGCACCAATGATCTCACTGAGAACAAAAAACTTGAAAACCTTTCACACTTCGTTGAGGAACTCCTGTATTGATTATCATACGAGATGGCTCTCTATGTTAAACGGTGAAAAGCAGGATTCATTGGCCAACAGTGAAGGCATTTCTGACTCCGAGAACATCAAGTCTGATTCTGAATTTGAGATAAAGCTAAATATTTCTGATTCTTCTATAGGCTTGAACCCTGAGAGATTAAAATCCAAGGCAACATTGGTAATACCAAGTGGGAACATCGACATTATCGTAACACCAAAGATTATTGTTCGATCTGAGTTGAGAAATGCGTCGTTGCTGCTTATCGACGATATTTCTAATATTATAAGTCATGAGCTTGCACGAAGCACTCAGTCGATGAGATCATCCTGGACTCAAGCTTCATATTTAAGCTCTCGTGGATATGTTTCAGTTGGTCATATCAGGCAAATTTTGGTGAATGTCCTTGTAAAGTTACCGGTTGATCCATGGACAAGTTCATCTGTTGTTTTGGATATCAACTCTGATTCCTTAGATCTGAATCTCTGTGCTGACTCGTCACAGTGCCTCATGCAACTTTTGAGTGATCTAAAGCAACCTATAATAATAATGCCTGATCTCAAATACAAAGTCAACCAAAATCACGAAATCAATGTGTTTGATGAAATTGAGAATAGCATGTTCACTAGCAACCGCTTATTGGAGACAACTGCTGGTAAGGATGAGGTGAAGACGGATAAATCCAGTACTGCTGATAATGAGCCACTTGACTTTGTTGAAGGATATTATCAGAGTCCAGATGATAGTGCATCTAAAATTTTGGGACAAGACTTGGAGAATCTTGCTATCAAGTCAGACAACCTGAATAGTAACCCTTTTTTCACTCCTGCACTTGAAAATGAGATGTGTTCTAAAGTTGATTCAAGATCTGAAACATCTGAGTCCACTTTGTTGTTCAATGATAGTCACTTCAACTCTGGGTCTGTTGATACAGTTCAGATCCATGAATCTGGCTTTCCTGTGGTTGTGATGGTGGAGATCTCCAAGATCACTATTAAAATTCACGACGGTTACGACTGGAAGTACACGAGAAAGACGATTAGTAATGCTGTGAAACGTCTCGAGAAGAAGGCATTGGAACAAAGGGAGTTGAAGAAAGTACAGCGCACGCAATCTGGTGAAACGCTAACTCAAACAACATCTGACCAAGTTGTTGGCGAAACCATCTTTGATTCGATTATTGTATCTCTACCGTTATCAACAGATCCTTCCAAGCTGACTCAAATCATCAATAAAGATATATCAGACAAGGCTGAAGATGACTGTCCGCATATTGATGTTGGAAAGAAAAGTAACATCAAGAAACTAAAACTTCGCAGAACAAAACATCATAAAGTGATGATTGAATTGGACAATATAATGTGCAATTTCACTGTTCTGTCTAATAAGGACCCTTTGAGTTGTTCAGATATTGTTGATGACTTTGATGTCCTCAACGAACTTGTTCTAGAAGTCAAGGATTTTTCTGTCACTGACAACGTTCCTACCTCTACCTGGAACAAATTTGTGACGTACTTGAAAGATTCAGAACGGGAAAAGGGATCTAAAATGTTGAAGGTCAATATGAAGACCGTAAGGCCAGTTGTGTCTCTTGCTGCGACAGAATTTATTTTGGGTATTAATGTTCTTCCTTTGCGTCTGCATGTGGATCAAGATACTTTAGAAGTGTTGACACGTTTTGGAGAATTCAAAGATGCTCGTTTTGCACTTATAGATGAGTACGAGGATATACCTTACATACAAAAGTTTGATATCAATCCAGTCCACGTTGTTCTTGACTACAAGCCTAAAAAGGTTGACTATGCAGGCTTAAAATCAGGGCATACTACAGAATTTATGAATTTTTTCATATTAGATGGTGCTGATATGGTCTTGAAAAGTGTCACTCTATACGGGGTATCAGGTTTTGCTAAACTTGGAGTCGCACTCAATGATTTATGGATGCCAGATATCAAGTCTAACCAGTTGAGTGGCATTTTAACTGGACTTGCTCCTGTTAGATCCATTGCTAAAATTGGAACTGGGATCAAAGACTTGGTTGTTGTACCTGCTAATGAATACAAGAAAGATGGACGCTTGTATAGGAGTATTAGTAAGGGTGTCCAACAATTTACAAAGACCACTACGAGTGAAGTTTTGAAATTTGGGGTTAAACTTGCAGCTGGTACTCAAACAATTCTAGAGAATGCTGAAGAAGCGTTAGGAGGGACTGGATCGGCTGCGAGAGTACCTATTGCCCAGGATGAAGCTCATGGTAATAATGACGACTATCTTGACGATGACAGCGACCTTGAATATGAGGATGTACGTAACTTCGGTCAAAGTTCACAACTAATAGGCAGGGGTTCTGCAGCTCCTCTCCAACGCTCGGTGTACCAGCCAACGCTGGAATCTATCGTTGATATTAATCCTGCTGTGTCCAGTTCCCCAAGAGCACGCTATAGAAAGGGTTCTTTTGCTAAAACACGGGGCTATGATGATGATGAAAGTGGTGGAGCCTATAACGTTGATGATGAGGAAATATACGGGGAAGAAAGGCCAAAAACTGTGAGTCTTTATGCTGAACAGCCTGCAAACTTGAAAGAAGGTTTCTTTTTGGCGTATGACAGTTTTGGTCGCAATTTGCTTGTTGCTAAAGATGCCATTATTAACGCTGGCGCTGAGATCAGCGAAAGTGGCAGTGCTCACGATACTACAATGGCTGTTCTAAGAGCTACTCCTGTTGTTCTTCTTCGTCCTGTAATTGGAGCTACAGAAGCAGCATCAAGAGCTTTACTGGGGTTTAATAACCAGTTAGACCCAAGCCAGCGGGATTACACGAAGGACAAGTACAAAGGAATTAAGAAGTAAGGGGTTTTTAATAAACGGTTTGCATCATTTTCTTATGACATCTTGATAGGATCAATAGATTCAGGTTTGCACCACGGAGAAATGAAGATTGGGCTCTATGGCTTCTGAACCTTGATAGAGTCACCACCCTTCTTCGAAGACTCCAAAGCAGCAGCAACGATGGCCAAATGATGGAATGCTTTTTCAGGAGTAGAGACGATGACATATTTGTCCTTTTTAGTGACAGCCTCGTGAAGATTCTTAAACTCGTCAGCCAAACCGAAACTATCATTTTCCTTAAATTCAATCTCAGATTCAACTTTTGATTCTTGTGCTGAATCACCGGTCATAACTGTGATCTTCAAAGGTTTACCGGCACTGAAATCAGCAGTTAAAGATCCTGCATCGCCGTAAATGACAAAGCTCCCCAATTTCTCTGTAGCACCAAATGCAGAACCGTACGTGAAAGTCCCAATAGCACCACTCTCAGTGCGCATTGTAGAAAATAAGATATCGTCACTGCCAGAAGTTTCTCTAACTTGTTTAGTCAACGCAGATACAGAGCTAATCGGACCAACAACTTTAGTGAGAAGAGCCAACTGGTGCACACCACCGTCACTCAGATATCCACCAATGTGTTCTGGTTTCAGTCTCCAGGGCGTATTCATGAAAACGTTACTCTTGTTGTAAGGACCAGTGTATCTGTAAGTGAAACCTATCACATTACCAATCTTTGGGAGCTGTTCCAAGAGGATATCACCAATTTTTAGGTATAGCCAATTCTCGGCAATGACAATTGGAATGTCAGTATCCTTGTCCAGTTTCACAATGGCCCTGGCATCTTCAAGGGTTGCGGCGATTGGTTTCTCGATGATTGCGGGTTTACCATGCTTTACAGCTTGTTCAAGGGTACTCAAGTTGAACTGCACAGGAACCAAGATGTCTAAAACGTCAACGTTCTTGTCACTCATGATTGATTCCAGTGTCTCATGAACACTTTGCTCAGGAATATCTGCCTTCTTAGCAAACTCAATGGCTTTAGCCTTTGTTCTGTTGAACGCAGCCACAGGTGTGAACTCCTCACTGAGTTTCTGAATCGTTGGCAGATGGTTGTTCGTGGCAAAAATTCCCGTACCGACAATACCAATGTTTAAGCTTTGTGACATGATGTAGTAATTAGCTGATGATATTAAATCAGTCCCTATAAAACACTTCCTGGTTAAGGCCAATCGAGCTGGTTTATATAGCAATCAGATTAGGATGTGGAATGTTATTCTTACACCCTGCTCCCCCCCTCGTCGGGCCAATCAATTACGTGTTGACCTTCCCCAAAGTTGCGACGAGATGTGTCTGCCTGCATTTTAACCCCGATAAATTAAAGTTATTTCGGAAAAACTGCAGAGCAGTCTGCAGTACAAAAAATTTTTCCGGGTATAGCCTATTCAAAGAGCAACGTTTACCGGTAGCTTGTCGCCAGGTGGCCACCAAGACTACAAATCCATCAGGCGGACTACGCTTATTTGGGAGATGTCGTAAAATCAAATTATCATTAAACAGCTTAAGAATTAGTAATAGTTGTGTTTCTCCTTGATGACTCTTTCGAGCAACCAGCAGAAGAATGCAGCGATGATAGAAATACCACATATCAGCACCAATATCATGTTTGAATATTCGAACTGTCTAGCAGCATCTGCAGGCCATCCAGTGTACAATGCATATGTGGCCATGACAGAGCCCAAGTTACCTAAACCGGAGACGAGGGCACTTGAGACAGCAACACCAATGTCACCGTGCTTACGGCCAAAGATTTCAGCCGTTATGGACATACACGTTGGAACAGTCGGGCCAAGTCCGAAACCTGTGATAAGCAATCCACCGTAACGGCTCCATTTTGGGCCTGCATATGTGCACACAACGAGACCGACAATGATTATAACGGTTGAGCAAGAGAAGATGAGTGGTCTGAATTTTTTGAATATATCAGACAGTGGCGTGATGAGAAGGATTGCACTGAGGTCAAATAACCAGATCGGAGCGTACAAGAGGGAAACATCGATGGAACTGACACCCAGCACGGTTCTGATCAAAGTTGTACCAAACACAGCTAAACCATAACCTGTACCAACCACACCAAAGTACATGATGATCAATGGCCAGACCTTGACGTCGATCAAAATGTTCCAGATGTCTCTTGCAGTCCATGTGAGCTTAGTTCTGTACTGTGACATATCCTTTTCATGAAGTAATCTATCCTGGTCATTCAATGGGTAAATGTTCAAAGCTTTCACCTTTCTAAAGATCTTGAAGCTTGATTCTCTGTCCTTTTGATTATCTGGTAACCAAAAGAGAAGAAGAGTACCGACGAAAACCGTAATGACACCGTAGACGAGGAATAACCATCTCCATCCTTCTTTACCGTGTGTCATATCCATTTTTTGGAAACCTGCAGCAACCAAACCTGCACAGGCAGCAGATAATTGGGCAGCTGTGAAGTAATAACCAACACGTCTTGTCATTCTTTGAGGAGGGTACCATAGAGAGATGTAGTAACTCATTCCGGGCCAAGTACCGGCACCACAGATACCAGAAATCAATCTAATGGCAATGATACCGCCTGCAGAATCAAGAGCAGCGTAACAAGCATATACCAAACCAACAGACATCACTATACGCGACAACCATGCCTGTGGAGCCAGCTTTGTCATGATGATATTCATAGGTACATCGAAAATGATGTAACCAACATAGTACAAAGCGGAAGCGGTGGATGTGTCCTTAGAAGTCAAGTTGAGCGTTTGGGTCAAAGAGTGGCCAGCCTCAGAGTTCATCGTCAAGGCATTACCATACGCAGAAGAACCAAACGACGTTAAGAAGTAAAGACACCACAAGGCTGGAATGATTCTCAAATCCAACTTGATGTAGATTTTCTCCAGCCTGGCAAGCTCTTCCTCGGTGAACTCCACAACGTCAGTCTGCGATTGTTCCTCATTGGTTACCTCAAGTGAATGCTTATCCTCTAGCTCACTCATCGTTGTGAAGCTATTCAATATGGCGGAGAACGGGTTGCTGATTCGTTCTTGGAGAGAGCACAAGGGAAATCAGTCTCACCACCCGCTTTATATAAGTCCCACACCCTGCAATTATGATTCAGCAGGTCCTCGGTGAGCTTCCGTGACTTGCAAGCGCAAAAATTGGACATGACTCTACCATTTTTCCCATATACGGCAACTTCTCGTGAGTCATGAGTCATCTTCTGACTTCTGAATCATCCGGACTGGACAAGAAAATCAATGGCCGGGACTAAATTTTATGGGGCCTTTCCAATTGATACAGACTGCAAGAAGTTAGGGCTAAATGTTCGCTCGCTTATATACGATGACGCCTACAGTTACGATTATCCCCACGGACTAGTCCAATGTGCGTGCGACTAGCATATTTTCAATTGCCTTCTGTTAATTGGTGCCCCACGTAAAGCTCATGAAAGCATCACGTTCATCTCCCAATCTCTGTGAACGCTCAGCCAATTATCGTTTGGTTCTGCGTTCTTTCTCCGTCTCCATACTTCAAACATGATCTGTCTAGCACCCCAGTAGGACCCGATTCCGCTTAGCTTCACAAATTTCACTGCCCATTCTCTGAAACGGGACTGAAGTCTTGCATCTGTGGCTGAACATCCTGCGATGAAGCCTTGGAAGAACATTGAATGTATCTTCACGTTCTTATCTTTGCTGAGTTCCAAGAGTCTCTCCAGGTGGAAGATACAATCGGTGCAGTGTTTTTGAAGGAAGATATCACCAAGTTCCCGTATGAGAGTGAAATAGTACACAATCAGGGCATTGTGCATAGAATGGATTTGATGGTGTAAACCTTCATGGAAATCTGTAAAGAAATTACCTTCATCGTCTTTGAGGATCCACTCGGGTTGCCATTCAATCAGTCTCTTTTCAAAGGTGGTACAGATATTTTTGAATCTTACGTTTTCTTTGGGATCACCATTCTTTTCAAGGTAAAGCTTCAGCTTGAGTAGTTTGACAGCCTCACTGAAGAACAGAATCAAGGAATTTGTGATACCATACATGGCCTCTGTGAGTAGAAGCTCCGTACCTTTTTCAGTAGGTGATGTGTTACAATTGATAAAATTTGGTTCGTACCTCGTCACAGCAGTGTCCGATTTAACAAAGATGATCCCTATTGTCCCATCATCTGGATAAATCACCTCTTTATATTCACCTTTACACGTTCTATTAGCATTGGATTGTTCCAGCATATCCAGATATTTGTCCTTTTGTTCGTCACTGATATTTTCCAAGTTTTGAAAACTCGTTGAATCCTGAATCAACCGTAAAAATGAGTATATTCTATGCAGTGACTTTGCCTTGTTGCTCAAGTGAGGTCTGATAGCCATCCTCTGTGAAATGAACTCACCGCATAATGACAAATGATATTGACAGTCTGCCATTGTTCCCCAAACAACATCGATCGTGTTCATAGAAAGCATAGCAACAATCACGTCCTTATACCTCTCTCCTTGCATCTTGGAGGCATTGATTCCGCTTTGGAGCATTTTCCTCAAGAAAGCAGTTGCCTGGGTTCTAAATTGAATTCCCAGATCGAGGAAGAACTTCATCTCTGTGGATCCCTTTTCATACTTCGATTGTAAGTTGAAACACACAACGGCTAAAAGTGCATTGAGCAATGACATTCTTGATCTAGAAGATTTCCCTCTAGCTGCTAAATCACCTAGTGCAAGTACTGCTCTTGGGAAATAGATGGCCTTCCAAGGATTTCTTGGAAACATCACAACTGTCATAAGATCAGCAACATGGTTGAAGTAGTAGTCCAGTAAGAATCTTGTTAGTGAGGTGACTTGTATACCATTTCTTGGAATGTTGAGCGAAGCTCTGAGTTCAGGCGTGAGCACTGGTGTTTCAATAATTTTTATTGCATCTTTTGGCATCGTTGATTCTGCAGTCTCAAGGATGATTTCTTCAGGTGTTATAATCGTTGTGTTTGAGTTGGCCCTTGTCTCCTCCACCTCTGCCATGTGAGACTGTGGTCTCAATACATTGAACACTTCCCTTTCATACGTTGAGAACTTTGCATCGTCATCGAATACGTCATACTGTAAAGTCAAGTCATTAATAATACCGGCATTTTCATGTTCACCACTTCCATTCCCATTTGATTGAATTGGATATAACAGATCAGTAAACAGCTTGTTTTGATCTATTGATGTACTGACCGCTGTTGCAGATAGCAGAGCATCAAACCGTAACTCGTTTGAGATCCATTCATGATTAAATCGGTCATTTGAAAAGAGGTTGTCATCATTTCCATGCCCTTGATCTAAGGTATTATTCATTTCAACCCCTTGATCTAAGGTGTTATTCATTTCATCCTCATTTTCAGACGACTCGTATAAATTAGGAGTACTCTGGTTGCTTGTATTTCTTGTATCGCTTGATGTTGATTTCTGTCTCTTCTTGTTCAAATTGACCTGTATGATCTTCATACGTTTTTTAGTGTATTTACCCCTTCTGACTTTCCTTCTTTTCTTCAGAACGTCACTAGGTATATTCGTCAACCCTTCAAAGACACCAAATGGACCTTGGAACCAGGTTTGTTGATCCTCTATCAATGCGTAATTTGGGTTGTGTAGCATCCCTAAATCCCTGTCCATCTCCTCATAAGTTTCATATTCCCGTTCATACTTTACAGCCTCCACATTTCTTCTCTGGGACCACATTTGCATAGCCTCTTCTTCATCTTCGTGAGATCTTATCTGGTATCCATATTTATCAAATTGAATGGGCTTGAACCAGTTGAGTTGGACTTTATACCCAGTACACACGAGCTTAGAGTTCTTACACCGTTCACAAAAAGGTCTCCCTAAGTCACACTTGATCTTTCGCTGCCTGCACGTAAAACAACCTGTGAATGTCTTTGTCTTCTTCTTCAATGAGGGCTGTACCTCGTCCGAAATGTTCATGGTAAATGAGGTACCAGTTTCAGTCTTCGATGACATCCGATGAGTTCGGTTTGATAATTTCTATGTTCCTCCCTCTTTTAGCTTAGAAATCCACCTTGATGAGGATATTGAGGGTCTTGATCAACAAGAGCGAGGGACGCTTTCTACCCGAATGTGATACGGCTGTTTATACCAAACTTATCAAAACAATGTTGTTTGTGTTGTCTTTTTCTCGTTTTATGTTTAAACCATTGTGATTCACTACATTTCAAGCTTCTGTGGAACAGCAGTGGTAAGCGCAACATAACCCCATTTCCGATGGTTACTCGGGAAACCCGATTTGTTCAATATTAGAAGAATTGATTATTGAACTTGTACAAATTGTGTTTACGGAAATCTCTTGGGAACAATTCAGTAGAAATTGTCGTTGTGGTTTCAGAGTCATGTCAGGATATTCTATTATATATGTGTGTTTATTTTCTTTTTGGCATCAGTGGCTTGACAGGTACCGTTAACTTGTAGAACGGTAAAGTGCGTATGTACAGGTGGTTATAAGTGTTTAAAATCGGGTAAAGGTCTTCAGGTTTGATTCAATCCACTGAATAGCATCTTCCAATTTCTATGTTAAATGTGAGAAGCGACTACTTAATGGTCTTTCATGCTGCAACGGATTTGAGCTTTTATGACACTCTTTTGTATCACTCGTAGCTAAGGATGCGCTGTCTACCCATTTACTTCATCCTCACCTACTATTCTTTAAATGTTTTTTAGCGCTGACGCGGTTTTGTTCAATAGAAAGGGTCATATAAACTCTTCTCATGATCATATTCTGCGCTGTTGGTCCCTCCTCCCTCCCCCCCCCTTCAATACTGGAACACCAGTGATGTGTTCTCCTCTTTGACGGCAGTCTATATGACAAATCTCTAAAATACGCTTTTTGTAGGCATGTTAAAAAAATGAAGCCCATCTTATCGTACTTTACTTCCAGACAGTTATATTCAATATGGGAAATGATATTGCTCCATCTCTATGATTCAAGGATTCACTAACACCAGCATAAAATTTGAGCAAAATATCATTTCGGTTTTCTACAACTCCTTTGTGATTAAAACTTGGTGAAAATTCAGTATTTACATTTACAGGATTCATATTCCCAAACACAGGAAAGACTTTCTCGTACAACACTAACACAATGAATTCGACACTTCAATAATCATCCATTTTTGTGCCAATATCATTTGGAACCTTTGTAGATCTCAGCTTCGCCAATCTGTTCTGTACCATCATGCTCTAAAGCTTCAGCTGCTGAAAGTGTTGAGGTGTGTCTAATAATCTGTTGTTAAACTATGTATGTTACATTTTGATTCAAGTTCAAATCCGGAATATTTCAACTCATGACATTGTTCCGAGAATGGGGCCTTTTAAAAGTTGGAGATATGTTGAGTGTGGGGCTGTCCCCTTATATCAACAGTATGACCCAGTATGACATCCAAAAGGCCTTGACAACCTCCTAACTAAGCAATGAATTCAGCCGTTAGTTTCATCATATGACAAGAGCTTCTTCAATTCAGTGTTGAGTTCAAAGCCATTCTCAATTTGCTGACAGATGCTTCAACACCGGGAAAACTGATAGAACCCAATCCAGCTTGTAAATGCTGTGGGCAGAAGAAAAAAGAACCAACAATCTATTGATCAAGACAAAAAAGTATGAGCCATTGCACATTTCTATCATCTTAAGAAGTCTATTATCTTTCTACTGTTGATTGTTCTATATTTCCCCAAAATTATGGAAAGAAGTCTCAATACTTTAGAGCCTTTTTGCTAAATCCATATGCATGTTGACGCATGAGAACATTCAAACAATCCCTTGACTTGCATGTTCATCCAAACACCTCCGCATTTTCATCCAGACATCACCTTTTATATGTTGTGACCATCTTAGAGAAGTTTATCTACTTCAAAGTGTTACTTAATAAATTAAAATGGTGTCTCTCTTTTGATAACTTTCTGATGATATATAACTATAGTCCGTTAAATGCTATAGAATCGTAATATTTGAAATTAAAAATAACGATACCGTTGTGTTTTTCAAGAAAATATTCCAGAGGAAAGTTTCAGAAAAACTCATAAGTAACAAAAATATTTACATCAAAAAATGATTATCATATCTTTAAAATAGTGCCACGATGTATTTTAAACAAGAATATAACCTAGATCACATTGTATATAATGAATTATGGCCTTAATATCTCCACCAATAACCCATTACTTTTTGTGCTGAAGGTGTTATTCACTTTTAATCAAATTGATCATATTGCTAAGTGGTATTTAAGTGCTTGCTTTTGAGGGCAGCATTGTAAATAACATAGATCGGAAGTGGAATAGATATACTTCTGACTCTGGTGAAGTTTCAAGGTGTGATTAATTGTATTTTGTAATTGCATGATCTCGACAATGCTACAGTAGCCCGAATTGTTGATCAAACCAGACATTTTTGCTTTACATAAATTTCGTTGTAAACAAATTAGGAACCAAGAAAGAGATTTAGTTCTACAGCAAACCGTCTTTCTGTGTGGGTGTTTTCATGGCGACTTGATAAATCAACGCAAAATCATCAAGGTTGGTAGAGTTTTCAAAAAAAAAATTATCTGGACGAGACCGGAGTCGAACCGATGACCTCCTGCTTGCAAGGCAGGCGCGCTACCAACTACGCCACTCGCCCGTAACGTTGAAAAATAAATTTCATATGTTAGCTAAGAGCTGTGGAAAAAGTATAGTGCTCTCAAGCCATAGCCAGGTGCCTTCTGCTGGTTTCTCGTCTTTGAACTGAATTCAGCTTCTAGCATCGACAAGGAGATTGAATATCCGAAAGTTCCACGTAGGCAAGCTTTGAATTTGTTTGAAAAATGGTGGTATAAAAACAACTGAATGCGCGTGTTGTGTTTTGTTTTAGCTAACACTGTCGTTGTTGTTTTCTCGAACTTTTAAACAGAAATACTTTTTGGGTTTCAACGTTGTTGATCTCTATCATTCTTTCATCTCACAGCGCTAAAATAGCCCTCTAGCCAACATGTCTGATGAATTACTGTCGATGTTCTTTGATGATGAGTTTGTTCCACATGCTTACTTAGATGCTGTGTATGCTCAGAGTGCTGCGTCAAGTGGTGGTACTAACCTCACCAATCTGAAGTATATCCAACAACTCCAGGAAAGGTCGGCGATTCTTCTAACACACATGGATTACTTCACCAATGAACTGACTAATGAATTGGAGTCCCAAATCTCAAAACTGTACAACTGCAATTCTATCGTCTCTTATTCCTATGACACCAGTGCGAAGGGAAGTACAGATTCTTCAAACAATCTAAAACCAACAACGAGATTGGAGTACTACATTGACTCCTTATCAATATCTATACACTCTTTGAACGACACAATCGCAACAATTAGTGCAAAAGTAAAGGAGAACAAAGCTCAGGAGTCAGATGATTCTTTTAAAGGCATAAAGAAGCTTTTACTGTTGACAAAGGCCAAACAAAATTTACTTGAGGTTCAAAACGCACTTGAGACTATCAAGTCTGTTGTGTCAATAGCTTATGATGAAAACAAGTCCAACAGTAAGAAATCTCGTGTTGCACCTACTGGCTCGAAAAGCAATGATGCATTGACCATTCAAATAACACCGTCAGAGTTACAAGAATCGTTAAATGTTTTGTCTGAAACAATCGTTGAACAACTCAAGAACAGACTAAAAACTGAGGATGAGTTCCAAGTGGATAAGGAGTTGTTGCAAAAAGTTGATGACTTTTGTGATCTCTTACCAGTTTTCAAGAACCTAGGCGAGTTCAACACTGTGTACAGTGTATTTACAAAGACTATAAAGTCAAAGAAAGACGAATACTTGGAAACGAAATCATTAGACGATGAATTGAGTGCAAAGATTCTTAAATAAACAAATATTTACCCAAACCCTGCCCATTCAACAGAAAAACATTGTACATTCTGATCATTATCTGGATCTTGGCTTCCAATTACCCATAATTTCTTCACACCTGTTGCCAATCTACCACCTCCAACCATATTAACCAGGCCAATGTCTTGGTTCCATCCAACACAATTCACTATAAGATGTGCATGAAACCTTAGTGGATCTCCTGGATATGCGATGTACTTACCACCAAACCTTAGACCTGGTGCCAGGTAGTAGCCTGTTGATTTCAAATATGAAAATACCCTATAGGAGAGATTGTCTTTTTGTAAAGTGGACGTGAGCTTCTTCTGTACGATGTCTGATTCTTCATATAACCTTTTGAAGAATTCATAGTTTGGTAACCTTGAAGGGGTGTTATTCACAACAACAGTTAAACCTTGTTCAATTAGTTCCTCATCGTTGCTGCCATCTCTTTTCGTGACCCCAAGCCTATCCAGCTTAGCTTGATGTTCCTGAACCTTCCAACGTCTCTCCTTCTGCCTCGTCTGTTCCAACTCATGCTCGATTAACATGAGATCACTATCCGAGAGATGCTCATATATGTCTCTGATGAAACGGTCATCGGGTATCAACTTTGCATAGCCATGTTCCACTAGCCATAGAGCCTCCTCAGCCATCAATTGTAACGGTACACCTAAGAATAGGTTTTGCTGTGGAGCAGCAGGCAGTGTACCAACGAGTGACCCCACAATGCCCAATCTCCTTACATATTTGATATCATCAATGTTGAACAGTAGAAACGTCTGCCCAGCGACAACGGAGATAGAAATGGGCGAAGCTTGAGTCATGATTATGCCTTTGGTCAACCTTGAAAATCGTCTTGGGGTGTTAGTTGCATCAACCACAGATCCTCTTTGTACTATAAAAGCTTCTGTAGTTTTACCAAGGATATGTATCGATGGTGAAGTAATCAACAGATTGTCAAAGCTCTTGGTATTAGCAATTTTCAAGGTTACAGTATGTGTGTGTGTGTGATAAAAAATTTCAACCTATCGCCCGATGTATATGTATATACTTCCGTTCTTGGATGTAAAAGCGCCCGCGTTATAGACATTGCAGATCGTCTATGGGAGCCGCCACCTAATCGGGGCAAGTGTGTCCTGTTTCTCATACTGAGACACATCTTTGCCTAAACAGAGAAGTAGGTGAACTACATGCAGTTTTTTTTCAAGTTCTTCTTGTCTCCTCCAGCACTGCTTGGTAACACGAAAACACTCTGGTCGTGTGAAACTGTAACACCTTCAGCGTACAAATCATCCACTATGGTTTACATGACAAGACGTTGACGTATCGAAGAATGTCGTACATTGTAGATGATCGACTCTTGACGAAGACTGATCATGTCTTGTTCCGCCATAATAACAATAACAATCACCGTGGGAATAGTGGTGGAATCTTGCTGGGCCTCGGGTAGGGCGCACGCAAGGCCCTCCCCCCTACGCCGCCTTTCCCAGGGAGGGAGCTTCTGCAACTTTTAGGGTTCAAGGTCCCGCGGCAAGTGAAATTACACACAGACAAAGATACATGCATGTACTGCTGCTGTTCCCCTTACACAGCCCACTTTCTCTCACTGGAGGAGGGTGCTTCCTTCTGGTTTTTCTTCAGCCTTTAATGCCATTTTAGATCATGGGAATGGGAGTTTTAAATTCTACTTCAAACATGTACTCAAATTATTTTGGTTTGCTACTTTGGGAAGTCCCTTGATAAGAAAGTATTAAAACAACAGATATTTCCCTTAATTTCATCGCTGGGACAACAACGTTTGCACTTGTCCAACTTCCAACAGAAACCCACATTTGCTGATTTTCTTTACTTATTTCTCTGAAGTGTGTGTGTGTGTGTCGGTCATAACTGTACAAAAGGCAAGGCATTCAGAATCACGCCAGGCTGAGATTTAAACACAATGGCGGAAGCGGCGATTGGTAATATATTGAGAAGATCAACTGCGGAGACACTGACCAGAATACCTACTAAGAGAACAACCAATCCGCTCTGTGACATTACCCTAGATGACCTCGCTGAGATCCACGACCCGAAGTCTATAAAGTTCTTCAAGCAGCGTTTCAGTGGAAGCGCTGCAACGTTCTACAAGACTTTGAAAACAGACTGCAAGAATGGGCTAAGTCCTTCTCTACCCGATGTCGATGCAAGAGTGGAGCAATTTGGTGTTAACAGATTGCCCGAGAAGAAGCCCAAGTCGTTCCTACAACTCGCGTGGCAGGAAATGCACGATAAAGTGTTGATATTACTCTCTGTTGCCGCGGTGGTTTCTCTAGCGTTGGGGTTATACGAATACTTTGGACAACCAGATGAGTACGATGCAGAAGGTAACACAGTTCCAAAAGTTGAATGGGTTGAAGGTGTGGCCATTATTGTTGCTATTGCGATTGTGGTGCTTGTTGGTGCACTAAACAACTACCAAAAAGAGCTCCAGTTTGCCAGATTGAATGCAAAGAAGAGCGATCGTGAAATCATCGTCATCAGAGGAGGCGAGGAACACGTGATTTCGATCTATGACCTCTTGGTTGGAGATATTCTCACTCTACAGACAGGTGATGTCCTGCCTGCGGATGGTGTGCTGGTATCAGGAAGTTGTGAATGTGACGAATCTTCAATCACTGGTGAATCCCATTCTGTACGTAAGATGGCATTGGAACCTGCATTGGTGACTTATAACGAAAAGTTCCCAGAGGGTGAAGCCGATATTGGAACTAAAGGTGTGCCAGATCCTTTCCTCATATCTGGTTCAAGGCTCATTTCCGGTTTAGGAAGAGCAATCATCACAGCTGTGGGTCCAAATTCTATCCATGGACGTACAATGCAATCTTTGAACGTGGAAACTGAACAGACTCCACTTCAAATAAGACTGGACAACTTGGCTGGTGGCATTACCAAATATGGTATTATTGCATCTTTGATCCTTTTCTTTGTCCTTTTCATCAAATTTTGTACAAATCTAAGGAGTGGTCATGAGTATGCAGATCTATCACCCGCACTAAAGGGCTCAAAGTTTGTGGACATCATCATCACTGCTATCACTCTTATTGTTGTTGCAGTACCAGAAGGGTTACCCCTTGCAGTCACCCTGGCTTTAGCCTTTGCCACAACTAGAATGGCGAAGGATGCCAACTTGGTTAGAGTGTTGAGAGCTTGTGAAATTATGGGTGGTGCAACTGCAGTATGTTCAGATAAAACTGGTACTTTGACAGAGAACAGAATGAAAGTGGTCAATGGTAATATTTCCAACAAGGAGTTTGACGATAATTCAACTTCAACAATTGCAAATTCAGATGAACTGGATCTCCCTGCATCTGTTAAAAGAGATGTTTTGACCAACATTGCACTCAATTCAACAGCGTTTGAAAACAAACAATCTGATGCTGATCAAAACCCTGTTGCTAAGCCTACAAAGCATAGGTGGTCAAGGAAGTCGAAACAAAACAGTACATTTGGAAATCCTGAACCTGAACCATTCATCGGTTCTAAAACAGAAACTGCATTGCTCATGTTAGCTGAAAAGTCTTTGGGTATGAAAGGTGATCAAGCTTTACATATATTGAGAACCAACCCATCACTACTGGGAATTGAATCCATTGTACAAATTATCCCCTTTGAGTCTTCAAGAAAATGGGGTGGTATAGTTTGTAAATACCAAGGGGATAACTATAGGCTCTACATCAAAGGTGCTGCTGAAGTGATTTTCGCAAGATGTAACCAAATGAATAAAGAAGGCAAGGTGGTTGATTTAGAATCAATTGACGTTCAGAACTTTTCACAGAAGATTACTGATTATGCAAAAATGGCACTGAGAACTATTACTCTCGCCCATAAGGATTTCAACATTTCTTGCTGGCCTCCCAAGGAACTAACGAAGGATGATAGCTCAGAGGCAGATGCTGATTTGCTTCTTGGTCAGGCCATCACGATCCCTTCAACTCACAGCGGACTCACCTTTGATGGTCTTGTGGGCATCAAAGATCCATTACGTCCTGGTGTTCAAGAAGCTGTGCAACAATGTAAAAGAGCAGGTGTCACTGTTCGCATGGTTACTGGTGATAATGTCATAACTGCGAGAGCTATTGCATTAAATTGTGGTATAGTTCATGAGCAAGATCTGGAGGATGACGATATTTGCATGGAAGGACCTGTTTTCAGAAAACTGTCTTCAACGGAGAAGTCCCGTATTGCTCCAAAACTGAGGGTACTGGCTAGATCATCTCCAGAAGACAAAAGAGTGCTCGTCGAGATCTTGAAGAAACAAGGAGAAGTTGTTGCAGTCACTGGTGATGGTACAAACGATGCTCCTGCTTTGAAGTTAGCTGATGTTGGTTTTTCGATGGGTATTTCCGGTACCGAAGTTGCTAGAGAAGCTTCCGACATCATTCTTATGACTGATGACTTTGCAGCTATTGTTAATGCGATCAAATGGGGTCGTTGTGTCTCAACATCCATTAAGAAGTTCATCCAATTCCAACTTACAGTCAACATCACAGCTGTTGTTCTTACTTTTGTATCTGCTGTGGCATCTTCAGAAGGCAAATCTGTTTTAACTGCTGTCCAGCTTTTATGGGTTAATTTGATTATGGATACTCTGGCTGCTTTAGCACTTGCGACTGATAAACCAGATAACACAATTCTTGATAGAAAACCAGATGGTCGCAAGAGCACTCTTATATCTGTTTCCATGTGGAAGATGATTATTGGCCAATCGAGTTTACAACTTGTTGTTACATTTGTCCTCCATTTTGGTGGTGAGAAGATCTTTTTCGGTGACAAACATGTTACTTCTCACCAACATGAACAATTGGATGCGATGACTTTCAACACATTTGTGTGGTTACAGTATTTCAAGTTGTGGGTTACCCGTAAATTGGATGAAGCTGATGGCATCAGTTCTGTCAGAGCACGTTGTACTGCATTCAACCTGAACTTTTTCCAGGATTTGTTTAGAAATTACTATTTTCTGGCAATTTCAGCTCTTATCGCAGGTATTCAAATCTTGATCATGTTTGTTGGTGGTTCTGCATTTTCCATTGCCAGACAAACAGGTGCAATGTGGGGTACTGCTATTATCTGCGGAATGCTTTCTCTTCCATGGGGTGTGGTTATCCGTATCATCCCTGATGAATGGGTTATTGCTATTTTCCCACAAAAGGCTTTCAACATATTTCTAAGTATTATCACACTGAGTTTCTTGAAACGTTCGAAGAAATCACGGATAGCACTTCATGATTATGACGAGTATTGGTCTGAGGTTCCTGCTTTTAAGAATGTGAAAGACGACATTATGTACGTCCGTGAGGGATCATCGTTCAGTCCAAAATCGTTATATCATAGATGGAGAGGAGATTCGCTATCAAACGACGAGGAAAGCACCGTTGGTGAACATACTCATGCTCTTTCTGCTCTTACCATGGTTCCTACGGTTGTTGGTGGTGCTATTGCTGGTTGGTCTCCCCTGTCAAACAAGGACCCTAACGAGAAAACCGACTGAATAATTATGGGTTGGTACTCGGTCATGATTTATTTAATTTGCACATCTCTAGTATTTAAAATATAAAGTATTTCTGAATTATACAACTTAGATATTCAGCATAGCTAAGTTTCTTCCTCATCGTTCAAACCAGACTGGTCCAATTTACTAGCAAGCTTCTCCATTCTTCTGTTTGCAATCTCCTTTTGCTTACGTTTATGCGAAACGTGAGATTTTTCATGATACATATCATCATCATCATCAACGTCTGATTCACCATTTCCGACTTCTTTAACAAGCTTGAAAGAAGGAGTATACTGTACCATATTTGATAACGAAGAGCTATGGGCAAGCTGGTTATGCAGTCCAACCCCAAACACCCACTTTAGGAGAACAAGTCTAAACAGCGCTACCCATGATTTCACTGCAATGGATCTTGACTTACTCAATCTGACATGGGTTAGTACTTGTCTGGAAGAATCTGGGTAGCTCTTATCCATGATTTCCAATCTCTTAGCCTTATCAGAGTAGTACTCTACGGTGTGCATTGCCTCTCTGAACACAGATCTTGAATCCATACCAGAAGTTTTCTTCGTCACTGACTTAGCGCCACTGATGAGCTCTTTAAACCTTTGTTCAATCAAGTAGGTGTTGTCATAAGGGGCTGGCTCCTCAAATGCTTCACCATCTTCATCTGAGTAGTCATATGTCTCATATGCAAGCGCAATGAGCATTGCCATTGGTCTGTGCATAGGCATGTCAATATCGTAATCGAGGAAATATTCCATCGAAGACTCCAAGAGAGTTTCATATTCTTCGTTTAGAGCAGTGCTGTTCAACAACAGCGTGAATAAACCACCGATACCGTACAACAAAGCGCTGATCACTTCGGTGTTTGTATCAACGTCTGTGCTATATCCCAGAAGTGTGTCTGTTAAGAAGTGCAACTTGTCATCAACTCCAAAAGTTCCAGATCCTTCATAAACGGCAAGCGTCATAACTGCATATGCGTAGATGTATTGTTCTTTGAAAGGGTTTTCCAGATCTTCAGACAAGATCTTGGTCTCCAGGTATGAGAGGAATTCGATAATTTCGTCAGCGAAATCATCACAATGTGCCACAGCAGTGGCTGCAACGTTTCTGATGGCAACCAAACGATCATATGCCTGAGAAACTTTGAAGAGTTGAACCATCTCCGGGAACAAATCTCGACTCGAAGTTGGATTCTTCACGTTCAAAGTGTACAGTTGATTAAGAAGCATCTCACGATCACCAGATGGGATAGGTGTCTTTGGAGCAATCAGCAAGTCAGTCAGCATCTTGACGTTGTGCAAGGGGTACTTCATCTTTTTCTCTTCATCTTCAACTGAATTACTCTTTGAAAACTTCTCCAGCCTATCAGCAATCATCTGGTCCAAATTGTTGAAGTTGATGCAGTACATCGCCAACTCATCGTCGTCTTCATTACCAACCTGTCTCGACTGTGGTCTTGAGCCATGTCTTGAGGATGGTTTGGGTGACTGTAATCTACTATGTGCCATAGTTCTCTTACTTGTTTGTTATACGGAGTAAGACAATTTGAATGAAAGGGGAAATTTCATTATGGAGAAGCTTTATATGGAGAACCGGACGGAACTTTGCGGTGGGTTGATTAATTATGCAGGCGTCACAGGCAAAGCAAAAGACATTTTCGTAATGAAATGAGAATGATAAAGCAGCAACGAATTGAAAATATAAGTGTAAAGAGTGTAAAATGACATGGAGAGAATGTTAAGAGTACTTTAGGATTGATTGGAAGTTGAAAGAGACCAAGTTGAGTGATATTGGATAAATTCATTTTATGTAGGATGTGCTCACTATGAAGCACAAACGACATCAACTGTCATGGTATATGAGGGCTTGGCCGAGTGGTTAAGGCGTCAGATTTAGGCTCTGATATCTACGGATGCGCGAGTTCGAATCTCGTGGTCCTCAATATTTCCATTTTTTTGACTTTTGGGTAGTCCAGCTGAATTGTGGTCCTAATATTGCTATTGATATGCTCAGCCATGATTATTTGAAGTATGTCTTAAAAAACTCCTGATTATTTAACTGGTTCATACCAGTGTGACGTGGTGCCGTTAAAATGAGTGATTGTTCAATAGGTGAGAGTAGACTTGATAGTGATACAAGTTGTAGTGATAGTACTAAATATTTTACACTCTAGTGTCATACCCAGTAGAATATATCGTATATGAGAGATAGACAATGTTAAGCAATTACTAGTCATGTTTGTCTGGTTAATTCTAATTGCGTGTCTCTTTCAGTTATAGACTAAGTACCTTGAAGCTCATACACATCAATGCTGTAGATACTGGTATTTTTCTAATTAAGAAATATTCGCGAAATGTTCAGTCTTATTTTTTTCAATTTTCCGCTCCCCTTCCTATGATATTTACCCTCTTTACCACATTTTCCTGTTTTTTGTTCGTTATTGAACAAATCAGAGTACATATATAACACAGTAATAAAGTCAAGATGGTGAGTGGACAGCCTAAGATGAATGCCAGAGATGGTCTAACACATTTTTTTTTAGCTGAAGCTAAGACAGATGCAACAAAAGAAGAAGGAGCAAATGGAAGGTCAAACCACCTCAACAATAAAGATAACACCAGCACAGCTTCGAATTCAAAAGGACCTTGCAGAAATTCAACTACCAAAGACCATCCAACTGAAATGTGTGGATGATACAAATATGAACTTGGAAGTTGTCATATCACCAGACGAAGGGTTCTATCAACACGGTAAATTCAAATTCAGCATACAAATAGGACAAAATTTCCCCATCGACGCGCCTAAAGTGAAGTGTTTACAAAGAATCTTCCATCCTAACATTGACCTTGAAGGTAACATCTGTCTCAACATCCTTCGAGAGGACTGGTCGCCAGTTCTCAACTTGAATTCGATACTGGTGGGACTGCTGTTCCTATTTCTAGAGCCAAACCCTACAGATCCTTTGAACAAGCAAAGCGCTAGCGTTCTCATGAAGGATAAGGCACTCTTTGCAAGGCAGGTGAGATCCAGCATGAATGGCGGTGTTGTTGGCGATGTGAGATACGATTATGTTCTATGAAACACCCATGTAATTTTAGAGTACAATTCTACAATTTGTAAGCTTGTTAAGAATCCCGCCAAAAAACCTTTGTAATAAACTATTAAACCAAAGAAACCATTCAAAGATTCTCTCAAGCTATGTATAAAAGCCGTAAAAGAATATAAAGCAAAGTCTACCAGAGACTTTCAACCGATTGTATTAAAAAGTGCTTTACAATCTGATGTGTGGACCAGCGGTCTCAACCTCACCCTCAGAGTAGATGGTTGGTCTCTCAGAGGTGGTCTTCTTTGACGAACCAGAGGTTTGTTTTTGTTGTTGTTGTTCCTTTGGAACATCCTTGTTTACCAATCTGAACTGTGATTGTGTGTTGTACATAGCCAAAGTTCTGGAGTTTGGAAGTCTGATACGGGCAGCAGTTGCAACGTTCTTAAGCTTGAGGACGTGTCTGGCGTTCATTATGCTGAATTTGTGTGTTGAATGTTAAATGAATATGAATCTCTCGTAGATTGATGGATATAGAATACTGCACTTGAGAGCTGTTGGAATCTGGGGTATAGGGCCCTTCTTATATATACAACCCCTACGCCATTTCCTTTTCTACGTACGATTTACACAGGAGATTTTTAAAAATTTGACAACCACATTTAATTTGTCATGTCCTTAAGACCGCCCCGGTTGTCCATCGGTTGTTGCGTGGAAGAACTGGTAAAATTTTGTGTTTTTTGTGTGTGTACGTAATTGGGATCCCCGGAGAAGTACGTCATCTGCCCCAGATTCTTGCATAGCTAAGAAGGCTAAGCAAACACACAAAAAAAAACACATAGAAAAAATAATCTTTGAGTCACCAACCGTTGCTCCGGGCCGGGAAATTTTAGAGGTTTTAATTGCTTCCAAACAGAACGAGTTGGGATCCTTCGGCAAAAGCAAATTATGACACAAAAAGGAGAGCAAAAAAAGACCCGAGAATCAGATGTGTATGTCTTTTCAAGTCAATTAGCATTGAAAAACCCTACAGTACACATCGTTGTAGGTGTGAATCGGTCAAAACCCCCGTACAAGGGGGGGGGGTGCTAACAAGGTGAAAATGGATAAAGCCGAGGAGTGTCATATTTTGTTTGCACTACTAACTGGCGGTGATACGGACTGTTTCCATTTCAATGTTCCATGACGTTTTTAATTGCAACGGAAATGAATCGATACAACGAAAAAGAAAAGGTAAGCAAACTCACAACACACAATTCATACAAGCACCGGAAAAATAAGCCAATCAACACCAAAGACGTTAATTCCTATAGCCCATGAGGTACCCCTATGTGACATTTTGTAGCGTCTGTACGCCACAAAGTCTAAAACAGGCCACGGGTCTTTCGATCAACTTTATTTCATCTGTTCTGTGGTTTCAGTCGACTCACTAAAAGCTCCCGGTAGGTTTTGGAGCATGTGACGTGTGTATGACTGCCGCAACAGCCGTTGCAGTGTGCACGCCATTATGGAGGTAGGTAAGTTGAGTCGATTCCAGTGGTTCACAATCACACCACACCCGTTATAAGAGCTATTTGTAGCTTACGATTTTTCAGCGCTTGCTAGTGGAGCTCTATCAGCCGTCGATATCGATACTTCTCTGTTGTGTTGAACCAAAAAGGATCTGTCTACCCCGGACATTCGCGTAGAGGTGTTGACGTCACACATTACACACTACACACTACACACTACACACACTAGAAGTTTCTTGTCATTTCAAGCGTATCCCTGTTACACACAGCCAATCTCTTCAAATCGAGTCTGGCCCATGCCACTGTGAAATCTAAGATTGAAAGGCACGATGATTGGCGTTTCGCACAGCTGGGCAGCACGTACTTCGTAGAGCTAAGACAATTGAGTCATGATGACTCAAACAAGCCAAGTGTTCTCCTCTTCTTCTCTCTTCTTCCACCAAAACTAAGAGATAAGAAACATATGACAGTGACATTAGGAATCGCGTTACGTATCGTTATACCTAAAACGTACGAGTCGTCGCCATACTTATCACGATGATAGGTGCTCATGGCATCCAAAGGCCGATGTCTTGTTGCGTATTATAGCTCTATAAAGAAATTTCAGAACCTTCAGGTGCGCAGAGTGTGCTTAACATATCGCAAGGGCTTTGAATACACTTAGCGTGATAATATCTCTCGAACTGATCAAACCCCTGAAAAACGTTTTGAGGAATGAAAAAACAAAACCTGGAAACCAAACAAGAATAAAGGCGCCATGGTTTGTTGTGTTTTGACCCTCCTAAGAACAAATACAGAGATCGCTTCATCTGAGCCAAAGTCTTAAGAGAAGCTGAAGATGATCTCTGCTTAATAACGTCCCCCACGTTAAAAACTAATGCCGCGAATTCTTGCAACATTGGGCGTTTTTCCCTCCCCCGAAGGCTGTTTGTGGTGAAAAAAAAACAGTGGATAGTCCAACAACTTCATTGGGAAAAGATGATCACAGGACGGGGAAGTTCACCAGTGATTTCAATCCTAGTGAACGAAGAAAAGACTTTGGGATATACTCTTCAGGTTTCAGGCCAATTCTTTACGTTATATAACAGTTAGAAAGAAGAGACAATGGCTGATTATTCTACTACAGCGGATGCATTCAGATCGATGCTCAGACAAGACTCTACAGCGTCTTTATTGGCGGGAGGAGCAGCGAGGCATCGTGTCGAGAACTGTTATTGCTCCTGTTGAAAGAGCAAAGATTCTGTTTCAATTACAAGGACCAGGAAAGGCCAATTATCAGGGAATGTTCCCAACAATTGTAAAGATGTACAGAGAAGAAGGTGTAAAAGGTTTGTTCCGTGGGAATGGATTAAACTGTGTTCGAATCTTCCCCTATTCTGCAGTACAGTTTTTTGTTTATCAGAGGATTAAGTTCATGCTTCTGAAACCAGGCGAAGTGGATTTGAACAACTTTCAAAGACTTTTTGCCGGATTCATTGGAGGAATTGCAAGTGTCTTTGCAACTTACCCACTCGATCTTGTAAGAACGAGGTTAAGTATACAAACGGCAAATTTGGCCAAACTTTCAGAATCCAAGGTGCACGCTGGTGAAAAACCACCTGGTGTAATGGAGCTCTTGGGGAAGATTTATAAAACAGAAGGTGGAATATTAGGCTTGTACAGAGGTGTCTATCCAACCACTCTGGGTGTCGCACCTTATGTCGCTATAAATTTTGCCGTTTACGAGCAGTTAAAAGAATTTGTTCCGGAAGATTCCAACCCTCTTATCAAGTTGCTCCTAGGTGCTACTGCTGGAGGTATTGCTCAAACCATGACATACCCTTTTGACCTTTTACGGAGAAGATTTCAAGTGTTAACCATGGGTGGGCATGAGAGTGAATTGGGATTCAAGTACACATCCGTTTGGAATGCCCTCGAGACAATTGTCAAAACAGAAGGATTTGCAGGCCTATACAAAGGCCTCGTAGCGAATCTCTTTAAAGTGGTCCCTTCAATGGCTGTGTCATGGCTAACCTATGATGTTATCAAAGACTGGATGGTGAAGCTATAGAGATCCTACCCAGTTAGATGAAAATCAAAGGTTACCCTACTGTAAATATCACCCATACTGACATATATCATGCGAAACTTCCTGTTTGGGAAGTCAACCCTTGTAGCCAACCAAAAGTTTTGTAAATGCTTCCAATTTCGCGATTTTTAGTTAGTTCGAACTGCTGTTTTTGTGGTTTTCTTGCCAGTTTTGTTCTTCATTTTCGCGCCGAAAATCGTAAGGTGATTCGATGAGGGAGAGGGAGGGAAAGTGAAGGAAAAAAAACGTAACAATGAAACCAACCAAACACACTTTAAACGAAACTACTCTTTCAGTTTTAATCTGTAACTAAAGCAATCCAAAGAAAAAGATGAGACCTTCCCAATACTTGTTCAACGCTGCTAAGAAGTCTGGTGTTGCCATTCCACTTGAATTGACCCCATTGTTTGTGGTTATGGGTGTCGCTGTTTCCTCTGCTACTTTCTTCACTTACAAGAAGTTTGCTCATGACAAATCTTTGAGATTGTCCAGAAACCCAGTCCAATCTGCTGCTACTCCTGACTTGTTGGAGTCTGAGTCACAAGCTGAGTCACAAGCTGAGGCTCCAGCTCCAGCTCCAGTTGCTGAGCCAGTTGCTGAGCCAGTTGCTGAGCCAGTTGCTGAAAAGTCTGAGTAAAAGGATCAGTGTTCCTTTTTTATTTCGTAATAGAGGCGATAAGGGCGGAGGATTGAGAGACAGTACACTTAGTTGTGATGTATTCACTCTTTTGTTGATATCTCTAGTATCTTCATCGGCTTAGTTGTCATTTTACAACAATTTTATTATTATCAAGTTCATATTCACGAGGGTTTGTATTGAGGTTTTTATTTCCTTCTCAACGGTTATGGATTGACAAGATTGATAAAGTGGAAACTACTTATGGAGAAGAGGGAGGTTGAACATGGAAGGGGAATCGTTATGACAGACCCTTTACTAAATTTTTTAGCATTTATATGGTTATTTATTTTTTTTTTCTTTGCTTTTTTTCTCCTTGTTGATATTTGATCTATGGAATAAATGTTGATACTGGTGAAATATACAGTGATGTAGTGGTTTAATGTCCTAGAGCTATGTGTCTGAGTATAAAGTGCCCATGGCCAGTTTTGTCTTGATATGTACATGATACAAGAGTCCTTTTGTTTACTCTTTCAGCGTTGTATAGTAGTCTGTAACGTCTTCTAGGTCGTCAAGCGTTTGAACAAACTTGTCGTATTTTTCTTTAACAAGTTCATCAGAGATTTCAACAATGGCATCGTCCTTTGGGAGATAAGCAATGCCAACTTCTTTGATTGTGTAATCTTTCTTCAACTCAGATGCGATTCTCCCAGTTTCGCTGGCTTCTGTGATGACTTCAAAGTTCATCCGATCTTCACCTTCAACTTCTTCAATGTCATCAGCTCCGAGATCGACTATCTTCTCAAAAACCGTGTCGAAATCATCCTCGTTTGGATCGATAACGATATAACCCTTTCTGTCGAATTGGAACAGTGTTGGTGATAAGTTCCCACCGTATTTGGAGAATGCCGCTCTAACATCGCTAAAAGTTCTCTTCTTGTTATCGGTCAATGTCTCAACGACAAATGACACGTTTCCTGGACCAACACCTTCATAAACGGCGGTTTCAACATTCTCCTTCGCAGCATCGGAACCAAGACCAGCGCCTCTTCTTATGGCATTTTCAATCACTTTCTTCACAACATTGGCCTTTGATGCAGCCTCCATCGCTGCGGAGAGTCTAACGTTCTTTGAAGGGTCAGGACCACCAACTATCTCATGTCAGCATACATATCAACGATATTCCCAAAAATCAAATACAAAATTAACAAAACACTTACGCTTCGCAGCGACTGCGATGGCCTTTGCAAACTTGTTGGCGATCTTGTTCTTCTGTGCATCGTTTCTAGCCTTGTCATGTCTGATATTTGCCCATTTCGAATGTCCTGCAAGAGAGCAAGCAGTAGTGGAAAATGTTCTAACCGACTGTCTGTTAAAGGATCTCACAAGCATTGGATATAGATACAAAGTTAATACCGTGATCTTCTCTTGTACATGTTGATCCTCTAAAATTTCTATGCGTATTTCTGCCCCCACTCTGTCTTTGTTCTGTTTTTTGTTAGCCACACGGTGTAAGTGTTACCCTACTTTAGATCTCTTCCTCTCAGTTCCGAGGGTCCTGCGTACGAGCAGCCAAAATTAGCCAGGAGCGCACTCTTTTCCCAAACAACGGTGGTGAGGTCTCTATTAACAAGGAAAGAAAGAGCAAGAAAGAGAGAGGCTACCGTTAAGATGGCAGACTCTATAAAGCACAGAACGCTCATTGCAGTTATTGGAGATGAAGACACCATTACAGGCATGCTTCTTGCTGGAATTGGTCAAGTTGACGATTCTTCTTCGGAGAAGAACTTTTACGTTGTTGAAGGTAAAACCACAGATGAACAGATTGATAAGGCATTTGACGATTACGTTGAAAAAAGGGATGACATTGCAATTCTCTTGATCAATCAACATATTGCAGAGAGAATTAGATTCAGGGTAGATAATTTCACCAATGCATTTCCAGCAATTTTGGAGATACCTTCAAAGGAACACCCATATGACCCTGAAAAGGATTCCGTGCTTAGAAGGGTAAGAAGACTCTTTGGAGAATAATGAATACACACAGATAACCACAATGGAAAGTAATTTAATGTCAATTTGTTTTAATAGTAGAACAATCATTAGTGCTTTTTTTCAATGCAGGACATAGAGTGATTTACGATTTTGAAGTGTAGTTAAATGTTTGTAGTTATACAGTACAGGGCTATCATTTCTTGCCCTTTTTCTTATTCTTGTTCTTCTTTTTTGAATTATTCGAGCTTGCTGTTGGTTTAGTCACACTGTTTTGTACTTGTGCTTCAGATTTATCTGCTTCACCATTTTGCTCTTCTTCTTGTTCTTCTTCATTTGCGTTAGAGTTAATATCAACATCGTCAAACTTATCATCTTGTGTTTCTTCCTCTGTAGGCTTATCATCTGTTACCTGTGTGGCTTCAGTTGGGTCAGCTGTAGTATCTACCGATTCAGATACAGTGGCTTCAGTAGTTTCACTAACATTGACAGGTTCATCACTTACGTCAACTGCCTCGTTCACGGTTTTAGAAGAGTCCACAGGTTCAGCAGTTTCTGTTAGCTCATGAACCGTCTTAGCTTCAGGAGATGTATCAATGGCATCGGTGGTATTGGTACTCTCAGCAGGTTCAGCAGGTTCAGCAGGTTCAGCAGGTTCAGCAGGTTCAGCAGGTTCAGCAGGTTCAGCAGTCTTTTCACTGGCCTCAACAGATTTACCATTGGACTCATCAACATCTCCATCCACTGGTTGAGATGCTTCTTCAGTTGGTTTAACAGACCCATCGTTTTCCTCCACAGTGGCCTCCTCCTCAGCAGACTGTACAACTTCATCAATTTCAGATTCAACAGGCAAGGCAACGTGCTCAATAGATCCTTGTTCTAAAGCCTCTGTCTGATGAGTCTGTCCATCTGTTAGTACATGCGTCTCTTCTCCTTGTGCCGTTGAATCAACAGTTTCAGTTGGTTCAGCACTAGTGCTTGTAGATGTGTGTCCGGTAGTTGATTTATAAGTTTCTAGGAACCTTGGATCAGCGTTCAAGTAAAAGTTTCTAACACCAACGATTCTTCTCTCAGTTTCACACGCTTTCAACCATTCTGGTCTAACCACAGGAATGTTTGAATCAGTAGCCTTTTGCCATTGTTCACCCAATCCCACAGTTGTGACGAAATGTGTAGTGTCAACTTTCACCTCGGTTTGTACAGACTTGGCTCCAATGGTCTTCAACGAATGCTCAATGTCTTCACGTGTAATTCCTTCCTTTGGATCAAGTTGACCGATACATACGGTTATACCGCTCAAATCTGTCATCTTATGGGTCTGAACTTCAAGGTGTTCACTCTCATAGACACCAGCAGTAGTGGAAAGCCTCAAATGGAACTCATAACCAGCATCGATCTGTAAACCAGACAACTTTGTAGTAGTGGTAACCAATGGATTTGGAATTTGTCCCAATCTGGACCCATTCTTATACAAGCTGAGCGACTTGATTGAAGCCGACCCCAAGTCAACAGGATCCCATTCCAACACGGCGCTTGTCTGGGTGACGTTCTTCAACTTCAACACTGGAGCCTTTGGCTCATGGGTACCAAACAATTCCAAAATTTTATCCTGAGTCTCTTGAAATATCCGTTTCTCTTCCTTCTCCTGTTCAAGGTCTTGTTCACATTTGATGGTAACAACAGAGCCTGCGTTAACGCCATCTGGAAGTAAAATCGTTGGAAATTCAATCAGATGATGATCCTTCGTGAGCAATAGAGCAAGGGAAGCATCCAGCTTTCCCACAGTAAGAGAGACCTCAACCATTGGATGTGTTATATACCGTGTTTGCCAAATGAAAACCTTTGTTTTGAAAAGATGTAGTGATGTTTAAAAGACAATTTTCCCACCCGCAACCCCTTCTCTCTCTCCGGTGTTGAAAAACACAAATAAAATCGCGCTGTCTTTCTACACAACGCTTAGCTCAGTGAGACAAGATGGTTAAGACTTCTACTGCTATTTGATAACTCTGAAGTATTTTATGGATATAAAATGGCATTAAAATGTCGTAAAGAGAATGGTGTATATGTTTATAGGATGTAATGCTAGAAAAGTGTAAGAGACATCTCATACAAAATCAGCCAAAACCTTTGCAACGACAGATACAAAGATATCAACGTGTTTCTTCTCAAAGGTCAAAGTTGGTCTCAATCTGACAGAGACTTCGGCACAACCACCACAGTTGACACCGTTCTGTTTCAATCTGTAGAGGAATTCGTTTCTCTTCTCTGCGGATTCCAAATCCCAAGCGATGAAAGTTGCTCTACCCTTACCTCTCAAGTTTTGCAAGTGACGAGGGTATTGGGCCTGCAATTCCTCCAATTTACCGTACAAGTAATCACCAACTTCCTTAGCCTTTGAGACCAAGTCGTTATCCACAATCTCCTTGGCAATGGCACCAGCAAGGATCATTCTTGCTGGATCACCACACCAGGTGTTGAACTGTCTGTATGGTGCAGCTGGGATGAACTCAGGGTTGTGGAACCAGTAACCAGCAGATTGGAACTTCTTGGAGAAAGTGACCAAATCTGGTGGAGGAGTGATGTTGAAGTGCTCATGGGCCCAGAATGATCCTGTAGCACCAACACCGGTTTGAACCTCATCGACAATGAACACAACACCGTGCTTCAAAGTGATATCTCTCAAACCTTGGAAGAACTCTGCAGATGCGTGGTTGTCACCACCTTCGGATTGAACTGGCTCAATGATCAAAGCAGCGACAGGAACTTGCCATGTCTTGATGATGTTCTCAACAATCTCCAAACAACGAGCATCCTCAGCCTTGTTGTACTCAACATTGGCCTCCAATGGATACTTGTAAGCTGGGAATTCAGCCTTTGGCCACTTGAAAGATGGCAAATCAATCTTGTGAACTGGCTTGGAAGCAGTGACAGAGGCAGATGCAAACAAACGACCGTGGAAGGCTCTCTTGAATGAGATAACAGCCAAATCTGGGGAACCTGGAGCCTGGTTCTTCATGGTTGATTCGTTCTCCTCGGCAGTCCATGCGGTGTTGTAACCTCTCTTTTGGCCTTGGAACCACATAAAGGCGGCCTTGAATGCCAACTCGTTGGCATCAGCTCCGGACAAACCAGACCAAATGTGATCCTGACCCTTTGGTGCAACCTTGAGCAAGTTCTTGAGAATTCCTTCCAAGTCGTTACCTGGGAAGTTACCCAAGGCAGGTCTCTCAACAATGGCTCTAATCATCTCTGGGGACTTAGCTGCCTCAATCAAAGCCGGGTTGTTGTAACCTAATGCAATGGATGCGATTTGTGCATACAAATCCAAATAAACGTTACCATCGACATCCGCGATATAGTTACCGTTGGACTTCTCATAGTCGGCAACAAAGTAAACCGGTCTGGAATCGAAAACCTTGCCCAATGATTCGATAGCCTTCTTGGACTCTGGGCCTGGGATCTGTGTTACCTTGACAACTGGTTGTTCAGGTTCGTTTGGATAGTACTTAGCAGCAACTGACATTGTATTCAACTTGGATAGTACCTATGGAAGATAACAGATTATCAATATCAAGGGGACAAATCTAGGAGTTTATATAGTTTCACATTCTAAGAATGGCCCCCCTCCGTGAATTCCATCGTGATTGTGTTCATAGTTTATGGTTCTAAATCTTAGCGGCATTGACACTGATTAGGCCATTTCCCGCGCGCGCGTCCACCGTCCCACTGTCCCGATGAGGCAATTGTGCACTTAGCGACTTGGCGGGTATTTGAGAGCGAGATGCCGCAGAGGTTTTCATTTGCGTTTTCTTTCAAAGGTGACACAAAAAAAGAGTGGGAAATCTAGTACGAGGAAGAGGCGCTAAAGCGGTGATGAGCCTTAGATGTTGGAAATTACGTGGAGCGATTGGTTTAAAATTCAACAGATATGGGCGTTATTTCCCAATCAGTAAGATAGTTTATATACAGTAGAATCAAACAAATGTGGAATTCCTCTTCCATGGTCAAAGAGAAAGACAAAGGATCCTCCTCCAAAAGGGGGATGAGGAGGGAAGGGAATGGAATCCACGATATAGAACAAATTAACCAGTACAGGAAAACAAAACAAAACAACAGCGGAAGAACATAAAACCGGATCATCATCATCTCATTTACTTTTGAAACTTCATGGACAAACGTCGTCTTCGGACCACTGGTCTTTATCGTACCTCTCGTATAAATAACGGGATTGGTGGCCGTTGAGATCGACAAAGTCAACTTTATCAACGAGCAACATCACCAGCGAAAAGTTCTTCTTACCTTCTTCTTCATGTGATCCATCAACTCCTCTTGAGATCGAATCCAACAGTTTCTGCTTGTCCTCCGTGATCTTTGAGCCAGGCTCAGGTTTTCTGAAACTGGATTTTAGCTTTGTCGACAGTGATGACCACTTTGACTCCAACTCCTGTTTCCATTCGTCTTCAGTTGGCCTTTGAGGTCCATCTCCATTCATTTGTTGGTGTGCAATGGAATCCAAATCTGTATGAGAGGAGTACTGCTTGATGAACTGTGGTGACACCAGGGGATAATCACCGAGCTTTTCATTGATACAGTTCAAACTGTCAAACCTTAGACCTGCAGCACGACCGCTCAGTCTAAATTGAACATTTGACTGTGGAAACCAAAAACATGCTTCAAACTTGGAGTTATGATCCACATGCTCCCATTTCTCCATTCTAACATCGGTGGTGAACGTCAAGATGTTTGTCTTTTTATCATCGAATAAGAATCCTCTATAGATACAAGTACGCACTTTTGGTGCGCCTGTCGAATCAACCGTTGCAAATGAAAAAGTGACAAACGGACTAGTTTCCAAATGTCTCGATACTGCTTGGACAAAAGCTGGTACCCATGGAGCCATTAACTGCATGTCTTCTATGTCTCTTGTCTTTTATTGTTGCAATCTGGAAAGCCCACCGTGTGTGTATATGTTATATGGATATGATGCTTCTTCTTGATCTATAGTTTATGCTGTGAGAGAGCGTTTAAACCACACTGGACAAAAAACTCGTGGAAAGAAGAAACAAAAGTGTACGTTGTGTAAGGTGCGTGGAATTTGAAGTCAAGTGTGTTGTTGTTGCACCGAGAAAAAAAGGGAATGCAAAGAAGGAATGGAGAGATCACCTAATGATTGATCTTAAAATGATACCAAATGGACAAAGTCTTCTACTTTAACTCCGATAGAAGGCACGATTAAAAGGTCAAAAGACAAATCTCGTCGAGTTGAAAAAAAAAGTGAAGAAGGAACTTCGACAAAAGAGCAAAAAAGCTTTTAAAATTAATGATCTTTGAATGTGTGTTGTTTTTTCGTCGAAACACCTGACTCTTTTTGTTGAAAACTGACAAAAAGGCCCACAAGAAAAAACAAGCGGAAAAAGGGGAGCAGAGAAGTGAAGAGGGGAGAAAAAAAACAAGCGACCACGAGCGGAACAGAAAAGTAGGAGAGGCAAAAACTTAGACAGCATCTTTGGTGGCTGCAGCGCTTATGACAAACTTGCCTTTTCTCTCTCCCGATATAGAAGACAGCAAAAAGGCGCATTCTCCCTTTGGGAGTTAGCCGGGTGCTTTTTGTTACTGAGAGGACAAAGTGGACAGAGGGCGCTTTAGCTAGCCGACAGGAATTAAGAAGACGCAGTTGCGACATCAGGAGCTTGTTCCTCCACACGTGGGAGCGGGCCAGGCAGTTGTCCGCTTAATGGATTAATTGATCATAGCTACCTATGTAAAAAAATCTACTGCTGAACACTGAGCGCACCACTAGTTTATTTGGTGAATATCGAAACCACTATTTAAGTACCAGTGCAAGAGGAGCTGGAAAGTTATCCACTTGACATTCTGCAGATGATGTACTATTTGTTTCCTTCTTTGACAGCGGTACTTTAAGTCGATTGCACCCTAAATCAAAAGGGACGCTGGTGGAGGTTTGGATAAACTGATCCCTCAATCTGTGTGATACTGGTTTTTTGTTTTTCCTTGCGCTCGCTTCTCACAAATTCTCGGCAGAATAGTTGAAATTTGTCTCACAAATTTAATGCTCATTCGGCACATGAGTACTTTCACGTAATGTCCTCAAGCTGAAAGTATAATGTTTGCACGAGTTTTGAGACCATCATTAATCAGCAATGCAAGGGCATTTTCAGTGTCGCCTTCACTTCTTAAAGCTGCTGGTCCTAAATGTAAGCATTTGATCTATCTGAACCATCAACATTGTGCGTGATTTACTGACATATACTTTAAAAATAAAACAGTAGTATCGCCTGCGTTAGTTCAATTGAAGGTTGGTTTCATTAAACAATGCGATCGCCATCCCGATGCTGATAAGCTTTACGTGTCGCAGATTCTTAGTGATGATACGGATAAACCAATCACCGTTTGTAGCGGCTTGGTGGACTTCATACCGCAGGATCAGTTGCAAGGTTCAAGAGTTGTTCTGGTTATGAACCTGAAGCCTGTTAACATGAGAGGTGTCAAGTCGCAAGCGATGTTACTCGCTGCGGAAAAATTAGATAGTGAAGGACAATTGCAAACGGTGGAACTTGTCGAACCCCCTCTCAATTCTCCTGTGGGTCAGACTTTATCGTTCAAGGGATTTGAAGTTGATCTCGATGCAGAGCCGCAGAGATTGAATGCAAAGAACTGGACCAAGATCCAGACCAAGTTGTTCACAAATGCTCATGGTCATGTCGTATATAAAGACCAAGATGGCGTGGAACATGTGCTTGTTCCACAAGATGGTAATGATCAATCTGAGCCTTGCTCTGTTAAGTCAGCCTTCAACTCACAAGTGCGCTGACGATGGTGTACTTTTACAGTTGTATTACCCACATGTATATAATTATAGTCATCACACTTGTTGAAGTGCGTATAAATTAGATAAAGCATTGCATTATTATGGAATTATAGCATGTATAATCAGTCTCCTTGAACCTCAATTGGTGTAGGCATATTAATGGACAAGGAACTCAAGACACGTAGATAGGTGGTGATTATTGATCAGATGATGGTGCTTCTTGATAGATGTGGATAGAGATGATTGAAACAAATAACAAAGACGAGAACAAGAACAAAATATTAAGAAAACTGGTAAAAACAAAAAAATGCAGAACAAAATGTGTATAGCGAAGTCAAAAGTGACCAACAAAGCGGTAATACAACGGTTAAATAGGCCTTACATTTGTTGGTAAAAACCCATCTGTTGATGCTGTAAGGGTTGTTGTTGTGAGAATTGTACCTGGAATCCGGGAGTTCCTTCAAGTTGCTGTTGAGGAACAAATGAAATGACATTGTTCAAATTACCAGATTTGTAATTATGATCCATAGGACGATTACTAGTGTAACCGTATTGTGGAATGTCAAATTCACCAAAGTTTTGAGAAGTGGAGCTGAAAGGGAAAGGTTGTGATGCTGATGAGAACTTGTTATTCATAGCTATCATGTTGATGTTATTAATATTGGAGAAATCTTGCCCCATATCACCAATGTTGAAGCTGAGGGAATGTGTACTGGAAGTACTTGTGGTTGGAGTTTGAGCACGAATCAAATCCTGTTCAGAGTATCCAAGTTCTTTTAACAACATAATCTTGTCAAACTTCACTTTAACCATTGTCACACGAGGTAAGCCCATTAGATGGGCAAGTTTCCGATATCTGTCACTTCCATCGTCCCACTTCTTGACTAGACTGGTTAGCAACAGTGTGATCAATCTACTCTCTTGAATCTGCTCTTCCAGTCCATTATCAGCATGGAATATGATATGGTTCAACAATCCAATTGATATTGCGTGTAATTCCAGATCATGGTTACTCACTTCTGTAATGAATTTAAGCAGGAGATAAAATGCAAAACTTCCATACAACTGGAATAAATCTTGGAAGATTTCAAACACTTTCAACTTCAGAATCTTTGCTGCAGAAGTATATTCAAGGTTGAACCCACCAGAATGTTTCAACTCGGTAGACACAATCAATAAAGTGAATAGCGATGTGAAACATAGTTTCATTGCTTCATCCATACAGCGATAACTCAAGCCAATGTGCTTGCCGTCAAAATTAACCTTCAAATTTAGGTCATCTTTTGCCACGACATACTGCTGGAGAATTTTCCTTTGAATAGAAAGACAGAGTAACGAACTATTAATTAGCCTGTAAACGTTATTGGCGTTAATCTGTGAAGTTGGAATACCGTCTAAATGGATATCTGTAAAATTTGATCTTGGTAACGGCGCAAACCTTTTCAAGTTCATATAGTCCATAAAAGTTTGGGGTAATTGTTTGTTTGGATTGACAAATTGTAGGATTGATTTGTTGATAATGAAGTTCGAGTAAAGGAATAAAGAGTCGATCGAAAAGATGGCGCCATACTCAGATACAACGTGATGGTCTTCAACCAATTCAAAATGTGAATTGATAGATGAGAGTGATTTTTCTAGCAAAATTGCCATTTGAAAATCCTGAATGAAGTCAATTTTGTAGTTGTGATCGATTAGTTCAAATATGACTTTGTATCTTGCGTATATGGATTCATCTAATGCACCCAAGAATTCAGTATTCATGATTCTTGACATCAATTTGGTATTTAGCATAGGGCTGTTCAGGTTCAAAGTCGATGAGGTCTTGAAAATGATATACTTGACAACATCACCAAAGGGTCCTTGATCCAAATCTAGCAATAAATCAGAAACATCTAGGACATCAGTCAACAACAGCATCAATTCACAAGATAGATCACTGTTTAGTAATGTTATCAAGCTTGAAAGCAATGAGGATATATCTGTTGCGGTGTTTTCCGATGCAAAGGCATCGGCTTTCAACGACTTGAGAGATAACAATGCCGAATAAATTGGGGAAACTTGCTTTGAACATCCCAACAATATCTCATTTGGTAGATATGGGAAAATATGGTCAATAACATCGGGAGTCATTTCTAATTCCTTCAAAAGATGGATCTTGTTAAGTATTGTTATTGGTCCTGGTGCACGTTTAATATCGTGTACAGTGGTGGTTGGTAACTGTAAAGTTCTTTCCCATAGCCTGTTGAACACTTCAAATACATCCATATTGGTCGAAGAATTGACAGAGAACATCTTAACAATGTTTTCCAGAAGTTTACCAATGGTTAGGTGATAAATGAACAACAATGCAAGAATTTTTGTCAAAGTATCGCTCTTGTCGTATTTCATCTTGAAAGAGAACGAAACAGTAATAAGTAACGGACTTATCAAGGAGAGATTTGATAATAAGTTCGAGTGTAAGCCTCCTAAGTCTTTTAGGATGTCTAAGATCTTTAGGTAAACCTTCAAGATCGTGTCGATGATATTCAGTGTCATTTCTGATTTGATCAATTCGTTGATCTTATCATTTGCACAGAGCAACGAAACAACGCGGATAAATTGACGCGTATCTTCACCGACGAGGCATGACTCGTCGAGAGTTGAAAGCCATGGACCAACTTTTCTTAACAGTGGCACAACTTCTTCGTCATAGTTTTTTGAATTGCTCAGTGATTTTATCTCGTTCAACACCCGTACGAGAGCGGCATCATCGTCACCTTGGGAATCTGGGTCAATAAGACAGATATTGCCTCCAAGATCTGTAGATAGCTTTACAACCATTGTCCCAGATGAGATATCCATCTGTGACATCTTGTCTTCAAGCGGTATGCTCATCCCAAGTATCTTTTAAAGTAGCGGGGGTAGCCTCTCTTGCTTATGCGTCTCTTTGATCAACCCTAAATAAGCCGTGATCTGTTAACAATGGGGAAGTGAAAAGTTTCAAAACACAATGACTCTACGTGTTCAGCTGATGATGTTACACTCGATATTGATATCAGTCACCTTTTTCAACTGTATTAAAAACAATTTGACAAAACAAATAATAGGTTTAGGTGTTAATTTGCTAATTAAAAGTGATCAAAACAGCAACTTTTTTTTCTTATTGTTGTTGTCCTTTCAGCGAGGGTAAAAAAATACGTCATGGACCTTTTGAAAGTTTAGCGAAAATGGACTAGTCCATCCACTCGCGGTAGTCAAAGACTTGACAATAGAGAGTGACCCATGCTCCTCCTAAAAAAACTATTGCCCTTTTGTGCTCTGGTCACGGAATGGTACATTTTAACGAACGGATGTGACCAGAGAATTATAATCACAGAATTATAACCACAGGATAATAATCACAGGATAGTAATCACGGGTGAATAATCAAGAGCATCAATACAACCAATGCATATTTGCGATCATTTTACCTTGCTGGTATGCATTGGTGTATGGATGTTTTGTGCTATATTGTATTTTAACATGTGTGGACCCAAACTATAATTACGCCCCCTGGTATTAATCACCCCATTATTACGGTTATAAAGGTAATCCAACCCCTTTTACTTTCTAGTTTATCCAAAGATAACCACGTATTGTTCATACTGTTTTTAAACAAATTAAATGTCGTTTAAACCTGCACTTTTGGTCATTGATATCCAACACGATTTCCTTCCGGGTGGTTCTTTAGCAGTTGTTAATGGTGACGATATCATCCCTGGAGTGCTAGAGCTGTTGGATTTCAACAAGTACAACTGGAAATCTGTCGTATTCAGCCAAGATTGGCACCCAAGGGACCATACTTCTTTTGCTTCGAACCACGCAAACGTCAAACCTTTCGAAAAGGTGTTATTCACATCGACAAAGGACCCCAAGGTTACCTCTGAGGAGACGGTTTGGCCAGACCACTGTGTTCAACATTCACACGGGGCAAACTTCCCTGATGAGTTGATCACAGCTTATAAGAAAATCCCGGTGGAGAAGACCATCATTCAAAAGGGTCATCTCCAAGACCGTGATTACTATAGCGCGTTTAACGACATCTGGGATGATGATCACACAGAGCTGGGTCCTTTTTTAAAATCACAGGGAATTACACATGTTTTCGTAGTGGGACTAGCATACGATTACTGTGTAAAGTTTACCTCTGCGTCCAGCGCCAAATTGGGATTTAAGACTTATGTCATCAAACCTTTAGCAAAGGCCATTGAGCTGGACAAGCTTGATCAAACAGATGCTTACTACAGAGATCACGGTGTGACCATCATTGAATCGTTAGATGACGATATTTTAAAGGCTGTGAAGAAGTGAATCTCGTAGTTTCACGTCGAATATAATCAGGGTATTATGGATAAGGGAAATGCCGTATTATTATATATACTGAATATCTAATAAGATTGTCATTAAGTAAGAATTAGTAAATTGTGATTGCCACTCTCTGTCCGGACTTACTAAGATATTTTGATCCCCGTAAGGTCCAAAGCCGAGCCCCGTGTTTTGAGAAGCTTGGTCCGAGCAACCTCGAAACCCGCCTATATAACAGCGGGAGGACCCATTTGAACCAGATAATTGAGTGAGAGTGATTCAAGTTATCAAGCAGTTTAAGCAATGTCACAACCAGTGAGTTTACTGCACAGTTGAAATGTAAAAGACGTCAATTCACTAACTGAGTCTCCCTTCATAGATTAAGCAAGGAATTAAAATCCTGGAATTTGCAGGCAAGGATGGTGCCTTCAAGAGAAGGGCATCCACATTCAGGAACGTTGTTTCTTCCAATCCTGGATCTCAATTCATACCAGAAGCTGGAAGATACCATGTGTATGTCAGTCTTGCCTGTCCATGGGCTCACCGTGTGTTGATTTACTTACAGACAAAAGGTCTCATTAAGAATTTCAACCCTGTTGATTCAACCGTTTCGAAGGACTCAGTTATTGGCCTGAGTGTTGTGCATTGGCACATGGACTCTAAAGGTTGGAGATTCCCAAGTAGTGATGACCAGTGTGTTGCTGCCACTGAGGAACCACTCTATGGGTTCAAGAGAATCTCTGACTTGTACTTCAAGGCAGACCCAAACTATGAGGGCAGATTCACAGTCCCTGTATTTTGGGATAAAAAGACACAAACCATAGTTAACAACGAGAGCTCTGAAATCATCAGATTCTTGAATACTGAGTTCAACGATTTGATCGATGATCCAAAGAAGAAAGCACTTAATTATTTACCAAAGGAGCTGATTCCAAAGGTTGACGAGTTGAATGAGCTCATTTATGAGAATATCAACAATGGTGTTTATAAAGCCGGTTTTGCTTCAAAGCAAGAGGTTTACGAATCTGAAGTAAAGAACTTATTCGAGCACTTGGATAAAGTGGAAGCTATTCTCGAGAAGAACAATTCGAACGGTATCAAATACCTCTTGGGTAATGAATTGACCGAAGCCGATGTGAGATTATTCACAACTATCATCAGATTTGATCCAGTCTACGTTCAACATTTCAAATGTAACATTGGTATGATCCGTTCTGACTATCCACATTTGCACAAATGGGTTAGGGAGATCTATTGGAATGAACCATTGATCAAAGATACTTGTAACTTTGACCATATGAAATTCCACTATACGAAATCTCACATTGCTATTAATCCTCATGGTATTACACCATTGGGTCCGGTTCCAAATATCTTGCCATTGGAGTAATCCATGGTGAGCTCGGAACAGGGTCCTCTGAGTTTGCTCTTTCCCTCACTTTCATGTATTTCTTCCTTTATGTATGGACAACTTGAATAGCCTTTATGACATATATGTTCTCGCGAGACCTTGTTGTAGGGATTCAAGCTTATTTACCCAGTACTCTACACCGTGATACCAAGACTATGGCGATCTGATTAAAAAAATGTGATGATCATCACTTACAATAGTCAAGAACTGCTCAGCCGTTGATCATCTCTATGGAGATGGACTACCAAGAAGAAACGCATCTCTGCATAGCTTCCTTTGATTCGTTTATAATCAAGGTCCTTTTCAAAGTCCTGCAACCATAAATTGCAACAATACCAAACTTCAAAACTCTTTTCACGTTGACGTTTCTCGTTGATTGGCTGTTTTGATCAGCTTTATAAAGCCGCTAATCGTACAAAACCCCGACGCTGACAAATTCCCCGGTACCAAACTAAAAATGCCACACTTCAAGTATTTACTTATTAATCCGGGGTATGGTGGACTATACGTCATATCTTATCTTATGTAGTTCTTCGACGGATGGAGAAGGTCACTGACTGGTATCGATGACCAGTTAAGCACTAATATCAATTTACCCTCACTCCATTCCATACTTAATCGAGAATCGAGACATACGTCTGTGAACACTGATTACATGATATATAACACTGAAGTCAGAGCATGAAATAGGCAACGAAGGATGCTAATGCACGATGGACCATACGTAATGTGCATTACTAATCAAACATTGTGCTCTTCGGGGTTCAGCTTGTAATATATTCCAGTTATATTGACGTCACAATGTATCCTTCACTAGAAGCAATATGATAGTGTTCCTTTCGCACGGTGTGGCTAGTAGAGTTAAAGATATGATAAGAACAATAAGAGTAATATTAATAGCAATATGAATCAGAAAATATAAAGATAAAATGTTGGTTCATAATAACTAGAAGAAGGAGGAAATACAACGGTTCAAGGAGTTCCTTTTAAACCATTGTAGAGAAGACACCCGACACTCGAGGATTCGTATTACGTGTTCTTTTCAGACCCCAAAAGGGTGTAATAACTGTGTAGTGATACAGTGGATTACAGTTGATGTAATTCAGTGATAAATCTGGAAATCTACTCCGAAGGTGGAATATCACAACATTTCCAACAAAGCTGGAAGAAATATGTGGGCCTGCCATCAAGGCTTTAAAGCCTCAGTACATTTTGATGCATACAAACTACAGCTAATGCTCAAAGGTTAAATTGCACAATCATTAATGATAATTACATAATATTCGGATGGCACCTTTATCCGATTGGCGAATTTGTATATAAATAGGAGTCTTCATCACTCCAGCTGAACTCGTTTCATCATCTCACTTCTATCGATCGACTCATATACAGCTCAATTGAAGCACCACATATACACACAGCTTACAAAATGTCCCAGACAGTCGCAGTTTACGGTATTAACGGTCTTCTCGGTATTCACGTCATCAATGCTCTTCTCTCAGAGCCATTTGTATCAAAGATCAAGACACCAATTAGGCTCGTCACTCACTCTGACAAACGCATTGTTGAGTCCGACAAGGTTGAGTACGTTGTTGTTGACCAAGTTGGATTGAAGAAGGCATTTGAAGGTGTGGATGCCGTTGTCAACTTGGCCAACTTCCCTTACGGTGCTACTCAAGACGTTATCGATGCCATCGTTGAAGATGGCGTGAAGTTGTACATTCCATCTCAGTTTGGTACTGACCTCGTTGCAGCTCAAAAGACATTCCCTGGCTTCTTGCAACCAAAAGTTGACCATTCTAACGCCGCAAGAGCTGCTGGTGTCAAGACGGTTGATATCATCACATCTCTCTTTATCTCACCAGATCAGCTGTTTATGGGTCATCCATTATCGGTTTTGAACTTTGACAGTGAAAAGAACGAAGTTGAGATCGTTGGTGATGAGAACACACCAATTAACCCATCCTTCTTAAGCGATGTCGGTAAAGTCGTTGCTGCCCTCGTCACTAAGGATGATTACTCATCGATCCCTGATACCGTTAGAGTATACTCTGGCAAAGTCATCTTGGGTGACTTAGTTGAGCACTACAACAAGACCCATAACACGCTATTGAACAAGAAGTACGTTAAGCCAGAGGCTGTAATTGAACAGGCAAAGAACACTCCATTCTCATTCGAACATTTTGTTCTCTACTTGAGAGCCATTCTTGCTGGTGGTGAAGGTAACGGTAACATCTTTGAAACTGAGAACGACAGAGAGTTTGTTAACCCAGATGAATCTCTCTTCAAATGGACAAAGTACACTATCTAGGGATAACAACTACGCAGTGCAATAGTGCTTCCTTTTTTAGATTCTGTATTGTTTACGAGTTTTCTGATATGTGTAAGTTTTATTTTTTTCATTTCCAGCTGTAGATAACATAGTGCTTATTGGTTGTTTAGTTCATCCAACATCTGCTTTGATCTCATAACTCTTGTCGAGATATTTGCCAATGTCTTGAGCTTAACAACAACTTCAGGTGCAATTTCAATACCTGTTGCAGAGGAAACCAAGTCACTGAGCTCACGAGAGTCGAAGATCTTGAAGTCTAACACAGTGTCAACAGATTCCAGAGGGTAAACTTTGCGAATGAGATCGAACAATTTGGTACTCAGTTGTTCATCGATAGGAAAATTTGGAATAACAACTTCAAATGGCTCAGAGACGGATAAAACCTTGTGAGATCCTTTGGAGTGATATCTCAATTCATAAATCCCCTTATCAAATTGCAGTAATTGGCCTTTGAACTCCACTACTCCGGTAACCAAATTACCTTTATCTGTGTGTTCTTCTTCAACAATTCCAATAGGTCTTTGATACGCATGCGGATTCACAGCAATCCATCTTCCTGAGCTGGAAACCTTTGTTATCTTACGAGAAGACCCAGTACTCATGACTTGGTACAAGCCGATCCAGTCCTTTGGATGATGTGCTTTTGGAGCTGTCCATTTAACACGAATTGGCTGGCCAATTTCCACTGTTTTGTCCTCATCCAAATTCATCAAGGAAAGAGTATAGCCCTCTGAGTGTGAGACTGATTCCCCATAGATGTGTTTTCTAAATTCTTTTTGATGGGCAACATCAGATTGAGTACGTCTCTTAATATACGTGTGCATACGCGTTGCGGTATTCGTATAGAAAGAGCCAATTGTATGGTTCAACTTGGCAGGAAGGAACTGCTGCAAAGTCAAAGATACACCAGAGACGTTCTTCAAAACCTGCTGCTCTCCATAGACTTTGAACATGTGCGGTTTTTCAACAAACTCCAAATGGAGAGACGTATGAATAGTCCAAACCATAGCCAGTACAAACACATATGGTGAGTAAGTAATCAACACTGCACCCCAAATTCCAGCCACACCGAGTAGTCTTTCTGGGTCGTTCAAGTATCTGTAGATACCAGACTTTGTCAATGTTTTACTTGATAGGTTTGGCAAGAAGAAATCACCGTAAAACCAGCCGAAATCACCAATAGAAGAGTAGATAGAGGTACTAGTCCAGATCTGTAGTGCAATCAAGAGACCACCAAGAATGACTCTCAGGAGTAACCAATTTCCAGTCAGGTATTGTCCATCCATAATCTCACGGACAACCAGTGCAGTCAATGAAGTATAAGAAAGAACAAGGAGAACGTTATACAACACTTGCCAGTTAGAGTAAGCTGTAATGTTATCCATGCCATACTTGAGATATAACTTTGTCCACCATTTATCACTGCTTTGTCTTTGCAAGACAATGGAAGTTGCAAGAGCTTGTACAACTTTAATGACCAGTGCAATTGCAAATATGACACTTGTCCAAGTAGAATCGGTAAAATCCTTTGCATATGGTGCCAATGAGGTACCAACGGCCAAGATAACAGTCAAGTAATCAGTGATTCTAACTGGGTTGAAGTTGCTAATGATGGTGAGTGGTTTTAAATAGTGTTCGTTATTCTCCAAAGCTTCGACAACGTGTTCATGGTCTTCTGAACCATAAGTTTTCACGATATGTGGTTCCTCAACGTAGTTAAGGAAGAGGAACTGAAGAGTATGAGCAACCAAAGAGACAATCAAGACGAGGTATGACTTGGTAATCAATGCAAACCCATAATAACCCAGATAACCAATGGAGTACATTGGGTGTGGTGACAGGTTGAAGACACCATCAAAGATGAGTTCACTCTCCTGTAAGAAGAAGAAATCACCCCAATACCAGGCATAGTCTTTAACAACCCTATGAGCGTCAATTTTGACCCACAAGTTGAACAACACCATCAAGGAACCCAAGATGATTCTTGTATAGTTCAAAAATGGAGACTGGGAGAGCATGCTATCATGTCCACAGGTATACACCAAGAACATGTAAGAGGTGAAGTCCTGCATCAAGATCAGATCCACCAACTGTCTAAAGATAATCCAAGTGTTGAACTCGATAGGGAAATCTGAAGGTTCATAAGACTTTCCCATCTTTGACTTGATCTCCAGAGACACAAGTTTCTGTAAAAGGGTCTTATTCTCTTTCTGGAAGAGTCCATGTCTCTTTGCCAAATTCACCAATGCGTTCTGGTTTGACTGAGCGTAGAGCAGAACACCGATACCCAAATTATAGGACAATCTCCAGAACGCATAGAGCAAACAGAACCCATAGATTCTCCACTGTTGAGACCCCAATACCTTATAGATGACAAAATTCATCAACAGAGACAAAAAGATCAACACCTCACAGTAACTCTTACGTAGAGTGGGATCGAAAAGTGATCTAACCATGTCATGGGTCTCTGGCACTTCAAAGTACGTACCGTCACTGGTCCGGCCCATTGTGCGTTTGCCCGCTGCATTGGCGTTTTTGACGTTTACATCAATGGAGCCATTGATGGAATCGTCAATGTCGCTGTTGTCAGATGCCGAAGACACCGAATCATCTGTTGTCTTTGTATCGAGAGGCGAACTCTTGGAAGCAGTAGCTGTTGAATATTGCGCCATTTCACACTGTGTAGCCCAAAATCTAAAAGTGTACTCTTTTGATGATAACGCAACTGTGTAAAAGCCTTCCCTGTTTCTGACACTGTTGAAGTATGTTGAAACTATAGGCGAAGCTATTTAATCACCTTGATCTTTCTCTAAAGTGAGCAAGAAGAAGAACTCGTGTGATGAAAGTGAAAATTTCCACCTCGGAGTGTTTTTTTCTCTTTTCCTTCAGCTTGTGATAACGTCCAGTGCTATCTGAAAGCGTTCAATACGCATGTGATCTGATGACACTTTTTTGGGGGGAAGAAGGGTTAGAAAATTTCCCGCGCCCATAGAAAATTGTGGGAAAACTGTGGAGAGCTTCCCGCGAGCGTAGGCGGCAAATTCGTGCCATCTTCACATGCGGATTAAGAACACAGGCGAATTGAGAGGCACACGCACGCGAATGTAGGCGGTACCGGCAATCGGGATCGCTTTCACAATGGATTTCCCCTCTAGGGAAATTGAAGGTCGGTTCCTTTCTGTTTTTGCAAGTTGGTTAGGGAATGGAAGGGTTGGGTAAAGTGGTGAATGAGTCAAACTTGTGAAGGCTTAGGTGTTGCTCTGTTGGTTGGTAAATCATTACCTTGTATGTGCTGTGTGTAGTTTCCAAGGCGCTGTGTGTAGTTTTTAAAGCGCTGTGTGTATATATGTATAGAGCTTTGGAAACTTCGTCTTTGGCTAATTGGAATGTTGACCTGGACAGGAGGTGCCTTGTGTGCCACCTGGAAGGGAATACGTTGAATAATTCTCTCACCTGATCAGGACTGGAGTGTGCCGCTGAAGAGATTCAGAGCACGGTATGTGAGTCTCAGCGCACCAACAGAGGTCCTGATGATGATAATCGATACCTGATGTCGTGATTTGAAAGACAAAGGCGGGTTCTCATTGTATTTTGGGAACCGCCAATTCATACTCAAAGGTCCAATCTGGAGCTTTTTTTTCTGCCTCTGTTAACGTCATCAGTCTATATATGATTACACTTGTCTAGAATACCGTCTCTTGTGGGTATTAATCCCCGATTTCCTACTACACCTGGTAGTAAATATGTTCAAGCGCATATTCCATACCAGGTGTAGTACGAAATGATAAAATTTCATGCAAACAGGTGAGATTTCAGATACAGAAGCGCTTTATCTTAGTGCAGTCAGCTATTTTACCCAGTTTATAACGTTAAGAAAGACAAAACTGGAGAATGACGCAAGTAAATAGTGTTACGCTCATATCTAACAGCAGAGGAAATCGATCAGATCATCTGTTGGTTGGTCAAGTATTCATTCTCTGAGATGTTCTTTGATCTTCGATTACATTCCATACTCGAACCCAGAGCGTTTCCTAGGAACACATATACTGAATAACCTCAGTGTACCAAATCTTTCAGCGTGCTGTCTTATGGCTCTAAATTGCTCATATACCCTGTAAGTATGAAGACAACCAGCAGGGACATTATTACACATCTTTAGGTGTTTTAACAGAATTTCTCGTAGTTGAACTCACACAACTTACAACCTGTCAGAAATGTCATTGACCTTGATTATGGTTTTACCCACTCTATAACACTCGGTGTAATTAACTGTCTTACAACCATGCAAGAAGAGTTCTCCAGGCTAAAACCCTCGCGGGCGCCCGCGCCGGCACGTACGCTCAATTTATCTGCAATGGAATAGATCCATTTCAACACATCCATAGCATTATCAGGATATGTGACCCAGTAATGTTAAACCTACGGAAATATATAGTTTCTTTCGAAGAGGCACTATACAGTAGTTACATTAGCAGCACCTCACATAGGATTAATAATCTGATTTTCAAAAATAATACAAGATCCTCTTTGCTAATGGTAATAGCTGGGAGGAAAAAGAAATGGTCCCTAGCAGGATCGAACTGCTGATCTTGGCGTTATTAGCACCACGCCTTAACCAACTGGGCCAAGGGACCTTTTCGTTGAAAGATGAAAATTACTCATTATTTTGAGCACTGATAAGGCTTTAATAGCTAAAAGGGCTCATCTAACTTTTCTAGACATCAGATCGGTTATTGACCGTTAAAGCTTGGTTCTTACCATGTATCCTAGTTAACTGCTGTTGTTGCTTTTAATTAACTGTAACTGAATTACTCGTTGATCAACAGTTATCGCATAAACTGTGTGTATTATTGAACTGCTGGCCCCCGTATAGTCATAATGGTTGCTGATGCATTATCTAATGCTGATTGTATATAATCCAATACTCTTTACAATCCTGATAACCTCAAGAGAAAATCTCTTTCCAATAACTGAGTCTTTATACTTTGCTACTTCATATCTTCCTTTCATAGATATTTATACTTTTTTTTGTTCTTGTTTTGCACCCTTTGAACTTCTGAACAGCCTGTGGTGACTGTACCAATCCACCTTTAAAAGGAAACATTAATCAATATCACAGTCAGCATTCTTCTGGATAGCGTTCTTAGATTGACTGCAATGTATTCAATTCTTCTTGGAAAATAGTTCATCACTATATAGTTTCCGTATCCCAAACTCTTAAACAGAAACCGTGTATATAAACTAACACTATCTTCCAAATCAATACCAAATCAGATGTCAATAGACAGCATACTGCTCCGTAAACTAAACAATAAAGTGGTTTAAACATTGAGAAACTACTTTTCTGAGCTGTCTCATTAACTATGTCTAGTGTTATTTCCCAGCTTTATATCATTCAATTTCCCAGCTTTATATCACTTAACGCCATACTGCGTTCCCTTTCGAAGAGTTTAGTTCATTAATAGCACTGAAAGAAACTGTTGAGGTTAACCTCAAAGTTCGTCTACTGAATTTTATTAACACAACGAATACACGTTATTGGTTAGAAATCAGGAAAAAATTTTACTGAAATTGGACTAATTCCATACCCTCTATTTCTTATGAATCCTCCAGATGAAGAGGACATCCCTCACATCCTGGCAACATTAAAACTACACACAGTAGTTCTACACCATTTTTTTTCTTGTTTCAAGAATGGAGCACTTATAGAATAGAACTATAGTACAGGCTCAGAAAAGCCATTACATTTAACAACTCTGCGTACTTTCTAGTAGATAACTCACAATGGCCTTTTTCATTACTGCTGCGTTCTCCTGTGTAGTAGCCATGGTCTCCTTCAGGTTGGTCAATGGATTTGAAGCCTCGCTCAACATACCAACAATCTCATCTCTAACAAAACTTATAACGGTGTTATTTGTAGCATCATATCCTGAAGTGACAATGTCGAGTAGCTCAATATTAGCATTGATCAAAGCCAATGTTGTGGCATCGCTGATTATGCCCAGCAGCTTTAAATATAAGGACTCAACGTCCTGTACGCTGATAACATTGATGAAGATATCAATACCACTCTTTGGATATTTGGCAAGGTTAATGACACCTACAAAACTGCTTTCAATGTAGGTACAAAACTTCTTCTCCAATAACTCATCGAGAACATCGCCAACGTCGTCTAGCGTAACACTCAGACCAGCAGTATCAGTGAAAGAGCCCCGTATAGGTCTTGGTCCATATACGCTTACGCTGACGATATTTCCATCGACCTCAATATACGACGAACCATTAGCGTTCGAAACCAAGCCTGACTGGATAAAAGTGCGTGTTATTCTCGCTTCAGCGTCATTCTCCTTTACAAAGTCGACCTTGTGTTGCCTTAGCGCATCCTCAGGCAATGGTCCAAACACAAGAGGTTTGGCATTTGGAGGACCACATATTCTTCTTCGATCAACAACGTTCATGGTTGACTTGACCTGTGTTTTTAAAGTATCGTTGATGTGGAAATACTCATCAAGGGTAAATTTTTAAGGCCCTCATCACGACAATTGTTACGCGCACCACCCAACACCAGAGATCTACAGATTGGCCAAATTAATATTAAGACCTTTATTTAGATTCCAAGGTTGTAAAAGAGTTCGCTTTTCGAAGAAGGAACAAATGTCCCAGATATATGAGTTTATAACACAAGATATAACACGTCAAGATTTGTCCCAGAAGACATTGAATCATCCAGTTAAGGTATCGAGTTCTGAGTTTGTGAGACGATTTCCGCTTGAGAGTGATATCATTTCCGGTTCCACTATAGCATCCTGTCCGGCAGGGTTGTACTCTGGCACGTAGTCAAACTCAGGTGGATCACTCTCCAGCTGTAGAAGTCTATTTCTTTCCAATTCAGCCTTATCAGATACCCTATCAGATACCCTATCAACCTGATGGGGAGCAAAAGTTGTAGCTAATGACGAACATGGTAATCGATGAGAAGTAGATCCGTTCAATGGTGGGGCAGAGTACTCAGAGTGGGACTCCTGATAATCATAGCTTGGTAGCGGGGAGCTCTCTGGAAGAAATACCGGTTCCGACGGTAGCAGAGCCTCTTCATTACGACGTAAGATTTCCTTTTCGTTTAAACCTCCATTGATATCTGGAATCGTACTGTCGAGCCCATTAGAGTAGTTACATGAGGAAGCACCAATACTAGCATGTCCTGAATGGACGTTAGATGTCTGGCTAATACTCATTGGACTTATAGACGCTGTACTCAGTTTATCCAGCATGGACTCTTCACTATCAATACCGTTGCATTGTGAATCACGGACCCCTTCTTGTTGTTTCAATTGGCTTACAGGAGATTTCCTCCGGTTCTTCTTAACCCTTTCGGTTCCAACGATGACCTCAGTGTTCAAACCAAGCATGTTTTTGCCCCTTTTGATATTATCCACGTTAACCATCCCACTCTCGGACATTATAAGATGGTCGTGTTGTTGACCTAAATCAAACATAATAGAATGTGAAAATTTTTGAGAAACATTCTGTTTCTGCGTTGCATTGTTCTTTATAAGGTTCTTGTTGGTAACGTTTGCAAGTACTTCAATATAGTATTGAAAGGTTACAAGTCCAGTACCCACTATTGTTGGGAATGAATCCACCGGAACCTTTAACGTTGTTGAAACTTCAGCAGTGAGTGTCTGTGGATCGATATAAAGAGGTGTAATTACTTGACAGAGGTCCTTTCTGAAAGACTGTAGGGGAGTTTCTGGTCCGTTATCCACACGACATAGACGAATGAGCGTGACTATTAATCCACATGATGATTGAATAGGTTTATAATGAGAAACACGGATTTTGATTGGTATAGTCTCTCCCCTAAGGTAACCGGATTGCTCCATATCCACAGAAAGCTTAACAAGAGCCTGATCCTTGTTCAACTGTAGGTGGAAATTCGAGCCAGATTCAACACTATTATCACTATTGTTTGTTGATTGTGTTGTATTTGAATTGATTGTTGAAGTTGATGACATCGTTTTGAGCAATTTCTTGTCTGAAACTTTCAAATAGGCATGTTTTGTCTGTGGTTTGGGTATTTTAGCAATGTTTATGGGCACGATGATGTTGAGGTTCTTCTCACAATGATGAATTGAGTTCTTTGGAGGTGGCATTAAGATAGACTCACCAGAAGAAGAAACCTGTGAAGCTGGTGACGAGGTCTTAGACGTTGTAGGTGAACCTGACTGGTTGTGATTGATGGATGCCCTTAACGAGTACGATATAGATCCCTTTTCAAAGCTTATGGAGGTGAAAATGTTTTTCTTTGGCAGTTTGACTGAAAAGGGGAACCTGTGTTCTCCTTTGCTCAACCCTATCGTAGCCTCATCGCAGTCTTCTCTCTGTGATATTTCGTTATGATCATAGCCATAAATGAAAGAAGTATGTCTGAACAAGATATGAGGTTTGCGCCTCACCGAACCTGTTGGCTGTCCAGACTTGATCTTTATCACTCCTATAAGGGTAAGCATGATGTTAATGTCTGTAATGTTCTTCTTCAGATCCAGTACTGCCACTCCTGTGACAATTTCACCTGGGTTCCATACCCTATGTGGTTCGTCGAGCTCTATGTAAAAGTCGTTGATGAGGTTAATACCTTCCAGCTTGAACGGGTTGCTGAACGACCTTTCAGAGTTAGACCGCGAGGGTAAGAATCGAGACACTGCCTTCTTCATATGTCCCAGTTATAGTTGATGCCTTCTGTGAAGATGGTCAAGACGTTAAAAATCTCGTCTTCCTTTGGTCTTCTCCAAGACTAACTTCGTGAAGGAACAAAGGCCAGCAAACACACGCGTACACACAGTGGTTACACGCAAGCTCTCTCCCTATTTCCTTCTTCACTCTCACTCTCTTCCCCTTCTACTGGAGTACGCAACTCTTAAGACGATGAATCAAGCTATTCGAAACGGAGGAGGCTTTTGCGTAGTATGACTTCTCTTCCTTTCAAGTTGAATGGTACAGGCAATATGACCGGTCACTGTGACTTCTCTTGGTGTCTGAATGCAATATAAAAGTTGTCGTGACTAGTTTTTTTCGTTCGCTCTCTAAATTAGAGTACACCAAAAAAAAGTGATCAAAGTGTGAGTAGCCTTGACTAAAGCTTATGTTTCCGTTGTTCTGTATGATTTTCCCTTCAAAATTTTTGGGGGGATTTTTAGCCAAGCTGTGTGTCTTCTCCTTCTGTAGATCCGCGTGCTCGTGCTGTACACTTATACCTCCAAATGCCGGGGTTCAGGACAAGATTAGATTGTTAAGCAGAACAATAATAAGACCAAGTGTGAATAAATGGTGGTGGGACTCAGATGTTGATCGATAAGCTAAGTTATTTGAAGTTTCACAAGTGCTTGTTTTTTCGAAACTTTTGGTTGTGCTTTTTTTTCGTGTAGACGAATGGGTGAGTACCGTTCTGTGTGTGTTTTTTCTTTCCGGTCTAAAACCCCTCTCCCAAACGGTTTTCTGCCCGTGTGCGTAACTTTCGTTTTTTCGACGGCGGTGGTTAAAAGAAGGAGAAAATGTCGATGTCAGTGAAAGCGTGCGCAACGACAACGCTCAAGCTTTTATACATTTCAGTACCGGATTTACATGCGGAGTTTCAGTAGTATATAGATATGATCCAACGTGCAGCAGCAGTAGCAGTAGTGGACAAAACTGACGTTATAGCATGATCGTACACACTTATCCTTAAATGTTATATCATTGCCGTGGTGTTCAAAGTTCTATGGCTTAAATCTGATAATAAGATCCACTTGAGAATTTGCAGCACGTCGGATCTCTTACAAAGTTGGAAACGGTCTCGTACATCAAACGGCTGTTGCAAGTTTGTCTTGTCCTTCTGTTGTGGCAGGATTTTCGGCGTGGCGATGCCGCGCAAGCTTCTATTTCCTGACGAACTACAAATATTTCTTAGGAGTTCAAACCGGTAATGGCAAGCGCTTAAATTGTACCAGACCGTATATATAAATACCCTATGTATGAAGCTATTTGTGCATTTATACTAGAATTCATACTGGAGAGTTGTGTTCAACATGCGCTTTTAAATGCTGGAGTATGCCATTTGGTCATTGGAAGTTGCGCCATTACGGACAACGCGAGTGTCAAATTGGCTCCTTAAGAGAAACGGAGATTTTAAATACAGCATCAAATATACTGTGCCCATATCATCCTTTTAGCTTACCTACCTCGTAACTTTCATGACAACTGAGTGCTTTTACATTAAGTTCTGGACCTTCTGGCTGCAACGTTTAACCAAGTTTTGGGGACAATCCATCACCACTTGCTCTCAAATAACATGTGGAGAAATGGAGAGAACTGACATGAACGCCCAATGGTTCAACTCTACTATAATTGATGGATTATCCTTCCCTCATTAGGATAATCTGTGTATTTCAGTAAGGAATGTATGTTTGATTTGTAATAATTTGACCTCTCAGGTTTCATCTCCCATTGCATAAACGCTCACATGAATTTAATGCATTGTGTCCTAAATATCCGTACACACATATGTGTGTTGTACGCAGTACAAGGCCCACCATTTTCTGTCTCTTCTGGTCTAAGGCGAGCCAAGAACATTTAATTTAGTAGTTGCTTCTGGCGGGATTGCATTTTAGGATCATTTCATGGTGACGTAAAAACCCGACGGGCAAAAACTCTTGGTAAAAATGTGTATGGCTCTCGCGTGTTCTAACCTAAATGATCAAACTTTTTGGTGATGTGATCTGGTGGCCATTTCCAAGTGTTTTTACAGTGTGCACCCATGTGTAACGGCACCAAATTAATGCAGGCGAGTGTTTTCTCGCCTGTTCCAATGTGAAGAACAGTGGAATGTACTGCAAACATAAATTCTGTACCTGAAATTTCCTTTCCCCCCCCCAATGTTTTGGATAATCACACCGCTGTTAAAGCTAGGATAATTATTATCGAAGAGAGAGCGGGGTCTAGACCAAAGAACCATCTCCTATCAGTGATCAGCAGATCATGCTGGTGATTAGAGCACTTTGAGTTGTTGGATGGTCAAAAATATCGATCATGGCCCTTCTATGGTCTTAGACTATTAATCGTGGTGGCTGGTGGCTATTCACTGCACATGGTTACGTTTAGGATAATAATTGTCGATACTTAGCATTGGGGTAAACAAAGAATCGTCCTATCAGCTTACGCGATTATTGATGAACAGTTGGTCTGCATGGGATTCATTACTGCATGAGACCAAAAATACTGAGTGAAAACGCATGAAACCATGAGCAGTACTTACATTGTGGGACTGGATTACATTTTTCAACTTAGTCAAGATTGGACCTGTTTAAGCAATCAAAGGTTTAGTTGTTTCCGGAAACACAACCAGGACAATTGGATTCTCGCAACTTTACTGTATGATTACAATGTTTCGATATTTCAGGCTGGGCCGGAAGTTCAGTCGTTTTCTGGTGAAAAAAGACATACCCCACCATTGCCCCTATCATATCACTGATAAGGCACTGCTCAGCATCACACACAGTGTATCTAATGTTTCTATTTGACGTTTCATACAGCCTCATTCAACTCGATCTCTAATAGAATATGGCTTTACGATTCCAGAGCTTAGAAACATACAGATACTGTGTATGAAAACTTATTTCGAATTCACACCCGACAGAAATAGTAATAGACACGCAGCTCAGGTGATCATATCTACAAGTTTCTTGAATTCATATTAACCACGGTGTCTCTATTATATAACTAGATGTATTTTAAAAAACAAATGAAGAACAAAGAATAAACACAGATACAAACTTTTTTTGACTCTCTTGATGCAATCTATATGGGCAAGTCACACTTATTGACTAACCATGATTACATGTTTTCTTGATATTAAGTAAACATTACCCATTACACAACTCACGTGAGAAACAACCTAATCGAAGGTCTTCTTAGTACCCTTGAACTCAGCAGACTTAGGAGCACTGGCGTTAGCACCGGTACCGAATGCCTTTCTACCACCGAAGGATTGTCTATCACCACCAAATGATCTTCTGTCACCGCCGAAGGACTTTCTATCACCACCAAATGACTTTCTGGATGGGTCTCTTGGAGCAGAGAAGTCCAAACGGACTGGTCTACCAGCGATGTACTCACCGTTCAACGCCTCAAGAGCAGCCTTGGCCTCATCAACAGAACTGAATTGGACGTAACCGAAACCCTTTGGTTGTTCTGTCTCTGGGTGGGTTGGAATTCTGGCACTAATAACAGAACCGTATTGGCCAAATGTTTCAAACAAGCCGTCTCTGTCGGCTTGGAAGGACAAGTTACCAATAAACAATGTGTCAGATGGCTCAGATGGAGTGTCACCGTACTTAGATGCTCTTTCGGCGTTCTTGTTTGGGTTTCCAGCTGGCTTGGAAGTGGACATATCCAGGTTTATTGGTCTTCCATCAATTTCACGACCTTGGTACTCCTTCAAGGCCTTCTCAGCAGCGGCCTTGCTCTCGAAGTCGACGTAACCGTAACCTCTAGATTTACCTGTGGCTCTCTCAAACATCACTCTGGCAGCAATGACACCACCCAATGGCTCAAACTCGCTCTTCAACCAATCATCATCAATGTTCCATGAAAGTCTTCCAACAAACAAAGTAGCTGGTTCATCAGTCTTTTGTTTCTTGATTGGAGCCTCATCATCTTCAGCTTTACGCTTCTTTGGTTCTTCTACTTTCTTTTCTTCCTCCTCGGACTCACTGTCGGAGGAGTCGCTATCAGAGGAGGAATCGCTGTCAGAGGAAGAATCACTATCAGAGGAGGAATCGCTGTCAGAGGAGGAATCGCTGTCAGATGCTTCAACCTTCTTCTCCTTCTTCTCCTCGTCCTCTGATTCAGAGTCAGAGGATGATTCAGAAGAGGAAGAAGAGGAAGAAGAGGAGGAAGAAGAGGAAGAAGAGGAGGAAGAGGAGGAAGAAGAAGAGGAAGAAGAGGATGACTCCTTCTTTTCTTCCTTCTTCTCCTCTCCCTCATCTGAGGAGTCGGAGTCGGAGTCAGAGGATTCAGAATCAGATGATTCCTTCTTTTCGTCCTCCTCGTCAGAAGAGTCGGAATCTGAGGAAGACTCAGATTCGCTAGAGCTGGAGTCTGAGGAGGAATCTGAGGAGGAGTCTGAGGAGGAGTCGGAATCTGAAGAGGAGTCGGAGTCAGAGTCAGAGTCAGAGGAAGAGGGAGAAGATTCAGCACGCTTGGCCTTTTCCTCAGCAATTCTCTTCTCTTCAGCCTCCTTCAAGGCAAGCTCAGCTTTCTTTGAATCCTTCTTAGAAATCTTCTTTGAGTCCTTCTTGGAAGGCTTAGTAACCTTGTCAGCTTTGTGGGCAACAGCCTTAGACTTAGATGTCTTTTTATCCTTAGAAGTATTGGCCATTATGTCTCGTGAATTGTATAAACTATGATAAAAAGGGTTTTTATGGAAAGTAGTGTGAAGAGCTCCAGAAATTTTTCATTTTTCACTTTTTTTTTCCCTTCCATCGTCTCATCGCATGGTTTCTATGGTTACCAAACCCAAAAAAAGAGCAAAAAGCAATTCAAAGATTGTGTGTGGCGTGTACCGATTAATATCTCCCGGGAAACCAACGATGAGGTTGAAGTAACGAGGGTATGGCATCGGTTAATTAGAGGTTATGAAGATGAGAATGGTGCATTGTATGTCTATTAGTGTGTGAGATTTATATGAGTTGTGATGGCATGATGGAGGTTATTGATTTTTGGAAGTGTCGTTGAAGCTGGAATAATCGTCCGAATCCAATTGAATAGTCACGGGACCATCATTCACAAGTGCAACCTCCATCATGGCACCAAATACACCATCCTTGACGTTGTTTTCTCCTAGATCTTCTCTCAGTCTCTGTAGGAAACGCTCATACAATGGTTGGGCTTGTGGACCTGGCTCCCTGTTAGTATGCGAATACGGATGAATCTCAACATAAAATCATAACCACCATGTACGTACCCTTTGCAGCCTTGTGAAGATCTGGCTTCGTGCCCTTCTTCATGTTAGCCATTAATGTGAATTGAGACACTTTAGATGAGCGTTAGTAAGCTATCATCATGATAGAGTCATCATCTCAGTACATACCTGACAGAATTTGGGCATTGGCTTGTTTAGTTGTGCTCTTCCACAGGTTTTTACCTTCTTCATCTTCAAACATCCTCAGTTTGACAACTTTGGATGCCATTCCATCCACAACTTTCTCATTATCATCAGTTGAGATACCCACAAGAAGTAGAAGTCCCTTCTCAATGCTAAACACCTCTGTGTTAGTACCTCTTTGAAGCCTCAGACCAAACCGTTCCCTCCCCCACTAAAAAAACTTACGAGGATACAATTTCTGAATCAACTGTCACAGAAGCACGTTTCACCTTTTGAATAACAATTCTCATTTCCAAGAACAGTATATGAAGATAAATAGGCCTAACTGGCTTCGACAAAGATTCATTTGCAGTCATCGAAGTGGTTTTCCTTCCGAGAACTTCAGATCTGGTATGCGCACTCATATATATACAACGAATGTACACACTAAGATCTAGTAATTATTAAAATGTTATATCTTTATCTACTGTACACAATTGTCTGACGTAGCACTAGTTGACCCACTTTCTGGCATTTCTGAAGAGTCTGACCCATGGGCCGTAGTTTTCCCAAAGTTCGGACTCATCAGCTGGGTACCAGGAGTTAGCCTCTCTTCTAACACATCTTTCTGGATGAGGCATCATGGCAAGGACTCTACCATTTGGAGTTCTAATACCTGTGATACCGTTTGGAGATCCGTTAGGGTTGAGTGGGTACTTCTCAGTGACAGCACCGTAATTGTCAACATATCTCACAGAGACGAGACCGTTGGCCTGTAAGCTCTCCAGGTCTTCAGATGACTTGAATGTGGCACGACCTTCACCATGGGCAACGGCAATAGGGAACTTAGAACCCTTCATACCGTCCAAGAAGACGGATGGGGAAGCATCGCCTTCTTCGGTGATCTCCACCATACATACTCTGGCTTCGTATTGCTCAGAGCTATTCTTCTCGAAAGTTGGCCAGTTCTCAGTGCCCGGAATCAACTCTGCAATTCTTGACAAGAATTGACAACCGTTACAGGCTCCAAAGGCAAACGTGTCATCACGCTCATTGAAGAACTTGTAAAACTCCTTTCTGGTGGTTTCATGGTACAACACAGACTTGGCCCAACCTGAAGCAGCACCCAAGACATCACCGTAGGAGAAACCACCACATGCAGCCAAACCAACAAAGTCATCCAGAGTAACACGACCAGTCAATATATCAGTCATGTGAACGTCCACGGCAGTAAATCCAGCTTGTTCAAAGGACCAAGCCATCTCCATCTGACCGTTGACACCCTGCTCTCTCAAGATGGCAACCTTTGGTCTTGTCTCATACTTGGAGATGGACAATTCATCAGCTGGGTCAAAGGTTAACTTGTAAGAAAGACCTGGATCCTGGTTGTCCAATATAGATTGGAATTCTTGATCAGCAGATCTTGGATTATCTCTAAGTCTTTGCATCTTGTAGGATGTTTCTGCCCATGCTTGTTGCAATTGACCTCTAGTACTATTGAAAACAGTCTCCTCGTTATAGGTAACAGTGATGTTTTGCTCCTTTGAGAAAACAGGTTCACCAACAACAGAGATGTATTCAGAGGAGACTCCATTCTTCGCAAATACAGAAACAAACTCTTCATATCTTGACAGTGGAACCTGGAACACACCACCAAGTTCCTCATTGAACAACGTTGTCAAGGCATCTTCATCACCAGAGAGTGTGATGTTCAAACCAGATCTAGCAGCAAAGGCCATTTCCAACAGAGTTACAATCAAACCACCATCAGATCTGTCATGGTAAGCCAATACCAAGTCCTTCACTTGGTGCAGTTCAACAAGAGTATCCAAGAAGGACTTCAAAACAGCAGTGTCGTGCACAGTTGGACAAGAATCACCAACTTGGTTGTAAACTTGAGCCAAGGCAGAACCACCCATTGATTTGAGGATCTTGGCAGCAAGATCTACAAGAACAAGAACAGTTGGTTCTTCCTTTCTGATCAATTGTGGGGTCCAGGTTCTGGATGTGTTAGAAACTGGGGCGAAGGCCGTAATAACCAAAGAAAGCGGAGCAGTCACCTCCTTGTTATCCCAAGTCATCTTCATAGACATGGAGTCCTTACCGACAGGAATGGAGATACCAAGAGCTGGACAGAGATCGAGACCAATAGCTTGCACAGCCTCGTAAAGCTTGGAACCTTCACCAGCATGAGAAGCTGGAGACATCCAGTTGGCTGATAACTTGACAGAATCCAATGACTTGACGTCGGCAGCAAATACATTCATCAAGGATTCAGCAACACACATTTTGGCAGATGCTGCTGCAGAGATCAAGGCCAACGTTGGCTTCTCTCCCATTGCCAAAGCCTCACCTGTGGTGAGGATGGTATCACCAAGAGATGTTCCTGTAACACCCACATCAGAAACAGGCACTTGCCATGGCCCAACCATCTGATCACGGTCAATTAGACCAGTCACAGTACGGTCACCAATGGTGATCAAAAAGTTCTTAGAACCGACAGAAGGTAAGTGGAGCACTCTATCTAAAGCCTCTGAAACTTTGACATCGTTGAACAATGTTGGCTGAAGTTTCAGCGGAGCTGTAACAGCAGTTCTGGACATCTTTGGTGGCTTACCAAACAAGATAGACATCTCCAAGTCGATAGGTGTTGTGTTTAAAAGTCTATCGGTCAACACAAGGCGCTGTTCACTGGTGGCTTGACCAACAACGGCATATGGGGCTCTTTCTCTTTCACAAATCTCCTTAAAAGTGGCCAAATCTTGAGGAGCAACACCCATCACGTAACGCTCCTGGGATTCGTTACACCAGATCTCCATTGGAGACATACCAGGTTCCAAACTCAAGATGTCTCTCAGTTCAAACTTGGCACCGAGGTCATTGTCATGAACCAACTCTGGAAGAGCATTTGAAAGACCACCGGCACCAACATCGTGAATGGACTGGATCGGGTTGTTAGGACCAAGAGCAACACAGGCATCGATAACTTGTTGAGCACGACGTTGCATCTCTGGGTTTCCTCTCTGGACAGAGGCAAAGTCCAGATCAGCAGAACCTTCACCGGAAGCGATGGAGGAAGCAGCACCTCCACCAAGACCAATCAACATACACTGACCACCAAGGACAATCAGAGCAGAGCCTTCAGTGATCTTACGGTCCTTCAAGGCGAACTGTGGTCTGATGGCTCCCATACCACCAGCAATCATAATAGGTTTATGGAAACCTCTAATCTCTTCCTTATCCTGGGCGTTCTTAACAGTGGTCGTCAGTGTTCTAAAGTAACCGTTGATACATGGACGACCAAATTCGTTGTTGAAAGCAGCTGAACCAAGTGGAGCTTCGATCATGATATCCAAAGAAGAAGCAATGTGGTTTGGCTTGCCGACATCCTTCTCCCAAGGTTGGTGGAAATCTGGAATCAAAAGATCTGAAACAGAAAACCCAGAGAGACCACACTTGGACTTAGAACCTCTACCAACAGCACCTTCATCTCTGATCTCACCACCGGAACCAGTGGCCGCACCGGCGAATGGAGAAACAGCAGTTGGATGGTTGTGAGTTTCAACCTTCACCAAAGTTTGCACTTTTTCCTTCTTGGAGCCCCAGACTTTGGTCTTTGAGTTTGGTGCGTAGAAGTAGCCTTCTGGACCTTCAAAGACAGCAGCATTATCACTGTAAGCGGAAACGGTGTATTGTGGGTTCTTTTGTTCCGTGTTTCTAATCATCTTGAACAAACTGAGGTCCTTCTTTTCGCCATCAATAGTCCAGTCAGCGTTGAAGATCTTATGACGACAATGCTCAGAGTTGACTTGAGCAAACATAAAGAGCTCAACATCGGTTGGGTTTCTACCAATGGTCTTGACAAAGGCATCAACCAAATAGTCGATTTCACCTTGATCAAGGGCCAATCCCAGAGCCTTGTTAGCCGTTTGCAACTTAGCCTGTGGGTCCTTTGACAAGTCAACTTCAACCAGTGGTTTTGGAGTATGATGTTCAAACAGATCATCCCTGACAGGTGCCTTTTCAACGTACAAAGTTTGAGTCATTCTATCGAATACGGATGCCAATGGAGAACCGTCACCAATGTACTCTTGAAGAGGGAACCCTGGGCGAACCTGGATCAAAAGTGCCAACCCTCTTTCAACTCTGTCAATGTCATCCTCGAAGCCACATACAGTGGTGATGTTCGTGGCTTTAGATGACCATGGAGAGATAGTACCTGGTCTTGGGAGGATTCTAATCACATGGGAGTTTTCAACCTCTGGAGAGAGAGACTCCTGTGTGGTGGAGATCTTCACCAATTCCTGGGTCAAAGAATCTGTCATGTCGAGCTTCGAATCGTACTGTAAGAGGATTTGAAGAAGCTTCACTTTCTCTGAGTCCTCTGCAAGCTTAGATCCCTCTTTGAGATGAACGTAGTGGATGTACGCAGAACGGACATTGGTAACAACAGACGAGTTGACTGCTGTGTTGATGTCGTTAGTCAAAGTAGCAACTCTGAACTGGGAGAGCGCCTGAGGACCAGCAAAGATCAACATAGACATGTTGGATGCGTTCTGATTAGGTGACACCATTTTGTTAGTACAACTAACGGGTTGGAAATATGGGAAAACATTGCCACGAATTCTCTCTCTCTATCATAGAGAAAGAGGATATCCTGTGTCAACTCATGGCACACAATTATACTAACAAACTAGCGGATTGCTTTTCAGTTGAGTTTGGTTATCTCACCTAGACACCAAGCGAGAGGGCAAAGGGAAGAAAGTGTTGGATGCCTTGTGTAAAATTTCTTGCAAAATTATAATTTTTCCGTGATGACTCTGGCCGAAATTGCACAATTGTCCCCAAGCTGGTAATTATCCCAAAGTGGTAAGAGATGAGCGAAAAAGAGCGAAAAAAAAATTCATTGCTAAATCACACACTCAGAGAGAGAAGAACTAATCAACTGTCACAATCTTTTTAGTTAAAAAGGTACAACAGGGTTTAGTTATTGGTATATCATCAAGATGGCACAAGCACCACTCAAGGTTAAGAGAAAAGAGAAGACGAGGATCACCAAGAAGCAGCAGAATCCGAAGAAGGCTGCGCCAAAGATCATTAAGCCAAAGAATAAACAACTGGCACAAATGGCCAAGTTGAACAAGTCATATTCCGTTACACACCAGACAGAGAAGCTCATTGCGTCCCGTGTTGGACATTTAGAACTTCTGAAAGGATCCAGAAGAGAAATAGAGAGAACTGAAAAGGAGAAGAAGAGAAAAGAGGCCTTAAAGGGTAAGTGATAAGGCTTGCTCTGACTAAAAGACTCATTTCACTTCCTGTTCTTGTCTTCTAGACAGGTCTGTCCATCATGTATACGATCCCTAAGTAATGAACGCTTTATTGAGACAATAACCTGTACAAGTCAATGACCATCGTATTGCACTGCAAACTGTGTGGAGGATTTGATCAAAGACTTGTAAATTTGACGTTTTTGTGTCTGTTTATATGTTTATACTTTCTCCTTCAGCGTAAAGATGTTACTTCCTCTGAGTTTCCGATCAACCAAGTAGCCTCCTTAGCTTAGTGGTAGAGCGTTGCACTTGTAATGCAAAGGTCGCTAGTTCAATTCTGGCAGGAGGCAATTATTTTTTTTGCATTGCATATCAAACTGCTACATATATGTGTCCTGTACCGTATTCGAAACAGCTGGGCTACACGTTTACACAACCACACTCAATTAATACCAACTAGCATGTATCTCATCCTTGTAGATATGGATAGCAATCAAATGCTATCAACCCCTTTTCACAGATTGCCGTATACAAAAATGCTTGTAAAATTTTGTTTGATATCACTAAATCCCGGAGATTGTGCTAACAGTTGACGTTAACGGCACAAAACGTCGTCTCCCATTGCCGTTAACTGTTTTAACATGCATCTTTTTTTCAGCAAAACTGTCAATCGCAGTTTACCCCGAGAAATAGCCTATGGAGTAGAAGGAAAGAGACGGCGCCTATTTTTTTTTTCAGTTGATTTACCCAAAATGACCATCTCTGTGTGTGGACATATATAAGAAGAAGGTCGTTTGCTCTTTTGTTGAAGGTTTTGAGGCAGTTTCAACCACACGCATACACACACAAAGCAAAATGACAAACGATTTGGTACTCGAGCTTTCGACGGACCCTGAACAGATCAGATACACACACTTACAAAATTCCAGTGCCTGGAAGGCCAGGTTAACTGCTGAGGAGTATGCTGATAGAGAATGGCTCATTGGATGTGAATCAAAACTTGGTAAGCGGAAAGTTGATGAGAACTTAGGACTTTACCATTTTGTTCTACGTGATAAGTCCATTATGTCTTCTGGAAAGTTTGGGGACATCGTGGCTTCGTGTGAAACCATGAACAGAAAAGCCTGGAGAATTGATCCTAATGGTGAACTGGCTGAAGTGATTGCTCCATGTATTGGCGGTGTGTTCACTTTGGAGTCACATAGAGGTAAAGGTTACGCCTGTGCGATGATTTCCTTGTTGAATAAGTATTGGGACGAGCGTTTGGATCAGAGAGGATTCATGTTCCTCTACAGTGAGGTTGGCGATTACTACCAAAGAGTTGGATACGAAAGCGCCGAGGTTAAAGTCCATGAATTGCACAGTTTGGGGCAGTACAGGGACCCAACGTTGGATCTGGCGGTTTCAGAATACCACTTCTTGAAATATGAGGATTACTCCACCCTTGTTGAACTGCAGTACAACAAGAATAGAGAATTCTTGATCTCCAAATCTAAGCAAACGGATAAAGTGTTGTATTCTCTCATTCCAAACATTGACACGTATTCGTGGTTCCACGATAGAGACTTGTTTATCGCTTCAAAGCTTCGGCCAGAGAAGCGAGTCGATCACTTTGGTGTCACTTTGAACGACGGTACTCATGACAAAGTGGTGTGGCTACACGATTGGAATTCTGATGATTTGACGATCGTGGCCATCACCGCATCAAGCCATGAATCCTTCAAGAAGTTGTTGAACCTTTCAATATCCGAGGCAATCAGTTGCAATTTCGACAGCATCCACATGTGGCACACCGGGCTTGGACAGGACCCTGAGACCGTGGCTGCTAACGTCAAATTCCTCGAGACTAACAAGAGTTCAAAGTTGTTTCAAGAAAACTCTTCAAGATCTGCAATCAGACCCTTGGACGGTTCACCATTAGGCACATACTCCTGGGAATTTAACGATAAATGGTGCTGGTTTTAACAGTGTTAAATGGTCCTGCTAAACTGAGCCACCCAGCTATCTTAGGGGCATGACCCTCTAGCTTGTCAATCCGTATACATCATTAATCTCATCTATGCTAAAAATAGAAGTAGTAGGGTAAAATGGCTATACATTTGGGCGGAGCACACAGGTTTCGCAGACGTTTCAAATGACGAAGAGAACGCGAAACGCGCACGCGTTAGGAAAGGCGATGATCCAGCAATTTGACCTCGTACTGGAGGAAAAACATAAAACCGTTTGATCAAGGTATTAAAGAATACTTTCACCCTTCATTTACTGGGATTCTACGCAGGGCGGCTGGTAAACCAATCAGGGCGGTTGATACTTGAGACACTCTAATTTGCTATTGCGATGAGCTATAACTACAACAACCAGGGCGGTGGAAGGGATCATAACGACGGGTCACGAGGCGGTGATGATAACACCTATAACCAGTACAACAACTATGACCATTACTACCGCGATGAGAGCCCCACAAGAACCGCTGAAGACAATGAACAATACGGCTATGACCAACGGTATACGCCACCACCACAGGATCCATTCACAGCTACAGTTACAGGGAATGGTATTTCGTCTGTTGAGCCATCGTACACGAGAGACTCGATCTCTCCACAGAGAAGGGCTTCAGAGAATTATAACCAGGACTATGGTTATTCTAATGACTACGCATATCACCAGGACTATGCTATACAGCAGAACCATGGGTTTGGTAGAAGGCCTCCATTTGATGAGGATACGTCCTATAATCCGGGCCCTATAGATACTGAAGTGACTGGTACGCAGTATCCTCAACAGTATTCGCCAATTGTACAAGATCCGAATAACATTCCATCTATAAACGTCACACAGTATGGTAACGCACCATCGAATACACTCGGTGAGTACAACGATGAGGAATTTTACCACAACCAGACCGTTTCAGCGTCGACTTTCAATGCATTTCCAACAGATCCAGGTCAGGAACAAGAACAAGCACCACTCCCGCCTATGGGGTCCAACTTTTATGAAACCAATAACTCTTACAGTAACATTCCACTGACGACACCTTATCAAAATGAAACCATTGAAATGGATCGTTTTGATGCAAACCAGGAGGAGGACATTGGCTTCAACCATCACATTGATGGTGATAACTATGAGTTGAATACCTTTGCCAAAATGCCATCTGATGGGGATGAAGAGTACCCATTCGGTGATGCAAATGGAGAGGAAGTACCACAGGAACAACAACAGAGAAGAAAAATCGAAGTTGGTTTACTTAACGGTAATCTTATCCTTGATTGTCCAGTTCCGGATAGAATCTTGCAGAAATACGTTGGAAAAAACATTGATGATTCAAGAGAGTTCAAATTCATGCGTTATCAGGCTGCTACTTGTGATCCAAGGGACTTTTCTGTGGATAATTTCAGTCTGAGACAGAGATATTACAAGAGACCAAGGGAATGTGAGCTTATGATCGTTATCACCTTATACAACGAACCTGACTTCCTCCTAGCTAGAACGCTTAAGGGTGTCATTGACAACATAAAGCATTTAGAAAGCAGAAAAAGATCTAGTACATGGGGTCAAGATGCTTGGAAAAAAGTTGTGGTTTGTATTGTTGCAGATGGTCGTTCAAAGATCAACGAAAGTGCACAGGCTTTATTGGCAGGTTTAGGTGTTTACCAAGAAGGTTTCGCCAGAAATGCCGTCAATGAAAAGAAGGTTGTGTCACATATCTATGAGTACAGCTCGATGATTGGTATCTCATCCATTGAAAAGGAAACTGTCAAATTGACAACTGCACCAGTGCCTACTCAGCTATTGTTCTGCTTAAAGGAAGAAAATAAGAAAAAAATCAACTCTCATAGATGGGCACTGGAAGCCTTTGGTGAGGTTCTACGTCCAAATGTTGTTGTGTTGCTAGATGCTGGTACACAACCTTCAAAGGACTCTATCTATCACCTCTGGAAAGAGTTTGATAAGGACCCAAACGTTGCAGGTACGTGTGGTGAAATAAAGGCAATGTTAGGGAAAAGATACGAAAAGCTACTGAATCCACTCGTTGCTGCACAGAATTTCGAATACAAAATGTCCAATATCCTTGATAAACCTATGGAATCATCCTTTGGTTTCATATCTGTTTTACCAGGTGCGTTTTCTGCTTATCGTTATTCGGCTTTGCTTAACCAACCTGATGGAGATGGACCATTAGCGAAATATTTTGAAGGTGAAACACTTCATGATCAAGGTGCTGGTATTTTCAAGTCAAACATGTACCTTGCCGAAGATCGTATTCTTTGTTTCGAACTTGTTGCAAAGAGAAACTGCTCTTGGATCTTGAGATATTGTAGAAGTGCATCTGCTGAAACAGATGTTCCAGAGGAAGTGCACGATTTTGTCTCTCAGAGAAGACGTTGGTTGAATGGTTCGTTCTTTGCTGCTATCTACTCGGTGGTTCATTTCCACAAGCTTCTCGGTCAGAGTTCTCATTCTATTGGAAGAAAAATCGCACTGTGTGTGGAATTTGTATACCAACTGCTCAACCTTCTCGTGTCCTGGTTCTCGTTGGCATCGTTCTTTTTGGTGTTTAGAATCTTGACGACATCTTTGGGAACGCTATATGATCCATGCAAATACCTCTCAGTGGTATTCCTGTGGCTTTACCTGTTATCTATTGTCACGACGTTCGTGTTGTCATTTGGTAACACTCCAAGAGGAACTCCAAAGTTCTACATCGTTATCATTGTGTTTTTCGCCATCCTTATGGCGTATATGATTGCAGCTGCTATTGTGATGTCTGTTGATGCAATTAAAGATATCGTTGCTGAAGGAAACATCACTGCTGCTACTCTATTCCAAAATACAACGTTTAGAGATTTGATCATATCCACTGCATCGACATACGCCTTATACTTCATAGCATCAATCCTACATTTGAAGCCGATGCATATGTTCACTTCGTTTCTTCAATACCTGCTCTTGAGTCCCTCATACGTCAACGTGTTAAACATCTACGCTTTTTGCAATCTACACGATATCTCTTGGGGTACCAAAGGTGCCACTGCACAAAGCTTGGGTGATGCAAAGATCACAGAGGATGGTAAGGTTGAATTCATCGATGCCCCAATAACGTCTGAAGAGATCAATGCGTTGTACGAGAAACAGATGGACATCCTTGCCCACGTTCCAAAGCCTCAACCTGAAGTCACGGAGGAGAGCCTTTTGATCGAGGAACAGAGACGTAAGGAGAAGGAGGATGAAAAGAATAAGAACTATTATGCTTTTATCAGATCCATGGTGGTTCTAACATGGATCACTACAAATTTTGTGATAATTGCTCTAGTGCTTGAAACTGGTGGTTTAAACCAGTTGAGTTCCGATTCTACCACCTCTTCCTCCTCCTCCTCCACCGATGCTTACGCTTCTAATCCAAGATCAGAAATCTTCTTAACGGTTATATTGTGGATTGTCGCCTTCATGGCAGCTTTTAGACTGGTTGGAACGGTATATTATCTCATAACTCGACTCATTAAATAAGACATTTATTCATTTGGCTTTGATGGGGGTGTTTTGTTTTTTTTTTTTCTTTGGCTCCTACTTTTTTGCCCGTATAACTGTAGAAATTGGCCCTGTCCAGGTTTCTCATCTTCTTCTCACCTTCTTCACCAAGAGGAAGAGAACAGGTATTAACAATGGCCGATGAAACTCCACAGGAAGATGGAAACCAGGCCGGTGGCTCCATCTTTGATGTCTTGAAGAAAGTGTTGTTGATGTTTCTCATAGCCAACACCGTGTCTAACTTCATCAAGCCTAAAGACCCTGAAACTGATACTGTGATCAGGAACAATGACGGGAATAACACTGTTGTTCTTACTCCAAGTGCACTGAACAACACTTTTTTAAAGATTGAGAAGCCGTTGAATCCGTTTAACCTTGTCGATGTGACGGATGATGAAGGCAATGTGGTGTCTCAAAGGAATGTGAGTTCATTAGAGCAGATTGTTTATGAGAACTCATTGATACCGGCAACGTTTTTATCACCGATCTGGAAGGAAGAAGACTTTGCGATTGATCTAAAATTCTACGTTGATGACCAGAGAATCGCTTCAGAGTCAGGAGAATTACTGTTTGCGCTGTCTAACGTTACCATTGATAAAGTGAATGATGTCACCGAGCATTTTGTCTTGAAAGTGCCAGATAGCGTGAAGTTCAACAACGGATCCTTATACTTGCACACTTTCATCTCAAGAGATGGTTATCCTGAAGTTGGTGAGAAGACGGTTCAGCTGAACACGTTCTTCCCGAAGAAGAGAGTGGTGAAACTTCACAAATTGATTGGTGGTGAAGAGGAGACAAGTGCTGATAACGACATGGAGAATGACCTTGATGATGAAATTTCACAAGAACAGCCAATTGTTGCGTATTGGCATCCAAATGTCACCATATCGCTGGTTAAGACTAGGGGATTGGTCGATGCTAGAACACTTCCTCCTCCTTTGCTCGATATTTTCCCTCTAGACCCACTTGATCGTCGTGATAATTCAACTGGTCGTGTTACCCAGTACTTCCCACTCGTGTACCAGAACAAGTTCTGGCAATTGAGGAGCCACATGAACGAGATCAATTCCACTACTGATGAGGTTGAACTGAACTTGAACATCGACTTTGCCTCGTTCTGGAAAGTACAAGTTCTTGTACTATTTAGTGATGGTATGGAACAACAGAAGAACAACCCAATGTCCGTCACCGATGGCTCTGAACTTGATGCCATCAAGAGAATCTTATTAGACACAAACCCATACCTTCTTGCAATCACCGTTGCTGTATCAATTCTTCACTCTCTTTTGGAGTTTCTTGCTTTCAAAAATGACATTTCACATTGGAGAAATAAAAAGAATAACGTTGGTATCAGTGTTCGTTCTATAGTTGCAAATGTTATTCAACAGACCATTACATTGCTCTATCTCATTGACAACTCTGATGGAACCTCGTATATGATTTTGGCCTCTCAAGGATTTGGAATACTCGTTGAAGCATGGAAGATCACCACCATTGTGAATATTGACGTCCAATGGGACGGTGTCATTCCAAGTATCAAGATCACTGACAAGTATCAACTGAGTGAAACTGAACAGAAGACCAAAGAATACGATTCAATTGCGTTCAAATATCTCTACTGGGTTGCCACACCGTTATTGGCTGCCTATGCAGTTTATTCCTTGATGTATAAAGAGCACAAGTCATGGTATTCCTTTATTGTCACCACCCTTGTTGGGTTTGTCTACACTTATGGATTCCTTACATTGGTTCCAAGTGTTTATATCAACTATAGACTCAAGTCCGTGGCCCATGTTCCAAAGAAAGCCATGGCTTATAAGGTGGTAAATACCTTTATCGATGACTTGTTTGCCTTTGTTGTGAAGATGCCATGGCTGCATAGACTTGCCACGCTAAGGGATGATATCATCTTCTTCATCTACTTATACCAGACGTGGATCTACAGAGTTGACTATTCAAGAGTAAACGAGTTCGGCCAAGGTGGTGAGGAGGAGGAACCCGTCGTTGAGAAGGACTCTGACGGTAATCAAATTGCAAAGAGAGAAACAAAGAAACAGAAATAAGTCCATTAAAAGCGATCTGTTATCATGAAGTTATTTAATACTATAAACTGACGTTGTTCAACAGCTTTGGTTTGTACAAGATTTCATTAATAAATAGATTAGCAACACTTCCTCGATGGGCCGTTCAAGAGAGAACTAATGCTAATATTATGCTGTGTAGTTTGAGGAGATGGTGATAACTTTGTCGTACCCTTCATTATTTCATTATCAGGGATTCCTTGTGGAATTGGTGGTGATAAGGGCGGTAAGGGAGTTGTTGTGGAAGATCTAGGAAGTGTACCCTTAGTCTCAAGGGATGCAGTAGTTGTTGGTGTCTGTGATTGTGATGAATATTGACGGGCAAACATCGCCGTGAAGTCCACAGCGGCTGGTGTATTGCGTGTTGATGATTGTGGTTGTGAGCTTTGAAGCATACGAAGTGGTGGCAATGTAATATGTCTCTCACCTGATGGCTGTCCTTGCATAGGTGGTGGTAGAGTTAGAGCATTGTGTTGTCGAGCTTCTACAGGCTGCTGAGGTGATGGACTTGATACACTCGGGGATGTTGTTCCTGAACCGGCTTCTGTCTTGAGCTTCTTTGCATCGCTCAAGTTGTGGCTGTGTACATTGCGCCTTCTTCTCTTGATGATGCCTCTCTTCAACTTCGAAGGTCTATACGAACCGTGAAGCCTATAGTACAATCCACAGGCATTACAGATGGTGTCTCCGTTGTCATCACGCCTCCATAGCGGTGTCACTGTGGTGCCACAGTTTGAGCATGCAATGGCCACGTTCTCCAAGTGCTCTGTGCCGATAACGTCACCAACTTCAACATTTGACCTGGATTTTGACGAAGAAGATGTGGTCTCCTCTCCTTTAGAACCAGGTAATCCTGACGAATCGTTCCGACCATCTGAAGTGCTTCTGGAATGAGATGTTATAACCACTCTGTTGTTGAAAGCGGGACAGCCCTCACACGCTGATGAACCCCCTGTTCCGTTACAGCGTCCATCACCTTTACATGATCCCTTGTGTAAATCTTTGGAATCCACCGTCACAACGTGTGGAGGTCTTTTCAAGTTTATCGGTCTATGACAATTGTTTGCTCTGTAATACAACCCGCAAGCGTTACATATAAGTGACCCATCAGGTGCTCTTCTCCATAGTGGAGTCTTTGTAGTGCCACAGTTCGAGCACACCTGGGCCTGTGGTGATGATAGCGTGGTGTTGTTATTCTTGGGTGATGACAGTGACTGATCTGAAGGTTGAGGCGACGGCGAGCCCTTTGGTGTGTTTTCGGGCGACGGCATCGTGGTGGTGGTTGTATGTGCGATGTTAGGCGTAATGGTGGGCACTTGGTAAGCTTCTATGGCTGTATATTCCTTGTGCAAGTATGTCTGTGTGTATGTGCCGATGTCCAGGAATGTGTCCAGCTGCTCAGTATGGAACGAGACACCTCTGCTTATGTGAAGATGAAAACCCTGGTCAAGTCAAAACAGAGAACGGACAAAATAGATAGAATTACAGATCTAAGTACTCGATCAGATTGGAAGTCTTTGCTGCGTATAAGAATCCGAAGTAGTAGTGGTCAGTGACGGTGCCCGTATGTGTTTTCTTCTCCCACCAGTTTGTAATGTTCCTTCTGGAGCCAAGTATTTCCTGCGGGTATTAAACGACGAGGAAATCAGTACCTTGTGTGTATATAAGTACAGTGTACCAATTTGACCTGGATCTGGTGTAGAATGCTCTCTTATGGAAGAGATATCTTAAACAGTGTGCCAATTAGGAGTGAGGATAGCTAATCTAGAAGTGGAAGAAAGAAAAGAAAGAGTGAGCAAAAATGGAAAAGAAAAGTAGAAGAGCGTAGACGTGCAGTTTGTGCAGTGTTGGCAAAGTTGTTTTGGAATGAATTGCCCTTCCCCGAGAAAGTTCCAGCTAATAAAATCGAATCAAAACTTTTAAATTGGTTAGCTATGTCGTTTCTGCCGTGCTAGAACTAGAGCTGGAACCGCTTATGTACAAAGTGGTTATTCTGCGCAGCCTTCAGGTGAAAGTTCTGGTGCTACTTTGAAGAGCAAAAAAAAGAAATTGATTAGGCTCGGAGAGGTATATAGATGAGGCATATCTATATGTTTGCAGTCTACAACAGGTACGACGGCAAGACTCATACTCAATTGAGGAGACTATGCTAATGCTACTGTGCAGACGTGATCACAATGGCCCAAGTACATGTGTTGTGGTCAACTGAAGTTGAAATAGTCGAAGTTGTTCACGAGTGTTTGCTCAGTGTAGCTAGACTAACATATAGGATATGGCCATGAACATCTACCGCACAAGGTGCAACCATCCGCTTGTCTTGCATGTTCACAGAGTCGTGCATTGGTAGCGTGGCCTTATCTAGAGCGCGAAATGTACAGGAAAAGGTCAGAACCAACGGTTTATGTCACAGGGGCACATCTCGATCAACCAATGAGAAGCGTTCGAATTGTCAGCACATTGGTCTGAAAAGGCGAGAACTAGAAAATAAAATCGCAACTGACGCGTGAGGTTGAATGATCAAAGCGTCAACTTCATGGTGTTCGCTGGATTATGTATCCGAGCACCTCTCCTTTGTAACAGTCTTAAAAATTAAATCTTGTGAGTAAACGTTATATTGTTTATATTTATCGTACCGATGATACCAAAATGATCTGACTAAGTGTGGAGACCTCTGTAAACAGGTGATATCCAACTGCATGAAGAAGGCCAGAAAAAAGGGTGTAAATATGTAAAGCCAATCAACACGTATGAAAACACCTTGTTTTTTTTCATATGATATGTCGGGCTTTTTAGACTTGTGAGAACATAAGCAACTTGGGTGTCAGAAACTTGTTGCTGTAGCTTGTTTGTTTACGGACTGAACTCCTTTTACACCCGAAAAAGTGTCTTTGAAGTGAGACATTTCCTGAGGAAGAAACGCACGATTCTCCCATGATAGCATGCTCGTGCATGTCGGTGCACCCAATAACTTAGTAAAAGGCGTGATTTCATTGGACAGCTCGGCCAAGATCTTTGCTTGACAGATTCTCACACTCCCATAGTTAAGGTCCACCTCTCCCATAGTTAAGGTCCACCTCTCCCATAGTTAAGGATTTTAGGGTGTTTCTGGGTGTTTCTGGGTGTCAAGTTGCATGAACATGCCAACTTCATTGGTCAATGGGATTGTCCGCCCAGGGGTAATTGAATAACTGGGGTCCAATTAGAATCTCGTTAGAGTAAGCTGACCAGTGTTGTCTTCCGTGTACACCCGTTGTCTTCGGGTTTGTCTGGAGGTAACGCTTTTAGCACCGCGTATGTTGTTTAGCTTCGCATAGTAACATTCGCATAGGAAGATGGCTTGTAGTACACGAAAATAAATCGTGGATCACGCTGTGTATCACACTGTGGTGAACGCCGCAATTGCACACTATACAGAGAATTGATTCATAAGACTATTCATTAAGTTTACGTACATGTACACTATATCTATCGTTATCGGTACTAGCCACTCGTGAGGTCTATCACATCAAGTTGACCTATAGTTTTCTCGCTAGTAATCCGTTTTGGACAACCACCCAGATCTTCATCAGAGCTTGCGTCCAGCTCTATGATACCATTCTTGTACTTTCCGGGAGAATTGACGAAATGGCCCTCTTTGACCTCTATTATATCCAGATCTTCGTCCTTTGGGAAACTGTCGGGATCAGTTTCATGGCACCATTTTGAATCTTCATATCTCTTTATCGCCGCTTGTCGAATCAGTTCCTCTATAGGGATACCCTTCTTTGCAACACCACCAAGCCTGCTCACGCCACCTTTTATACGTGGATCCAACTTCTTCAATCTCGCCTCATGCACATTCAGTCCTGTTCTTCCTCCAAGCTGGTTGCCAGTACCGCCAAACTTCACGTTTTTCATCCGTAGTTCAAACATCTTTTCCCTCAACTGATCCATCCTTTTGTAGAATTTCACATCATGTGCTCCGTGTGAGTTATGAGCCAGCTCATGGATCATTGTCTCTACAATCTCCTCTGTTGGTAAGAAGGAACGCTCGTCGTAGGCTGGCCGAAGTCTGAGTGAGATCTTGTATCCATAGTTAACGTTTAGCCCCAAGAGATTAGGGTTGGTAGGAAACATTTCACATAAAAAGCCAACCGAGAGATGGAAATGTTCCATGAGAGGTCCAACAGCATTCGCAACCTCATACAAGATATTAAGCGCCTTCTGTTGAAGTGGTCGTTTCTTCAAAGCCGCGATGTTGGAGACCTTTTGATTTGTAGACTTGGGTATAACGACGTTTGGCGTGTTGTCCTTGTTGAACGCTCTATGAGGTTCTCTGCGTGTTCCATTTAAACTTCGTCCTGGCGCCCTATTTCGAGGGTTCTTTGCAGAAGTTGCTCTGCCTCGTCCTCGTCCTCGTCCTCGTCCTACCCGAGGCCTCATCCTCTGTTGGTTAAACCAATTACCAACTACTCTATTTTGATGTTGATATCACGGTGAGCACTGTGAATCTTCGCGGTTTTTCACACCCAAACACAAAGCCTAACAAACCTCTCTTCACACATCATTACGAAAACTCGTTCATTGATTGGTTATTCTGGTTCTAGTCTAAATGAACTACTTGAGTTTTCCGATGAAGATTCACCTAACCACCTCTTCTATGTATATGACTGCTGTAGAATCTCACAAGGTTTGCAAACTTGTCGTCTATAGTATGGTACCAATGGTGTATAGATTGTAGATCTAACAGCACTATCCTATTGAATGAAGCGGTATCAGATGTGCCATGGATCATTGATTAGGTAAGATTATTGCCAGAGACATTAAAACATCCAGACTACAGTTCTTAATCACTTTACAACTCTGATCACCCTGGGAGGGAAATTTCGGAGATTTCGCACATCGGTCTTTGTTTTACACTTTTGGCTTTCACATGGCACAACCCTACAAGACAAATATCATCTTATCATGATGTCCACCTTTTACACCCAGAAACACCTGTATCTGGATTTGTAAGGAGAAAGTTGTTAAAATAGCATGTTTTCGGGGTGTTAGGTGTGTTTTTTGGACTGCAGCCCGTTTTCTTAGCGGTTTTAGTTGGATTAAACAGGTGGTTACACCTTGCTGTGAAGAAAAGGTGTCAAGTTATGCATGCTTACTCTCTCCGATAACTGAAGACCCACACCCTCATTGGCTTGATACGCACCTCTATGGTTGCACATTTCACCTTCTCTGCGGCATTCGTGGTGGACGTGGCTGTAAGAGATCTGGGTCAATGGCCAAAGCCTCAGAACTTCAAACTTGAGTAGATTAGGTATTTTGATCTGACAAATGTAAATGTGTATGTATTTGGAAAATCACTAAACTAAACCATGGCTAATTTTCTGGAAGAGGACGCTTGATATCACCCATGTCATTGAGCTCGTATTGTCCTGAAGTGCTTCCCTCAGCACTAGAGTTGAACTCGTCGCCATTGATATACTCCACTTTTGGGTGTTCTGGGCCGATAGCCATAGCCAGCATTGGGTCAGCACACTCTGCGAGGTCGTAAAGATCAAGACCCATCTCTTCACCTTCATCACTGACTCTCATCTTCAAACCTGGGATATAGTTTATAATGTAACAAAGAGCAACTGTTCCCACACTGGACCAGCCGATAATAGCACAGATAGCAGCAAACTGATAACCCATCTGTTTCCAGTGATGGAAGATCCAACCACCTTCAATCACTGTGTAACCATCAAGACCTGCAATGTATGGGGAAGCAAAGACACCAACAACGATACCACCGATGACACCACCAATACCGTGCACGTTGAAGGACTGTGAAGCGTCGTCGACACCGAGCCAGCGGTTGACGTTGTGAGTCAAACGACAGCAAATAGCAGTGAACATTGAACCCACAGCACATGCCCAAGGCTCCAAATAACCACAAGCTGGAGTGACAAACACCAAACCGACAACGAGCCCCTCTGCGGCCATTATCAGAGACCACTTCTTTGTAATGATGTAATCCATGGTACAGTATGTGACCAGTGCAAAACCAGCGGCAATTTGAGTGTTAGCCATGATCATGGCAGTTCTTGGAGTAGTAACTGTAGTCAAAGTACCGGAGTTAAAGAACAACCATGGGAAATAGATGAGTAAGGAGCCGATAAACGTCATCACTGGAGAGTATGGCTTGTAGCTCAAAGTCTTTTCCTTCCAGCCCTTTCTTGGACCAAGGAACCAAGAGTACCAGAAAGATGCAACACCAGAAGCAATATGGACTGGACCACCACCAGCAAAGTCCAAATCACCCAAGTTGTATAACCATCCGTTTGGATCCCAGACCCAGTAAGCAAATGGACAATAACACAGTGTAGTCCAAAGGAACGCAAGCACCAATGATGGAAGCAGTCTACCTCTTTCCGAGATAGCTCCGAGGAAAATCTGAACTGTACACACTGCGAAGAACAAAGTGAAGGTAAATGTTTCTATAGCTGGAATTGTTCCCCCTTCATATAAAGGACCAGCATGTATGTTTACCAAACCACCATATCTGAAATTACCATAGATAACCGAGCTTGAAGTTTCAGAACAAGCCAGCGAAAACCCAAAAAGAAACCATTGAATTGTAACAATACCAGTTGTCAAATATGTCTGAATGATCAGAGTCATAAGATTTTTTCCACGCATAGAACCACCGTAGAAAAGGGCGATACCTGGGGTAATTACGACGATACCAACAGTTGCACAGAGCACGTATGCCATGTCCGCAGGGACAAGAGTACTAAAGGCATGTTAGCTATACGAAGAATACGACTAGCGCAATTTTTCCAACGCAATTGTTCAACGGTGCGTTTTCAGTAATAACTAACGTACCTCACTTGCTGCTCATAAACTGAAGCGGCAGCAGACGATGTGACTTCGGCCATATTAAAATTTGTGAACTGGTCTAAGTTGCTAGTGCCTCGAACTGTAAAGATTTCCCAGACGAGGTGAATTATAGAGGCTCCAACCCATCTATTTAAATACCAGTGGATTAAATGAGATCACACGTCATTTATGATGAGACATTTTTTGTGCATAATCGGTAATCAGTAATCGAACTGTTAGAGACTGGATAAGACCTGGATTACACAAGATCAATAACTAGTGGGTCTTCGTAGCTATCGCGGCCAGTGCCGTCGAGTAATATGCACCCTGACAGATAAGTGAGGAAAGTTTTTACCAAATTCGGGGCAATATTTGCTTTTCAACAGGGCTGAAGTCACCGATCACCGCCGATACACTTGAGAAAGAAAGGGACTTGATCGACCCCAAAGATAATCCTTGAAGCTGCAGTTGTTCATGTTGGATCTTGAACCCAGGCTCCTCGGAACGTTAGCCTGACGTGGGTCATACAGGAGATAACACCACTAGAGTTAATCCTATGCGGTTTATCTTCCAATGATGGCTGACATTCAAGTCTCATAACTGACTTTGCAGCAAAAGACTTGAAGTTACCTCCTCACCTATTATCGAACATCATTGACCATAGGCTAAGCAGTATTGTTATGTAATGCGTATGTAATGTATAGGAGTGATTAATGCTAGATAAAATCAAATATCTCCAAGCCTATCCATTGATTATGTTTATATAGCTACGGTTTTTGATCTGCGGCTAAGCTGGGCTTTAACGATCAAACAGTCTTGGCTCGGGACTCGGCCATGATCATTGTCCAATGAGACCCTAGACTTTGAAGACTACGGGATATCATGATCAGCTCCAACAAAAGGTGAGAATTAGAGGACTCAGGATTACTTCCAACAAAACCATTGATAACGACCGAGTGAATTAAATAGTGTTTGGTCTGTGATCGGTTGGTAGGGTGGAAGCGTGGAAGGAATGTCGGGGGAAAAGCCAAGAAGGCCCAGCTATGTAAGGTAACAGTTTCTTATTTTAGCGTGCTGCAGTGTGCCTCTAGTTACTTAGAAATATTCTTGGTCCTTTTAATCATGTTTCTGTTTAAGGGATTTTAGCTTTGAAAGTAGGAATGTGTCAGATTAGCAAACCTATGAATAACAGATTCAACCATATTGTATTCCTCGTAGTCTTTTGGCCGTACTGTTCATGCAGCCTTAGGGCCTAGTCTTCTTTCAGTCAAGGAGCTACTTATGCAGATGATCCTAAACCCATAACTAGCTGGTACTGATATGATAGTAACACGCCATGAAAGTCGATATATCTTACAGAGGACTGATAGTGAGACCGTTTCAAGTCTCAGTCTCTAGGTCCCTTTTTTTGTTTAACTTTAAAGCGCTTTCCCAGAGGCATATTAATCTTGAGTTATTCAGTTGTTTTAATCAATGTTCTTCGGCGACTAGGCTAAATCTGAATTAACACACATTCTACTACACTCACAGGCCTTATCCACCTGATTTGAATCAAAGATTATCTGCATCCAGCCAATTAGAACTTGATGGAATAAAGGCTGCAAACCTTCAGTTCAAACTACTAAGAAAGAATACAAAATAAGCGATTTAACGAGTATAAAATTTCGGGCTGGTCAAAAGAAAAGTTTAAGTAGACTCAACAGGTGGAACCTTGGAGTCATAACTGGTTTGTTGTTCGTTTACGTTGGTGGAAGAGTGACTCTGGCCTTCGTAAATCTGGTACTGAAACTCCTCTTCCTTCCCGCGTAGGAATTCAAGGTAAGGGTCACAACGCTCAGCCATCTCGTAGAAGTCAAGACCCATTTCTTCAGCATCTTCTTCGACTCTCATTTTCAAGCCTGGAATGTAGTTGACAATGTAACAAAGTGCAATTGTGCCCACGACGGTCCAGCCAACGATCGCACAGATAGCAGCAAGTTGGTAACCCATCTGCTTCCAGTGGTGGAAGATCCAACCACCTTCAATTTCGCTCACACCATCCATGCCGGCAATTCTTGGAGATGCAAAAACACCTACAACAATACCACCAACAATACCACCAATACCATGGACATTGAAAGATCTTGTAGTGTCATCAATGCCAATCCATTCGTTGATGTTGTATGTTGCACGACAGACCAAAGCTGTGAAAATGGAGCCAATGACGCAAGCCCAAGGCTCAAGGTAACCACACGCTGGGGTGACAAACACCAAGCCAACAATTAAACCTTCAGCAGCTGCTTGAATAGACCATCTCTTTGTAAGACAGTACTCGTAAAAGGTGAAGGTAATCATACCAAAAGAAGCAGCGATTTGTGTGTTGGCCATGATGAATAACGTTCGTGGAGTGTTGATTGTGGTCATAGTACCAGAGTTGAAGAACAACCATGGGAAATAGATGAGCAGAGAACCAACAAACGTCATGACTGGAGAGTATGGTTTGTATTTTAATGTCTTTTCTTTCCAACCTTGTCTTGGACCAAGGAACCAAGAGTAACACAAGGACGCAACACCAGAGGAGATATGCACTGGACCACCACCGGCAAAGTCTAAATCACCCAAGCTATATAACCATCCGTTTGGATCCCAGACCCAGTAAGCAAATGGACAGTAACACAGTGTGGCCCAAAGGAACGCAAGTACCAATGATGGAAGCAGTCTACCTCTTTCACCAATGGCACCGAGGAAAATTTGCACCGTACATACAGCAAAGAATATCGTAAAGCAGAAAGTTTGGATAGCAGGGATTGAACCACCTTCGTACAGAGGACCTGCATCGACGTTGGCCAAAGCACCATATCTGAAGTTACCGTATATGGAAGAACTGGAGGTATCAGAGCAAGCAAGAGAGAACCCAAAGAAGTACCACTGTGCAGTTATGATAGCAGTAGTCAAGTAGGATTGAATAATCAGAGTCATAAAGTTTTTACCACGCATGGAACCACCATAGAAAAGGGCGATACCTGGGGTAATAGCAACGATACCAACAGTTGCACAGGCCACATAGGCCATGTCAGCTGAGGACAGTGTGCTGATTAGGAGGAGGTTTTTGTAAGTACATATGACTTGAAGTGTGTGTGTAAACTGAGACAGAGAGAGAGACTTACCTCACCTTGTTTTCAAAGTCTACTACGGCAGACATCTTGTTGACTTGGTGCTAAAGATTCCACGTTCCATGGCCACTCTTGAACATGTTCTTTTCTGGTTCTTTTATAGTCTGGATTGCAGGTCATGCCCTGTTCTGTTCGAATTAGTTGAGATGGTGGATCCTCGAACCGTCTGCAGATAACAACGACTGATGCCAAGAGAAGTGCAATCAGTATTGCCCCCCATGCTACAATATAGTCGACAAATTACTGTTTAATGAACCAGTTTTACAGATCAGTTGTCTCAAAAGCCAAGACAAGCAATCTTATGTGGTCTGAACTAGAGGAGACTTTTATCACCGAGGCGCTCATGGGTAAAATGTTACGATTAAGGCTTTTTTAACTGTCTATGGAGAGATTAAGAAATATTTAAAGCATCGAATCTTATTAGACTTTATGAGTTCTACCTATTCCAGCCTATGTTGTTGATGTTTTGACTGTTTACATGATGTTTCTATTTGGCACATTAATCTTCACGGCTGGAGTTCAACAGAACAAACTGGTGAGCTCTAACAAAAATCAGGACCCTTACGTTTTTAGCCTTCGCTCTGTTAATTCACGCTGTGTGTTGTAGAGATTGGTAGTGCGTCACTCCATCTCTAATAAGACTGTTTCAAGTCTTCAGGATCCTGATTAACGATACGCTAGTCCTGGTGCCTTATCTGCTAGTCCCTACAGCTAGTCTCTCTAAGACTCCGGGAACCCAGATAATGTAATCATGGTCTTACATCTGCGGCTCTAAGTCTATGTCTGTACCCTTTTTCCATATCTTTGAGGTTGACAAGATGCTGAGCAACAACACCCTTAGTCTCAACGTCACTGACCAATACCTGTGCAGAATGATAAGATAACGTGTTACGTACAGACTCAATTTTCTAGTTCTGGGCAATGGTTATGGCCGTAGCCCTGACAAGTAACCGCCCTTGAAATCTTATCTAAAACTCCGCGGATATCAGTAATCGTGCATAATTCCTGGACATGTTGACCCAAACTGGAATTGAGAACCAGTTTTTGGTAAGGAGGCACACAAAATGTTGTATAAATAGGTAATGTTTTCCTCGTTTATTCAACACCGCGGTGATCAACTGCATCGAGAATTAGGGGCTATGTAAGCAAGTCTCTCAATGTCTGAAATCTAAAGACCTTTTGCCTTATACATGATTGTAGGAACCCGTAGGTTGGCAGCTAGCTAGTGTGTGATTTTTTGTACTAATCGTAGTTATTCCAAATATGTACTGTCCGATCCCTCTCGCGTAGATTACACGCATCGTGACAGAGCACAGAAAAGAGTTTTGTGGAATATCTTGCTCTTGGCCACACCTTGAAATGATTGTCAGTGTCATTCTGATTTGTCAATACTTTATCACCATTCACAGGACCTGTGTGTTCTTTGTTGGGCGTTAGTCCTGGACGCAGGTCACGGCTGCATCCAGTGGCCATGGTTCCATCACTTGATTGTGTCATTAAGTGATTGATTAATCGCTGATTGACCGATTCGCTGATAACCGTGTCTGATTCATAGGAATGACGTGGTTTGGTCAGTGATCCGTTGTACGTCCGTGGATCGCTTTGATGAAGTGGAGGCTCGGCTATGGTCATTTCCACACCAAATTTCTCTAATGATCTAATCGGGTGGTTAACTATCTATCACTGGAGGTGATCGTAACACTATCAGACGGATTAGTGATAATGGCTCAATATTGGATCATATCTGTACACACTTTATGGCATTAATCAGTAAATGCCTCCGCCTCAGTAAAAATGTGGATTGTGATAAGTGGAAAATGCATCAATCTCTTTATCAACATTTGTCTACTAAGAGTGCAACTCACTTCTCGATGGAGTTCTAAACTCCATTACCAAAGCTAACATGTTATCTTATCCAATGATGTGTGATGAACATCATCACCTTTGAGTTAAAAGTTATAGCTCCTCGATTAGGCAAGGTTCTCCTGTTCGACCGTCATCTTCAATTCCATGTCCTCCGACTTCCCACCATGCTACATTTTCTCTTCTAGTTGGCATCCTATACGCTTCTTTCTTCTTCTACCCCCCCCCCACCACCTCATAACTGCTAAGTATCTTTTTCATGTCTCTAGTCAAATAGAACATGTTTAAGATATATCCAATACATCTCATCCAATGACGAAGATAGTGGAGAACTCCTAGAAAAGAACAGGTAGACTATGTCATTAATCTATAAAGTACAGACAAGCAATTTCCCAAATGACATCGAAGCGCTTTCATATAAGCCTTCCGAAATGTTGCACTTCAAGTAAATATATGGCTCTATTCACAGATGAAGAAAAGTGGTTATGTTTCTATTATTCGTAATTTAGAAGGTGTCCACTTCTAAGAGCTATGAAACAATACTGGGCTTATGATCTTTTGAAGATTATCTATTACTGTTTCGCTCATATAAGAAACATAGGCTGTATACATTCTATGTGAGACTTGGATTCAATCTGTCTCAGGGAACTTGAAATAACCTGCTTTCTCCAACTCTTCTATGGTCTTTGCCCTTTTATGTGTTTCTGATAAGTACTTGATGTACGCCTCCTTTAACGGCTTAATATTTGCTCTGACTTTACACTGTTCTTTATCCCATTCGACAGCTTGGTACCCCCTGTCTCCAGTAGCAGCTCTGGACTCAGCGTTAAGATTGTTGGCGTATTCAATATCCTTAGGAAACTTTAGATCGTGATGTGTTCTCTCGTCACCTTCCGTTTCAGCGTTGGCCCTTTCCATGTCCTTCAAACTTGGTAGTGGAATCTCACCCGCCCAGACACGGGCCAACCAACAACCTTGTGACTCTGAGATTCGTGTAGGCAGCACAAATCTTGGAAGGCCAATGATGGCCAGTGTTGGGTTTTTGATATAGATAAGGTGTCTATACAAGCCATGGATCTTTTGGCCGTCAGTGATCAAACGAGGGCTTTTAAGAAATGGAATTGACTTCAAATAGCCGGTGCAGAAGATCACAGAATCAACTTTGTCAATTGACGAACCATCTTTGAAATAAACAGTCTTGTTTTCAGCGTCAAAGTGGTCTAAGTCAGGAACGTCTCTGATCAAATCTGACTGACCAGCAGGAAGTGTATTCTCGGAACGAACAGACTTATAAATGGTTCTGTTCAAAAATGAGGCCAATTGGTACGCAATATCTGCGCCAGACGCAGAATTACCAACAACAAGGATGTTACGAGACTCTTTGAACTGGTTAGGTTCATCGTATGACTTTGCATGGATAATTGAACCCGGATACTTGTTATTCCAGCTTCTCAACCCTTCAACATCTGGAATGAAAGGTTGGTCATAATTGCCAACTGCAATGCAAACAGCATCGTAATTTCCGGTCTTCACCTCACCTGTTATGGAACTTTGAGAGGTTAGAGCCCATCCTTCTCCATCAGGAACGAGTTCCGTCACTGAAGTGTTGAACTGGACATAATCTTCAATCTCCTTCGAGTAGCTCACAATGTACTTCAATATCTGCTCGTGCGTTGGAAACAGCGCATCGTCTTCAGGGAACGGGCTGTCATTGTAAGCCATTAATGTCTTGGGGACGTTGGCATCGAGGAACTTGTACACTGGGCTCTCATAGAACTCTTCAGATGACACTTTGACCTTCTCAATCACCCTATTTGGATCAACACTTGGTACTGGTGAAGTTGGATCGATCTGAGTCTTCAGTGGTGTATAGTTCCAAAGTCCTCCAAGAGCTGGACGACGCTCAAACACATCAATCTTGGTGAACTTCTTCTCAGCCAACAATGCCTTGGTGATTGCAGCACCACAAGGTCCACTTCCAATCACAGCTATTTTGGAGATATTTGGTAAGGAGTTGTTTGCAGTGCCATGAGCATCGCTCTTGTGGGACGTGATGGAGCGATCCTGTGTGTCTGTCATCTTTATTGGCCGCCCCATTGTTGTAAATAGTAAGCACTCTGTCTATGAATGGGGGTGCAATTCTGTTCGCTCTGTCGAGCTGCGCGCTGAGTTGCCTATTACAGCGATGAAATGCGCCACAATCTTTGCAATGCCAATTTAATCGACAGATCAACACTCACTAACTCGCCCACTGGTATACATCTCAATGGGGCCTCTCTGGTGGCTGCTCTGGTGGCTGCTCTGGTGGCTTCTGGTGACTTCTGGTGGCTTCTGGTGGCTTCTGATGACCTCTGACGACCTCTGATGAGATAATCCACACCGATCATCTTGCAACAGTCCAAGTCGCGAACTTCAACGCGGTTAAGATCCTTCTATACGTAGTGACTAAGATTTGCTGGATCATGTGCTTAACACCGAGCATGCCTGTTACATGTACAATCTGCTATTAGATTCTATAGCTATTATCCTCTATTAATACAGATTTTGTTTTGAATATCCATGACCAAACCGCTATCCTGTGATAGACAGAAGTGTGCTTTTCAAGCAGATACTTCCTCCTCCTTTGGGAAACTGAAGTATCCATCTCTCTCCAACTCTTCAATGCTCTGAGCTCTCTTACCCGTCTCTGCGAAATGCTTTATGTATGCCTCCTTCAATGGTTTGATGTTGGCTCTGATTTTACACTGTTGGTCATCCCATTCGACGGCTTGGTAACCTCTGTCACCAGTGGCCTCTCTTGCCTGGGCGTTCAACATGTTAGAGTACTCAACATCCTTCGGGTACATCAAATCATGATGAGTTCTCTCGTGACCTTCCAAGGAGTCACAAGCCTTTTGCATCTCTTCAGCACTTGGCAATGGGATCTCTCCTGCCCATACACGAGCTAGCCAGCATCCTTGGGACTCGGAAAGACGTGTTGGAAGGACAAAGCGAGGAAGGCCAATGACTGCCAAAGTAGGATTCTTGGTGTATAGAAGATGGTTGTACAAATCGTTCACCTTTTGGCCTGTTGTCACGAGCTTTGGGTTCTCGAGGAATGGCATCGATTTCAAATATCCCGTGCAGAATATGACACTGTCAACATCTTCGATGAAAGAGCCGTCCTTGAAATGAACTGTCTTGGTTTCACTGTCAAACTTTGCCAGGTCTGGAACATCGTGTACGAGATCAGATTGACCAGCAGGGAGCACATTCTGCGAACGGATGGATTTGTAGATCACCTTGTTCAACTTGGTTGCAAGTTGATATGCTATATCAGCTCCTGAAGCAGAATTACCCACGACAAGGATGTTTCTTGAATTCTGGAACTGTAGTGGTTCATCGTATGACTTGGAATGCAAAATAGAAGTTGGGAACTTCTGGTGCCATTGGGCCAAACCCTCCACATCTGGAATGAACGGTTGTTCGTAGTGACCAACTGCGATACAAACAGCATCATAAACATTGGTTTCAAGTTGATCAGTAACTGAGTCGTGGGATGTGACTGCCCATTTATCATCGACTGGAGTGACCTTGGTCACGCTGGTATTAAACTTCACGCGGTCTTCGATGCCCTTTGAATAATCCACAATGTAATCCAAGATCTGACTATGAGTTGGAAACAATGGTGTGTTCTTTGGGAAAGGGTAGTTGTTGTAGGCCATCAAGGTCTTTGGGACGTTGGCATCTAAGAACTTGTAAACCGGACTCTCATAGAACTCTTTATCATCAACTTTGCGCTTCTCGATGACTCTGTATGGATCCATGCTTGGAATAGACGTTGCACTGGTTGCGGATCTCTTCAGTGGAGTGTAGTTCCATAATCCACCAAAATGAGGACGACGCTCAAACACATCAATCTTGGTGAACTTCTTCTCGGCAAGCAGGGCCTTTGTGAGACCAGCACCACAAGGACCACTACCTATGACTGCTATGGAGGAAATGTTTGGCAAACGCATGATAGTTCCCAAGTAACCGATAAGCAAAGATTATTGTTAGAGTGGAAAGAACTACTTTCTCATCTTTGGGAGGGCTCGAGCACTAATTTATACTGAGCCTGCATACAAACATGGGACGATGGACATAAAAAAAAATTTTTCCCTTAGCTCTACATGATACAGACTAATACAGTCTTGATGTATCCTGGTTGAACATTGTTTCACTGTAATGTTATCGGCTCGGTTCCTCTAAAATTGGGGTTTTTAGAGAAGTATAAAGCCAGTATTGAACGAATGACCTATATCTTCTATACGCTAATACAATACATTCCTCTTCTGTTTGTCATTCAATCTTCTTCACACAGAGTAACTCGTCTACTCTCAACTGGGTCTCGAGTCTTCGAAATGCGCCTTGTTGCAGGTATTTAGATCTTCCCAACGCCTAAAGTGTCATCTCACGTGCAAATTCGAAATAACGGTTGTGGCTGGTGAGATAAATTCGCCATGTGGTGTCCGGGTGTTACTGGGGCTGAATATGGCTGAATGTGGCTTCGTGCATATTTGCATCTTCGACGCTGCAAGACACAGCAAACTTTGTTTGTTTTCTCTCAAAGGTATACCGAAGCAACGCAGCTACTTCTTAAGTAGTTCATTGTACATGGCCCGGTTGTTGTAGGAAACTGTTGTGGTTTTCTCTTTCCACACCGGATAAGAGCAAATTTTGAAAAAGATGTTAACGATGGTATAGAGGACAGTGCTCTATGGATTCCACTTGATTGGAAACGCTGTGGCGCGCCTTATGAGTGAATATTACCTGTGGTCAAAGTTGTAACGGAGTATGGGCACTTTCAGGATCTTGGACCCTGTATGTAGTTATATCTTCAACCGATGAACTGAATAGTATTAGTAGGCTTGGTGACGAAGTAGGAAAGAGAAAAATGGCATCAAAGAACCTTTTCAGAATAGAGAAGCAGCTTGTTTGTGAGAAGAGAAAGGGTCGAGATCATGTTAGTGGGAATAGTTTCTTTCCAAGCAAGGTCCAGTAAACATGGAGATGTTAGGCAAGTCATGGATATATCTCTACAAATAGTTGTGTACAATTTGTGTCTCATCATTTGATACAGACATCCAACACGTCGTCAGGATTAAGACGAAATGGATTTAAGAATTCATTGTACGGTATGCCATTAGCCAAATGATATGGTCGGCAATGTTCTAAGAAAGATAGAGGGAAGGTAGCATAAACTATGTGGTATTCTTTAAAACTCGTTAGGTCCCCATTCCCCTAATTAGGACATTTTGTTATGCTTTTTCTTTAGGAGATGATCCTGAATCCTTCGTCCAAAGTCACCTACAACAAACTCTTCGGCTACAACATCTGAGAATACCATAAGGTGTATGTGCCTCTAAATCACTAGTGTTTTTTTACACTACATCTCTTCGTAATCTTGTTTGCTCTGTTCAAAACGCAAATAAAATCATCATCAACTGCTTATCACTCAACATTGTCAACTTGAGAGACGAGCTTGACCCATTGAAAGTTATTTCATCTTTTGATGGCCCTTGGAAATCAAACTGTCTGTTTTTGAAGCACACTAGATCATGATCTTGAGCATATCTATTGGTTTGAAAGCTATAAAAGGTTTAAACGACTAATCATTGAGTACTCTCTGAATAGCTCAAGAAGTGGCTTAAATAAAACCTCTGAAGGCTTAAGTGTGGTTTGAGCTGCTACACAAAGCATGAGATAAAATCCAGCCTACTGCTTAGTACTGAATAACCGTATAGAATTATACCTATATTGGGAAATTAAATCTTCGACCCGGCAGCACTTGAGTCTCTCGTATGTTGATCAAACAACTTGGACAATAATCGATGGTTCAATTGTGCCTGATCTGTAATAAATGCAGAAGGCGCATATATCCAACACGAAGCATACTGTTGTTGAGTTTTTCAGACCTGACTACAGCTTCCTTCCTGTTATTTATACAAAATTCGTTGTGTATATATAAAGCAAAAAATCCATTATTTGGGGCAAACAGACTACACAATAGTAGTATTTTATGTATTTTAAAACCAGATATATAATAATTTTATACATATTGCAATAATTTTAATGATTTAAAAGAAAATTTGTCAAGAGAATGTTCTGGCTAAAAAGTTCAAAACTTTTAGTAAGTAGAATACTTAAAAAAACTAATCTTTAAAATTTTTTAAACTCTTCTAATCCAAGCTCAAATGTCTACAGATAACAAGAAATAAGTGATATAAACATTGAACTATACTCTCAATTCATTCAAATATGACTCTTTTCTTAGATTAAACAACAATCGTAAAATAGAGTATATTCCCTGTATGGAAATACACCCGTACATCAGCTTCACAGTGAAGTTTGGCTTCTGTATCAAAACGCAGACACACGCAGTTGCCTGCAATTGCTTTTATCCCACAGAATGATATTCACGATGAGTGCTTTTGTATTCACTCATAAGTCAGTCTTAATGTAAGGATCTATGTATATGATAGTTTCTTGTTGCTGCCCTCCAGCAACAGAGTACCACTGTTCTGGGACGAGAATTAGTCGAAGACATCTTTTAAACACAGCTATCCAATATGGGGGGGATATATATATATATATCAAAGTCGCTGTTAAGAACAGAGTATATAATCTATTCAGGCTGTGGTCCAAGGCAAGTATGGGGGATTGATTGAAAGCCCAGGTAAATATTTTGAACAACGTAATGTCTAGGGCATGCTAGTTGGTGCAAAACACAACTACATATAATCAATAATGCGCTCATTACACAACACTGCTATATGTCTTGCTGATATGGCTCGTGTTAATCAATTCTGGGCTTTTGATACGCTGAAAGAATGAATTGATTGTAAGTTTTCGGCCATCATCATCTTGGTGAGCATTGTTCCTCAAGATGTTTCTTATGCTTTGACTATTCCCCAACTATTTTGGGAAAGCTGATGAGTCCAATTCATTTACAGCAACAACCAATCAAAGGCTTCCTATAATGACATATCTGATTATATCTGTCCTTCCCATTGCTTCTACACTCAGTTTGATTAATACTGTTCATCCTTAGACATGTTGATGGCTCTAAAACCTGACTTGAACGTCCTGCTTCTAAATCAGAACCACTATTGAAACAATCAACAGAGTCTTCACCCACTTAAGTCACGAAGACTAAGCTTCTCAACTGAATGTTTTTACTAAAATGTCACATATAAAGATGAGAGCAAAGAACTCTACAGAAATTTCTCTAAATAGCAACTCATTGTAACGGTCCAAAACAACAAGATATCTCCCCACTCTTGACAATAACGAGTTTCATGTCAATTGTCATACAACAAACCAAACGGTTTCCTTCTCATGGAAGACAGCACACTCTGTTCTGATATTGGCTAGCATAATTGATACCCTACACTTGAGGTCAGACTCAGAGTATTGTACCTCTCAAGTAATATGGCGAATTCGATCCATTATGTCTATACGGGGCCATTGCTGATTGTTATCATGGTGTCTCAGTTCGGAGACAATTCTCGATATTCACAAGACTATAACTGAACTTGTTTAAAGGTATCTAACGACAATCACCACCTTGTATATTACCCGGTAGGGTGTTCTGTGGGGGTGGGGGGTACACCACGCCCTTCCTCCTACCATAGTGGGCTTTCGAGCACATCTGCTATTCTAAATGCCTCAGAAGCACTTTTATTCGTTCCAGAACAAAACCAGAACCATGGCTGGGAGCTCATGCACTTGCTCTCTCAATAATTCTTCACCATGAATTAACAGCCACCAACTGTTGACACAACTTTTTCTCCTCTGCTTATGAGTACAACATCATTTGCACCTGCCAAATGGAAGCAACTGTACAAGATTGCTAAAATACACCAGAACACTTTACTTGGTAGTCGAAGTATTAATTGACTCTCTAGAGTTTGGTATATAGGTAAACATAAACAAATACATTAAATTAAGTTTCGAAATCATCACACTGTAAAACGAATGAAGGGGGTTTCAAAATGGAACAGAGCATTTAGACAATATTATCACTGTTCTCAGTCTTCTCAGCTTCTGGACTAGGAGTAGCATCTGTGTTGTTGATGTGATCATCGATGAGAGCTGGCTTTGCTGGTGGGTTCTTAGAAGCGTTGGATCTGACTGGTTCTGGAATGTATTGTTGTTCCTCGTTGTAAGTGAACTCACCAATTTCAACCTCATCAGTTCCAAGCTCCTCCTCATCAGCGTGCAATCTCAATCTCAAGAATGGAATACGGTCTTGAACCAAAAGGATAATGGCGGTGACAACACAGGTCCAGCCAATGATAGCACACATACCAGCCAATTGGTAACCAACTTGCTTCCAGTGGTGGGTCAACCAACCACCTGGAATCTCAGTACCGTCCAAGGCGGCAACGTAGTCAGCGGCAAAGATACCAGTTAGAACACAACCAACAGAACCACCAACACCGTGTAAGGCGTAGACATCCAAACCATCATCAATCTTGAGGATGTTCTTCAAGTCGACAGCAAAGTTACAAGCAACAGCGGTAACAATACCGATAATCATAGCGGCCCAGATTGGAACGAAACCGGCACCTGGGGTGATACCGACAAGACCGGCAATGGCACCAGAACAGAGACCAACGGTGGTCCACTTACCACCGCAGCGGAAGTAATCGATGAACATCCAGGTCAAAGCGGCACAAGAGGCGGCAACGTTAGTGTTGATGTTAGAGAACCATGCTCTGATGGTGGTGGTACCAGCAGAACCACCGTTGAAACCAAACCATCCAAACCACAAGAAAACAGTACCCAAAACGACAGACGTAACAGAGTGTGGCTTGTACTTTGGTAATCCCTTACCGGCAACTGGATCGTTTCTTTTACCGAGAACCAAGGCGTAGATCAATGCACCGTGACCAGAGGTGATATGGACTGGACCACCTCCAGCGTAGTCGAGACCACCCAGCTTGGCCAACCAACCTTCTGGGTTCCAGGTCCAGCAGGCGACTGGACAGTAGACAATTGTGACCCAGATGAAGAGGAAAACCATCATTGGTCCCAAACGAGCACGCTCACAGGCACCACCAATCATCAAAGATCCGGTGACACAGGCAAACATACCTTGGAAGAAGGCGAAGACGGTATCTGGCAAGGAAGAGACGACAGATGGTGCACCCAAAACGTTTCTCATACCAATGAATTGCAAGGAACCGAGGAATTCACCGTAGACGTTATGGGAGAAGACAAGCGAATAACCCCAGAAGAACCATTGGAACGAAACCAAAGAGGCAGCCATGAGCGATGCCCACAAAAGGGACAATGCGTGTTTCTTTCTGGAGAGACCAGAGTATAAAAGACCAATACCTGGAACCATAATCCAGACGAGGATAGCAGCAACACCAATCCATGCCATGTTGGCGAGATCGAATTGAGAGTTGAGGTCGACTTCCAGTGAGTTACCACCGGTACCGACACCGGTAAGGCCTGATGGGAGAGCTTCGGACATGTCTTGTTTCTTTTGCTATTGAGCTTTTAAGGGAAAAAATCACACACGCCAATTAATGAGGCAAAAGGGAAAAAGGGTCTGCAGATCTGTAGATGGGGTGGAGGAGGGAATTCCAGGTACTTATATACATATGACGATCATTGTCCCTCTGTCCATCGGCTTTCTGTGCTCATTAAGAAAACTTCTCATTTTTGTCTTGTTGTCCGATATGATGCAAGAGAGAAGGCTGCGTTATCTTGCGTCTCCATAGGCCAGCAAGACAAAAAAAAATCGTATGGTAGATATCCTACATAGGGTGCGTGTGCTTGTTTTGATTGGTAAATAAAAAATTTCCAGTGGTTGTGAGCAAAACACACACAAGCAAACAAAAATTGTGACATCATTAGTTCTTGGAATGTAAATTATTATACACAATTGCGCTGACCCAACCTGATTGGATGATAACAACGGCATGCGAAGTTTTTTCCAAGAGCTTCTTGTGGACTTTGAAAGTTGATGTTAGGGAGCCACTGGAACGGAGTCATCTCTCAAGCCAACGGTTGGATAATCAGGCGTGTAAGGGCACGTCGCATAAGAGCCAATTCCAGGGTGGGGTGGGTGTTGCCCAAGTCATCTATTGCGTGGCCAATTCTAGAAAGAAGAAACAGCAGCAGTGTTTTGAATCTCTGATGCGTTTACAATTTCACTAATCGAGATATCTGGCTCGAAAGTACACAACGTTAGTCAATTCCGTAAACACATATATCCTCGATCATACGAATTCTCAGGTTGCATAACGAGAATCTCCGGTGGAGTTTTAACTTCTGCAAAAGGCAGATTCGGATTTTTACAAGTTTATTCCCTTACGGTAGGGCCACAGTTGATTGTTTATTGGTGGATTTGACAACCGTTATCAGAGGTGTTGGAAAGGAATTAGACGATACACGGAGATAAGGCATCTGCACTGCTCGATGGACGAATTGGGACAAGACCGATAAGAATAATTTTTCAAGAGCGATGAGGAGACGGCATCAACAGGCAGAACACTATTGGTTCTTGATATTTAAACATGATCACATTTCTTGACGCATGACTTGAGACAAAACTTTTCCATTGGTACTCTCATTTAGTGTGTCATGTAACATTTTTTTTAATTAGAATCCGAAGTTTGTGATTCATATTCATCACACTATTTACAAGCTCTCGAAATGGTTATAGCGTGTGGAGAACTGCGGCATGATGCGTATTCAAGAAGTCTCGATGTTGTGCGTTAAGTGCTAAGAGATAGTCGGTAAGCGATAACCGGTAAGGCATAACAGGCGTGTAGATTAGTCAACTGATAGGTATTTATTATCTCTGTATACCGTCAGCTATATTTAAGGAACAACAATCAGGGCACTACAAGTGCAGTGGTGTTGATACCTTTTGCGATTAAGGCTGCGACATTGGCACCAGCTAATGAAGCTGTCTCCATGGTGGAGATAAACCTTTCAATTCCATTCAAGTACCACAATCCTTCTTCCACTTTGAACGAGTCAAAAGGATTTGATATTGGGTCCAGAATTGGGTAGGGGAACCAAGTCTTCTCAAACCAAATCTTGACACCAGAAGGATCTTCAAAGAAATAATCTTTCAAAAACTGCTCAGAGAGTGGCTTTGCGCTAAACACCTTATAACGAACTCTTTGCTCATCTTCGTCGATATCAACAATGTTAGCACTGTAGAACGCAACAGAAGGGCCAGTTCCGAGGATCACTTCAGGAACTGCATCACCCTCTTTGGCTTTATATCTGTGATGGTCAATTAAATGGTCAATATTGGACTCAATGTAAGTCACATGCAATTCACGGTAAGTAACGTTTTCAAACTCAAACTCTTCAGACGCCCCAATGCCAGTGAATTGCCATGGTGCTGCTACGATAACATTATCAAACGTTTCGTTAGTACCGTTGTAAGACAAGACCCATAATCCATCCTCGGTCTTGTTAAGTCCCTCTACTCTGGTGTTCAAAGAAACATTAGCTCTCGACCACTCTGTCCATTTTTCAAATATTTGATAGTTACCACCAATGACGCTCATTGCATCTTCTGCAGCCACGGAGATCAACATTCCAAAGGCATGGATCTCGTTTAGGTTCGAGCCATAGTTATTTAAAGTTAGCGGCTGAATAAGTTCATAACCTATTCTTGGGTTCAGGTTTCGTTCCTCGTAAAGCTGAGCCGCCGTGATACCCAAATATTGGTCCAATCCGCTATCTTGAACTATGTGATTCAGATCAAAGGGAAATTCTTTATCGTAGAAGTATCCCAGAAAAGTTGATACCGTGGCCCTAAGAATGTTATAGAGCTTCCATGCACTAATTCCGTATCTCCATATAATTGTTAACACGCTCTTTGTCATACCCAGGTATGTCTTATTGTTTGCCTTGAAAACGAATTCAGTACCATTCCAAACCCCAATTGTACCTTGAAGTACTTTGTTTTGCTTATCACCAACACCATCAGTGGTCAACCCGAATTCCTTAACAGCGTTAACCAAGATCTTGTTTGGTGCAACAAAGACACTGCCACCGAGTTCGACACTACTGTTCAACACATCATGATCTACACTGGCTCGTTGTTTAGCGGCGTAGTTACCCACTGTTGTTGAGCGACCGCCGATGTAGTTGTTTGCCTCAAAGATTTTGATATCAAAAGCGTGAGAGGTATAACGCTGTAAATAATACGAGAACGCTGTGCCACCAGCACCAGCACCGATCACTGCAATCTTTGGCTTAACGGTATGATACTCTTGAATTGATGTTATGGTGTCAATGGAATCGTGTTTAAAGTATGGAGGTAGAGATATAATGACGAGCACTGTGATCAAGACAATGTATAAAGATTGAGAAAACATTACAACAATCGTACTTTTAGTTATTCTTTAAAAGAGCTAGATTGTGTCTCTTATTTAGTACTATAGATCAATAAGGGAAATGGGAATCCATTGTTTGACTTTTGGTTCATTTCCAGATTTTATTCCATACAGTGGCTCACCCAGAATGAACTGTGTATAGTTTGGACGGAAATAGTGGCGGACTTTATCACAGTTTCCATTCTCCGAGATTGATTTGCCATATTGGCTCATTCTTTTAGCGTTTCACACTCACAATACATAAGACAAACAGGTTCAATGCTTTTATAAGGAACCCAAGTTGAATTGAAACTTAGTTCATTCCAGTTAGTAGATGCTCTCACATGATAAACCTTAGAAATCCCCTGCTGAAATCTCTCAATGTGTCTTACTGAAGACCGCGGATCTTCGAACAGAGGCAACTTGGCCGAGTGGTTAAGGCGAAAGATTAGAAATCTTTTGGGTTTACCCGCGCAGGTTCGAATCCTGCAGTTGTCGTCATTACTTTTTTATTGCACTTGATAAATATAATCACGTGACTGAAAACCCAAGGTTGATATTATCATGGTATTCCCCTATATCACTTTACTGAAGCTAGGAGAACAGTACATAGGCGGTGGATATGTGTATTTGCGACAAGTCGTTTGTTTATATCTACCGGAGGCCTAAAAACGTTTCATATTTTGCTTCGATTTTGATCAGTTTTGGGCTCAGGTCTCCCAAGCATTCGGGGAGAAGACTGGGTTTCAGCCGGTCGGGCCCCAGAGTTTACACGATGTCCCAAGAACAATGTCTATCAATTCCAACTCAAAGATTAGATCTTAGGTCATTGACAACGTTTATCCAGTCTTGAAGGCTATCTGTATCAGCCCAGAGCTCTCTTGATTCACTTCTTTCACTTAAAACTGCATCAATGGCAGCTTTAGCAGCGTTATAGTACAAGCCTTTATTCACAACATGAAGCCACTCAGCTCGGTTATTCTCAATGAATGTGAGGACGTTTTCTCTGTAAGGGGAGCCCAACTCGGTATCATCCATCTTATTGATTATATCGATGTCTTTCAAACCAAGTAGAAGGATAGTGTAGGCTAAAGTGTAACCACAGTCGTCGATCTCGAGGTAGTCGGTTTCGATGGATACTCTAAACTGCTTAAGAAACTCATCTAGAGGATTCTCCAAGTGAAGTGCACCAGCAAGAGCATCGCATGCCATATCTTCGTCAAAGATGTACACACCGAAAGCACCCATTCTCTTTGTTTAATGAATGGAACCTCTTTGGGTGGCGTTTTTTAACACCATACAAGGTCTAAAATTTTATCAAATGTCGCCAACTCATGACCTTGCATACACTTACACATGTCGTTGTTAATACTACATTTTACCCATGTAATGAGGCCACAGGAATGGTAGAGGTTGCAATTGACTTCAATTCATCTTTTAATTTCACCAGCTCTTTTCAATTCCATGGCCTTCTTATAAGGAGGTGAAGTTGGACTCTGTACAGGGTCCAAGCTTATTCTCTTTTCAGTACTATCTATTGTATAAGTTGCATCGGAATCATAGCTGGAAAGATCACCACAAGCTATGAATGGTGCCACAGTTCTCCTCTCCTCTTCGTACTCCAAATCTTCTCTCAGCTCGTATCTACCAATGTTTGCGCCTTTGAAAAAGTCTTCAGTCGAGACATCAGGGTCAAGTCTTGGTTTCCAAGTGGAGCTTGGCTTGTAACCTAAGCACACTATAAACGCCTCCAAAGAAGTACCTCTTGAGGATCGAGGTTTGGCACAAATCACCTTTTCAAAGAGAAATCCGAGTTGTGAATACATCAAATCGATATCTCTCCCTCTAAAGATCTTTGCAACAAAGGTACCACCAGGTCTCAAGAGACATGTTGTCAATTGTAATGCCGCAAGGATGAGTTGGGCTTGGATGTATTCATCCAAGTCGTGTAGTCCAGTAACATCAGGAGCACCATCAGAACACACGAAATCCGCTGGTTCACCTCCGAAGATCTCCAAGATCTTTGTAAGAGTCATTGGGTGGGTGATATCCGCCTGTAAAGTTGTCACACCGTTTATAGGTGACATTGGTTGCAAATCCACTGCAACGATCTTTGGTTCGACATCTGTTGGGGTCTCTTGACGTTTCTCAAAGATCTCGCGCGAGAGCACTTGTGACCATGACCCAGGCGCAGCACAAAGATCAACAACACGGTTAACGCCCTTGAAGAGCTGGAATTGGTCATTGAGTTGTAAAAGCTTGAAAGCAGATCTAGCCCTCCATCCTTCTTCCTTGGCTTTTCTACACAAGCACGGTTAGTAAGAGAAAAGAACACACAGATGTATCGACACATTACAAAGCACAACTTACCTATAATACAAATCTCTCTTATCCTTACTGCTCTTCCCCATTATTCCACTTTGTTGTTTGAAATTGACCTTCTCATTGGTTTAAAATGCTCACCGCGCGATGCCGCCTAAAACAAATTTTCCATCAAAGTTCCCACAAAGTGCTCGCAAAGTTTCAACGGAGCGGCAGGCGGAAGCCAGCAAAAAAAAACACAAACACAAAAACAGACACAGACGGTCGGAATTTACTTCCCGGAAGTCGGTTTTATGTCCATCGTTGAAAAATTCGTCCGGTTGCGAGGGAAATGGAATTAAACCATTGACATTGAGGCTGTTACATAGAGAGCATCTAGGACCCACAAACGAGATGTTGAGAAGCTCCATTACACGCAGTGCACGTTGCTTTACCACTTCACGTCCATCACTCCGTGGCGCCGTGAAAACAGTGGAGAACCTCTCTGTGAAGGACACCACCACCGTTCCATACGAGCCACAGGTTCTTTCCCGCGAAGAAGTATTGGATACCACGAAGACTCCGTTCCCAATCAACGTTGAGCTAAACTACCATGCTCCACTTCGTCACGAAGTGCGTTATGGTGACAAGGTTGCAGAGATCCAATTCAGAGCGTACGATTTCGAGAATCTGGAATTTTTAGCAGATTTTGCCCAAAGAGCAGCTTACTACTTGGATATTCCAGTGAGCGGTGTGATTCCACTGCCGACTCGTCGTGAGAGATGGACTGTTATTAGAGCTCCCTTTGTGCATGCCAAGTCCAAGGAGAACTTCTTGAGACTTACACATAAGCGTGTGTTAAAGGCATACGACGCTACCCCAGAGGTTATTGACCTTTGGGTCTCTTACATTGCAAAGCATTCGAATGCAGGTGTTGGTATTAAAGTGCAAACTTTCCAACGAGAGTCTGTGAATCTTGTTGAAGAACTGGATAAGATTGATCTGGGTAAGATTGATCAGTTCAATGGCTCAATGGAGGGACAAGCTGCTGTTTCAAAGAGAGTGCAAGAACTTTTGAACGATCCAGTGTTCAAGAGACACATTCCTGAGGAGAAATTGGAGGCACACGATGCTAAGGAGCAAATAGAAGAGAAACAGAAGTAAATAAAAGATATGAAAATCACATGTACATAATCGTTTTCTTTTATTCTGGGTAGTTATTAAATACAGTAACGGCGGTTAATAAGGGCGGTTTAAACCAGCGGTTAAGAAAGAGGTAAATCCACCTCCTTTAACCGTACATTTCCCAACCTTCCTCCTCTTCTTCATCATCTTCAGGGAGTTCAAATGTCTTTTTATCGTGTAGGTTTTTTCTACACACAGGACACGTTGATTGTACTTTTAACCAAGGTGCGATACATTCCATATCAAATCGGTGTCTTCCATCGCAGGGTAACTCCACCACCAAGGGATGTGGATCATCGACAAAGTCATTGGTACAGATAGGACATGTCTGATCGATCTTGAGCTTTGTCTTTGGTACCCTTTCCAGAGAATCTATGAACTCCTGCGACATGCCTTGGATTTGCCCCTCTGATCCTGATTGTTGAAAGAGATCCCTAGTGAAAGGCGATTGAGCTAACGCCAGAGAAACCATTCTAATCAGATCCGTTGAAATTTCCACACTTGGATCCCTACTGGGATCTATAGACTCGGACAAGTTTTGAAGTAACCTCGCAAGTGGATTATGACTTCTTCCTTGCGAAGAGGTCGCCTCATTGGTTGAAGTTTCTTGTATATTGTGCTCCTCTAGTAGTCGTTGTTAGATCAGAGTCAAAATATTAACATCCCGACAGATACGCACCTTGGTAGTTTGACATGGTATATGTGGTGACAATTTGATCTACAGTGGACAGTTGTTGTTTATGTAGGAAGATTGAGATGCGTCGATGATAAATACGAAATTTGGCGCTTTTTCACACACACTCACACACATACATTGCGCAAAATCATCAAAAGATAAACCACTTCAAAACCTTTTTCAATATTCATAGTTTTTAAAAGTATTTTCGAGATTGGCTTCTTTCGTAGGCTTCCTCGTGTCTGACTTGACACGTTTCACCTCGTTGTTATTTGACTGTTCATCGTTTGTTCTCTTGGTGGTTTTCATACTGTTCTTTGATAACTTCTTCAGAAACTTGGTCACTATGGAACCAACTTTCAACTTTTCCCTATTTGTTGTACCCAGAGACCTTTCCTTACCCCATGTTACCCTAAGAGGGATATTTCCAATCAGAAATAACCCAGATTGACCATTTATAGGACATGTGATAGATTTTGCAGCGGATTCAGCGTCCACTCTTCTTGTAAATGTAACGAATGCACATCGGGCTCCATGTTGACAGTTGACACTCTTTAGCTTACCAAACTTTTCAAAGAACTCCGTAATCTTGTACTCCGGTAAAGAGTCATCAACACCAAATATGAACAGAGTCTTTAACTCCGGGTCAGATGGAGGTTCCAAGGAACCGTTAAAGGGTAATTTAGACACAATCTTGGAGACGTCAATGTTTTCAATGTGCTGAGGTAAAGTATCACGTTTTTGCGAGTGAATGGACTTTGAAGGTTTATTACCTTTCACAACAGCCAGTTTCTCCAAGATCTCCTTCGCTTTATCCCTATTGGACGTTATAGCAGCTCCACCTATGGATTTGAACCGTTCACTGTTATTTGCCACGTATAACTTTGACACCTCGTTCTTAGGCTCACTAGCGCCTTCCACGCCATCAACACCTGCCATCTTCAGAGCGGCATCTCTTAACTGGATTGGTATCCCATAAGTAAGATCCAATAAGCAACTTTGGCAGCAGTTCCTCTGTTTCGCACACGTGAGACATATGATTGTATGCTTAAAAGGACCATTCTTCACGGGCGCCCACTTGTACACTGTGAATGGCCTAGTACACAACTTACACTCGAGACCTCCACGCTCTCGAATCATTTGGAGGTACGGATTCGGTCCAAGACATGATTCACACACTGCTGGTACATCGTCGTCCTTGTTATCAGCGGACATTCTCACCGGAAAGTTCTGCTGTTTTGTGTATTTAGTGGTGAGGGATGGTTGTAGAAATTGTGATTATACTGCGATGAGCCTATACAAGCATCAAAAAAATATACAACCTACTAGCCAAATGAGGAAAATTCCCAGGTTTGGGAAGAAGGAAGAAAGCATGTTTCAAGGACAACTGAGCACCAACTACAACGGTGTTTGTTGTTAGCATCAGTGTATACGATGGAAATGACTCCATTGAAGCTGAAATAAGGCACTACATGTGAATATTTTGGAGGTGGTGATGATGGTGATGATTGTAATGATGGGACAATATATACTCAAAGTATACTATTAAACAGTCTATAGGATCCGCTGGTTAGTAAGTGCATTACAAATTGCAACAGAGGCATCCATACAACAGAGAAGAACCAAATGATCAGGGTTAAAAAGCTAAGATTTATTTCCTCCTGGGTTTCTATCGGATGAAGAAATTCAAGTTGTTGTTGTCAAGGTTTTCATCAGCTAAGTGGTTCTTCACCGTGTATTGACACTTTATAGGGGAACTTACATATTCATTGTATATTCTCACAGTGAAGCACACAGTGAAGCACACATTTGATTCCACCTGGTGAGCTTCACCTTGGTTGAAACAGAATAAAGAACAAAAGGTGAAAAGAAAATTTTCGAAATGTGTGTTCGTTCTATAAAAATTTACGCAAAATTTCGCACACGGATGAAGAAAGAAAAAAAGAAAAAAAAAACAGAGAGAAACATCCACACACCAACTTAGGGCTTTCTCATTTTGCTTCGCGCAAGACGATTTGTTTTAGTATCTTTGCTCAGCGTGTTGGAACTGCGTAAACAGACGCTACGACGTGTTAACGAATCAATTAGCCGTTATTGTCTTCTCATAATTGGCATGCATGTTTTGCACTTCATCTACGTAGCTCTAGTTACCGTAACATCGATCAGAACGCTGGTGTGTTTCCAACGCTGGCTCTGAACACTAAGATCACTAACTGGTGTCCAGGTGTTTTCTCCTACGGTCGCTTGCTCGCGCTTGCTCGCGCTTGCTCGCGCTCCAATGCCGGTTTGCTTTGTTTATCGAGGCGGGAACGCTTTACCGCTTATAGCCAATTCCACAACTTGTAGTTCATTTTATGAACTGTTTTCAGCGGTTCTTCACAGCTTCAACATCCTATCGTTTACGTTTCGCAGTGCTTAGCGTGCTGGCATATTTCCTTGTCTTTTGTTCCCTTGATACGCCTAGATATCAGTGAAGTGGTGTGATTAGAAGGCCTGTACCTGTCACAAGAGCATACAGGGATAAACGTTGAAGAAGAGCAGACATAATTAGGCAAGATGGACCACTCACACAGGCCATCCGTGGCATCACGAAGGGAATCTGTTGTATCACAGACCGAGGTCAACAGCACAGAGATGTTTGGAGGCGCTGGTTCTGAAATTATTCCATCCTCGATTTCATCATTCCACCATCATCACCATTTTGGAGGACGACACCCAGATAGCCGTCATAGCTCAGTGCCGAGTTCTGCGGCGTCATCCATACGACGTGGCCGTATGGCCAACTCTCCAAGCGAGGTGGTGAACCTCACTCGTTTACACTCACGTACGAGTTCTCATGGCCGCTCAAGATCTCAGTCCATTGACCAGTTTAGATTCTTTGATCCTCAGGACATTGAAACTGCTCAAGGTACATCCACAATGGATGAGAATGTGGACTACGATACCAACTGGGACGAGGATTACAGAAGGGATAGCTTCACAAGTGCAAGCGTCCATGATTATGGGTCTCTTGAGAGAACCACCACGACCTCGACTTATACGTTTAGGGATAGATTCCCCAGTGATAGCACTAGAGCATTGCTTGAGGAGGATGAAGAAAGTGGCAACGAAGAGATTAACCCACAGACGTCAAACGTAGCATCCAATACCCACGAGGTGGAGCCTGAGTTACACGAACAGTACTATCCATCTTTCCCTGCAAAGTTGCACTTTCAAAGGTTTTACATTGCCGAGGAAGATTTGGTTTTGGGTATTGCAGGTTATAAAACCCATAGAACCAGGCTGTACCTCTATTACCTTTTGGTTATTATCACTCTTGGTATGTTTTACCTCTTTATGAGGTGGTTCCCACGTTACAAGTTTGCCCTGATTGGTGAAAAGACTCCCCTGGCTAAAGCCGAATGGGTGGTCATTGAAACTGAACACGGTGAATTAACAGTGACCGAAGTTCACAGACAGTGGTACAACAGACCTTTATCGACAATAATGAACGTGCCACATCTACACATCTCTTCCTCGGACGAATTGCACGTCAACTTGGACCCTGTCATGCCTATTCTCATTTCGATGGAATATCGGTATCTGAAGTTCTACTACACACCAGTGGAGGATATCTTTAAGACAAATACGAATTGGGTGGACCACCAGTGGCTACACCACTCGAAAGACGGGCTCTCTACAGACCAGTACGATGATCGATCTCTTGTGTTCAACCAGAACACTCTAGACATCAAGGAAAAACCGATATCACAGCTTCTTCTGGAGGAAGTGTTACATCCGTTCTATATCTTCCAGGTGTTTTCGATCATTTTATGGGCATTTGATGAGTACTACTACTATGCAACGTGTATCTTCCTGATCTCTGTTGTGTCAATTGGGAATACTCTTGTTGAAACTAGGGCAACGATGAGACGTTTGGCGGAGATTTCGAGATTCACGTGTAAGATTCGTGTTTGGAGAAATGGATTTTGGAAAGAGGTGGATTCTAACGATTTATTCCCAGGTGATATTTATGAAATATCAGATCCTTCGCTAAACACCGTCCCATGTGACTCTGTGCTGTTGTCAGGTGACGCTATTCTGAACGAGTCAATGTTGACTGGTGAATCAGTCCCAGTGTCAAAGTTGCCTGCAACGGAAGAAACGTTGGGTTGCTTAGTGGAGGCATCTTCTCAGATTCCTGCCATCTTGGCTAAATCGTACTTATTCAATGGAACTAAAATCATCAGGGTTCGTCATTCAGCTTCAGATCCTGCTCTTGCACTGGCTACACGTACTGGGTTTTCGACGACAAAGGGATCACTTTTACGTTCCATGTTATTCCCAAAGCCTGCCGGATTCAAATTTTATGAAGATTCTTTCAAGTACATTGGGTTCATGTCATGCATTGCTGGATTTGGTTTCATCTTCTCTACCATCAACTTCATCAAGTTGGGGTTGGGAACTCGTATCATTGTTCTCAGAGCTCTTGATATCATCACCATTGTTGTTCCCCCGGCGTTGCCTGCAACGCTAACCATAGGTACTAGTTTTGCTTTGGCAAGACTAAAGAAGAAGAATGTGTTTTGTATTGCACCCACACGTGTTAATGTTGGAGGAAAGTTGGACATTTTATGCTTTGATAAAACTGGTACATTGACAGAGGATGGGTTGGACGTGTATGGTGTCCACTCCGCTGCAAATTTTGATCAGCTGAGTACCGACATCAACAGTTTGGACGAGCCTATGGTTAAGGCCATGGCTGCTTGTCATTCTCTGAGAGTTGTGGACAACGAACTGATAGGAGATCCACTGGATTATAAGATGTTTGAATTCACTGGATGGAACTATGAAGAGGAGTTCAAAGGATTCAACCATTCAAGTGAAGGAGCAACCGATGAGAATGTTCTCCCTGAGAACGCAGGAATTACACCTGCTGTCATCTACCCAAAGGATAAGAGCCAAATGTATGGTATTCTTAAGAGTTTCGAGTTTGTTTCAGAGTTGAGAAGAATGAGCGTTGTTCTTAAATGCGGGAATGACCTTAATGTCTTTACAAAAGGTGCTCCAGAGGTTATCAGAGACATCTGTGATGCTAAATCATTTCCTCCAAATTATGATGCCTTACTTCACCATTATACACATAGTGGATATAGGGTTATTGCGTGTGCCGGGAAGAAGCTGAAGAAGAACACCTGGCTCTACTCTCAAAAGGTGACCCGTTCTGAAGCGGAGTCCAATTTGAAATTCCTGGGATTCATAGTGTTTGAGAACAGATTGAAACCATCAACTGCAGGGGTGTTGGCACAGTTGAAGCAGGCAAAGCTGAGAACCGTCATGTGTACGGGTGATAACCTCTTGACAGCAGTCAGCGTTGGACGCGAGTGTGGTTTGATTCAGGAGGATCTCATTTTTGTTCCACAGTTTATCGATGATGAACTTGAGTGGGTAGAGATCAATGATGAGAGCTTGAGATTGGATAGAAACACGCTGGAATTACACGGATCGTACAAGTCGTATGGCTTTGCCGTTTCTGGGGACGTATTCAGGTATCTGTTGAAAGATGAGACACATGGATTTTCCGAGCATTACATCGATACGATATTCTTACATGCCAATATCTTTGCTCGTATGTCTCCTGATGAGAAACACGAGCTTGTGGAGAGACTTCAAGATCTGGACTACACGGTGGGATTCTGCGGCGATGGTGCCAATGACTGTGGAGCTTTGAAAGCAGCAGATGTCGGAGTTTCCCTTTCTGAAGCTGAAGCTTCTGTTGCTGCCCCATTCACCTCACGTACTTTTGAAATATCCTGTGTTGTTGAAGTTATCAGACAAGGACGTGCATCTTTGGTTACATCCTTTAGTTGTTTCCAGTACATGTCCTTATACTCTGCCATCCAATTTGTCACGGTGTCTATTCTCTACAAGAGAGGATCAAACTTGGGTGATTTCCAGTTCTTGTGGATTGATCTGTTCTTGATCTTGCCGTTAGCCATATTCATGTCATGGTCGGACGCGTACGGTAAGATTGTTGCCAAAAGACCATCGGCAAACCTGGTATCTCCAAAGCTTTTGATCCCGTTGGTTTTGAACATTGTTATCCTCCTCTTGTTCCAATTGTTCATCTGGCAATACGTGCAAACCGAGCCGTGGTATATCAAGCCAGTTCCAGGTGGTGATGATGCCGTTCAATCGTCAGATAATACCGTTCTCTTCTTGTTCTCCAACTTCCAGTACATCATGTGTGCCCTGACGTTGACCGTTGGCCCACCGTACCGTGAGCCCATCATCAAGAACGTGCCATTCATCGTCAATGTCATTGTATGCGTTGTACTTTCCATTGCGCTGATGAACGTTGACGCTGAAGGGTTCTGGGGCGAGCTTTTCCAACTCACTGGAATATCACTGGGGTTCAAATGGCTCATCATGGTGACCTCTGTGATCAACTGGCTCGTTTGCCAATACCTTCCACCACATTTTAGAGGGTTGATGCGTAAGAAGGTGAGTTCCAAAAAGTATAAGAGGTTGCTTAGGGAAAAGAGAGCATCTGCTTAAAAACCAGAAAAGTATCCATTTACATACATGATTTATAAAACTAGATGAGAGAGAGAGAGATGATTGGACAGTTGTACGCTTCCCAGAGATAAATAATCAAGTAGAACGTTCGTACAACTCCTCTTCACTGGTGGCGTTGAATCTTCTCAATGATGAGAGGAAATCGTCTCTGTCAAAGTAGGCACCACACATTCTTCTCTTACCAGTTGTAGTGCCCATTCTAGCATGGAATACTCTCCAGTTGTCAAAGATGAGGATCTCGCCAGGAGCAAGCTGTTGCCAAAACACGTTTTCAGGTCTGTTGATGACGGTGTTCCATTTACGCAAGGCAGAGTAGAGCTTCTTCAGTGTATCATTATCCAAGTGATAGTTTGTAGAACGGTCAGAGTTATTCCAAGACACTTGAACCAACTCACCATTCTTATCATGGATGAGAACAGGTTTACGCTGGACGAGATGGACATCTCCAAGGGAGTGACACTCAACCTCAACTTCACTCAACAGCTTGTACTCCTCTGGGAATTCCCTCTTGAAGTCCTCTGCACACTTGAACGAATCGACAACGGTGGTTTCACCACCACTTCCATCGTGGAACAGCAAGTGGAACAGCTGGAGATATGGCGTATACTCCCAGTAAGTGCCGTCAGTATGGCTAGGAATCTCAATGTCAGAGTAAGCGGTATCCTTCATGCTCAAATCTGAGGTGAAATCCCAAAACCCTCCATAGTGGGTGTGTCTAATTGGGAGGAACTTGTTGCACATCTCCTCCGTGGCCTCTGCGCTCACCGGGACACCGTGGATGAAGGAGAATCCATAACTATGGATGTTGTTCAACAGTTGCTTATGATCGCCATTGATCACGGACTCATAGGCAACACTTGGCTTTTCCTTGGTGATCATCTCCTTGGTCCAGAGAATACGCTGAGGGTATAGCTCCTCCTTCTTAGGCGATGGCGCCGTGTATTCCTTCGTGTGGAGTTGTAGCCATTCGTTGGAGAAGTTGGAGACGTGGCCGTCATCCCATACAATCTTCAACGACTCCGGCGTTGTTTCCACATCTTTGGCGCACACATCCTCGGCAATCTTGTAGGTGTCAACGAGACGCTGGTAGGTGGCTTCGCTGAAACAGTGTGGGCAGGTACAGTTGTCTCTAAGCCAGAAGTTTAAGCTGTTTAAGGTGTTAGCATGTGGCTTGATAAACAGACAGCGGTGCCCAGGGAGTCGTCCAGGGAGAAACACCGGAGTTGAAATTAATACTCACTACTCGTGGGTCTTACCATCAGCGGTGGTGAGAGTAATAGCATCGCTGTTCTTAGCAGCAGATTCGATGATCAATGTGGACATCTTTCAACAATCAACAAATTCAACAAAAGAGATCGTCTAGTGGTTAATTTTTTTCAAGGTCTTACAACTTCAACAGGGTGAACCAACAGTGTTCAACAGGGTGAAACTCGAGAATTGTACGATCATCCCCCACACACTGCCGATGTGGTCCCTTCCACCGCTCAAGGCTTCAAAGCTTCGGTATAATGTCGTCATCAAACCGATAGAAAGAACGTGGCCGTAACGAGAAACAACCAGGAACAGCAACTCGAACCTCAACACAGTCTCTCCGGACTCTTGCGCCTCAATCTGCTGCATTAGGATACCCGAGGGTACAGTGTCCCGGAACACTTTCAACCTCGGCCGAACCACCCTAGCGAGCTACATCCAGACACCAAGCAGCCCATATTAACACTAAAAATTTGGAATCACCAGGTTTCGGTAAATATCACAGAAATTTTATCCGCGTGCAGCGAGGGGGGAGAGGCAGAAACAAAGAGCAAGCGATCGTGCACTTCTCTCCCCTAAATTCCACCTCTTGCAATTAATGGCTAACGAACCAAAGACACACAATAGTACTTTTTACAAGGGTTTTATCGTGATTATATAAAACACAGAGCATACAGCTTTTTTTCTCGTTTATCGACAATGGTTATCAAGAGTCCAACGCCACGTTCTACCGAGCTGGGAGCAACAGCAGGTTGTGGTCATTGCGGAGGGCTGCTAGGGGTTAATGATGATGATAACGGCAATGGCGAGCATCCACCTCGTGCTTGCAGTACACCACAGCCAGCACCGATCATCCGCAGGCAGACGTCTAATTACCTATCTGCCCTGCGTAAGCACTCGTCGAAGGACTTGACTGAGATCATCAACAAGGTGAAGCATCACTGGGAGACTGGGAACTCTACGGAGGTGAGCGACGTGGAGACCGATGCCAGTGCCACCACCGCCACAGATAAGGCTAGTGATGTAAATTCCCCTAGTGATACCCTTCCAGACATAACAGTTGCGTCAAAGGTTTCTGTTGACCCACTGGATAAAACTGCTCATGCCGAAGTTGCGATGCCAGAGTGTCTGGAGACGTCGTATCAACGGTCATTGCCTCCTTTTGTACACGCCTGTGTGCAACCACATTATAGTCCAGAGGATACAAAGAGGCTAATGCAACGGAAGAGCATAGACTTGGATGCTGCTGCTTCAGAGGAGCAATTTGGCATCAAGTATGGTGGGTTAAGACGCTCATCGCTGGATAACGACGAAGATGATGAGGATTTACAGAAGTTCAAGGCGTACCACAATGCGGCAATTGAAGAGATCAGGAGACGGACTTCACAGGATAAGGATGGTAACAACGGGTGCTTCCATTCGAATCAACTGGATGAAAAGTTACAGGATCCAGAAACATCGGGATACTTTCCACAATCGTTTGAATATAACGATTTTAAAAGAAGAATGAGCTTCCACAACAGAAAAGAGTGAGGAAATAAGAAGAGGGAAACATGGTTTCAGCTACATATCAAAGAGCAGTATCTCGCTAATTCTGGGATTTTGACAGGTCTATATAAAGTTGTCACACAAACCATCCCTTGGGATGGCTGAAAAGGTAATGATATGAAAAGAAGGAAAAAAAAAAGAAGCACACACTCTGATGCTGTTCATCATCAGTTCACCAATGTGTAGTAACAACCGTTATAGCTTGTTGTTGTAGCGAGAGACAACATGCTATGAATGAACATCTTGGTGTGTTTTAAGGATGTGAAGAAAATAGTTGAAGTAGAGTCCCTGTGATTTCGAATATTGTAATCGTCCATCGGATGATTGACCCAATTCAATCCATGTGAAACAATGAGGACATTCAACAGATCTATTGACCCATTTCCCTTGAGATACCTCAAAAACTGATCGAGGGAAGGGTAAGAGACTTGGTGATAAGCCAGGAGGCTGAAGTATACCATGAGAAAGCAGTAAATGGGTGTCAAAATCCACTTTGAGAATCCAATTTTCACCTCGACATAGGCGACACATCCTTTCAACCCTTCCAGTGAGACAGTGTCTTCTTTCATACCTCCAACAGGTTAGATTCGAGATAAATAACGTACTTGTCCGCTCTTTGAACCCATACACATGTGATTCACAGCTATTGGAAGACTTGGGGCATCTCCTGTTATATCTATACTCAATTTGCGAGGATGATCTCAAGATTGGAGATTGCTTAACTCTGTGACCTTGGAAGTATCGTGGTAACCAGGTCTTATCATCGATATCTTCAATCCTCTCGATGAACTTGACTTTGTCACTGGTCGTATTTAGTACATTTGGGTGGTTGCAGTGTGCTGATTCGTGTTCTTGTACTTTGGGATTCCGTTTCTTGTAAGGAGGTTCCTCGTCAAGAATCAAATCATCATCGCCATCAAGCGAGCCTTGGTCAGAGGATTTGTCTTCATCATCGCTATTCAAAGCACAGTGAGCTGACAAGACTTGCAGTGGAAATGCTTTCGATTTACCGCTAAATACATCAACAGAGATGCTGTTCTCTTTACCATCATCATATTCGTCATCTTCATGATCTTCATCGTCATAATCATCGCTACTGGGCATCTCCAATCCCATTGCACTGAACGATTCCACAAGCGCTTGTTGCAAGTTTGGATGCTCAATGGACTTCAGATGAACATTCTCCACAGTTTGCCCACTTTTCAAGCCTTTAAGCAAATAGCTATCGTTACAGCACCCACCATGCGAAGATACAGTGGAGCTGGACCTGTCATAACCCAAACCGCTTAAAAGTGAAGTGTCAATACCCAAAGTGACATCGTTATCATTGTGAGGACTTAACGCCCAGGCAACGTTGCCAATTTCGTTCAACAGCTCTTCTCTCACAGGCTCATCCGACGCCTCGGAGACACCAGAACCCTCAAGCCACTGTTGTGAGCTATGGCGAGTGCCCATCACTGGAGAACTGTACTGCTCACCCATGTCTATCGGCAACATGGGCGCTTTGCTATATAGAGCTGTTTATAAACGTCGAAGCAATAGCCAAAACCAAGCGTAGTAATACTAGATAGTTCAGATATATAAGCTTCCTTTCCACGCTCTGTAGGGGGGAGAGCTTACGATTTCAAAAGCCGTGGATAGTTACACTCAGAGGAGTTTAGGTAAATCTTGATGTATAAGTTGTGTGTAAATGTAAACGTAAACAATGGCGTTTATCGTTATTATTTGTGTCAACGCAGAGGAACGCGCTTGCATGCTTTTGTGTCTATAAACTTTCTGTGTTTCGGTGGTCAGCGGGAATGGGGTTCCGTTTTTTTTTTTTTTTTTTTTTTATTTAGCAGTCCGCAACACGCTGGGAAGATGCGATTTCCGCGCAAAGAGGTCCATCGCGGCAGTGGGCCAAATGCAGAAGGTGCAACCCGGGTAATAGTTACACACAGCGTTGTGGTAATGGTAAATTCTCCGTGGCCTAATCCTCCACTGTGTAATCCTCCACTGTGTAATCCTCCACTGTGTGCTATATACACCTATCAGATTAGCTGAAGTATAAAGGAGCGTGCATTAATTTCATAGGTTATAAGACTTGGTCCGAGTCTGTATTGGATCACCAAGGGCCAATGCAAACCCACCTGAAGTATTACGTCTCACGTGCATGTTATGTAAGAAAGTAGTTGTTTGGTAGTGACCATGGCAAGTACCTGGGCGCTATTCAGAGCTTGATGTCACAGTTACAAGAATCAACGGTACATTTGCAGTTCTCTGGAAGACACTTACAGGTGGCACTTCCGCAGACATCACAGCCCTTAGATGCAGCAGTCTTCACGATGGAGATTTGTGCTGGGGCAGCTGGCTTGGACTCTTGTGTTTGTTTCTTTGAGCAACAGGACATGGTTGTATGGATTGAATATGATAGTTTGTGCGATCTAGACAGTAGCTAAGTAGTAGAACACTGGATAGATGTTGTGAGTATAGCAAGAATGAGGGCTGAGTGGAGAGAAGTGATAAAACGTTCCAAGGGACCTCTTTATATACAAGTGAAAAAAAAATGAAAAAGCGTTTACCCGATAAGCGGTGATTGGCAGGGAAGCGCTATCGTGATTATCATATCCTAATTAGGAAAGTCCTTCCACTCGAAAAAAAGAGATGACAGGGGACAACGGTCAGAATCCCGAAGATCTGGAGTGAAGAGGATGCGGATTATATAGCACAGGTGTAAAGGTGTAGTAGAAGACTTCTCGGAGTCTGGTTGTCCTGTGAAAGCCCTTGAGGGTATGCTGTAGTCAATGGACGTGTGGTCTATTCCAGTGGTCTATTCCAGTGGTCTATTCCAACGTTCTGTTTCAGTTTTCTATACGTTTGCACCGGATACGCAGTCATGATGGTCCAGTATGCTGGAATGGTGTTTATCCTACGTGACAGTGCGCAATAATAATCGTATTGGCATGTAGATGAATGAGTGGATCGATTTACTGGTTTGTTTCATTGTGGGGTCCACTCGAATAACTACAGAACGAATAGCAAGATGTTTGAGCTTCTTGCGCATTGGTATAATGCTCTTGTCTACACGATTCTACTAGCATTAGTGACTGTAGTCTATGGACAGAGCTTACGGGCAGAACACATTTAAACCACACTGATTGCATCTTAAAACACACCGTCCTCTTCGCCATGACACAGTGTGCTCAGTCAAAACTTCCGGAAACAGCTTGTCCAGTGATAGCACCATTGCCATGAACATAAAGACCATGACCATGGAGACCACCACCACCACCTCAACACCTCTCCGAGACACCTAGCCCGTGACCCATCGTACCACATAGAAGACATCGCCAACATCGACTCCTGGCCACCTTTTGGCCACCTGTTGGCCACCTTTTGGCCACCTTTTGACCACATTTAGGCCACATAACCACTCATGCGATTACATTGTTACCATCAAATTGTCACCATTATATTGTCACCGTTACCATGGCTTCGTCACCATCTCCAGAGCCCTTTCCTGCTCAACCCCGAAGAGGAAATTTTCCGCAAACGCACACAACGCTTTTTTTTTCCCGCCAATGGGATTTCAAGGGGCTCCCATGACAAAGAGGAAGGGGAGAAAAAAGCTTTCACAGAGTTAAAGGGGAAAACCACAAACATCAACATCAACAAAACATCAACAAAACAACAAAGTAAGCAACGATGTCCAGTTTGACTCGCATGCCAGCATTCCGCTTGTCCAAGCGTACGCTTGCCACCGTTGCAGAGGCCAACCCGAACCGTCGCCTTGGAAAGCTAAGTGACCAGGATCGTATCTTCCAAAACTTGTACTCGTACTATGGTAAGGATTTGAAGTCTGCACAGGCTCGTGGTGATTGGTATAAAACCAAGGAAATCGTGTTGAAAGGAGACGCATGGATCATCGATCAGATGAAGAAGTCCGGACTGAGAGGTCGTGGTGGTGCCGGTTTCCCTTCAGGTCTCAAGTGGTCGTTCATGAATCCTCCTGGCTGGGAGAAGAATGAAGGACCAAGATACCTCGTTGTTAACGCCGATGAAGGTGAACCTGGTACGTGTAAAGATCGTGAGATCATGCGTAAGGAGCCTCATAAGCTGGTGGAGGGTTGTTTACTTGCTGGTAGGGCCATGAACGCCACAGCTGCTTACATCTACATCAGAGGTGAGTTCCTTGAGGAGGCCATTGCGTTGCAACAGGCTATTGACGAGGCATACGCCGCAGGATTGATTGGAAAGGACTCATGTGGCTCAGGATATGCCTTTGACGTTTTCATCCACCGTGGTATGGGTGCCTATATCTGTGGTGAAGAAACTGCACTGATTGAATCCATTGAAGGTAAACAAGGTAAGCCACGTCTCAAACCTCCTTTCCCAGCTGCTGTGGGTCTCTTTGGTAGACCTTCCACAGTGACAAACGTCGAAACCGTTGCTGTTGCTCCAACTATTCTGAGAAGAGGTCCAGAATGGTTTGCAGGCTTGGGTAGACCAGGTAACTCTGGTGTCAAGTTGTACGGTATTTCTGGTCATGTCAACAAGCCTTGTGTTGTTGAAGAGGAGATGGGTATTCCATTGAGAGATCTGATTGAGATCCACTGTGGTGGTGTTCGTGGTGGTTGGGATAACTTGCTCTCCATCATCCCAGGTGGTTGTTCTGTTCCAAACTTGACCAAAGAGGCTTCTGAAAAGGCATTGATGGATTATGACGGTTTGAGAGAGGTTGGTTCCTCATTAGGTACCGGTGCAGTCATTGTGATGGACAAGTCTACCGATATCATCAAGGCCATTGCCCGTTTGTCCAGTTTCTACCGTCATGAGTCTTGTGGTCAATGTACTCCGTGTCGTGAAGGTACAACATGGTTGTCAAAGGCCATGGACAGATTTGTCATTGGTGATGCTAAGCCAGAAGAGATCGACATGATCATCGAGGTGACGAAGCGTCTTGAAGGTCATTCCATCTGTGGTTTAGGTGATGCTGCTGCTTGGCCAATTCAAGCCCTCGTGAAGAACTTTAGACCAATCATCGAGGAAAGAATCGCACAGTTCAACTCAAAGCATCCTAACCTTGAACTTGGTGGATGGGTTCCAGAGGCAACTATCTATGATGGTAAGGTTCACGGGTTACCAAAGAACCTCCATCATTGATGATATTTATATCTCTCATATTTATTATTTATTCCGAATCACTCCACCCTTACCATTATTTATTTATTTCACATGATATATACAATCTATTCTAACGTATTTAAAGATCTATCGTTGTGTATTGTCTGGTTTCCTTCATTATAACGGTGTATTTATTGGTGATTTGTCTCATTATTGAATCTCACTATTGAGTCTCCTGTCGAAGTGCTTGAATACGATGTTTCACAACCTCGTGGATAACATCATCAGTCTTTTCATCCAGAAGCTTCAAGTCGTCAGAGATATCCCTCTCGAGGTCCCATGCGATCTTCTTCGGTTTGAACACAGCCTTGACGTTGTCAACCTTCGCCATGTCTCTAAACTTGGAGAGAACTTCATCTTGAATCGCCTGTGATACTGCTTCAACAGTCTCAGAGTTCTCATCCAGTGTTGTAGGTGGCCTCGAGAACCCCTTCACCGTGGAGCGAGTCTCCGGATCATAGTTTCGACTCTTTATCACCGGTTCTGGAGCTTGTACAGTTGTCTTCTCACTAGACTGGCTCGCTTGGTCTAGCTGATCTGATGCTTTACCTTTGTTTCGAAGAGCCAAGAGACGAGCCTTACGAGCCGCTGATTGTTCTTCTAATGACATGATGATGAATAGTTGATGTGTCTATGTGTAAAGCTCTCTCGAGATGTGCGTTCGAACGACGCCGAGTGTGTAGTCTCCGTTAACATTGCTTACAAAGAGTTTTAGCAACTCTCTTTAACATCAACACTTTTTGTTTTTTTCGCCACACACACACACACACGCTTTTAGTTACATAGCAGAAAACACATATATAAAGCCATCTCTACAGTGATAAAAACACACTCAATTATTACTTCGTAACCCATTAATGATTTGACAAATGAACACGAATGTTCTGTTTATATGCAGTTGTGACAAAAATGCTAAATTGATACTGAGATCTTCTCTTTCTCACCCTCATTTCAAGCTCTTGATAAAAGTATCCAAGTTGTACTCTTCATCGTATTGAGATTGGTCCCACAACTCTCCCAATTCATTGACGATGGCACCAGCCTTCCCGGAGAGACCAGATTCATGAATGGCATCGTCGGACGAGGATTTATGGCCCGTTCCATTCGTCTTCGTAGAACCTTCAACACCTTCATTCTGCTCCTGTTGACCAGACTGATCAACGTCAAACAAGTCCAAAAGTTGACCAGTGTCCATCGACGCCAATCCGGCATTCTGCTGACTCACCACGGTGGAGGCTATATTCATCTTGAACTTCTGTAATCCCATGATCTTCTCCTCCAAGGTATCCTTGGTGATCAATCTGTAAACGTTGACAACCTTCTTTTGACCCAGTCTATGAGCTCTATCCATTGCCTGTAAGTCATTCATTGGGTTCCAATCGTGTTCTACGAATATGACCGTGTCAGCACCGGTGAGATTCAACCCTAAACCACCAACTTTTGTCGTCAATAACAACACATCGATAGATGGATCTTGGTTGAACTTTTGAACGATTTTCTGACGGTCTCTAGGATCCGTAGAACCATCCAATCTCATAAAAGTCACCGATGGTAGATGCTTACGTAGCAAATCTTCTTCAACCATATCCAACATGTCCTTTAGCTGGCAGAAAATCAACACACGGTGTTGGCTAATGATGTTGTCGGTGTCAAAGTTATTCTTATCAACGTCTTGTACACCAATACCACATTCGAGCAACAACGTCTTCAACGCCATCAACTTTGGAGCGTGCTTAATATCGTGAAGACCGAGACCAGTCTGTTTCAGGTACTTGCGAACATCGTTGTACTGAGGATGTGATTCGTTCAGCACTAAAGCTGGATGATTACACAGCTTTCTCATGTACTGGAGTGCTTGGAAAATGTGGGTCTTGTTCTCTGCCACATCTGCGGTTTTGATGTCCTCCTGAACAACGTTCTTCTGCTTCTTAGCAAAGTCGTTGTACAATTGCTTTTGCAAGTCTCCGAGTTGACAGTAGTAATCCTGGATGATCTTTGGTGGTAAATCTGACAACACCTCCTCCTTCAACCGACGTAACATGAAGGGTAGAACCTGCTTATGCAGTGCTTCCAGTGCCAGAGCACCAGCTTCTTGCTCCTTGGAAGAGGTTTTCGAGTTTCTCGATGCTGCAATTGGTTTAGCAAATCTCTCTTGGAACATTTTCTCAGTACCCAAGAACCCTGGCATCAAGAAGTCAAACAAAGACCACAGCTCGAGAACGTTGTTCTGGATTGGAGTACCGGACAAGATCAATCTGTGATTGGCTCTGATATTCTTCACAGCCTTGGTCAACTTTGAGTTGGAGTTTTTGATGATATGTCCTTCATCCAAGACACAATAGTTGTAGTCCTTTGATCCTAAAAACTCGTTATCATTACGAACGACATCGTAGGAGGTAACAATGATATCGGCATCGCCAAACTGATGGCGTAGACCTTGTCTCACAGAAGGACCACCAGCATAAACAAGAACGTTCAAAAACGGTGCGTACTGGTTGAACTCCTGTTCCCAATGACCTGTCAAACTAGGAGGACAAACTATCAAAGTCGGTAAAGGTCTAGTCTCAATGGACTTGGTAACTTTGTAATCCTCAGCTCTCAAATGGTGATCACTGGCAACAACGCAAATGGTTTGAAGAGTCTTACCCAGCCCCATATCATCACAGAGAATGCCATGTAAATGATACTTGTTCAAGAACGCCAACCAGTTAACACCTTCCTGTTGATACTTTCTAAGAGTGGCCTCGATAGAAACAGGGAGATCGAATGGTTTTGAGCTGGATGGATCCATCATTTGACGAATGAATTCCCTCTCCTTCTCTCTTCCTTCAAGAAGTTCCCTTGGAACATCATCCGGATCCGGAATGCCAGCTTCTAACGGAACCAGTTTGATGATGGATGCAAAAGTACTCGTGGCAAGCACACGAACGTCCTTGTCAGAGTCACTCATACGGCCCAGCACAGGGACAATGAAGAAAATGACATATGGCAAGATGTCCGCCTCCATGGCCTTGGAAAGATGGTAAACAACCTCAGTTCCACCTTGACGTTCCGAGACATCTCCCGCATTGTTCAACAGAGGAAGCACCTCTTTCACCATGAAGGGCACAACCTTGGAAGGAGCAAGTTTGGCAAGCGCAGCCATTGTCTTTGCAGCAGAGTACCTGAAAACGGATAGTGAAGATCTCAGACCGTTTAGCAACAACGGCAGAAGCTCAAGAAGCCTTGGAAGAAGATCATGGGCAAAAGAAGCAGACAAAGCCTTCAAGATACCAAGACCGTCGATGATTGCTTGTCCAACAGTATCATCCACTTCTCCTAGAATTGGGCTCTCAAGGTTTCTCAGAGCTTCAAAGATAGACTTGCCGAGCTGAGGAACTTTGTCAAACACCTCATCACCGAATGCACTCAAGATGTCATCCAACGCAAACTGTGCACCTCTTCTCTTGACCTTTGCCTCATGGATAACAGCATTGTAAGCCTCGGAATCAGTCGAGGAAACCTCCTCTTTCCGTATAGACAATATCGACTCCTTGACGTCTCTGAAGGAGTTGAACTCAGGAACCTCAGTAGTGTCGACACAGATGAATCCACAGAGGTTTTTAGCAATTTTGTCGGAAACGTTCACCTTCCCACAAGCCACCAACTTGCCGATGAGATCTGCAATTGAAGAAGCACTACGTTCTTGCAATATCTCCAGCTCTTCAGCCTTGATGCTGTCCATCAAGGAACGAATCACTGGATTCAACTTTTTAGGTAGCTCCTGTAAAGATATCGTAGCAGAGGCGTAATTGGAAAGAATATGAGTGGTTCTCTGATTCTTCAGAGTACGTGCTTCTTCAACGGCATTAGCAAGTCTTGCTTTTGCATCCTCCAGTGCCTTCTGCGAGCTCATCTTGTACATGTTACTCATCAGACTGACCAGTCTAGGATACGTTTCAGAAATGACTGTATCGGCAACTTCTAGACTAAAGGCACCGGGACCAGCATCGGCTTCACCTTGGACGACAACCGGAAGATCTTGAACCTTGCTATGGGAGATGTTCCCTTCCTCGATAAAGACTCTAAACAGGGAATGGCATTGGGTTCTAACGGCCTTCAACGTTGGCACCAATTCCTTGAAGTAAGGGAGGGAAGAAGGATCGTTCAAGACAGAAAAGAATGGATCATAGAAACTGGACACAATGATTCCAGAAGGAGACATCCCACGGGCAGAAAGGGCTCCACAGTACTCTTTGATGATGATGGAAAGGAAAAGCCGTGGGCTGGAATGCGAACTGGACAAGTAGCCAGTCAAAAGATCAACAGTTGACTTCAACGATTCCGGGTCCAGGTAGGACAGGATCTGACCCAACGCAGTTGCACTGGCGATGCGTGTGCGGTAGAAAATTTCAATACCCAAGAGCGTAATATCTCCAATGATCATCGGACCATCAATGTTGACACGATCATTATCATCTGGTGGAGGGATGACAGGGTCAGGCTTTGGAGGGGATTTCCTCTTGCGCCCACGGCCGTGATGTTCTTCTGAAGGAGGAAGTGGCTCATAAGGAGCACCTGAAGGTTTCAACAGATAATGAGGTGGCATCGTGTAGTTGTAGCGAGAAACACCGATTGGAGTCATCAACAAGTTTGTGATTGGCTTGATATGGGGTAAAACCATAGAGCTGAATTGAGCTTCGTCCAAAGTATTGGCTTCTTCAACAAGTTTCACGAAAACTTGTTGCGATAACACCAACACTTCGGCATTCTGTTCCAAGAGTAGGTTCTGAAACACGAGTCTTATAGCATGGCCGTCAATCCAAGCCTTTGATGACTTATCTGAAACAGACAAGAATGATAGCAAAGTCCTCAGCACCGACATTCTAACGTTCGTGATGGAATGTCTCAGAAATGGATACAGCTTTGGAATCAAGTTCTTAAAGGAGTACTCCTCGTTTTCAGACGCCTCCTCTTTGATGATATTTAAAACCTCAGGATGGATACACAGCTTCGATAGCAAGTCCATAACGGCACCGATAGAGGCAGACAGCTCGTCTTTGAGCATTGTGAGACAATTCCACAACGTGGTAATGACGTTTTTGATCGAATCTCTCTTAAGTCTGATGAATTCATCGGTGATTGGGGTCAGTGTAGCAGCAGCAACTGCCTGAACATCATCCGAATCGTTCAATCCGTGAAGCACCATTCTTAAAACACCATCCAGCAATTCCGGTTTCTCTGATAAAATGTCTGTTCGAACACTCACCAGGTACCTTAGACCAAGCATACCTCCATGGCTTGCTTCCCAACATGGTACTCTTTCACCAGCTGCGGTGTTCTGGAGCACCAAATCGTCTAAATGTCTGAAGATCTGTACAACCAGATCGTTATCAAGATGCACGAGAAGAGCAGCCAATGTCTGAGCAGCAGACTCTCTCACTGGAGCAACAACAGTATCGTAGACAAAATCACCAAATCGATCTGTAGCGAAAAGCGTCAGTAGTCGACATGCGAGATCTTCCAATGTTTGTCTATTCTTCTGGTTATTTTCCTGAAGGCTTCTTCCCTTGACCCTTCCAGCACCTTTACCATGCTTCTTTACCAATTCACGGAGTCCAAGAACAGCACCGTGTCTGGTTTCCCATGTTTCAGAGAACATGTCTGCAACGAGAAGCTCATAGACACCTTGGAAAGGCCATACAAGGCCGGCAACTTTGGCGTGTTCAGCCAAAATCGGCGGGATTTCAGGGGCCTTGGTTTCCACAACAAGTTTATTACCACCAGCTTGTGATGTTATATCCATACCTGGAGACTGAATGCCTTTGGAATTCTGTAAACCTGTACACGATATGTCACTATCAACCAATTTTCTAGAGACAGAGCTCTGAGACAGATCCACCGGCTTGGATTTGGCATGGCCACCTTTAGTTGCCATCTTTGCCTTCCGTTTTGCCATTGCCTTGAGTCTGGCACTTGATATCGTCGGAGTCGTATTAGGAACTGGCGAAGCCGATGATGAACGTGTATCGGAAGGTGGCATTGAAGGCTCTAGTGAGGACTCTTCTCTCTTCACTTCAACTTTAACCGGTGCCTTCGGCACAGTAGCTATGTTCTCCTTATCATTCTTGGTGTCGTCATAGTCCACCATGGGTTCATCATCTTCGTGTTCTGTTTTGATGCCCAGCGTCTTGTTAATAGACATCTTTTGCTTCTTTATACTCGCCAGTGTACGCGTAGGTGTCAGGGAATCGCTATCCGAACACGACAACAGCTTCTTCCCAGACTTGAGGATCTCGTGGAAGTTCCACTGGTCGAGCGAGATAAAATTGTTATAGTCGTTCAGGAACTTCATCTCTTGTTCTTCTAGCTTGATCTGTGAATCATCCAGCTCCTCCAACTTCACGGGCGTCTCGTCATCAGCGTTTGGATTCCAGGCATCGGCTTGTGACGCGATGCCACCAAACGCCCTCGCAGCAGTGGTTCTCGTCTCCCATTTCTTCGAGTTGAGGTATGGGTAAACACGACTAAGCAGGTTTAGCACCTCCTCTGGGTGCGCCTTTGCAAGATCCACCAGTTGATCTGCAGCGGTATTCCTTATAAAGGGCGTAGACCCGGTATCTAGCAGCACAACCAAACGTTCAAGCCTTGACATCTGAGGAGTATGGCTATGTGTGCGGGAGGTATCGCTATAACTGATTGATAAATATTGATAATGACCACAATTAACCGCCAAATGCTTAACGGTTGGAGACCTGCGTTTGTGGTTTTATATGGCGAAATAAAGAGCGATGGGAATAACGTATGCGATGATGTGGTTAGCGCAGCACAGATGTATTAACCACGGGTTTTCGGTTTTCGAATTTCGAATTTCGATTTGCGCTTTTCGATTTTCGCTTTTGTGCCGTTTTATGCCTTTTTGTGCCTTTTTGTAAAACGCGCGTTTTCTCCCGGGTTGCTCGTTTTTCGTTTTTCGTGTTTTTTCTTTTTTTTTGGCTTCTGTTCTGTTGCCCCTGTCCCCTTTTCGAAGCGGCCCCATTTTGAGGAATTTCAACGTTGTTTTATACATGCGGAGAGAGGACAAGTGGCAAGGGGCGTAAAGAAGCGAAAATGGACAAAATTTTTTTGATTTTCGACATTTTTTTGGGTAACGTTGCGCGCGTTTGCAAATCTGCGAAATTTTCGCACGAGCTTATTGAGCGTGGTGAACTCGGGAGCGTTCAAGGGGAAAATCAGCCTAAGGTGACTTGTGCTGCTTCTGTGTCTGCGTACGCTGTCGATGGCCACGCACCGCGGTGTGCTCAAGTGCAGGGGGGTCTCTCTACTGAGGTGAGACTAAGAAAAACAGTGAGGCAGGGTAAACGGTGAAATCGTGATCTGATCACGGGTGTGTGGGTTTTCCAACTAAATGGTGGTGTAGATGCGATGGAAGTGAGTACTGGAGTTCACCGTGTTATATGAGCCATACTAGTTCAGAGATAATGCTGTTGTGAACAGCCAATTGAAACATCCCTAATGCAATTACGATATTACAGTAAAGCGTGGTCCTTTGACGGTGTACAAAACCTTTACAGTAGTAGTTTTCTGCCTGGAGTGGAGATGGACATCCTCAATTGCTCCTGGCGTAGGCAGGCACAGGAGGAAACAACACGGCCAAAAAAAAGGAAAACAGACGAACAGGCAAACACAGGCACTAAAAAAGCCGTTCTCCTATTGGTCAGAGAGAGGGCCGTTTGTGAACTTTCAGTTGTGTCTCTTGGTTAATGTGTCCAAGGGACCCAGAATTCTGGTTGATGGAGGGTGTTGGTACTGAGACCGGCATTTGAAGGAGCCGGGGTCTCCTTAAATCTCTTTGCAAAAGCTCGCTTCTAATGAACTGTGAACCAACTTTGATGCGGTTTTCCACCCGGTTTCGCTTATACTTTAGATCCTCAGTGGAACCGTTCAAATATACCCAAAAATGTGCTATAAAGCTGGTTACACCTACCGTACAGGTTACTTTGATGATCCTATCTCAAATCGAAACAGACTGCAGACTTTACACCAGCGGGAGTGCTTCAAGGAAGTGATAGTCAGAAACTTTCTCTGTTACAACATCAGGACTTAAATGGCTCTTCACCACTTACACCTGGTACGCCTCATATAGCATCAGTAAGTAACAGAGATAGAACTTGTCTTCTATAGGGGTTCAAACTTTCAAAAAGAGCTTGCATCAGCCTCTCTCACTCCATCAGCACTGTGTTGCGTTGTGTTCTCCTACAAGCTGCAAGTGCATACCCATCACGAAATCTGACGCAAAATTTGCGCAAAACTCAACTCCGCAATCACAACATTACCGCAATTTTTATGCCAAACGAGCAAAAAACGCACTAACCATGTAGAGCCTGGTGACTGCTCTTGCGTGCCGATAGTTTCGCAGTTTACGCGTAATTTCTCGAACGATGGATCCATCACCTGGACACCACCACCTCAAAATATGGTTAGAGCAACATTATTCCTCAAGGGACTCTGTTGGACGAGGTGCTATTTTTTTCACCAAAGTTTCAACTAACTCTTCATCTCTTTCATTTGTGTTTTGAAGATTATCAACAGAAAAGTCCAGTCGCAATGCCACGTAAGTAATATGGTGTACTACTTTCAACGTCATCATGCGCTGTTATGTTTCTCTTTGGAGATCCTGATGTCTACGGACCACTAGGTGTCAAATTGAAACTGCCATGAATAGAGGTTCGGGTCCTCTTTTGATTTCACCACATGATTGATTTCAATCATCTTGTGGCTTATTACTTTGTTTCCAATGTTGCACATTCTCTTGAGAGATGAAGCTAATCTATTATTGACAGGTTAGTGCCCTGAACTCCCGACACTTCAGTGGCACAACCTGGGTTTCACTACTGAACAAAATGCTTTAGGGATAGGTGTATGAGTCTCCTTGCTCAATATGAATTGACGAGAAGAAACGGGGTTTTCGGTTCTTCCCATGACTCGTATTATATTGCAGGCCAAACACTTCGCCCCTAAACTTTTGTTTTTATGACCTTTAGCTTTCAAACACTGGAAAAAACAGGGTAATATAGGAAATCAAAATAAAACGACCCGATCAATCTTTCATGTAGACATGTACAGTTGAAATTCCTTGTCATACATGTATTCTAACTCTTGAAAACAGGTGCTCCAAGAACTTACTCCAAGACCTACACTGTCCCAAAGAGACCATACGAGTCTGCTCGTTTGGACGCTGAATTGAAGCTTGCCGGTGAGTACGGTTTGAAGAACAAGCGTGAGATCTACAGAATCAACTTCCAATTGTCCAAGATTAGACGTGCTGCTCGTGACTTGTTGACCCGTGACGAGAAGGACCCAAAGAGATTGTTCGAAGGTAACGCTTTGATCAGAAGATTGGTCCGTGCCGGTATCTTGTCCGAGGACAAGAAGAAGTTGGATTACGTCTTGGCCTTGAAGCCAGAAGATTTCTTGGAGAGACGTTTGCAAACCCAAGTCTACAAGTTGGGTTTGGCCAGATCTATCCACCATGCTCGTGTCTTGATCTCTCAAAGACACATTGCTGTTGGTAAGCAAGTTGTCAACATCCCATCTTTCGTTGTCAGATTGGACTCCCAAAAGCACATTGACTTTGCTAAGACCTCTCCATACGGTGGTGGTCGTGCTGGTCGTGTTGCCAGAAAGAACTCTGGTAAGGAGGAAGGTGCTGAGGAAGAAGAGGAGTAAATCATCTCTAACGTTTCCAAAGTTTCAGCTCCATAATGACTACTTTGCACTTTGGAGGGTTATGTTTTTCTGTGTGTTATAAACAAGCATTATCTTTTTTTATCACCAATCAATGTGACCCTTTCTCTGTAGCTTAATGAACTATCAATTGTATATTAAAAGGTTTTATTTTAATGGTTTCTCTATATTATGTTCAGGTCAAACTGCCCGTTGTAGTAGTACACAGACCACAGTTAAAAGCGATGAGGGCTCCAGTCTCTCATTAAGTCACGTGATGTGAATTACATAAAATTCCGGTTGGGGACACAGTAGATTTTTCCCCACATATTCTTCCTCACCTGGTTATAGCACACAACCTTCAAGAGCACAGTGACGCAATCACAGTGCACACTGGACTAAGTTGGAAAGGAGGAGAGCAAGTACCGTGTGTGGACCGGTGTGCACAGCTCAACGATAAGCTGTGGTATAAAACTGGGTAGAATTCTTCACCTGGGGGAAGGGGGGGGTTCAATTCATTGCTCTTGCTCACCTTCTGGAGTTTTGGTGTTAATCAGTTTTGATCTATAGAACCACGATATGGCTCATACGTAAGTGGATTGTGATACAACACTGACACCAGCTGGATATTAACGATTTCCTGAACAAACAGACACGGTTATAGACGTCGTACTCGTTATAAATTTGCGCGTGACTTCAAGAAGCATGGTGCACCTGGGCTGAAGACGTACCTTCACACGTATAAGAAGGGAGACATTGTCGATGTGAAGGTGAATGGAGCCATTCAGAAGGGTCTTCCACACTACTTCTACCACGGTAGAACAGGCGTGGTTTTTGACGTTACCAGGAGTAGCGTTGGTGTGTTGCTGTACAAGATCATTGGTAACAGGTATGTTGAGAAGCGGATCCATGTTGGCGTTGAGCACGTGAAGCATTCCGACTCCAGGTTGGAGTTCCTTAAGAGAGTCAAGGCCAATGCTGAAAAGCGTAAAGAGGCCAAGGAGAAGGGCGAAGCTGTATTGTTGAAACGTCAACCGGCAGCTCCTAGAGAGGCCCATGTCGTTTCCACTGCCAACACCACTGTTGTCACACTGACACCCCAGGCTTACGAGACATTCATCTGAGGTGTACATAGGCTCTGGTGGACAATACCATGCACTGTTCCAACGATAATTGATCATCAGATTGTTGTTTATTCAATCTGTCTGTAGTGTTTTCAAAGGATGCTCTCTAGTTCATTTTGCCTGTAGTAGTACCCAATACAATTGAGTTAGGTTCATCGTAGAGAACAGTTTTAGAGCATTAGGCAGATTCAGATCACTGGAGTCAAACAACCGGATTTAATCCACCGTATCTAAACCATTGAATCCACACCGTTGTGCTCCACCATATGGTGATGTTGGCCCTTGTTTGGTTGCTCTAACCACATCGCTTACGCCCGGCCAAAAAAGTGAAAAATTGCCTTGAAAAAAAGTTTGATAGTGAAACAGTTTCAAATTGACAGAGAAAGTCCAACTTGTGTGTATTTCTGTGATTTGCTTAGTGTCATAGAAGAGGAACCAGAGTGTGATACTTCGCTGTTGAAGAGGCCAGAACGATATACAAACACGATGTCGAAAGATTTGAAGAGCTTGGAGCGGGAGGCTGTAGAATCATCTACTTATCTAGCAAGCGATGAGAAGTCATCGACTCTAAAACTGTCAAAGAAACACAAGGAAACTCATGGCCAAAGCGTCAAGCCATGGGTCCATTTCGTTGCTGGAGGCATTGGAGGGATGACTGGTGCCGTGTGTACTTCTCCCTTTGACGTTGTAAAGACGAGATTGCAGAGCGATGTGTATGCTTCGACATACAAGAGCACAGTAAAGAGCCATAACGTTGTGATACAAGCTGCACAGCATTTCAAGGAGACTTTTGGCATCATTGGAAACGTTTACAGGACCGAAGGGTTCAGTGCTCTGTTCAAAGGCTTAGGCCCTAATTTGGTTGGTGTGATACCGGCAAGGTCGATAAACTTCTTCACCTATGGAGTGAGTAAAGAAACCATCTCCAAGAATTTCAACAATGGAAAGGAGGACCCATGGGTTCACCTGAGTGCAGGTGTACTTGCTGGAGTTGCCACTTCCACTGCGACGAATCCAATCTGGTTGGTGAAAACGAGATTACAACTCGACAAAGCTGGTGACAAGCTGTACAAGAACTCATGGGATTGTATCAAACAAGTTCTTAAGCAAGAGGGAATCTATGGCCTTTACAAAGGTCTCACAGCGTCGTATTTGGGTTCAGTGGAGAGCACATTGCAATGGGTACTTTATGAACAGATGAAGAAAGTGATCAGTGATAATGCAAAGAGACGAGAACTTAGTGGACGTGAACGTACACAATGGGATTCTGTTCTTGAATGGGGAGCACGTTCTGGGTCTGCTGGTTTTGCAAAATTCATTGCCTCCATGATCACGTATCCTCATGAGGTGATAAGAACAAGACTTAGACAGGCACCGTTAAAAGATGGTAAACCAAAATACACTGGATTGGTACAATGTTTCAAACTTGTTGTTAAAGAGGAAGGTTTGGCATCGATGTACGGAGGATTAACACCTCATCTCTTAAGAACCGTGCCTAATAGCATCATCATGTTTGGTACATGGGAGCTCGTTATAAAGCTCTTGTCATAATGAATGGTGAGATCATTTGCTCACCACGTATATATATACATAGACTGAGACAAGCAGAGGTGGAATCTCATGGCCAACTTGTACATACCATTCTATTTCTCAACGTGGTTGTAGTATTAAGATTGTTCATCTCGGTATATCTCCTTGGTACATAAACTTGAGAATCTGATCCACCGAATACTTGGATGAAGTTGTTGGTTCTTCTGCCATCTCAACGTCCTTCTCATCATCACCATCCACTTCATTCTCCTCTTGTTTAGTCTTGAACCCTACAAAGTTGTACTTCTCCTTGGTATCAACAGTACATCTGGCCGCCCATTTCGTTATATCTTCATCATCTTTCAACAAGAAGTCTGTATTCTTGTTCTTTGACTCTTCAAGCCATTCCACCACTTCTGGTGTTGGTTTCTTCCTCAACAACGTGGTGAGAAGTCCCTCTTGTTCAGTAGTTGGGAACGTAGGCAAAGGATACGCCACTGTACGCTCGAGAACTTCGGAATATGACGATAATGTTGAAGATAGAGAGCCCAATTGTGTAAGGATAATGCTTAGTTGTGCCTGCAACGACACGTAATGGGTCAGTTGAGGGTTCTTGAACTCTGCTTGGAGTTTGTTCAACGAATGTGTGAGCTATTGTTGTGTTAGTGAACCTGCTGTTTTGCTTATGGGAAGAACTCAGCGGTAGGGACTCAGCGGTAAGGACTCAGCGGCAAAGGCTGTTAAGAAAGAGAAACTCACCTGTGTTAATCGTAATCTCAGTGCCTCCAACGCCTCTACTGGCACACCGGAATGATCTATTGGCTGTTTCTGTTCTGCTTGCATCGTTGTGTGCTTTTAACGATGTTTTATGCCTTCACTGGTGATGTTTTATGCCCTCACTGGTGATGCTGGTGTTGTTGTTGATGTTAGTGTTTATGCGCTGGTTTCCCATGGGTGTTGCGTGGAAATTTTAGCCTATAAACTGTCACAACAAATTACAAGCAGCGAAGAGTTCATGAGAAGAAAACACGGCGGTTCAACCAACGGAAGCAAAGAACGTGAAGACAATGGCTAAGAAAAGACATTTGAATCCAGCACAAGACGAGAGTGAGTTTTAGTAGTGGCGGGATAGCGGGTTTCACAAGTTCATTGGTTACTAATTGTTATTTGAAAGGACGTAGGATAAGGCAAAGGGAGTTAAAGAAGGCCAAAGAACAGCGTCAGGAGCAGAAATTGGAGAGATTAAAGACTGTTGATCCCGGGAGGCTACAACGTCGAATCGATGAGTTGGAATCTAAGAAGGAGAAGAACGGCGGTAAGTTATGGCATGAGGAAAGAACGTTGGAATCGCTCAAGAGAGACCTCGAATCTTTGAAGAAGTTACGTTCAGGTGGAGTTGTGAATGAGCAGATGGCATCCAGTGTGGAGAGCCAGGTAGACAGACAAAAGAGTCAGGTAGACAGTCAAAAGAGTAAGGTGCTGGGCTCTAAGAGTATCTTTTATGATCCTCAGTGGAACGTGAAAGGAGAAGCACCGTATGGATTGCCAAACGTTGAATTTAAGGGCATTTCAACTAATACCTGGGACAACCCATTGGAGATCCCGTTACCCAAGGATCCAAAGCCAAAGTTCTACAAGATTAAAGTACACAGCATTGAAAGGGAAGCAGACGTGAAGTCAACCTCTGACACAAGAGGCTTCATTCCGTCAACGATACAAAGGAAGAGGAAACTCAACCAGTGAAAATTACAAGGATGACAAGAGTTTTGTAAAAGAGACAATTCTGTTCCTTTCTCTTGTTTCTTTCTCATGAAATTGTTGTGTAATCATAAACGTATCTTATTGTGTTTTTTTTTCTGGTTTCTGGGTGTAATGTTGATGATGACTGTTCTCTCCCGGTGGAGTTTTGTTCGAAGAACCTCGTCTACGGATTCAATCTCCTCCGTCTAAGGGTTTGAATATTGATATGAATCTCTCCTCTAGAGGAATGGGAAGCAACAGACCTTTTACTTAGCAGCAGCAAAGATCTTCTCAATTTCAGAAACGGCCTCATCCAAAGCCTTCTTTTGGAAAGCTGGAGAGGAGATCTCCTTTTGAACATTAGCAATGACAGTGGAGGACAATTGTTCTTGCTCCAATTGACGAACAGAGGCCTCGTATCTGACCCAGGAATCCAAAACGGCCTTGGCCTCATGAGCCAATTCAACCTTTTGCTTCAATTCAAAGGCCTTGGCCTCGAGTTCAACGGTCTCCTTAGAAACCTCAAAGAGAGCCTTTGTTGTGTCGACAACCTCCTTCAACTCAGAGACGGATTCGATTCTCTCCTTAACAGCCTCAACGTGCTTAGTTCTAGAGGAGTTCAAGATGTCAGAGACGGACTTGATTCTCTCATCAGCCCAATCCTTGTACATTGGAGCAACAACCTTAGCAACGATGGCAGAGAAGGCAATAAAAGTACCCAAAAGGATGGATTCCTCGTTCAAAACGTACAACTCGTTGGAGATGGCGTAAACAGAGGCAGCAGTAGCAGTGGCCAAGATACCTGTCTTAGACAATGGAGAGTTACCTGGCAAGGCATCGATGATGGAAGTGGCCTTCTTCTGTTCTGGGGTTTGAGTGGACAAACAACGAACACCAACTCTATAAAACGTTGACTGTTAGTAAGACTATTTTGAAGTGGAAGGGGGTAAAACAAGGCGTCTCGGTGGCTTTCATCCACCATAACCACATCAATACTGTTATGATACATACGGAGCAACACGGTAAAGGGAAGCTGGACGAACAGCTATGTCAATGTTAGTAATCAGAACGTAGACGGCGGGGGCATAGCGGGGGAAACAGTAACGCCAATTGATTAACACAAGGGTTCACAGACAGCACACTTCTCCAACATATGGGACAACTATCACAGTAAAGTCTCGAAAACACAGGGAGGAAACAACTCAGACCCTTTTCAACAAACTAAACAAGCTCCTCTTTCTCTCTCCCTCTCTCTCTACAAAGAAAGCGATACATAGGCACCATCATTGGTTATCAATTGGTCGATTCTAGCCAGCCACAACGAACTCACCTCTCAAGGACAATTGACGCAAACTCATCTCTTTAATTCTCTTTGATCTCTGAGTAGGTTTCTTTCAAACGGAGAGTGTGTTGTTGATTTTTTAGGGGGATTTTGGGTGCTTTTTTTTTCGATTTTCCCCCTTCGAGCTCGAACTTGCCGAAGAAGTTTTCCCACCGCTTTCAACGGCGCGATTTCGTTGGCCAGTTTGTTATTGTCACATAAATAGAAATGGCAGATGAATCGTGCTCGTGGTGTCCGGGCGTGCAACTTGGTGTCTGGGTGAACATATATACTTCTACTATACAATGCGATAAACATCAAATGGGATTAATTATTCAGCTATCATCGCCTTTATGGAAGGCTGCCAAAGGTGCAATGTGTTGTCGTTAGATACACTTGCAATCATCCATGGATCGTTCGGGTTCCAACTAACGTCGTTGATACCCAACAGGTGTCCACAATGCTTAAACATACATCGGCCATTATTTACATCCCACAGCTTAACAACTGGGTCCTCTGAACCACTTGTCATGAGCACTTGACCGTGAACTGGATTCCAATTGATACAAGAGATGGCTCCCTCGTGTGCTCTCAACGTCGAAATCGATTGTGTGAAGTTTCGAACGTCCCAGATGTATACGTTACCATCACCATCACCACTAGCAACGCAGAACTTGTTCTGTTTGTTCCAGGACACAGCATTGACACCGTTGGAATGTCCTTGTGATGTATGTGATGTACGAGAATCTTGTCTTGTGTCCCAGAGCGTCAGTGTGTTTGCCTCGTCTCCAGTGATGAACATGGAATGGTGTTGTGGACACCATTCCACGTCATTGATAGCACTAGAGCAGGTATAAGTGCTCGTTGCATCCAACTCACCAACCTTGGTGCTGAACTTTGTAATATCCCACAGCTTCGCCGTACTGTCCATAGCACCACTGAGCAGTGACCCTTCAACATTGCAGTTCCAATCAAGAGCAAACCCTTCTTGAGCGTGACCTTTGAGCACAACATCAATTTTACAACTATCAGATTCTTTACTTGCGTGCTTGGTCTTGTCGAATATCGATACTGAGCCGTCCTCGCAGATCGTCGCTATAAGATCCGGGTTTTGAGGCATGTAACGAGCCTTGTTTACGACGCTCTTAACGAGTATCTGCTGTAGAGGATGAAATTTACCAGAGATTGGGTCAGAGGTGGTGAACTCCTGTAAATCTGAGTCATATTTGGACAAGTTTGCCTCTTCGAACTCAGGTTTCTTCGTTATGGAACCGATTTGGAGATGCTGTGGCTGTAAAGACGAGGTGTAAGTCGACGTCAGAAGACGATATGTCGTTCTCCCTGGCTTAGCTCTATACCATGGTTAGTATGATATCCATTGGGGGGACAGTGAGGGTAGTGGAATCTACCTGTTGTTGTCATATGGTTGGGAAACCGTGGTAACTTACGTATCCTTATCGGGGAAGAATTGTACCGTCAGTGACGGCCAGACGTGGTTATAAGTGTTCAGATAATCATAGAGAGCCACAGAGTTCGTCTTCCACGTCCTATAGTCTAAGTAATATGGTTAATAACAATGAATATAGCATACTAAACGCGTTTCGTGTATCAATCTTACTCTCTTGAGCCTTGGTATCAATTATAGGCTGTGAACATTCGAGGTCATCGGCGTGTTCTCCTTCAACCGTGTCAACTTCGCAAACGTCATCAATCACTTCAACTTCATCACAAGATTCCACTACAATACCTCCTTCCATCGTTTGATTTACCTTGTGAGTTAGTTTAGCGGATCAGCACCGACGCGTTGTGGAAGTAATCTTTTTCCATCCACATCGCCAACATCACGTGATGCGTCAGCTGATTTCAGCACATATCACGTGACGAACAATTTACTTATCGCACAAGCTTTACAAGAGCATGCAAAAACCAATATCAAACTAACATTAAACTGTTAAGAAACCAAACCAGAATTACAAAATAAACTTGGTAAAACCATCAAGGCTTCCCATTTCACATCCATTGTTTGAACTGGTTGATCAAACCCTTTGTTGATGGATCGTGTGTTTCCACAGGAGTGGTGTCGTCCAACTCCTTGCCAATCACCTTGGCCAACACTTTACCAAGTTCAACACCCCATTGGTCGAAGGAGTTGATGTTCCAGATGGCACCCTCCGTGAAGGTGACATGCTCGTAGTATGCGATCAAGGCACCCAACGTAGCTGGGGTGATCTTTTGAGCCAAGATGGAGGTTGTTGGTCTGTTACCAGAGAAGATCTTATGAGGAACCAAACCTCCAGTGGCACCTTCAGCTTTAACCTGAGCCTCATCCTTACCGGTAAGAAGGGCTTCTGCTTGGGCAAAGTAGTTGGAAGCCAACATCTTTTGGTGCAAGTTGTTCTCAATTGGGTTATGGGATTGGGCAGCGAGGATGAAATCAGCTGGGATAAGTTTTGTACCTTGGTGGACCAATTGGAAGAACGAGTGCTGAGCGTTGGTGGCTGGTTCTCCAAACAAGATGGAGCCCGTAGAGTAATCGGTGAACTTGTTAGCCCTGGTGACACTCTTACCGTTAGACTCCATGGACAACTGTTGCAAATATGCTGGGAATCTGTGCAAGTATTGATCAAATGGAGCAACCAAGTGGGTTTGAGCATCGAAAAAGTTGTTATACCACACAGAGAGCAAACCACCAATCACTGGGATGTTGTCCTCCAATGAAGTTGTAGTGAAGTGCTTATCAACAGCCTCTGCACCTTTGAGGAAAGCTTCAAAGTTATCATAACCAATGTACAAGGCAACAGAGGTACCAATGGCACTCCAGACGGAGTAACGGCCACCAACCCAGTTCTCAAAACCAAACATGTTCTTTGGATCGATACCAAACTTCTCAACCTCGGTCTTGTTCGTCGACAAAGCAGCAAAATGCTTTGCAATATGAGCCTTGTCCTTAGCAGTCTCCAAGAACCAAGCCTTTGCAGAGTTGGCGTTGGTGATGGTCTCTGCAGTGGTGAAGGTCTTTGAAGCAATCAAAAAGAGAGTAGTTTCTGGGTTACAGAGCTTCAGTGCCTCAGCAATGTGAGTTCCGTCAATGTTTGAGACGAAATGAACCTTCAATGGACCGGCATAGTGCTTCAACGCTTCAGTAACCATAACCGGACCCAAGTCAGAACCACCAATACCAATGTTGACAACGTCAGTGATCTTCTTACCCGTGTAACCCTTCCAGGCACCGGATCTCACCTCCTCGGAGAACTCCTTGATGTGCTGCAATACAGAGTCAACCTCTGGTGCAACGTTGACTCCATCAACGTACATTGGCTTATTTGCCCTGTTTCTGAGCGCAACGTGGTACACAGCACGATCCTCAGTGGTGTTGATGTGTTCACCGGCAAACATCGCATCTCTGAGTTTCTCCACGCCAGCCTCCTTGGCCAATTGCACCAATGTGGCAAAAATCTCGTCGTTGAAAATGTTCTTGGAGAAGTCAAACAGGATCTTTGACCCGTCATAGTTGGTAAACTCCTTGGAGTACTTTTCGAAACGAGATGGATCCTTGGAGAATTCATCCACAACTTTCAGGTCCTTGTTGGCCTCGTGCAATTGTTCCAACTTCTTGTAAGCTGGCAATTCAGTACTGAGAGAAAAATCAGACATTGTATTTCGTAATAATTGTTCTTGTATTGGAATCAATCGGTCGTATAGTGGCGAATATACCTCAAAGTGTGTGAATCACCTCATTTATATAGAGCGCAGGGGAAGGAGGCATTGTGTGAGTGAGTGCACGCCCATCACCAGACGGAACACCGCAGCCCATTAGCACCGCATTCCATTGGCGAGCGTGGGAGGGTTTTCTCCGGGCGGGAACATAAGCAGGGGGGCATAAGCAGGGGAGTCTACGCGGGGGGAGTCTAGGCAGGGGAGTCTAGGCAGGGAGAGTCTAGACAGAGAGAGCCTAGGCGGTGGAGCAAGGGACAGAGCTGATTTGGATGAAGTCCAGACAGGCCTGCGGGCTGCTCAGTTGAGAGTTAGACGGACCTGTAGGCAGACCTGTAGGCAGACCTGTAGGCAGACCCTTAAGCAGCTCAGCTAAGACATCACCAGCCTACTCAGACATCACGGCCCACAATCTCACCCCTCTCAGCATAGCCAGTGTCTCTAATCCTCACCTCTAGTCCTTACTTCTCCTATCAACTCGTCTCATCGTGCCACTGACTTGTTCAAGCCCTTGCTTCACTCCCGCAAGACTCTCCCGCACTTTATCAAATTGCTCCCTATCGTAGAGTTTCCCCTTCACATCATCAAGGCTTTCGCTATCCCACAAGCTCCTATGAACATCACTCTTGTCCATTGCAGCATCGCTCAACTTCAACTCTTTCAACAGCGCACTCTGAGAATCACGTAGCGTTGACATGGCAGTGTTGTGCTCTCTGGAGAAGAAACCACCTTGTTCCCTCGTCTTTTCGCTCATCGTACGCACATCGTCCAATATATCGATCTGAGTCCATAGCATGTCCTGGTAGTCTACCGTATGCCTTGCTCTGGGCACCTTATCCACCAACCTGTTTGGCGCCGTGACGTTATCATCGCCGGTGTACGTACGGTACATGATCGACTCATCGTTCGTCATCGTGAACGGATTCCGTGAGATTGAGGTCGTCAGTGTATCAGTAGTACGATACGGCGTGACGGTGTTATCGTTCGTGAAGTACCGCTGGGGCTCTTGGGGCTCATCTTCGTCTTCATCGTCATCAGTAGGCGTTTCCTTCGTCACCAATATTGACGGCGGCTGTCGTTGTCCGGTTTCCTCTACAGCACGTCTGTGTAGATTCTGAGGGCTCGTGTAGACAACAGACTTCACTGACTTGAGATCCGAGCTGCTTGTCGATTCAGAGTCCTCCATACTTATTCGAACTGTGATGTTGATGGCTCGAATTATGGGATTCCCACGTAGTTGGCGATGTTTTTCTCTGCCGCCGGAACTAAGGTATTACACATCATCATCAACATCAACCTACGGAGAGAAAGAGAGGGCGGTGGCGAAGATTAGGAACTCATAATGGAAAAGCCTACTCAACCATGGAGAAAGCTACTGTATACACCACAGCCTTACCCGGATAACTATACGGATGTTTCGTTCTTGTCTCAGCTGAAGAGGAATTCTACGGTTAAGAGATACACCTTCCGGAAGCTCATCTCCGACTTTTCATTGGTGTCGTTACACCTTAACACTTTGGCTTTGAGCCATATATTTTTCTTGGGATTATACTCCTATGACACGAGGATCGACATACCACTGACGGTGTCGACGACGATTTCAGTCGCATTGTTGCTGTTCTACAACTCCTCAGCCAATTCCGATGGTGTCGTGATACAAAGTGCATTGAAGTCATCGTTGGTAATATCGTTCACCATCTTCACGTTATCGCCTGTTTTGAAGTCGTTATCCGAGTCAACGTCATCAGATTCTATCTGGTCAGTGTCTTTTGCTCTCGTGATTGCCAATTTGATCACCACTGACTATCACTTCAACCTGAAGGACAAGTTTAACCCAATATTGTCCACCAATGTTCTCATTGCAGAGGCAACAGTGCTAGCCTCAAGATTCAACTCAGATGCAAAGGTATTTGCCTTCATGCTGTTCTGTATCCAGATCCATGGGATATTCCCGATATTTGATACCTGGCTGAGAGAATATCACGTTTCAATTCATCACTTGATGACACTTACAACTGGGTCAATTGCAACGTTTTGTATCTACAAGATGATGGAATTCTCCTGGTTACTCATCTGGTGTACTTTACACTCAACGATACTGGTGTTCTGTCCAATATACTTCATTCTACTACAGAGGTACAAGAATGAACTACAAGGACCATGGGATATTGCCAAACCAATACTTAATGGAACAGATTAGTTGACATATATAATAGACATACACGGGTTTTTTGTTTCTCTTGTCTGGTTTTGCTTTCCTTTGCCTTCCCTCGCTTTACTTCTTAAGACACCTTGTGCTTTCAACCACGGAATATACCAGCAGCAAGGCATAAGTTACCCCTTGTGAAGTGTACTTTATAAACAGGACTTCTCTTTGTAAAGAACGCAGCCAAATGATCAGTTGTGGCAACAATCTCCTTACGACGTCTAGCATCCTCTTTTTCCTTACCACTAGCGTTGATGGAAGTAGTTGGATCATTACTCATAGGGAAAGGCTCAGGTAGAGGCCCAGCTTCGTTAGTATTTCTCTTGATGTCCCAAACACGGACAGTATTATCTGCAGCACCAGAAACAAGTATTGATCCCTCCTGAGAGAACGCAAGGGAATAGATAGATGAACGTCCATGACCTCTCATGGTCTTTAGACGACGGCCAGAACCAATGTCCCAGATATTAATGATGGAATCCTCACCAGCACTTGCCAGCCAACGGCCATCTGGAGAAACAGCCATTGCGTTCACAGCACCAGTGTGCCCATTGAAGATCCTTACACTGTTACCTCTTGAAACGTCCCACATACGACACGTTTTATCCGCAGAACCTGTGAAGATATATGTAGAGTTTGGATGGAATTCAACAGTATCAACATCATTCAAGTGTCCAGCAAATATTCTAAGTGGGTAGATATGATCTGTGCTCCAGAGTCTCGCAGTTTGATCATGGGAAGCAGTTGCAAAGTAATGCCCTAAAGGTGAAAACTTGACATCCCAGATTGGATGGTTATGGCCCTTATAAGACACCAAAGCAGTATACGTGTCCAATGACCATAGTCTAGTGGTTTTGTCTTCGGAACAAGAAAGCAAATAACGGTTATCAGGGCTGAAAGACAGCCCATAAACAGAACCACTGTGACCAATCAACTTCCTGGTATTCTCATGGTTATGCTTATCACTTTTCAACACAGATTGCAAAGGAGACCCATCAATAGACCATAATCTGATATAACTATCTTGAAATCCACCAGCAATCATTGTAGAATCCTCGTTAAATTCAAGTGTCGTCAGTTCATTATTAGTATTGTGGAAAGTATACATACACACACTAGGTGCTGCAGCTTGAATCGTATCCAACTTGATCTTATCACGAGAATCACGGACAGCTTGGATCTCCCTCTTCAAATCCAAAGCACTCTTCTGTGGTAGTGGAAGAGCATCTCGAGATGGTGAATCAGAATCTGGTTTGGTCATTTCGAGAAACTCTGGTACTAATAATTCATCACCTTTAGATTTTTCATCCTTCTTTTGAAGTTCAGTTTCAACTTCTTTTGCAAATTCTGGGTCCATTGGCATCTTCCCAAGTTTGACTTCTTGACTATTAAACTTGGATATCTCATCAGTTTTTTGTAATCCCTTAATACCGTCATCTAGTGCACCTTCTCCAGCGTTCGCAAGAGATTCATTGGTAATAACCGGTGTGATATATCTGTTGATTAAACCGATCATCACTGATCCACCAACGGCTTCATTTTCGTGAAGGAAATAGAGAAGTAAATTCAGAGCAGTACGAGATATGTGCAACACATAGCTATTATCTCTGTACAATTTGGCCAATTCATTCTCCTCCAAGTGTTCGGCAGTTCCAATGGCCGACAGTTTACTCACTTCACTTCCATGTAAGATCTCATGATCCGATTTGAAACGATCAAAAAACCTTCTTGCAGAGCTTGAGTCCTTGCGTACCAAATCCAAGAACGCATGGACAAACAAAGGGTATAACACTCTAAACAATTCCGGTCTGTAGATATCCAAAGAACTTTCAACCCATGCTTTCAGCATAGAATAACCTCTTTCATACACTGCAGGATCTAGTTTCTCCACATTAGCCACCGAGGATTCATCTGTCACTGGTTGACGAGATGCATTCCCAGCAACGTTAGGCAGAGGTTGTGTTGGAACATGTGAGCTCTCCACACGCAACATGGCCTCGGTCTTAAGGTAGCCCTTCTTGTTCAAATACTCCAGAACAATCCGGTTCAGATCCGCCGGTGAGAACGTGTTTCCTTGACGACGCGCTTGAGCATTGGCCTGATTCGGTTGACCCTGTTGACCTTGTTGATTTTGATGATTCTGCTGTGCCGATGTTTGAACTTGAGCGTTTCCTTGGGACGACGATGGTCCAGTGGCATTGGTCTGTGAGTTGGGAGTACCGTTCTGCGACATATTCTCCTCTGTTAAAAAATCACCAAATTGTATAACTGTACAACCAGAAGCGCACTGCGTGATTAAAAGAAAGGTGTAGTGAAGCTAAAGTTGTTTGTTGATGTTGATGTTGATGTTTTGATACACAAAAACGAGCTTTCTTACGTAAGCACAGTTTTGATTGGCGCAACAACTACAGATCATATAACCTCAAAAATTATTCGTTGAAGAACTCTTCCGGTTCATTTAATAAGAGTACGAGAATATATCATGAATGCTATATAGTTGAAGGGATAAAGATGATCAATTGGTTAGGTGGTCTTGGTGTTAAAGAGTTGGAAAGTGGCGTAGCCTGGTGGACGATACGCCGATATCCGAGATCAATGGTATTGAAGCATGCAAAAAAACAGTAAGGTCGCACCCGGATTCGAACCGGGGTTGTTCGGATCAGAACCGAAAGTGATGACCACTACACTATGCAACCAAAAGACGTTTGAGTTCCACCAAGTCCTCGATTTTAACCGTGGTCTTTCCCCGAGAAACAGAATAATCAATCATCAAGTTTGTTTCAAGCCACATGAATGGTTTCGTTTGCTTCAAGTTGGTGATGATTCAGTTCTACGTTCGTCAAGCTTTAGTAGATGCTTAGAATCATTTATTACATAGTTTTTTTGGTCAATTCAAAGCGTTATTTAAAGCACAATGGTACCGCATCGAACAAATAACAAAACAACAAAAAGCACAGGTTGAGAACGCCAAAAAGAACCAATGATAGTAAAAATACTCCTTCAATTAATGTATTGTAGAATTTGCTGTGTCAAATTGTACAACTCTACTTTAGGATCTTCATATTGGTCTTCTGTGTTCACAGCATCTGTTCCATTTTGTGCAGCAGCAAGGTTATCAATTGCTAGTTTCTTTATAGCATTCACGATCTCGCTATTTTCTTTAACCAAACTTTCAACTTCCTTGTTTTCACTCTCCAAGAGTTGTAATATGGTCCAGAGGGCAATGTGTTCAAATGTTGGGTTTTCAGAGTTCAAGAATCTGATTAAGAATCCACATACACCATCCTTTGGTGTATTCCAATTGGCAATGATTTGTTTATAATCTCTTAGTCTAGAGCACAGGTTGGCCAAAGCAGCAGCAGCATTTCCACAAACTTCCCCGTTCGAAGAAAATGTCAATGGGATCAGAACATCGATCAAGCCAATATCCAATAGTTTTATCTTCAAGTCATCAGCCAGTGCTAAGATGGCAAAGCACGCAGATATTTCAGATTGAACACTGACAGGGGTATGGAGTACCAACTCTTTACACTTGAGAACGGCATCTGCTTCTAACAATTCCAGTCTGTTTCTTTCGGAGCTCGCAGCCAAGTTTCTCAAAGTGGATACTGCATGACATTGGATCTCTTCAGAGTCGTTGTAATCCAATAATGCCACTAAAGGCTTGAGGAATCCGGCGTCAATGATGAGTCCCTCATTCAAAGGATGGATAGAGATGTTTCTAATACAAGCCACAGCAGCAAGGACTAGAGGTTGATGAGATGACTGAAGCAGTTTAACTAGATGTGGCAATCCACCAGCTCTTACAATTTCCAACTGGTAACCAGCGTCAGATGCCAAGTTTCTTAAAGCCAGTGTAGCTTGACATTGAACCCTTGCAGAGTTCGAATCCATCAATTGAACCAACTGTGTAACCAATCTCGGTTCTGTCTGTGATAGTTTTTTCCTGTTTGCCTCATCAACTGCGATATTGGATAAAGCAGTTGTACAGTAGTATTGGACATCTGCATCTGGAGACGAGAGTAAAGACACCAACACAGGTACTGCTCCGGCGTTCACCAATTCTTGTCTATTTTCATTAGAGTGTGTCATGTTTAACAATGCACCTGTAGCGTTTCTCTGAACCCTCAAGTCCCTTGATTTGGCCAATTTCGTCAGTGGAACCAAAGCACCGGATCTTGCAATTTTAGCCTTGTTATCATCCTGTGTTGCCAAATTTGTAATACAACCAACAGCGTTACACTGAACTTCGATATTTGGAGAGAGCATTTGACGGATAAGCGGTTCTAATCCACCCATATCCACTATAAGGATCTTATTTTCATTATTGACAGCCAGATTCCCCAACGCAGCACATGCAGCTCTTTGAACTTCAGCATCAGGACTCTGCAACAGTATTAGAATTGGTTCCAAAACCTCCCTATCCACGGGCTTCACGTTCTTCTCGGTAATCTCTGCAAAAGCCAACGCAGCGCTTCTCTGAAGGTCAATATTGTCCGAGTATACCAACGTGCTCAAGGCCCTTAGAGGTCCATGGCTAAAGAAGTCAACTTCACTTCGATTCTCAAGGTATTGTAACAAGGCGGCAATTGCCTCACGTTCATTCTCCGCCAATAGAGGTTGGTATTCACTACCAGAACCACGTCCTTGATCATTGTTAGTAACTGTGATTTTATGTTGAGGTTAGTTTGCCCCTATACAAGAGACAAACAGCGTGCTGGTGTTTACCCTCACAACACGGGGCAAAACACTCTCTCACACAAGCATACTCACCTGTTAGACAACTGCAACAAACACCCATATTTGTTTTCCCAGTATTTCACTCGGTTATATTGGTATTACTCAGATGATCAAAAGTTGATGACGTATACGACTTATCCTTAAAGTCAAGGTGTACGTGTTTTCTTCTTTCCAGTGTGTTCCCTTTAGGAAAATGCGCTTATCGCTCAAAATCCCCCTTCAAAAGACAAGAATTTTATAAATTTGTCTCTGCCTAAAACAACGAGTTTCTATGTCTTGTGCCAAAGAGATACCGTCTTGGTACTGAGAGCCCACCACGGAATGTATAGTTATGAATATATATCACCACACTTTATAAGAAAGTGAACGGAAAGGAAAAGATTTGTTTTGGTTTTGGTTTTCCGAGGAAATCCTTTTCGCAAAGAGCTGTTGAAGTTTTTATTACTCGTTTCCACGTTCCAAATTTGGTGCTTTTTTCTCGTTCTCTCTGTGCTTCTTCGTTTCTGGCGCGCGCTCACACTTTTCGCAAGGCACCCTTTTCAGCCAAACCGGGGCAGGCACCGGCGACGCCGCCTTTTAATTCTTTTCTGTTAAAGTGAATCCTTCTGTTACGAGACACACACGCGTAACGTCTTTTGGCCTCTCTATGGCTCTCTGTCTGCACGGTTTACGTTGATTACAATGACAAATTTTACCATGTTATAAGCGAGGATGATGCTTTATAGAGCTGTAGGAACTATACACGTTGGTGCTCATTGTTCTACCACGTCTAGTTCAACGACGAATTCGCCGTCGAACCAGTTGCGGTCAAACTTGCGTAGTCTACCTTGTTTGAACAGTCTGTGTGGTATACCAACGTCAACGAGGTAATGGCTCCAATCACCCTTTTGAGAAACGTTGTTGGAGTAGGAAAGAACAAGTCCGTTGACTGGAAGTCCCATGCTCACGACAAGTTTTGCCTCTATTGGGGTTCTTTCGGACAATAACCCTGATCCTGCGTCGATTCCAGAAGGAACGTCTAGTGAAATCACTTTGATTGCTTGTTCGTTGACCCATGATATGATATGCTGAGCATTGTCTAGTTCAGACCCCCATAGGTCTCCAAGACTTGTGTCATAGCCCTGTAGCCCGTCCACAACAACCTCTGGTGGAGTCTCGACACTGGTGATTATCGTCAGCAATTCGGTAAGCGCAAAGGCTAGTTTACCTCCAACTGCTTCAAACATCTCCAACTGTTGCTTGACAATGTCATCTAACTCTTCAGTGTTTTTAAAATCAGTTAAAGTATATGCGATGACTCTGACTCCATGATTCAGCAATTGACGTCCTGTAGCTAACGATCTAGCACCAGATCTGTTGTTACCAACTAAGAGTAACACTAATGGTGGTAGATTGTGATTGGACTTTGATATTCTGGAACTTCCACCAAGCATCTTGAACACTAAGCTGGCAATTCCTCTAGAGGCATTTTCAGTGATGATTCCTGGAGACACTTTAAAGTTCTCAGAACAGAGCCTTTCAATCTCAATCAACTGAACAGGAGTGGCCAATGGTAATGGTTCCTTATTCTTAGATAACAATTGGTACCCTCTTGTTTCCAACGATGGCGATCTCTTGTTGGTAACAAGAGTAGACGAAGGCTTAGCAGTCGAGGAAGCAGAAACGCTACGTGGTTGAATCATCGCCAATAAAGCTGCAGAAGCCTCTTTATTGGACGATGACGATGACGAGGCAATGGCAGTTCCCGTAGATACAGCCTTATGGTCATCCCACTTGTCCACTTTGTTCTCTATAACGTTCTCATCATGACCATACTTGGTCTTGGCCTTGTTGTGTGTCACCAGCCTATCAGCGGAATCAACAGTATCGTTCAGTTCAAACTCTTCAAGAGCACGACGTTTGTCAAAGTCTGCAGTGCTTCCAGCAAAGTCAAACTCGTCTCCAAGTTTGATCTGTGAAACGTCATCTCCCCACATAATATCCCCGTCATTACTGTATACGTTTCTCTTCTTATTCTTTGTATTCTTTCTACCGCTGTTGTTGTTCCCTTCGTTGGAGAACACAACCTCATCCTGCGTAGATGGCGCCGAACTCGTCTTCTTCTTCTTGCCCTTTTGCAACTCCAACGGCAGCTCAGTCACTTTGATGTTTCTGATCTCTGCTCCAGTAACGATGAAAGAATCGCTTTTCTTCCCATCGATAATAACTAATCACTCCTCATTAGTACGCCAAATCATAAAGCAGTAGGACAAAGGAGTAATACATTGAACAGCACAAACAACTTACCATCATTCAGCGTAAGTAACTTATCCTTAACAGAAACAACTCTTCCTTTCAAACAAGTCTTATTCTTCAGCGTGATATCAACACCAAATCCAACTACTGAAACCATCGTTCTGCTCGTTGTTGTCTCTGTTAGTTGATCAACAAGAAATTTTCGGTTTGTTTACGCTTTGTTTATAACGTTTGCGTATGTTTGTGTATGTGTTTTTTCCCTCCTGTGAAGATTTTCTACGCAAACGCTTCAACAACATCAACAACACAACAAGAAGCTTAGAATCGGTAGAAGATGGACCATTCCGAGAAAAAAATCGTTCAGTTATCACTTGCTGATGTTGATAGTGCGGTGGAACTACCCACTGATAATTTCAAGGCCTCTGTGATGCCAGATAAGACGTTTTTAAACGACAACCCAGATTGGCTCGCTGCACGAGAGCAGGTGGTGAGTGTTATGATGATGATACTGTGATGATTGAACACGACTGACTAACAACTGAGATATTAGGACCAATCACCACACGAGTTTGCTCCGTGGAACTCGTTGGCATCCATTACTGAACAATTGTTGACAAAATACCCTACACCTTCACAAGCAGTGAAGGATGTGATCATATCAACTTTTGATGAACTTTTGACGAGGTTCCCATTATTCTTTGGGTATTGGAAGAAGTACACCTCTTTACAGTACCAGATGAATGGGCTTGACGAAAGTGTTAAAGTGCTGTCTCGGTCTCTGGCTGCGTTTCCAAGCTCAGTGGATCTATGGGTTGACTATTTGACGATTCTTATATCCAACTGTCAGGATAAGTCCAAGATCAAGTTGGAGTTCGAGACTGCTATAAAGAATGTGGGACATCACTTCCTATCTCATGAAATATGGGATAAGTACATCGAATGGGAACAGTCGGAGAATAACTCGTTGGAGGTGATCAAGATCTTGCTCAGAGTTATTCGCATCCCTCTACATCAATATTCGAGGTACTATCAGAGCTTCAATACCATGAGACAAACAATATCCGCTCAACAACTTCAGGAGCTGGATAACGAGCTGGAATCTTCCACTGGAGCTGACGAATTTTACAACAATGTCTTTCTGCATACACAGGAGTATGTCGGTGCTATATGGCCATTTGAATCACAGCTCAAACAGCCGTATTTCAACATCACGCCCTTGTCTGACGAGGAGATCGCTATATGGGATTCTTACCTGAACCTGTTAATCCAAAGACACTCTACTGACCCCTCACCTCTTAATAAACATCAAACAATTGCAACGTTTGAAAGAGCCATTGTTCCTACCGCATTGTCATCGAAATTTTGGTTCAAATACTTGTCATGGTACATTGCAAACTATTCAGATGAGTTTGAGCCTTTGAACACAATTTATAGAAAGATACTGGATGTATTTTTACCTGTTTCCATGACATTGAAATTGAGGTTGAACTACGCATCATTCTTAGAATTCCACAACAAAGACTCTCAGACAATTACAGAGGTTTATCTCGGAATCCTGAAACTTCCACAGTCAAAAAATGATTATGAACCTGTCTCCAAGTATATCCGTTACATCTGCAGAAAAGAGAATGACTTTACCAAAGTGGCTAAATGGCTGGATTCCGTCGTGAACGTATTCTACAAACCTCAAGCAGTTGCAGACATTGGTACAAAGAGATTTGCCATGTTGCTGAATAGCAGAACCATAGCCATTCCACTTGTTGAATTGATCAACATCAACTGGATTCATCTGAAGAACGACTCTAACGTTAGAAAATATTTGGCCCAATTCTCCTTAGTTGAAGATCTCTTTGGAAGTTCACCCTTTTGGAGTTTGAAGTACAAGTACTTCAAGTATCACAGGGACTACTCGGAACTTGAAGAGACCGTTGTATTCATCAGAGATAAATCATCTCTTCCTCTAACGGTCATCAATGCCATTCTACTGGACTACACGGACCTCCTGGCTCAACAAGTTCCCGATTCCTTATCGACGCAAACAGCCTACGAGACCATAAACACCTTGGAGTACAACGTTGCTAACCCGTTCTCCTCGAGATATCAACAGGATGAACAGCTAAAGAAGAGACAATGGCAAGAAAGTGGACATGCTGCCGTTTCCATACAGAAACCGTTCATAGTGAACAGCGTCCTGTCTAAGAACGTCAGTCAATCCGAACCGTTGCCATTGCCATCGTTCAAGAACGTGGAGAGGGCAAATGCAAAGATTGTTTATATCGAGAATGAATAGAACTTGCTGTTGTATATGTGTTTTCCATGCTGTCGATTTTGACCATTGTATATCAGCCAGTGAGAGAGCTCATAACTACGCTTACCTATCAATCTCCGGCGGCGTTACGCGGAGAAAGGCCCCGAGAAGGGAAGGAAAAAATTTCATGCGATGAGCTTCTGATATCAACCGTTGGTGAGAACCACCTATAATCACTGTGGGGAGTTATGATAAGTGTAACGGAACCATTGAAACGAGCAGCTTCACCAAGCAGAGCTGATGAGGGAGCTGCTGGTGCCCCAGTTCTTAAGAAACAAGACACCTCTGGGCATAAGCCGCCTAAGAAACAACACCATCAAAAGAAGCGTAAATACAAGGCAAAGAACGTTGATTCAACTTCTCCTAGTGGTGTGTTGCAGTTTGAAATTGAACAGATCCTTGCTGAAAAGGGAATCACCCAGGATGACATTGAGAACGATATCACTGGTGTCTTAAACGATGAGTCTATTGCGTCCAAATACCATCGTAACGTGACAGATGTTGAGGTTATTGCGCTAACGTCGAACGCTGAAGGGTTAGCTCTGATTGCAAATCCGCTAAATGACAAAAAGCAGCAGATTGTCATTGTTCCATTTGCCATTATAGGTGATGTGTGTGAAATCCGTGTCTTCAAGACACATCCTAACTACGTTGAGAGTGACCTGCTCATGATTACCAAACCATCTCCTGAGAGACAAGATGAGCTGATACGATGCCGTTATTTCGGTAAGTGTTCAGGATGTCAGTACCAAGAACTGCCATATAGTACTCAGCTGGAGTATAAGCGTCGTACGGTGGAGAATGCGTATGCACATCTGGCCCCTGATCTCTTAAAGCAGGGGAAATTGCCAGTAATTGGTGAAACTGTTGCATCACCAAAACAGTTTGGTTATAGAACCAAATTGACTCCACATTTTGACCTTCCAAGAAAGAAGACGTTAACTTATAGACCTACTCTGGGATTCGGATCAAAGGGTAAACCAACCTGGAGAGACACTGATGGTGGAGATTCCGGTGTTGTTGATATTGAAGAGTGCATCATAGGTACTCCTATCATCAACGTTGGTATGACGAACGAAAGACGTCAGTTTGAGCAGGATTGGAATAAGTATAAGAAAGGTGCCACTATCTTGTTGAGAGAACACACGAGAGTAACCACTGAAAGTGCCAATACTCTAGACTTCAAGAACGAACAGGAAGGTTCCAGAGATGAAGCTGGTAACGTTAGCGTTATTGTTGATAAGAACGGTGATGACGTGCTGGTGAAGTCCTGTGTCACAAACACAAGACAAATAGTCACGGAGTACATCAATGGCTTTACATTTGAGTTCTGTGCCGGTGAGTTCTTTCAAAATAACAACTCCATTTTACCCATTGTCACTGAATACGTATGTTCAAACTTACAGATACCACGTAAAGAAGGAGATCCACTCTATCTGGTTGATGCTTATTGTGGCTCTGGTCTCTTCAGCATTACTGCATCAAAGGGTGTTGATAGGGTTGTTGGAGTGGACGTCTCCAAAGAATCCATCAAATTTGCTACAAAGAACGCTGAGAGGAACGGTGTTAAGAATGCTACTTTTATCGACGGTCAAGCTGAAAAGATCTTTGGCTCCATTGATACACCAAGCGATTTAACATCTGTGATTATTGATCCTTCGAGAAAGGGATGCGATGAGGTATTCTTGAACCAATTGTCCGATTATAGACCAGCAAGAGTAGTTTATGTCAGTTGTAATGTCCATTCACAAGCAAGAGATATCCAGTGGTTCTTGAACAGCACGAAAAACGGTGGAGAATACAAGGTTGAGAGCATTAGAGGGTTCGATTTCTTCCCACAGACACACCACGTAGAAGGTGTTGCTGTGCTGAGTAGAATTTAGTACTAATACACACTACATATATATATATATACCACTACTGTGTAATGTTACTGAGTTGTGATGTAGTGATGAATGTGCTGCATATCTGCTTGCTCCGAGAGTTTCAAATCTGGGAGCCCTGGTCACGTGTACCTGATTAGGGCTTCACAACTTTGTCGCGCTTCGTGGAATACCAAACAAAATTTTTCACCAGTCCCAGAGACACTGGAAAAACAAAAGTGTTAAAACTTCAACACCACTATCAACACTCACTGTTAAAGGTTTCTGAATAACACATAGAAGACTACGCCAAAATGGAAAACGATAAGGGTCAACTCGTAAGTTTGAGAGATTATATCGTGCATGTGTGATGGAGATGTGTCGTATTGTGTTTTAAAGGTTTCATGGCCAACGATGGAGTTTTGTTTGAGACAAGAAGATTTCCAGCGTAACTTGGAGAAGAGATGAAGCGTATACAACGTGATAGCAGACTAAAACTGGCGTAATGAGTGTGAGGTATTGCTCTGAAGAATCTTTCATAATTTACCTGTGAAACTGAATGATTGTCGTTGCTGGAGACGTTTTTTGTTCATTTTCGTCGTGTTCCTGTTTACACATGAGCAGTGTTATAACACTTGATCGATATATAAGGTTACTGAAAAGACGCACAGAGTAATGCCTCGCATTGCTCTTTGAGAGTGACAGATCACCTACTATACAGTTTACTTCATTCCATACACAGACCACGCACAGGTTTGAACGCCATAACAGCTACTAACACCAAATCTCTAGGTTGAATTGTACGTTCCAAGAAAGTGCTCTGCCACCAACAGAATTATCAAGGCTAAGGACCACGCTTCTGTCCAAATCAACATTGTCAACGTTGACGAGTCTGGCCGTGCTATCCCAGGTTCTTTCACCACCTACGCTCTTTCCGGTTACGTTAGAGCTCGTGGTGAGGCTGATGACTCCTTGAACAGATTGGCTTCTAAGGATGGTTTGTTGAAGAACGTCTGGTCTTACTCCCGTTAAAGAGAGATGGATTGTATTAAAGTCATGTTCATTTTTTAATATAAGGAAAAGCAAAAAAGGTTTATAAAACCGTAGGCTCAAGTGTGTGATGTAGATGTATATCTTACAATTGCAGTAGAGAATAGTGAAAAACGAGGATTTCATAGCGATTTAGGAAATGTTCTTAGGTTTAAAACTATGCTTGTTAGGCGTGATGCTAATGTATCAAGTGTGCTGGCCGAGGCTGATGGACTCAATATGGTAACGTACATCCCCCCACCCAATTAGGACCTCAAACCTGCCTCGAATATTAGCATATTCGTATGTGAGTGTTTTTGTTAGGTTTCCAACTAAATTGAGCACCATCTGATGGTTGTATAATTTTTACGCATCTCCGGGCACAACAAAAAGCAACCCCCCTCTTCCCAAAACATAAGCTTAGAAAAGTCAATTAAGCTGTATATGGCCTAGTTACAGGGCTTTATCAACCATGCGGTAGATCTTTACATATTTTATCCAAAATTTGCCTGTTTGTTTGTTTGTCTGTTTGTTTGTTTGCATGTGTGTTTCTTTGTCAACTTTGCATGTATTCTATTCATGCGAGATATCCTACAGCCAAAAGCCAAACTTGGTGGCATTTCTTCAGCCGGTGGGCTTCAGCCAGTGAATAAGGGAAGTTCAGTAAGGTCAGTTGGTCAACAACACTGGGCTCCTCAACTCTTGTTGCTCTGCTAACACTTGCTCTTTCAAATAATAAACCCAACTATGGCGACATAAGCCTCGAAGGTTGCCTACTATGAGCTGAGACCCAAGTAAAGTCCAGAGACGTGGGCTAAACAGCGTTAGACAGGCGCACGCGCCCATGGGGGACGGGGCGCCGGGCAGAATGGTAAAGCAGGCTGGCAGGCTGACAAGCTGCCGGCGAGTGGTTGCACCTGTGTCAACGTCGGGAGCTGCTCTTTGCCTTTAACCCAATTAGGCAGAAATCAAAACAGAACCACTCGGATAAGCTCAACGTTACATACAGCACCAAGCAGCGAAATGACACAATTTTAGGGGGGAACCCACCAGGAAAACACCACATGGAATGGGAGAAGAAGAGAGAAACAGAGAACGAGGAGGAAATTTTTCTTTACTTCTCAATTGATAGCTCACCTCAACCACTGTGTGTGTAATTGTGCTTTATTAACGATATCTGAGAATCTCGTTGTTTCTCTGTGTTTGTATCATCCGTTCGTTTGCCAGTTGTGTGGGTCTTTTACACCACACATTGTTGTCAACTCCCTTTTGCATAAGGTCCTAGAACTGGAAATATTTTCATCGCCATCACCATCTTTGCTCAATCACCTTTCCGGAAGCTTTAGATGAAGGCAATCTCCACTTTACTCTTTACGAGTTCATATCTACCAGGTGCTATTGTGCTTGGTAAAACTGTTCGTCAACAAGGTATCCCCAACGATACGGAATTGGTTGTCATTGTCGGATGTTTGTTATCTGAGTTTGAACAGAATCTGCTCCAAGTAAGTGTTCCGAAATGCTGTAACAGCACCCCCCCCCTCGCTCATAGATTTGCTGGGATCAACACATTATTTGTTCGGACCGCCCAGTGTTTATGCCCATTCACCGTGGGCGTTGGGCTGAGTTCTTTCTTAAGTCTGTTCCCGTACTGTGTTATTGATCTGTAATATCACATTTAAAGACGTGTACTAACATCAACTTACATATAGGATGTCTTTGACCGTGTCATTGACGTTTCTCTTATCCGTGCCTCCCCTTCAGAGGAGTTGCAACTGTTGGGTCGTCCTGAACTCGGGCCAACTTTCTCCAAGATTAACCTGTTTGCCCTAACACAGTACGATCAGGTGGTTTATCTCGATGCCGATACATTGCCGGTTCAGCGTGTAGCTGATTTGCTTGACACATATGCTGTCAATGAGTCGCAAATCTTGGCTGCGCCGGATTGTGGGTGGCCTGATATCTTCAACAGTGGTGTCTTCCTAATCAAACCTTCTCAAGATACGTTCAACGACTTGTTGTCAATTGTTCAAACCTCAAGCAAGCCTTCATTTGATGGAGCAGACCAGGGTTTACTTAACGAGTACTTTACAGTGAGACCTGACAAGGAATGGCTCAGATTGCCATTCTTGTACAACGTTACGCCATCTGGAGGATACGAATATTTACCAGCATACAAGTTCTTTGCAGATGATGTAAAACTTATCCACTACATCGGTGCCAAGAAGCCTTGGGATTGCGACAGATGGGATTCCGTTGCGATGAGAGGAAGGTGGTGGTCTAAGTATGCCGAGTTCTTCTATGATAAGCCACCATTGGAGTCGATTCACGGTATCGTGCCATACTACTATGAGCCAGTGGTGGAGCAAGTATACGTTGAAGAAGCACCAATTGAGCCAGCTTATGAAGAACCATCCTATGAACAGCCGCCAGTGCCATACGAAGAGCACTCTTATGAACCAGAGCCTGAATATCAACCATACCAGGAAACTAAGGAGATCCTGTTGAACCCTGAATCTTACCAGTACTTTGATACTGTTCCAATTGTTGAAAGCTGGGATCCTGCGCATTCTGAACCTCCAAAGCATGGTAAGCCTGAAGCTCAGAATTTCCCTGATTTGCACATGGAGAATATATGGTCTAACGATGCAACATGGGATGAGCCTGGCGAATTTACCTATGAAGAGCACAACGAAGAACTGTGGGAAGAGCCATTACCTCCACCTCTATTCCCATGGGAATTTGAACCTCATGAAAAAGCTGAACGTGTATTTGATCCATCTTTGGGACCTAATAACTGGGATGATATACCTCTGATTCAGCGTATTAAGGATATACAGCTTGAAGAGGCAAATAAATCACAAATTGAGACGACAACTGCCGTCGAGAAGAACCGGGATGAGATTGAAAGATTGAGGGAGATTGAAGAACGGTACACCGGTGACATTGCTGAGGATGTTGCTGAGGATGCCATCGAGGATGGGGTCTTAGATGACATTAAGCAAGAAGATGAAGACGAAGAAGCCCAATTGGATGAACTTGAAAAGGCAAAGAACGTTGTACTTACACCCCAAGTGTCTACTCCTGTGGAGCAAGCACTAGAGAAGTTGGATGCACTGGTGCAATCCAACGAAAGATATACCGATGACATCAAAGAGGACGTTGCAGAGGACGCAATCGAAGACGGTGTACTTGATGTCATCGAGGAAGCCACCACGGCAGAGGCGAAACAGATTGAAGAGGATGAGAAGCTCAAGAATTGAAGCAAAGATGGGAGATCAAGAGAGCCTGCATAAACTCTGTATAATGTAAACTACTAATACCAAACAATAATACACATTGCTCGTATACACAATAATAAACTAATTCCAAGACCTCAACAGCGTAGCAGTCCCTGTGTTGTATATCATCGTTGATCCCATAGAAGGCACTCTTTACACCCCTTAGAAGTCCTTATAGCCAACGTGGTGTTGGAGAGTGTGTGTGTTCAGAGTACATGAAGAACACGTGATCTCATCGCTTATGTAAGCGACACCCCATCGCTAATTGTTTTAACTTTTTTCGTTTTTTTTTGTTCTCCTGAGTGTTTTTTTTTTTTTTTGGTGGGTTTTTTTTCTTGCTTTTGTGGTTTGTCCGTACGCTGAAAATTTTTTTGAGCGCCTTCCAACAGAGGAAAAAAAACTTTCAATGTTCTCTTCTTCCCTTCAAAACTTCTCTCCTTCCCTTTTCTCCAATTAATTTATTCTATTAAGAATTTCCCATTAGTATTAACACATAATGGCTGACGGTATTACAGAGATTGACGCCAACTTGATTGAGACCAACTATGACAAGGTTGTGTACTCCTTTGACGATTTGAACTTGAAGAAGGAGATTCTTAGAGGTATCTACGGTTACGGTTACGAGAACCCATCTTCTATTCAACAACGTGCCATTGCTCCAATTATCGAAGGTAACGATGTTCTTGCACAAGCCCAATCCGGTACTGGTAAGACTGCCACTTTTACCATCTCTGCTTTGCAAAGAATTGACGAGACCAAGAAGGTTACCCAAGTTTTGATCCTTGCTCCAACAAGAGAGTTGGCTCTTCAAATTCAAAACGTTGTTCTCAGTATTGGTCAACACATGGATGTCTCCATTCACGCTTCCATTGGTGGTACCTCCATCCAAGACGATATCGAGGCCTTCAAGAAGGGTGCTCAGATCATTGTCGGTACCCCAGGTCGTGTCTATGATATGATTGCTCGTCGTATCTTCAACACCGAAAACGTTAAGATGTTCATCTTGGATGAGGCTGATGAGATGTTGTCCTCTGGTTTCAAGGAGCAAATTTACAACATCTGTTCCCTTTTGCCAACCACCACTCAAGTTGTCTTGTTGTCTGCTACCATGCCACAAGATGTCTTGGAGGTTACTACCAAGTTCATGAGAAACCCAATCAGAATTCTTGTCAAGAAGGATGAGTTGACTTTGGAAGGTATTAAGCAATTCTTCATCAACGTTGAGAAGGAGGAATACAAGTACGACTGTTTGGTTGATCTTTATGACACCATCTCCGTTACCCAAGCTGTTATCTTCTGTAACACCAGAAGAAAAGTTGAAGAGTTGACTGAGCGTTTGACCGCTGACAAGTACACCGTTTCTGCTATCCACTCTGAATTGTCCCAACAAGAGAGAGACACCATCATGAACGAATTCAGAACCGGTTCCTCCAGAATCTTGATTTCCACCGATTTGTTGGCTCGTGGTATCGATGTCCAACAAGTTTCCCTTGTCATCAACTACGACTTGCCATCCAACAAGGAGAACTACATCCACAGAATTGGTAGAGGTGGTCGTTTCGGTCGTAAGGGTGTTGCCATCAACTTTGTCACTGACAAGGATGTTGGTATGATGAGAGACATTGAGAAGTTCTACTCTACACAGATTGAGGAGTTCCCAGCTACTTATGAAGATATCTTCAACTAAGGGAATTGAACTTTGGTTATCATGACATACGAAATATACAAAAATTGAAAACATGCATCATAGGAAAGTGAAAGGAGACCGCCATCGAATGTTGTTTTCTTCCTTTGTTTATGCGTTTCTTCTCTTCTGATCATTTGTTCCGACTCTATTCTCTTATTTTCTCTCTTTCTTTCTTTATCTATAGGTGTGTATGTTTTTTTTCTTCTTTATCATCAATGGGGGGTTAGTGTTTAATACAGAAAGTATACCAGTCCACTGGTGTATATCAATTATATTGTTTTGAATAGTTAAAAAGGAGCCTACGATTAGAAGGTCGAGTAACTTTAGAGTGTGATATATGTCTTTATTCATCATCGCCAATCTTTTCAATCTTTCCCTGTGTCTTTGATTCACCATCAATACCGATAATGAGGATCTTTTCAAGAGTTGTTGACTCGTCCTCATCTTCACCGTCAAAGAATAAAGTCAAACTCGTCACCTTCTGGAATCTGACATATTTCAACTTGATCTCTACGCATCCATCCTCGTTGAACTGTTCAATATCCTCCTGATGAAGAGCGTTGATACTTGTCGCATCGTCAAACCCCAAGATACTGCTTCTATTTGCCCAAACTTTGATCAAATTAGGTCTTTGGCCACTGGTGCTCTTGATCACCAACGACGACACTTTACAGATGTTGGTAAATGGGATATGAATTAACAGCTGCGAGTCTGCATCTGTGGAGATCTTAGAGTCATCATCTAACTTGAGCAACCCTTTCACCTTCTCACTACTCTGCGTGGCGTTAAGACATTCAAATTCGCCAAATTGAACCACCCTGTTCAAAAGTGTGAATCCCTTTGGAACGTACTTGGTCACCAGTTGTTTATCAGCAGAACTCAACGATGAACTGGAGTCTTCTTCAGTATCACGACGTTTCCCATGTGGCGCCAGGGCGCTTAACTTCTTCAACCCTTCAAGAACAGCCTGTGTTGAAGCACCACGAACCCTTTCAACTTCCTTTCCCTTGTGAAGAAATACAAACGTCGGCACCGCAGTGATCGAATACTTGGATGCAATTTCCCTATGCTTGTCCAAATCAACTTTCGCAATCTCAACCGTTGTGTACTGGGTGTAGAGCTGCTCAATCATAGGTGCAATTGCCTGACAAGGTCCACACCAAGCAGCGGTGAAGTAGAGAACTAGAGCTTCACAACGTAGAAACTCATTGAGATCATTGTGTGTTTGGACGTAGTTAATTGGCATTTCTTCGCAATGGCTGTGTACTATTTACACCTCCGCAATTGAAGATGAGATTCGTTTCGATTCTGAGTGGCATTTTCTCGTCTTTTGCGAGCCGCCACGGTACTCACACGCTGATCCTCGTTGTTGTTCTTTGTTTGATGTCTCAACTATGGGGTGTCTGGATGTTCAACAGAACTGAGGTTGTACAAGAGAGCACTACAATGTTGAATTAGAAGATATTAGTGATATGTACTCTAAGGAGATGAGTCTTCTCTCTGGAGGTCATCGCTGAGTTTTTGGATATCTTGAGGGGTCACGGCATCGAGTTTTATCGACCTTTTATACTCTAATTCTGTATCGACTCTAAGCTCTTCATCGGTGACGGTTATCTTTATGAATCTGTCCTCTTTTTGTAAGTTTCCCTGTGTGAACTCTGCAAACCATTGTGGCTCATTGGTGAGCTCTGAGAGTCTGTCCAGTGGTTCGTATTTCGAATGTAGCTCGGCAAATAACTTGTTTAGACCTTCAAATCGGGTGAACCAATGCAACGTTGTGATGAGCTGGTTCAAAGCACTACATACAAACCCTGTTGTTTGTACAAACTCCGATTGTACAAATTGGAATGTTTGTAATAGCGAGTTTCTCTTCGTCTTGTAGATGTCGTTGTTGTTGCACAGCTGTGCCTTCGACTCGTTGTCCAGCACTATTCCAAATTTATTGGCCAGGTGACGTGGGATCATCAGAGGCTTTGGAAACTCCACTCTGAATCCAACGTCATTCACCGTTACGGATTCAAACGCCAATGCAATACGCTCGTCAGATGCTAACGATATCTGGAACAGGTCGTTGATCAAAATCGAAAACTCCTGCGTGTTATACACAGAATTGGGGAATTCTGTTTGCAATTTCCCCATGATCTCGGTGTACTGGTGGAAAAGGTCAACCTGTATGGAGTTTTGGTCCAATACGCTCAACTGTTCCAAGCATCTGTCGAACTGCACCAACTTCTGCTGCTTTAAGGCAATCTCCAGTACAATGGACCCATCTGCACCATTCACCGTGAACGTGGAGTCGTTATTGGCCAGCATGAGCTTCACAGCGTCCACATCTATCCTTGTTTGTCCCCTTACGGAAGACTCAAGCTCGTGGAAATCTATATCAATCACCAGAATCTTCCCTGCGATTGATACCCGTTTCACTCCAGGCGATATCTCTTCGTTAAAAGTTTCGAACTTGTAAAAATTCGCCAGGCGTAACAAGTTCTCCAGAGTTACACTCCCAGGAGACTGCTTCAAGATCGTCGCTATTTGTGTGAGATCAGAGTGGTATGAGTCCATTTGTTTACCTTCGATGATGCCTTCTCTTATTTTGTACTCCTTCGCTTTGTGTACATTTTTCATGTTCATGAAAATGTACCATGCCCGTGCCCAGGGCACAAAAGGGCAGTGTGTTTTTTAGAGGAGCATGGACGCACTTCTTGGGTTTGATGTGATTAGGTGGATGAAGCCAGAAATTTGATTAATATGTTTCTGGAGCCGTTGACATCTCTGTCGACAGAGAAATGGCAATGATCGCAACTGTACACACGGTCGGACAGACACAGCCTTTTATAAAACAGATAGTGACTCGAAGCTATCAAATTCTTATTTATCCTATGGTTTCTGCTAATACATACCAATTCTTGGATTTCGAATGGTGGTAGTAGTATGTTTTCGTAGGAGGAGGTTAGATGCTTAATGATTTGCCAGTGGGTGTCAGCTACTATATTCGTTATTTTTTTATAGTGTTTGCAATGTTGCTTCGTCTCTTTAGCAGACTGCATCTCTGCGATCCTCTCCTTGAGCTTCATAGTCCTCTCACAACGCAGTTATAGATGGAATCAGTCACCATCTGATGAATATCCTGTGATGAAGTGTTTACTACCAGGGTCTGGTGCAACAATCTTACCTCGGTCAGCTGTGGCCGCCTCCTTATTGCATTCTACGGGTATCAAGAGATGGAACTCCAGCGTTAGACGATTGAAATGTAATTTTACATCGTGTTCAATGGCAATATTATCCATCTCCTTTTTTTGTCGTTTCCCAATCTTTAACTGTTGTTTTCTAGAAAACATCCATTGGCCATGTGGAGTCTTGTATCCAGGTCCGAAAAGAGCTTCCGTCTCTCTGATTAGGATGAGTGTTTGCGCTTCATGGCGAATATTAGCCATATAGTGAGGACATTGCCGCTGTAGTTATACAACAATACTAGTGTTAAGCACAAAAACAATGGTTATTGGAGTATATAAACTGCATGAGATCGGGCTATGTGGTGACTTGGTAGGCTTAATTGTGTTGTATTTACGCTGGAGATGGTAACTCCCTGTCAAATTTCAATTTATGCCATTTTTTGAAGGGAACAAAATGGAACAGTTTACCACAAAATGGCACTTTTTTGAGCAGCTGTTTGCAAATCTCTGCCAATTTGACCCCGGGCGCGTGTACTCCAAAAGCGGCAAAAATCACAACTCACACAAACAAAGAGAAAGAGAGAAATAGTGCGGAAGATCAGCGGGAAAAATAGGCCCTGTTTATACGTCAACGGGGTTACTGTTATACCATCTTGTTGTGAAGTTGACGACAAATCAAGCAAAGGGAAATGGTTGGGATACTTAAGAACAAAAGCGAACATAGTGGCACTGTTAGTCAGTCGACAAAGGAGTTCAGAGAAGAAGTGTTGAAGAACACGAAGCTGAACGCTCAGCTTCAAAGCGAAGAGCATAGGAAGATAGTTGCGAAGCAACAACAGGAGGAAGCTGATCAGCGGGCGCTACAGGTTGAGCAGGAGAAATTGCAATGGAACAAGAAGAACCTTGAAGACAATGAGGTTATACAGAAGCAGATCTTGGAAAACATGGAGACAACTATTGATGAGCCCAAGACGCCGTTCCAACACGCCACGGAAGTGAATGAATACTACAAAGAGGATGAAGATGAACTTGAAGACTTCTCCTTGGGGGCTTCTGAGTTTTCCGTTCCAGTGGAAGAGGGTGGCTCCACAGGCGCGCCAGTGGAGCGTGTTGAGTCTCACGTATCGCTTGGAGACGTACCTGATCCTAGTGAACTACACAAGGGCCAGTCCCCAGATCACCACATGACGTTTGAAGAGAAGAAGAAGCTACACTATCACCATGAGGCTCCACAATTCCACCCTGTGGAAGATGCTGACGTTGAAGCTGATGACGATGGCGATGATGACGAGCCAGAAAAGAAGTTGTCATTTGCTGAGAGACGTAAACTGCACTACAGTAAAGAGCACGTTCCCAAGGAGTGATATTTTTCCCATTGTATATGGTGAAATGTCCCCGGCATTGCAACAGCAGGAGGTTTACAGCTCGTTGAATACACATGCTGTCTTGTTTTCTGTTTATGGTTTATTCTTTTCTGTTTACATAAATGTACATAAACGTCATAGAACGCTTATAGATAGCTATAGTAGTTTTCTTCATCTCGGTCGTTTCGGTCGTTGTCTGTGTGGTAATGTGTGCGCGTCTAATAGCTGTAATAATCACTTCTTCTTTGAGATGAAAAAGTAATCCGCAAGGAACGACATCACGGTATCATCTGTGTGGTATTGGAGATCGTTGTTGCTCTGTTTACGAGGAAACTCGTTGAAGAAATGGTGGTTCTTGGCCTGTCTGTGCTCCGTAGAGTTCATCTCCATTATCCGCTCCTTTGACAACCACGAAGACAGTTTCTCTTTCGGAAACTCGAGGAAAAACTCAGAGCTCTCCGCACCGCTATTGCTGGAGCCCGCGGTCGAGGCCTCGGTGGAGTGTACCTGTTGGGTTGCCAGTTGCGCGTCTGGCTGGTAGTCGAGAAAAGTCATAACTCCAAATGTGTGTGGTCAAGCGATCAACCCGATAAGAAAAGAATAGAAAACGATGAGATCACGTCAATGAAAACATCAAGAGAAACAACAAGAGAAACAGCAGGAGGATGGCACAGGGTATATATCCTTCAAGGTGAAAACACACCCAGATGTGTATGCCACCACAGTCTTCCGAAGCGGGACCTGTGTGTGACCGGGAGTTTGGACGTTGCCAAAGCCGAAATCGGATTTGGGATTTCCACGCTCCCATCGCTATACCTTTGGTATGCGCCACATAAATACCTCATCTCATAAAATCCCGGGCGGCGTTTAGGTGCAGCAGAACCGTTATGTACGTGAGCGTTTAAAACTCCGCTCCCAATCTCTTTATATAACCGCTCCTCATCACCAGAGGTGACAAGCCACACGTACAATGGCAGGAATATGGAATAACTGTACAGAGAGCGTAGAGAGAATGCTGTATTTACGCCTATTTATACACCTGTGTACAAACCTTATAACTGCTTCAACCCATTGCGTACATAGTCGCACGGGTTGTACTCCCCGTCAACGCCCATGGCACGCTCTGAGCGACTTTCGAGGAGAAAGTTAACAAGATCAACGTAATCGCCTTCATCCTCACCCTTGTCGCTTTCACCAATACTGCCATCATCACTCACTCCATACAGATCACCATCCTCAACACAGTCAGCGAGCTTATCGTCGCTGCACCCGTTATCCTCGGGGTCCCATTCGTCAGCCTCGTCAATGCTCTCAATCTCATACACAACCTCACACGCTGCTAACGCCCAGCTGCCGTGGCTATATCCACCTGTAGACTGACCAATAAGCTGTGCATCACCTCTCTCCATGACAGCATCCAGATCAATCAGCCCATCGAGCGTGTAAGGGAATTTGGAGCAACTGGTTGGCGTTCTAGGCGTCTCAGAGCCGCTGTTACAGCCAGCGCTGCTCCTACCTGGCGTACCGGCGCGGTCAAAGATGGAGCCTGAACAACAACTCGAGAAGCGAGACTCCGATGTCGAAATGCTAACTGCAGATGAGCGACGATGCAGACTTCTTCTTTGAGGTAGTGTACACTCGCCGCCATTCACCAAGTCATTGTTCGCTGATGTCTTGGAAGCTGGTGAAACGTTCCGAAGTGGTGGAGACGGTGGACAACTAGCGCACTGAAACCAACCCTTTGGGAAGGTGTACGATGACAGGTGGGAATATATCTCCTGCTCTTCTGCAAAAGTTGTTCTGGTCTTTGTCCGTGGGGTTGCTGCTGTGTATCCACTCAAGCTGTAGCTGTGACAACTCTCAAGCTTATACATCGGATATGTATCCTCGTCAAGATTCATCGTCTTGTTCGCACTAATACTCGTATATTCGTCATCATGGATAGTCATCATTGTATTGCAGTCAGCTGAAGAGATAATCTGCGCACGTCTTTTGAAGTTGAATTCAGCGAGAGGAGAGTTAGGAGTATTAAAAGCCAGTGATATATAGGCTGGAGCATTGGAGTAAGGGTTTATGTTCATCCTTTTCATATACCTCCAGGTCCACCCCCAACTTGTCACATGAAGCATAGATATGTATGCATTGCTCACACGCGTTCCACTTAGAGTGCATCACGCAGATATACAATGCTGTTTTAACTCACAAACGACTCTACCGTGTTTCTGCACTTGGCCACGTTGCTCAGCCATGAGGTTTATCAACTCTAGTTTTAATTCCATCGATATGCACCCTTCATCATACTCTGGATGAAATACATCGAGTGTCAGAATAGAAACTTTACACGAAGGCTAACCCTAAATGCCTGGAGAACTCCCGTCAAACATCCAGAGCTCGAGCATAAACTTCGCGTAATGAGTTCCATGGCACAACTGTAATTAACAAGCTTCCTATAACACTAAACTCAGGATGTGCCAGACCGAAGCATAGAGTTTTATCAGAAGTATAAAAGCGCATTGGACGCTGAAATTTGTCTAGATCACCTTTATACGGCGCACATAATATGGAATTGTGAGCTTATTTGTGCTGTGTGAATGTCCAGCGCTCATATTGTTAATAATAACGTGGGAGAGATGCTTGGTACGGCAACTGAACGCTGCTGAGCCACGCGTTTCGTAGCCAAGTCTAAAGTTTAAGATGTTACTCAAGCATGAATGCTTATTCTGATGTGATTTTAGTAGATTTAAAGTTGGCTTCGACTTGGACAAGCCATGAGTTTATAGTGTGCTTTGTCACAAGCCAGCTGAGATCAATCAGTGTTCACGTGAGTTGCTTTGCAGCCCACGTCGAATGCAAATACACGTTATCAAGCAACTGAAGCGGGGCAAAGAGCGGTTCAAAGAAATTAATCGACACTTATGTTGCGAAGCACCACGCTGGAGTTGGCCGACTGACAGATCCTTGAATGTGCGTGATAGTGATTGTCTTTCTTCGGGCAAACGTATCACAAGCCAGCGTTCATTATCTGCCAATGTTGATAAATTGGTGCGCTAACGGCGCAATAAGATCACATGAATAGTTGTTGATGAAGGAAGTTTCCCTTCGGAACCCCAACCACAGCCAAGTATTTTGTGACCTCACTCAACCCACTAGAGTATGAAATTAGACAGTGTATGCCCTCTGCTAAGTACCAAGTGCTGATATCGGTCGTTCGTGCAACAGCTGTACTAAGTATGTCGTGTGCATGTACGCCATAACAATGTCTATGCAGAAATATTACAGCCTCCGAGCCAAATTCTGGCATAATGAAGGGCGATTTCCCAGATGAGTCTCAGGAAGAAAGCCCCTCTTTTCCCATCATGGGTTAAAGTGCATCCGTGCGCAGCTACCAATGAGCAATTAATGTTGAAAGGTGCTGGACTGCTGTCGAAAACCTGGAAACTTCAACTCTTCCAAAACAGAGAGTGTTCTGGATATTAGTGACATCACAAGTCGTTCACATTTGATCCTTCACTTCGTAAGCTACGCAAGTAGCCAGAGTGACTTGTGATCGATTTATCTTCCATTCTTCGGTTATATACAGTAATCTGTTCATGAAAAAATGGTTCAAGATGCCCTATCAGTTCCCTCCTTTCTTTTCATTCTGAGTGATGACTTCGCACGGCTCTAAATGAAAGGCAGCAATCTGAATATGTCTACTCCTTTCCAACAGGTTTACTTTAGCGATCAACTGGTTACATCAGCTGTGCTTCTTGCTGTGTCTCCATGTGAAGTGTTTTTAGGCTTTGGTGAACTTAACGCACCATAAGCTTGTTTGAGATGATACTCTACACATCTCGGCATGTCTCATACTGTGTCATGAAATTAATATATCCAACTTGATTCAGTAGATTTTTGAACTCCAGTAAATTGCTCCCAACCAATAGCAGTTCTCAAGGCAATAACTAGTACTAGACAAATTAACTTCAATGGTACAGCAAGGACACAGCTGGTAGGGATGGTCAGAGTCTCAATCTTGTTTCGTCCTGATCAAGTTTCAAAAGCCTCAGCAAGTGTCCAATTAAGATCAGATCAAGCCACTGTAGGTGTCGTTCCCAGGAGTTGATCCAACTCATCAGGGTATCCTATGGTCCGGCAACAGCTTGACAGAGCTGTGCACGCTGTTGGTAAGTAAAATCTCTTTTCACATTTGAGAACTTGAGTAAGTGGCTTGGTATATTCATTCTACCTGAACCTTTAAAATTCTCACAATGGCCAAAGTCACCATGTAAGATTCCACTGTCTTGCAACCATATCCAGTCTTCACAACGTGAGTAACCCTCTCTGTGCTCAATGACTATGGTGAAAAAATTATAAGGAATATGTACATGGAGGCATGGCTGCATGCGTTGATATCATCTATTTACGCTAAAACTTTCGAAACCGTGTCTGAGTATACTGAAGGGTATTATTAATAAATGGGGGTTGTGGAAACTTGATCAGAGTTCATTCGTTTCTCATGCACCGAAGCCTTGAAAGAACATTTCTTCCCGTGTGGAATTACAGACTTCAGTGCATGGAAGCATTTTTAAGCTCTCTCACCTTCCTTAAGTAGCTACGCATAGAATAATAATTTCTTTTAACATGTACTTGAGATGTTTTAAGATGCTCTGATGTGCTCGTAAACTTGACTAGCTTCACAGCAGTGGAAGGGATCATGCTGGATCAAACTGAAACGGGTCACAGGCTCGGAATATTTCATAGTTGCAAAGACGTTCAATGTCTAAATCTACCGGGACTCGGCAGCAATCCACTACAGAAAGTTTAACTAGAGTCTTTTAAAGTCAGCAAATGATAAACTAGAGCCTATGAAAGAGGCTTTCTTCATCCAGTAGATATGGCTTTAGAGCCTAGATCTGTCTGAACTCTAGTCAGTATGTGCTTATAATCTTTCAAGCTCGAAATTAATATCAATATCAGTATCACCCCCCCCCTCACATTTCACAGTACGCGCTAGGTGAAATTATTATAACGTCACTAGGGGTACAGAGGTTGAGATATCTCTCGCTATAATCATACTCTGGAGCCAATCAGTGATTTGATTGGTTGGTGTACTTCTCGAGATTCCATCACATCTGTCGGGGCCAATGGTGGCTATAGAACGTTGCTCTAAGAAACATGATCTACATAATAGCTCTCCTCGTAAATGAGTACACTAACCACTAATGAGAAGGTGATCTATCGACACTGATACGCATATATCAGACATATTATACATCGCTCCTGGGCCAGGGAGAGGTGTGACATCACCCTCCGCATCTCGATCTGTCTCTCGTACAAGCATCAATATTACGCAACATCTACACCCATACCCCCAACTCAAACACACGGATATATAGTGCAAGCTGGTTCATGAATATTGAAACCATTACTGTCTGATTAATATGTATCGAATTATTTAAAGAAAGGACGCAACACATCATAATTGTGCTCTCCTCTCCTTGACATCCTCATCCATGTTTGAAACGATAACTTCAACAACTGTATAAAAACCTCAACCAAGATTAAGCTCTCAAAAATACCTATTCATCGATAAATTCAGAAAAGAAAAGTGCCAATCAACTCCTCAACATTCGTAATATATGATGAATATCGAAAAATAATACTAGGAGACCTGTAGTCCACCAACAAAATAATAATACCCTTTCTGGCTTATCACCCAAGTTCACGTTCTGCACCGTCTTAATCATGTTTATAGTGTGTATAGTATGAACCAAACCCATGTCAGCACTCCAATCAAACATCAGCAGATATGGAGGCATGACTTTAGACAGAACCGTGATAACCAACAAGAGAAATATCAAACGAACTTTTGAAAACCAAACCAAACCCAAAAATGCAAACATGATGATGAGAAAACAAAACAAGATAAAACAATTCAACAAACGACTTTAAAAGTCATGAGAGTGTAAAAAAAGTAATAAAAATATAAAAGCGAAAAATTCAAAGGAAACCGGATAAACTGACAGTAACATCATGGCATTGAATCACCACCAGGAGTCACTGTTGGAGGATCTGTTACCATAAGACTGACCAGATGACTGGTAAGATTGGAAACCACCGCCGTTACCATAGCCAGAGTTACCATAAGAACGAGAGTTACCGTAACCAGATCCGAAAGAGGAGCTGGAGTTAGCGTTATAACCAGGTTGACGACGGAAATCTCTGGTGCTGTTATTACGGCCACCACGACCACCACGACCACCACGACCAGAGTTGAACTCACGTGAGACTGTAGTGAGGAAAGATGGAACTTCTTGGTTAGCCTCGGTCAAAATCTCAATGAGGTCCTTGACAACATTCTTGTTACCCCTGTTGAAGAAAGCAGTTGCAACACCAGTGTTACCAGCACGACCAGTACGACCAACTCTGTGGACGTAGTCGTCAATGTCTGATGGTAAATCATAGTTGATAACGTGGGTAACATTTGGAATATCCAAACCACGGGCAGCGACGGCAGTGGCAACAAGAATAGGAGCCTTACCTGATCTAAAGTACTCCAAAGCACGTTCACGTTCAGCTTGAGTACGATCACCGTGAATAGAGGTGGCAGGGAAGCCCTGGTTGATCAAAAAGTCTGACAATTCATCAGCCAATCTCTTGGTTTCAACAAAGATCAAGGTCAATCCCTTCTCCTCTGCGGTGAGAATATCCAAGAGAACTGATCTCTTCTCATCCTCTTCAACATACAAGATTCTTTGAGTAATGTTTTCAGATGTAGAACCAACCTTACCGACAGACAAGAAGATGTAGTCCTTCAAGAAATCACGGGCCAACATTTGAATGTCGGTTGGGAAAGTTGCAGAAAACATGAGGGTTTGACGATCCTGAACGTCTGGCATGTCACATTCTTGAACAATGTGTCTGATCTGAGGTTCAAAACCCATATCCAACATTCTATCAGCCTCATCTAAAACCAAATATTTGATGTTTTGTAAAGAGATACGACCTCTCTCCAATAAATCGTTTAGACGACCTGGAGTGGCAACCAACAAATCACAACCACGCTCAATTTCTCTGAGCTGAGTTCCAATATCAGCACCACCATAAACCACACAAGGTCTAACCCAGGATCTGTATGTGAACTTCTTTGCCTCCTCAAAGATCTGAGAAACCAACTCTCTGGTTGGGGCCAAAACCAAGGCAGTTGGATACGCTTTTCTTCTAGAGAATTGGGTAGTTGCCGGTGGGATTGGAGAAGGACCATTGGAAAATGACTCCGACAAAATTGGGAATAAGAACCCACCAGTTTTACCGGAACCAGTCTGTGCACAAGCCATCAAATCACGGCCAGCGGCAACAATAGGAATCGAATATTTCTGTACCGGAGTTGGTTTGGTAAAACGAGCAAGTTTCACATTTTCAAAGAGCAACTCCTCCAAAGGTGGAGAAGTAAAAGAGGTGATTGGCTCTGGAACATCATCACCAGTGGCCTCCACTGGAATATCATCATAGTTGTCAAAATTGATACCAGAAGATTGGAAGTTTGGATCATCAGCTTCACCAAACAAAGTCTTTTCCAAGGCTTCATTTCTTGGAGCTGGAACGTGTTTACCATCAACAAATTTTCCCTGACCAGCGTTTCTTCCTCTTTGACCGCCATAACCGCCACCGTAGCCGCCACCATAACCACCACGTCTGTCGTTACCACGACCATATCCAAAGCCTCGGTTACCACCGTAGAATCCACCGTCATTGTTGTTTCTATAACCGCCGTTGTTATAGCGTGGTTGAGATTGACCTTGTCCTTGCTCTTGTGGGCGTCTTCTGGCGTGTGGTGGCACGTAAGATGAGCCGCCTGGTGCGCTTGGAGCAGAGCTAACGTTGAGCTCTTCAAAGTTCTTTTCAAGATTGTTTGCCATACTGAACTATTTCAATAGTGTCTTTTCTTTATTATAAAAACAAAAAAAGAAGTCTTTTGTATTTCTATATATACAAATCTTGTTGAGACGTGATGGCTTTTTGACGGTGATTTTTTTTGTTGCTTTTGGCGATGGGCGATGGGCGATGTGGCGCAAATTTGCACAGATTGAAAAATTTTTCATCTCAGCGACAAAATTATCAGATTGCGGAAACCTTGTGCAAATTTGGCAGAACCTCTCGTAAAAACTTTTCCGCAAATGCAGTGTAAATAACGACTCGGGGAACTTTCCCCTTTTGTCACTGCATCCGAGGTGGTGTTCTCTTGCATGGATGTCTCCTTTGTTGATTTTATATTCATTTTATGCAATTTATTCATTTACATGGAGGCCTCAACTTTGAAAGGTGGTCAGCACGTTGTTGAGTAGTTAAGCTATAGCGATGGAGAAGGATGGTGTAGGATTCAGGAAAATACGCCTTCAAAGAGTTTGGCTGTCCTACAGTCAATTGTAAAGTATGAGCTCAAAATGCATGCCTCCTTTATGGATTCCTCTCATTGAGGTGTTAATACTTTGCAATATATATATATATATGAAATGTGGGACAGCAAAGATGAACCCATATTACCAACTCGACACTAAATATCGAGCATTTAAACTGCCTTGTCTCATTGTGTGCAACGTTCACTGAAAGAATGAAAATGTCTGATACTAAGCTCGAACTCTCCAACACCGCCTCTGAAATTTCCCCAGAGAACAGCATTAGCTCGAACGTTGAAACCAACGGTGAGCTCCAAGTTCTTCAACCCTCATGGAAAGGAGACAGATGGAAAGAGTTCAAGGAATCGTTCAGAAGAGACGGTGGACAGGAGTACGATTTAGAAAACAACGATGTGGAGCTGAAATCTGAAAGAAACGCAATCTCCAACAGGCACGTTGTTATGCTTGCATTGGCTGGTGGATTAGGAACCGGTTTACTCGTCGGCGTTGGTAATGGGTTGGCCAGAAGTGGTCCCGTTGGTTTGCTTGTAGCATTCACGATCGTTGGTACTATGGTTTATCTCACGATGGGTGCTGCGGGAGAATTAGCAGTTGCATATTCAACTGTGCCTGGTGGCTTTAACTCTTACGCAAGACGACTCGTTGACCCTTCGTTATCGTTTGCTGTTGCCTGGAACTATTGTATCAACTGGTTCACTGTTTTGCCCTTGGAGCTTGTGACTGCTTCAATGACAATCAAGTTCTGGGATCCTCATACAAATGCGGACATATACGTCTCTATCTTGCTTGTCATGGTTTGCATCGTCAACTTCATAGGTGCACGGGGTTACGCAGAGGCTGAATTCTGGACAAATTTAATCAAGGTAACCATGCTCATTGGGTTCGTTATTCTTGGTCTGCTCATGGATGTTGGAATAGTTGGTACTCAAGGTAAAGTTCTGTTCAAATATTATTCAAATCCGGGGCCTTTTGCCAATGGGTTCAAAGGTGTCTGTGCAGTTCTCGTGACATGCGCATTTTCACTTGGAGGAACAGAGTTCATGGCATTGTCAGCTGCTGACCAGAAGAAGCCAAGGAGGGCCATTCCATCTGCTGTGAAACAAGTTGGATACAGGTTAATATTTGTATACTTGCTTTCGATCTTGCTTATTGGAATGCTAGTTCCCTATAATTCGCCCTTTTTGATGGGGTCAGGTGAGAATAGAGGAGCACCAGTGTCTCCATTTGTCATTGCTGTCAACTCTGGATCGATCAAGGCTCTACCACACATCATCAATGCCGTGATTCTCATTGCACTTTTCTCTGTTGCCAACGCAGCTTTGTACTGTTCGTCGAGGACCTTCTACTCTTTAGCGCAACAAGGGTATGCTCCAAAATGGTTTGACTTTGTCGATAGGAAGAAAAGACCCACAAGGGCAATGCTTCTTTCGAGCACGTTAGGGCTATTCAGCCTGATTGCAGCGTATCCTGACCAAGAGTCCATATTTGTCTGGTTGTTGTCATTGTCTGGTTTGGCTTCGCTCTTCACGTGGTGTACGATCAACATCTCATTCTTGAGGATGAGATCAGCCATGAAGGTACAAGGGTTCAGTACCAGCGAGCTTGGTTATGTATCATACTTTGGTGTTCCAGGATCATGGACTGCCATTGTCATTATACTGTGCACTCTTATCTCCCATTTCTGGGTCTCGTTATTCCCCTTTGACAACAATGGTGAGTTTGACCCAGTCAACTTCTTCCAAAACTACTTGGGCTTTCCAGTACTATTGGTGTTTTATGTTTCGCATAAGGCTTACACCAGAAACTGGAGACTTTGTATACCTGCTGACGAAATCGACTTGGTCACTGATCGAAAGATATTTGATGCGGACGAGCTATATCAAGAGTACATTGAAGAGAAGAGGAAGTTGGAAACCGGGCCTCTGTTCAAGAGAATTGTGGCATTCTGGTGTTAGACACCTTTTATCCCAATAATCAATGCAAGCGTAATATCTTTCTCTCAGTGACGATTCCACAGAATGGTTGGTGTAAATACCTCTGAGGTGAAGCTTCAAAGTCAATTATGAATGATAAACGAAACTGCGTACCCAGTTGTAGTGTCATCGTGTAAACAAGAACAGGTACATTGGCATATTATTGAAATGGCACCGATACCTGTTCTGCATATTATTGAAATGGCACTGATACCTGTTCTCTCACTTGACACAATTCCAAACATTCTGGTTAGGAGTTTTGAGCCTTTTTTCTTTCCTCTTCAATGGCTGGCCAGATATTGATTCAAGTTTTGATGTTTCAAATCAGTCGGCATTGGCTCTCATAGACACACATGGTGTGGTGATTATATACATTATTTCCTCCTAACACTATACATGTTTCCACTCATAAACCGTAACATTATTCTCAATTATTCAAGTTCAAATCCTCAATGTGGAGATCTCTAGAATTTGAAGTTGGCATTAGCGGGGTGTTTGTAGTGGTTCTATGTGGAGTTTCAATTCCTTGTCCATCGCTTGGTATAAAATGTGTGGAAAAGTCTTGATCATCGATGTCTACTCCAGAGTCTTCATCTATAGCTTCTTCATCTATAGCTTCTTCATCAACGTCGTCTGAAATCTCATCTGGTTCTTCTAAGCTAAACTTTGGTTTGTTCAACTCCTCGTAGTTAATCTTGTTCTTCTTCGATAGCAAGTGAACAAACGACTTTTGCCGTTCTCTAACGTTCCAATTCAACGTCCGGCTCACACTTTCAAAATACTCCGTTGGAGAACTCATCACTGTTGGGAAGGAGAAAGGGCTTGCTGATATGGAGATGTAATCTCCCTTCATCAACTCAACTCTTGCCCTGCCGTCAAATGCTGCCCATGCCGTTGCTCTACTTCTCTTGGGAACTTTCACTTTTAGAACCATACTATCAGGCAACAGAATAGGCCTAAATGACAGTGTATGAGGACAGATCGGCGTAACAGAGATCACGTTAACAGCAGGATGCACCAACGAGCCTCCTGCTGAGAGAGAATACGCTGTTGAGCCCGTAGGCGTGGCAAGAATTAACCCATCAGCTTGTGCCACTGTAAGCAGCGAGCCGTCACCATACAGTTCAAGCATCGATACAAATGGCGAAGGACCTCTGTCGATGGTAACTTCGTTCAACGCTTGTTGTTCACAGACAAGAGTTCCATCCGCTCTATGAACACGACAAGCCAATCGCATTCTCAAGTTCGTTCGAACACCCTTCTCCAAGACAGCGCTCAACGAATCCCTAAACTCTTCAAACTGGAACGTTGTCAAGAACCCTAGAGACCCTAAGCTGAAGGACATCACAGGCGGAACCGTTCTCTGGAACAGCGACGACACGAATAGCACAGTTCCATCACCACCAAGTGTTATTACAAGGTCAATCGCCGTGGCCTTTTCTCTCACAAATAACTTATCCCAGTACTTCAGAGCAGTCTTAGCCCTGGGAACCTCTTTCATCAACCCTTCGGCATTGAACCGCTTGCTCTTCTCCAGATGGTAATCTACGTACACAGTGATTCTCGGGTGATTGGTCAAGATCCACTCGGTCAACTCACGCGTTAGAAACACCAACGAGTTATCCCTGGCTTTGGTTACTATCATCACCACATGTGCGTCCAACGTCACAGTGGTCTTGTATAGGTTCTTCGATAGCATCCGCACCCCATGTGCCGTCTCCGCCAGCTTAGCATGTGAATGAGACGTCTTGAGGTTGCTTGAAGAGCTGGATAGCTTGCGCAACATCTTCACCGGATCATTCGTCTCATGTGACCTTCTACCAGCACTGTGTGCTCCAGTAGTGCCTTTCTGCGATTCCTTCTCCATGATTATTCGATCAATTGAACCGTAGTATGGGCTCCCTTCTTCGTCTTCGTCGATGAGCTCTCCTGAAGAATTAGTCTCGAATTCTGGTTGGAGCAAAAGGGTCCCCGGGGCTATTACATAGTGAGATCGGCATCATCCCCCCTCGCTAGAAAAGGACGACCCGTGGGAACGAATTGGCTCCATCACCGGTGTCGTAGGCTTGTACAGTTGCTCTGTTTGCTTGGAAATGACCGCTATTTAGTTTACGTGTGACTAGAAAGTCCATCTTGTCCTGTGGGCCTTTGAGGGCTTTCCCTGTACAGCGTATAGCGTATGCTGGAAGAGCTCAGCGTATGCTGAAAGAACGCAAAAGACGAAAATCAAGACAAGGAATAAGAGTTAGTTCTATCAATGTGGTACTTTCTGTATATTTAAGAAGTAAGGGCCAAACAATTGGTTGTCTATAGAGCTAAAAGCCAGCCAACACTATGGATTCACCTCCTGAACACGGCACTTCCATCCATTCTTATCCAATAACGGCAAGGATGCACCTAAGCACCATCCAAGTTCGTTGTTGGCAATCTTCTTTGCAGTTCTCAATTCTCTGTGCAATGGGATATCATAACCTGTGTGCAACAACGCGACTTGGAACGATAAGTCCAAACACCATTGTGGTTCCTCGCTTAGCTCTTTTACTGAACCGTCAATGGCACCAAGTGCAGATGTCCAAGTTGATTCACCGTTACACACAACCTTTGCCAAGTCACGAAGTTCCTCCAACGTGAATGACGACGGCATACCCAATGGGTTAGTTCTGTCATAAAAGTAGGAAAACACGTACAAATCGGATGATTCTTTGAAAGTTCTCACGAGAGAAGGTTGGTGAACACCGTTGAAAGAACATGGAGCAGTCGTACATTCGGCATCCTTCTTCAAGATTGCCTCAGCGAGGAATCGACACTGAGCACCTGCTGGTGTCTCTGAACCTCTGAACGTGATGGAGTATTCCTCACCACTCTCCAATTTCACCTTAACGTCTTTAGCCTCTAATCCTGGTGGGATACATGGAGATGTTAGAACGGCAGTATCTTGATCAGATGACATCTCACCATTCTTAATGGCAGTCTGAACGATCAAAGAGTTGATTTTGTTTCTACCAGCCATCAATCCGTATCCCAAGTGAGAGAATTGATACAGTTCAAAATCTCTGTTGCCAAAACTGATGTCGTACTTATGCTCACCTTCAACCATCTTTTCACCATTCTTAAACTCTGGCTCAAAGACAATCTGTGTAGATCCGCCACCAAGGTCAAAAACAGCAGCAGTTGGGAACTTCTCCGATGATCCAATGTTACCCAACAAGTAATTTGCCGTGATCCATGCATAGACACCTTCATCATCACCACTCATGATGGAGACACCATCACCTGAAACCACAGCGAATGGATAATTCTTCTCCAAATGTGAACGAACACCTTCCAAGATAGCCATAGATTTCTCTTCACCCAATAAACGAAGACCTGCGGTGGCCTTCACAGCAATAGGTGTACAACCTCTAGAGCTTTCTGGCACGGTTTCGAGTGCAATTTTCAAGAGTGGGTCCAACGAAAGAGCAGCACCCAATACATCGGTATCAAACGATGATAACCCAGGTTTCAACATCTCAAAGGTTTCCTTCAACAACTTTGGTGGAGAGTAACACGTGTCAAACTCGTAAACATGAATTCTTGAACCAGTTGATCCAGCATCAATCATGACAACGTATTCAGTATCTTTCTTACAATTCGTCACCGAGTTACTGTTGTCCTTGAAGTCTGCTTTTGAGCTTGAACCTTTGTTACTCTCAACAGCATCTTCTAACTGTTTCCCACTTTGGTTATCTTTATCAGGGACACCTTCATATGGCTTGTTAGAGTCCTTCGTGGCAGCAACACTGCTACCCTTTAACCCGTTTGATGACCCAGATCCTGAGTTGGAACCTTCTGGCTTTGGAGCCTCTTTCAACGGAGCACCGTTATCAACAGCCTTTGGGCTTTGTTCAACACCTGCGTTCTCCAAATCTTTAACAGAATCATCGGCAAATTGAGGAGAAGTTCCATAATCCACCTTTGGAGCACCATCACCAACAGCACGGTCATTTGACCCCTTTGTCTTATCTTCAAAACCACCAGAACCGCTATGAGTGGACTGTGTAACTCCCTTAAAGGATTCCTGGGCCTTATCCAAGGACCGAGACACGCTTGAAGGAGACGTGATCAGGAACCCTACAATTCCAAGAAGCACCAAGGTGGCAAGCAAGAAACGTGAACTACGTACCGTCAGAGGGAAACCAGCCATCACCCTGTTGTTGTTATAGGTATACGTTATCCAGAAGATATGATCCAGTCGTTGTAGAGAGAGAAAGAGATAGAAAAGAGAAAACTGCTGGAGCGATATGAATTTTCACTTTTGGCCCTTTAAAGCTTCTGGGCTCGCGTCGTTCGACGAAGCACCGCGTAGTGGGCAGTGGGCAGTGGGCAGTGGGCAGTTGGTTTTTTTTTTTCGTTTCTTGCTCGCGTTCTCTTTGCGTGCTCATACCAGATGTCTGTCGGGAGAGGAAATTTAAGGTGGGCTTTAGCTTGGGCTTTAGCTTGAGCTTCCGCTTAGCTGATAACTATGTTAGGAAGGTGAAGATAGGTAATAACTGGGTGGAAGAAGCTCAAGATGTCACGTAACTCTGATAAGGCCAATACTGTGCTCTTTCGATACCAAGAACAACAGGCTGAGGCCAACGGTTATATCGATTATAACTCTACTCAGAGGCCACGGGCAGTTCAAAAGGTTTCAACGTTAAAAGATGCAGAGGCATGGAGGAAGCAAGTGTTGACTGAGATTAACCAAAAGGTTATGAAGATCCAAGATGCTTCACTATCTGATTATCAGTTGCGTGATCTCAACGATGAAATCAACAAGCTTATGCGTGAGCGGGTTGCTTGGGAATATCGAATCAAAGAACTGGGTGGTGCCGATTACAAGATGAGTTCGAGTTCAAAGATAGCAGGAGGAGTGGTTATACGAGGATATAGGTATTTTGGAAGAGCCAAGGAGTTGCCTGGTGTGAAGGAATTGCTTGAAAAGCAACAAACTGAGCAGAAGGAGAAACAGCAGATGAGGAATAAGATGAAGAATAATGCTCAAAAGTTGAAAGAGCTGGAACAGAGGGTTGGGTTGGAATACTACGGTTACCGTGATGAAGAACCAAGAATCAATACGAACAATGCGAAGGAAATCCTTAGACACGCAAAGGATATACTTGGAGATCGAGTACACTTTGAGCAAGAAACTGGGATTCATACAGATGATGAAGAGTGTGAACCTGAAACTGATGCCCTGTTGAAGTACGAACGGAAACTAACCAGACAAAGGTTGAAACAGAAGAAACAATGCAATCCACCAGAGTTTACACTAGCTTCTGAAGAACCCCCAACTTTACGACAGATGGAAAAGATCATTGTGGATAGAAGAAGATTACAACTCGAGCAAAGGTTAAGTTTATAGAATGTATATGTTGGAATTTAACGAGTAAGGAGATAAATAGTAATAACTAATATATAATGCATAACAATCATAAACAACTTGAAATATTTAAAAGCCTCCACAGGTATGGCTTCAGTCTAAGATGTTGTCTCAGATACAATAACACCTGCGCAACTTTCAAAAGCTGAGAAATCATGGGACATTGTAGTTGGTTAAGTGGGCACAGTATGAAGACCATCTGATCTTTCAGTTTTACCTTAGATTATGAATCTTGCTAAAGGACTTTCATCTTCAAAAATAATGAGATTTATTGCTCTTGTCCAATAGGACCTTACTTTGAAGAGTCAAATGCTTTGTCTTCTTCTGCGTCTTGTCCTGGAATTCCCTTGGAGTCCTTGGAGTCCTTGACAGGACTCTTAGACACCTTTGTCGCATCTTCTTGTTCCTCTTCAAAATCAACCTTAGATCCTTTAGAAGTAGCCTTTGAAGAGCCAGAATCAACATCGTCGTTTGATTCATCAGCATCAGATCCCTTCAATGTTTCCTTCGAAGGTGAAGCACTCAGTTTCTTAGCTTCTTCTTGGTCCTCTTGTTTAATTTCTCCAGGTGTTTTGTCAAGAGTCATCAAAGATTTAGGATCGCCCTGTGGTTCTTTTGTCTCTTCTGAATCAGATTGAGACTCCGGAAGAGAATCACCAGTAGAATCATCAGAAACTACAGAATCAGCAATTCGTTCCGCACCAATATCACCACCATTAAGTTTGTCCAACTCAGCAGCCACACCAACTGTTTCATTTACAAGTTTCAACTCGTCACTTTCTTCAAGATAACCCTTGTCTCCCATAACAGCGTCATTAAATGACTCAGTGTTAACATCTGTGGTATCAACTAACTCACCACTCTCCCCATTTAAGTTGATACTCTCATCATTACTCTCAAGGTCATTTTCAGGGTCCTTCTTATCATCTCCCCAATACGAGTTGAAAGTTTGTGATGAAACGCTCTTGTAAGCCTCTTGGATGGTCTCCTTTGCTTGATCCAGAGAGATTGAAACCTCTTGTGGACGTCCCGCTGTAACCCACACTAAGCCAATCAAGGCCAAAGAAGCAATGATAACACGGAGTCTCCGGGGTCTCGTGAATGATGGCATCTTAATTCTTGTGTTTATATTTCGAAACAAGCCTGTCTAAGCATCGACGTACAATGTGAAATTACAGCGCAGCCTATATTTATTCAGGCCACCCTCTTATACTCTGCGTGCGTATTTTCAAGCCGGCGCGCCAGAAATTATAAGGAGGATTAAAAGTGGCTTAGCGGGAGAAGACGCTGGTTAGGCCGATGATTTCTCCTGCAAATGACCAAGAGGGAACCTTTGTAGGCTTATGTTAGCAGCTACAAGTTAGTAGTAGAATTGGTATAGGATTGATACTCTTTAACGGCGTTATAGAAGTCTCAATTGAGATTTCAGATCTTGAGTTGTTTTTCGGTGTCCTCTAACAGGATCTACTAAAAGTGTTGAATATCAAACTATTTATACCATATGTTGGAAATTTCAAATACAGTACATTGGAATATGGATGGAAGGGACATACTTTATCATCTCAACTTCAAATGTTGTAGGTAATAGTAGTATTGCTAAGCGTAGGATGCGTACTTCTCCAGTTAGATATGTGTACTCCCCTGTCCGCTTCAAGACATCGCATGGCATCAAAGTAACTACAACCACTTGTTCAAGTAGATAGAAAGTCGATAATAAACATGTCATTTATCCCATAATCTTTTTACCCATCTTCCAACTCTTTTCTTTTCTCTATAGTGATTCAAGTTTAAACAAAATATATACAAAACTGAAAGCTGTAAATGTGACAACGATACATTGGATGCCATCTATCAAACATCGGCATCCAATAATCCAAGAACATTAACAGAGAAAACAAAGAAACAACAATCAAAGAAAAGAAACATAATAGACTTGAAAAATGGAAAAACAAAAGTAGAAGAAATCACATCACGATTCCCTTCTCATAGAACATTATATAGCGTAACACGTCGTAAAAGTTGAAGAATGTATGTGTATAGTATGGTTTTCTTTAAATTTTTATCTTTTTGAAAGTTCAAAAGGACTCAAATTTACTTACAAGCGCTAGCCAAGTAAGTAACCAAATCGTTTCTGTCCTTCTCCTTCTTCAAACCACCAAAGGCCATCTTGGTACCTGGAATGTACTTCTTTGGGTTCTCCAAGTAATCAGACATGGTTTGTTCAGTCCACACAACAGCCTTCTTGATGTTGGCATCAGTGTAAGAGTAACCAGCAGCTTGACCAGAAGGACGGCCAAAGACACCGTTCAAGTTTGGACCAACCTTGTGTGGACCACCAGCCTCAACGGTGTGACATTGGAGACATCTGGTCTTGAAAAGAGTAGCACCCTTCTTCTCGGAACCTTTCTTGAATGGAGCTGGCATTGCGGTAAAAATATATTAATAAAACAACAAAAAACACTTGTTTGTCGATGGTGTTCGTTTTGGTAAAATGTTTTGAAACGGGAGGCACACTTGCTCTTTTATACGGAACCCAAGACAGCTGGCAAATCCATCGAAAGAGAGCAAAAAAAATTACATGGCTGTTCTCCCTTGGATTATGAATTCCAGCGGTTTGATTGGCCCGGGTAAAAACGCATGGGGGCACGTCAAGCGTCATTCCGGTACCTTGAGATAGTTTTTTTTTTTGATTTTGCGTTGCTACTGAGCTATATGAGCAATGGTAAATAAAGATGTGTTTGCTCAGATTTGAAGGCCCAATATGAATTTTCTACAGGATTCATTTTCATTGACACCTTACTTTAATTCAAAGAACCCAGCACTTCAATGTCGATGTACTTGATTGATTGTGCTGTCATCGATTCTTTGTCCATGGGATACGTCTCTTTAGGACTGCAACCCAAGAACCGACGCGTGCTCATTGGCTGCGTGGTTTAACCTCTGTAACTTATCAGCGATATCTCCGGCCAGCGCAAGGCCTGAAACCAAAACCCGGTCAAAGTTATAGAGCTACCTCGTAAGGTTTAGAAAAAGAACAGAAATTGTTATGTGGATCATAGAATGGTCAACAGACATTCAAAAACTTGTGAATGATTGTCTTTTTATCATGAATTATATACCATAAGGGGATTGTCAATTCAGAGACTCAATTCCACGTCAAATGAATCAGACAAAAATGTTTATCTAAAAGATCTGGAAAAATCTCCGAGAATTTGTCTGTTGTTGAATCGAGCCGCAGTTTTCTTTTTTTTCTTGATTTTTCTGTTGTCCAAGGAACGTCCCGTCGTGTCCGAACAATAAGCTGTTGTAACTATAAGACTTGAAGAGTAAAAGCGGCTATTAGGGTCAATAGAATCATTATATGGCAAGTCCAAATTCCAGACAAAAAGCCCTACTTTTCCATGGGGAATTTATCATCTACTATTCTTCCAATTCTAGAACCGTCCTACGATGTAGAGCATTGATCTGTTCTTCTATTCATCGTTGATTCAAAGTACCCGTTGAGCGCGGCGTTAGGGTCCCTTACCTAGGCAATGCAAATTTTCATTTCTTTTTGTATTTTTTGTTTTTCAGGTTGTGGTTTGCTCACTTTGCCTATGTGTAATTTCTTTCAAGGACTTAGAATTGACAGCGAACTGATCCGTTAGTGTCGATGGTTGACGGGACGTGTGGGATCTGTATTGACAACGATGCAAAATACAAATGTCCTAAGTGCAACGTTGTTTACTGCTCGTTGAAATGTTTCAAGGATCCAAAGCACGTACACAGCAATGACAGTGAGACTGGAACAGTATCGAAAATAGCAGCAGATACGACCCAACCAATTGAACCTGTAGTTGCTACTACAAAGTACCAATCTGTATTCCAAGATGAAAGGATAAGATATCTACTCAAGTTCAAAGCATTGAGGATCCATCTCTATTCAATTTATAAAATTCTCCAAGATGAGAAATTAACAAGGGAAAAGAAGTTAGATCAGGCTAACGAGAAGCTAAACTCTCTAAGAATTGCCGGAACTCAGGAGAATGAACTGGTTGAAGAATTTTGTGAATTGGTGTTACAACTAATACAAAAGAAATGATCAAGCTGATACTTTCAACTTCGGTCTCAACAAACCCCTTTGTCCCTTCACTTTGATTCTAAAGATTGAGCCTCCAAGGTCTTGAACGTTTTCACCTAATCTGGAAGGATCCTCCAACTGCAAATTTGCTGTGGTTATGAATAATTCATCCATATTAATTCCTCCAAAGGTACAAGCGGAGATCCTCTGTGCTGGAAGCGTAAACTTCTCGACGAGTGACCCTTCTGTGTTAAAATGGGCCACTGTCCCTGTGGACCACACAGCAGTAAACAAGTCACCAGACTCGCTTAGAGTAAACCCATCGGGCTCTGGTGATTCAACATCAGGGTACACAGCTCTTATATCGATAAAGACCCTCTTGTTAGAGATCTTCCCTTCGTGATAATCAAAGGCATATATCTTTAGATCTAGAGAGCTCGTCCAGTACAATGTTCTTCCATCATGGCTCCAGTTGATACCGTTTGAGATCAAAACATTAGGAATTACCGTTGTCACTTCATCAGTCTTTGTGTCTATCTTCAACAGCGCTCCCTCTTCAATTGGACCATAATCGAACGAACCCATGACACCTTGCCATATGTTACCTTCTGGATCGACATTCCCATCATTCGATCTCAACTTGGAACCATTAGGGAAGAACCATTTGTATGTGAACTCACCAGTGGATAGTATATATTTGGCAATGCCGCGCTTACCACCTAAATACACCACGTCGTCATCTTCGGTTAAATATATAACACCAATATATTCATCTGGGATCACAAATTCTTCGTGGGATTGTTCGACTTGCTTCCTCTCCTCAGAAGTGTAGTTATCGGCACTTGTAACTGGGAGTCTGACTCTGTGAACTTTTCCTGCAATGATATCAACCCATAACAATGTGTTGTTCGACGGATTGTACGTTGGACCTTCTGAAAGGCGCCCATTATAGTTCAAAAAAGGTTCAGTTGACATTTCTAAACCTCTTCAAGATGCTATATGTCCTTGTAATGGTCTAAGATGATGTTAAAGAAAAGATAATAGCCAGCAACACTCCCCTTTTTCTGGTGTTGGCGTGTAATCGCTGTACGGGTAATTTATCGGGAAGATGTATCCCATCGTTAATCAGTGCTTGCTAATTTTCAGTGCGGATATACAAGCATTTTACTCTTGTTGAGATGATGAAGAGACCTGATAGAACGCATACACAGAGCATTCATTACAACTTTCAGGCAAATAGTTGAAGCTCTCATTAACGAAATTCAGATTAAGAGCGATATGCTCATTCCCGTACAAAGGCGATCTTTGAAAACTTAATACTTTATTCAAGCGGCCAAATGGTCCCGCATGCCTACATTACAGACCACTAGTTGTAAATTGTCGTTGCAACATAATGTTAACAACTCGATACTTGGGAATTTACATCGTAGTCTTTTCAATTCAGCTCTAATCGGCCCCTATGCTGCTTAGCTAAGTGCCCCATGTGCCATTTCAACCATTTACAAATGCACTCACACCTCGTTGTTTTAATGTTGGCATGAGCGCTTAGGGGGAGAGGAATTTTGATCTGGCTTGTCTCCTAGATCTTACAGTTTGTCTGCTTTTGTTTTTTTTTTTCGTTTGTCAAGCCCACCGGGATGCACACCAACATGTGTGATCATCTCCGTGGGCCATTCTCACGAACATGGTGATTTTTAGCCACCCAGAAATGTGGTCATAATATACGACCCCCTATGTACGGATCGACCACGCTCAGACCAAGGCGATGAGGAGTAGACTGAAGTTAGATGAATGATGATTTAAGAATGTATTCTGGTCTCTGGCCAATGTTGGGACTTCAAGTCTCATTGGAATGGAACTTTGATGACTTGCTCCATGTGTGTCATTAACGAATAGCACATTGCGCTGGTTTGTAATTGCTTGCTGAAATATCTTTGTTTGCTTCGATTTAATCACTCATATAAGTACCATGATCTAGATCGTTTGATTATTCTTACGTATCCATGACATCCATGGTTTTCACCTGTTAGAATTTAAACGCGAGCACTGTGGCACTGTTGTCGTTTGGGAAATTACGAAGCTCCTCCTTTTCCAAAGTCGTATTGTTCCCTGCTATAATAGGACATACATGTCCTGGATTACTACAGCTGGACATATCAGTAATGTCGGACGCTTGACATCAATCTTATTTTGAGTACGCTCTGAGAGAGCTCCGGTTTACAAAAGTTGGAGAGTTTTCGAGATTAGAGAACTTGAGCAAACCTTGTTCCACTTTCCTTACATAATTAGCCTGGACTTTGCAGGTCGATCTGAATTCTAAATTTGCGTAGAGACCTGTGTGGCCTAATAGTGTGTATTCGTTTAAATTTAGTAGGGGAGAGATGTTGAATAGTATTACCACATCATAGTCAAGGAAGGACATTGAAACGACTTGGCTACTGTGCCATATCCTACACCTTCGTTTATCCTTAGGAACTGGTTCTTAAGGTTACTATCTTGAAATTCCAAATTAGTGCGCATATTTTCTTAAGTTGTCTGTGTGTGAAAGCTACTGATGAAAAGTCAAGCTGAAGAAAGGAAATTGTAACAGTTATACCGCCCCTTCCCCTATTGTTCTTCACTCCATGAGTAAATTCGCTAATACAAACACATTGGATGGTTTGTCACTACTTAATCATGGTAGTGGTGCATATACCTAATTCACTCTGCTGCAGACGCCAAAGGCGCTGCCATGTATGCTAGCTCAAAATCAAGGGGGGAAAGTTTAAGATTTATTTATAATTGCTCAGGGCAGACTATTGAACTTCATAGTCTAACTCGAAAGTTGCGTGAGTGAATAGATTATGTGTAATGCCAACTGATATCTGATATCTGGTAGCATTTTAGATAGGGATATGAGTTCAACGCTTAACGATGGTTAAACATGTATATAGTGCATGGGCAAACTGGTGGCCACTGGCCGTCAACGAGTAAAGGGATTTAGTTAGAGCACTGCGACGATGCCGGTAAGTTATTAGACTAGAAAGCGAAACGTATATGCTGTACCGGAATGTAGGGCAGATTAATGGCGGTTTCAGTCTGACTATGTATCCGTTTAAGATAAAAGTCATGAAACATTGGTTTGCTACGATTGTTCATTACTTATCCACTATAACATATGACCCAAAATGCGCATCCCATGAGCTGTGAACACTGAGCACTAAATGACATACTACGCATCCCTGTAGCACTTTTGAAAATAAAGACTCATGAACCATAGTCAAACCCCATCACGGTAAATTTACCCTGTTAATACCTACAGACAGTAGCTTTGATATGCCTTCCAAGTTACACAATTTTTGAATATGACTAACATCGCTATGACTGCCTTTTTCATAGAAATCACACACACACGCCCGATTACAGCACAGTTGGAACTCCCGTCCCAGCGTTTTTTCATTCAAGCCTCCAATGCCTGATCAGTACCATGTTTTGAAGTTGAAAACTCATGGATTGCTAACATGTACAGTGTTTTAGAGTCGATACACACTAAAGGGGGGGACAAAATTGAAATTACTAACTCACATAACATACATATAGCATGTGCACAACTTGGATGAGTTCACTGGTGACACTGTGTCGTCACTTCAAGGCCATGAGTAAAAAGAAAAAGGAATTCCAACAGACGACTACAACGCAAAGATACTGCAAACCGAATTAATCTACACGTACATGGAGTTGCCAACGTTAACCGGGTTCATGACTCGTGAAAATTCAAGGAGTGAACAACACGGCTGTTGTTTCTTGAACTTAAGCTCGGGATTTCTCTGTTATTATTACGATGTATTGTACGCCCTTGTATTTTATAACTTGGTGACCGAATTCGCATGTACCATCAAGTTAAACACACATAAAAACCACATGAGAGATTAGCACTAACCCTGCTATCTGGTTGACGCACTTCCGTCCAAAGAACATCTAGGCAAAAAATCTGTGATCGTCTGAAATTGTGTTTTTCAAAAGCAAATAAGTTACAACCAGAGCATCTAATACTGGGGGGAAAAGGAGCTTCATAGCTAGAACTACATACACTTATTCAGCAAACAGTTGATGGACAGTGTTTTTTTTTAATATAGTGAATTGGTTAATGTGAGTTCACAAACTCGTAAACCATATCGATTGTAGAACAGTAAAGTAATGTCTATGTACATCCCATGTATTACAACAGGGAAGGCTAATATAGGACTTGGAAGAAGACGTGAAACAAAAGTCCCCCAAAGGTGAATGGAAGAAAAGGAGAAAGAATAAACGGGAAATTCGCAGAAAAAAAAGAAAAGAAAAGAGGAAAGAAAAAGAAAAGAAGCTGGAGTCAGTGGCCAATTTCGAGTCCCCAAAAGAAACTGTGCAGCTGTAAATTGTAATCCAGGTAGACAGTAGAAGCTGGGTAAGTTTAGGGAAGGAACTTGGAGGTTAGTAGTTGTGGTCTCTGAATATTGTTGAGTCGAGACTCATAGATATTCTTCAGCATACACTGAAGCTGTTCACACGTATTCGGAATGGTGTAGTAGTAGCACTGTTGACCTTCATCTGTCGTCCCTACGTGTAGCCTGGACGTTTTCGAAAAGGGCGGCGGCTAGTGGAACGGGCTACGGAACCCTACGGAGAGGAGGGCAATGGCAGAGACCAAAGGAAATGATTGTCCTAATATTAACATTGGCCTGCGATACGTGACGCTGTGGACATCATGCATAACGTCTCAAAATTCACATTTTGTTTTGCAGTTCGAGAAACTGCTAACCCAAGCAGCTGCTCAGTAAAGAAGCCCTTTTCCCTCGGACAGTTTTGTGGGTAAGTTTTTCTTTTGGGGCAACATTATACAGAGACGTACGTACATTCATGAGGCTTTGATCACATACACCACATGTAGCTCGCACTTTAAAATTATGAAGCTCACAGAGTGACATACATATCTTCACTTCAAGCTGGGCTGTTTGTAGAGACGAGAGGGTTTATAAATGAAATGGGTCGCCAAATATTCTCCATCGATTATCAACTACTTGTCTGGTTTATCGAAAGACGAAACATATAATTCCCTCAATATGGATATTTCATTCCTATCACCAGAGGCGTTCATCCAAACGGCGCACAGGATGTATGCCCTGAACTCACTTGATCCAAATACGAATTGCGAACTGTTGGCTCTAATATCAACGACAAAGCTCTCACCTAACACAATGATCCATGTTCTTTACTATCTACATCTTCTGCTAACACACAGAAAACATCTGTATCACCACCCCACCACACAAGGTCACAGCCATAATCATCAACTTGGTCTCAACACTAGCTGCAGAGAAAAACTGCTACCAGCTCCTCATAGACGCACATCTGCAGACCTTTTCGAACTTTTAATTGTTCTCATGATGGTTGCTAACAAGGCAAACGATGATTCGAGTTACACAATGAAGACATGGGAAAACCTCACACCTTTGAATATTTCCATACTACGAAAGCGTGAGCTCATTGTGCTCAAGAAGCTCAACTACAATGTGTTTTTAAAAACCGAAGATCATGCAAAGTGGTGCAACCAAGTATACACCATGGTGAGAGGAGCACTACCGAACGTGCACTACCAAGACGTTTCTCAACAAGCACAACAGAAGGAAACATATCCAGTTCAAGTCGAACCTTTCAGTACAACACCTCTTTGCAACGTTGTATCATCATTATCTCCTTTGGACTCGTTGCCGCTAACTCCAAGATCGCCTTCACTGGACTTGTTGTTATATGCGCATGCGCCTGTTGAAAGCTTACCAAAGCGCAAGCTCTACGATGACAACGCAGACCAAAGACGTGCAAAGAGAAGTTGTTACAATAAGGTTAATGATAATAACTCCTATGGAGCTGTAACAGATCTATCTTTTACTCAACCTTTCACAGTTCCAAACATTTCACTTCCATTGCCAGCATTTCCCTACGAGCAACATCAACAATACCAATACCACTACCAAAATCAGCTTTTAACCCCATTGAAACGTCTTGACTACGAATACGAATTACAGGAGCATCCACAAGACTGTTCGTGTTGTGCTTTAACACGTATGACAGATGTTTATCACAACAACTTGAGAAATGGATTGAAACTTTAGTTGAGATTCTGAAGTAAAAATGGTAATTCTAATCATTGCGATTTAGAATTTGGATTTTTAACATAATTTTACGTATGATGAGTAAAAAGCATGGGAAAAAGAGGCGGGCAGCACAAGGAGTGCATCAAGGTGAAAAATGGGAAATTGGAAAACTGGGTACAAATTAGGGTCTCTTTAGTGATGTGAACTATTCTAAAATTAATTAAGAATTCGTGATCGACTAATAAACTGGAATGTCGCATTCATCAGGCTGTATGTTTACCATGCGTAGTTTCCCGAATACCAGTTACATGTAGTATTAAGGCTTGTAATAAGTTTCAAGTTCAGTAAGGTGTTGAAGTTGGACACAACTACAATTTCGGTGACATAAGAGACCATAAAGGTCCAATAGTAGAATGTCGCCTGTAGGTTGTTTGATAGTGTATACAGCTCCGTCCCCCTTCGCCCCCTATTTACTATTTGACTGGATGGCGATTATGTTTTTACGTTTTTGAGCTTCTGCCGTTTTTACCTGTATAAGCTTTGGTATGAAACTATGCGGTAAAAGTGTACGAAAATTGTTCTTACGGTATATAGCAGCAACTTTGGCCCATGATCTGGAAGCTGTCGAACGCCTTTAGAACTTTTCTTTGCGATTCTCAGGTCTGCACAACTAACATGCTGTCCCAAAACACTGATCAGAAAATTCCAGTTACTATGCGTGCCAGCATACGAGTCCTGAGTTCTGGCCACAAAATGGTCCAAGCGTAAACCTAGAGCTGATCACTAATTCTGTGGTCTCCTTTTAATCATTTTGGTGAAAAGTAAAAGAAGTCGACCTTTTCAAATCGGGATCGCAAATACCTGTTAATACATGACCGCACACACTGGGCTGTGGAAAGGTATTAATTACCGTGGGATAAACCCACATTTCAAAAGGAAAAGCACACACCGAAAAATGTCCAATCTTCAAGACATAAAAATACAGGTACAGCCAAAAAAACGACCGCCTGAACTAGACTATATTACCTTTAAACAAGGTCTAATGAAACCTTGCTCATGCTCTCACATATGTTGTATGCTCTTACCAGTAACACTTATTTCACACTAGTGTTTGTTTTCATGCGCTTGTATATGGTCTTAAGGCGATCAGTGAGGTAATACAAGCTGATGGACTTCTAACTTTGGATGGTGTATGATGATTATTTGAACGCATTTATATGCAGGCGTAGGCACAGCGCTTGATACAGACGCCAAATTCACTGAGAGTTTGCATTAACGTGTCCAGTAATTTTAGTTGGCGAATTGCTTGAAGAGAGCAGTAGCTGTAATACTAGGACGACCTGGTATGACAGTAACGCTTTCCTGTTTTGTGATATGGGCTATGCTGATTTCAATGTGTTAAGGTTCGGCCCTTTCTAACTAATCGTTAAATATAGACAACACAAGTCGTAGAGGGCCGCGAAGATCCCGGCTTACTAGTGACGGCTGAACTGCTCCGCTTCAGATAAAACGACCTGTAGAATTTGGACAAATTGTAATTTAGTCCTGTGAAAGGCGATTCTATTTATGAAACAGAGCTTGGGAAATCACTACAAGGAGATTGCTTGAGACTCATCTCTTCTTTGCAAGTCTTGTAAAGTCGGGACCTCTGAGATGCCCAACCTCTACCTGTTCAGAACTTCATTACTTGTATGTGTGTATTTCCTGTTTTGATCCTTAACAACGATGATGGTGAAGGTGACGCGATGCAGTCTGGGCTAATCCTATCCCAAAGCCCTGACAGTTACTATATGTGCATTGTAGTCGTAAAACCAAGTCTCCTTGTGCACAACATCGTTTAACCTGTTACATGATCATCCGCCGATAGACCATGTCTAAGTTGTCCACATATTGACTAAGATCCAACTGCAGTGGTGAACAAAACGTTGATTACTCATTAAACTTTCGTATAATGAAGCCCTGTCATCCTCTTAAAAAGCTGGGCGTCATATTTTTCGCACGCTACATGGGCTTTCTGTATAAGGATAAACCTAAAGCTTCCAGATACTCTTAATAGGCCTCCATACTTTCGGTGGATTCCCAAGGTCTTCTCTACCAACTGAATAGAAAGAAATTCCGCCAATGCACGCACAGGCCCATCTCCCAACTAACATCACTGGAGATGTCTTAGCCAAATCCAACACACATTTCGCGAATTCCGCTACAAACTTGCAGCATGATCCTAAAGAAAAACAAGAGCAAGAAAAACAAATACAAAAAAGCTCCAGTGTTATTTGACACCCTCGGAAACGCTGTGGTACGCCATCATCAGCGCTGGCTACACTGTGACCTCCTTTACGGTTAGCATTAAAATTCACACTATTGTTATCAGAGCATTTATGAGATGGAATCAACGGATTATGCTGATAATTTACTCAAAGAATCTATACTACAGGCTCTTTCCTTGCCTTCATCTCTTGATAACAACTTTAACGTTATATCGTCTCCAGTTAATGATGCCTATATGGTGAGCTGCGCGGACTGCATATCCGAGTCTCTAGCCAGAATACTCCTCAAGATGGATGGTACTTTGGAATGTCCGACTTGTCACGAACGTGTTACTATGGTTGGACCCGTGGAACCTTTACGGCGTATTTATAACCTCGTATCAGATGATGCAGACGACCAGTATGGGCATGAGGAGAAGAAGGAAAATCTGTTGTCTTTATTCTACTCCATTGCAAACACGGTAAATCAGCAAACTGCTGTACCTACATCGTCAAAGTCTAAGAGGCTCCAGCGACCAAGTGAAGCTTCAATTTTGAAGAAGAGTGATGTTCTGGTCACCTCGAGGTCTTCGTCAAATTTGTCCAAACTTTCTTCAAACCCCTCGTCAAATCTGTCCAAATTGCCTTCTTCTTCCCATTCGATGAAACAGGGCTCAAATACATCATTACACACTCAATCAACACAGTCACTTTCCACGCTCCCTAGTGCTATGGGTCAAGGAGCTGCACCTCAGCCACAACTATCATCTATCACATCACCAATACAGAAGAATAAGGAATTCTTCTTTGTGAAATGCTTCCCCACCTACAGGCGCCATTATCAGTACAGTACGCATTCGAAGTTTCTGAAGACTAAATCGAAAACGTTTATTCAAACAAGAATATCACCAGGTGCACAGTTTTTTGCATTATTATCCCCAAAGAAGTGGGAAGTCTATGAGATTCCAGAAGACCCTTCCCAACCACCGCCATTGCGTTGTGTAGGGAAATCCACAGGTGAATACGGTCCAAACTTTGAAAATCTAGAGAAACCACCCATGAATGAGTTGAGAGAAGGTAATACTACTACAAATGACTTCTTGAAGAAATTAGCTGATTGGGAACACCTATATTGCTCTATCTCAGATTCTTATCTTGTTATTTCAGGAACCCATGGGATTTTGAGGGTTTATGATTTGGGCTATCGTGGTAGACCAGTCTATCTATATGCATCCAACTTCCCAATCCGTTGTATTGACATTTCTCCCTCGTCAGAGCTTGTCGCTTATGGCATTACAGGCAAAGACCGCCTAAGTGGAGCTGAGCATGCACTTATCATGATGCACAAGCTAAATTTCAACAATGGCTCGTTACTCAAAGTGGATTCTACAACTGTGAAACTCCCTTACAGGGATCCGATAAACAAAGTCTCATTCTCTACGGATTCGAATTATCTGTCATGTTCCACGGCATTGGAGTCGAGGTTCATCACAGTCTTGGTTAAAGATGCTGAGCACCCAAAACTTGTTATGAAATCGTTAAGAACTCTTGACACTTCCTTAGAATCAGAAGGTATCACAGATATCAAGATGTTTGACAATAGTAGATTTATGTGTGTCACATCTGTGGCATTCAACGCACCTCCCATCATCGTGGATAATAACATTGCACTGACAAACGGTTTAGAAACAGTTGCACAACCAAAGCTTATAATGAAGCTTTCAGAAGTTGGAACCCAGATTCACAAGTGTGCAATTTCGCCTAGGAATGACGCGGTGGCATTTGTTGATAGAAATGGGACAGTTTATCTAATGAACTCCACAAGGATGGATCAAGATCATAAGAGATTTTTCATCGTGGATCAAGTGAGTAATGCATTCCGTGAAAGGGAATCCGCTAGCGCTGTGTTCAGCGCAGATGGACACAGGCTATATCTCGTTGATAGGAAGGGCATTCTCTATATTAATGATTTTGCGTCCGGCTTACCCAAGGATCCAGAAATTACACGCTGTAAACCTCTTGAGAGATAAATGACGTTTGTATTATACTTTGCATAATTAATAATAGCATATCATCAACGTGGTTTTTTCCTGTAAACGAAGCTCATGGTGAGGAAGCGATGCCTGGACACAGCTATCCACTAGCTGTTCATGTTGAGTAACCGTGAGCTATATAGTTGATGTCCGGGTGTGTTTGTGCAAGCACCTCTTGGGCCAATGATTTTCAGATTAGAGTAGTTTTAAAGTGTATATAAATAGTTAATTTGAGCTAACAAATACCTCAAAAGATATTGAAGGTGCTATTATAGAATTATTTGTGTGTATATATAATTTGATATTTTATGAATTTTCTAGAAATATTGACTTTTTTTTGATAAGTCCATTTATCATTATAAAATTTAGTTAAAGAAAGAAACTATCACCACTAATTTACCTACAGTAAAATAGTCTTAATATCTACAATTAACACTACAGCTATTACGCTAAACCAATTGAAATTGGAATATATAATTGAAACAGTATATCTGTTTGTTCCATTAGCCCTTATATTTACAAGCCAATAATTCTCATGATTGTAGTTATCTAAAACCTGAGGTGTAGTGGTGACAACTAAAACCCGAACACCACATATACAACTCCTGTGGTTTATAGCGGGCAACGTATTTAGCGCTCTACCGTATGAGCAGAGAGAACCGATGATTTATGGAGACTTTGATGGTTTATGACCCATTTATGATTGATGAATGTATATTGCTCATATGTGTTATGAAAACCCGATTAATGTTGAAATAGCTCTGATATGTATTCGAGTAATACACTGTTTTGACCGGATTACATGCTTAGATATTGCACCATTAACTCAGACAAACTGATCAATGATTACTGCTGTACCACTTCTGTAGGGAATACCTCTTCAATACACACTAATATAATTGATAAGTAATGACAGCTCTCATTGTGTATATCCGATTTTTTCCGATCCTTAGATGATAGACAAGCCTTGAAGATCCACATAGTTCTTCATAGCCTTTTTGAACTATTTGTATCACTTCCCGCCACTTCAAGGAGGACATCTACACAGTTGAACCAGTATTACGATACTATGTGATATTATATGATCTGGCATCGAAGTGAGACTGAATAATGATACAAGGCGGTGTTATAAAGCGTATCAAACGCATCGTGAACCAGATGTGGACATGTCAAGCAAGCAAGTTGGAGATGTTCATCACACCCTTTTCGCCTATGGAATCAGGGGTTCCCTCATTGTTGCTTGGCGGAGTTGAAATTTTGAACAAGTCATTAGTAGGCGCCGATGTCGATGTAGGTGGAGGTAGCACCACTGATGGACTCGAAAACGAGAATCCCTTCTTAAAGACATCATCTTTCACTTCTGTATTTGGCAATGAAGACATCAAATGTTTTGGAGGAGGCAATTGTATATGACTTTGTTGTATTGAGTCGTTCTGCTTTTGATAACCTGGTGCGATCCCGTTGCCATTACTAGCAGGTAGTGACGAAAGCGGAGTTAATGGCATTAGACCTGGCATTGGTGGGCCATGTGAAGCTTGCAGGTTAGGTGATAGATAAGAAGATGAATAAGAACCTTGACGTTTTGCCATATGGTTTGGAAAGAGATCATGTGCTAAAGAAGATCTTCGTGATGTTGCTGACGAGTTGAGCAAGTTATTCATACCGTTATATTCCGAGATGGAACTATTTCTCGAGGATCCAGTCCTTGAGTACGGTGAAGAAGCTGATGTCGTAAGTATTGTTTGAGTTGAGTGACGACGGGCTGGAGGGTTGTTTCCGTACTCGTCAATGAGTCTTTTCAATCCTGGCTGTTGGAAATAAACCTCGTGCGAGATACTCGACGACCGTTTAATAGGTGGTAAGATAGGAGCTTGTGCATGTTGTACATAGGCAGGTTGAGGGTATGACTGCTGCTGCTGCTGCTGTTGTTGTTGTTGCTGCTGTAGTGATGGAAGGCCCTGTCTCTGCGAATTCTGATAAGGGTCAAAAATCCCCGTATTAAACGTTGGTTGAGGGGGCTGCTGAACAGCTTGTTGAATAGGTTGTTGAATATGCTGTGGATAACCTTGGGTCATAGGTTGGACGTCCTGGAGTATGGCATGTGATGATGCTCTTCTTCTTCGATTTGCTCCACCGTTCCACCAATTCTTAATGGCATTATCGGAACGGCCATTCAAATGCCTTGCAATTTCTGCCCACCTTTTACCATATTTTGCCACAAGCTCTTCAATAAGTTGTCCTTCCTCAGCTGTTATTGGATTCCGATTCAACGAAGGCTTCAAATTCTGATGGTATCTCTCCCTGCACTGTTTTGGAGTTCTTGAGCCCAAACTCTGTGATATTCTGACCCAGTTTGCGGGCCCATAAAGGCGAATAGCATCCAAAAGTTTACGATCCTCTTCAGGAGACCATGGTCCCCTACGAATATTCTGAGCCGGCTCCTCTTTGCAAGATACCTGGACGCTCATGGTTCTTCACGTTGTTTCTTCACTCTCTTTCTCCCTGCTTTAACTGTAACAATCCGAGTGAACGTTTTTATGTCGTCCTCAACAGCGACGATAGAAAAAAAGAAGAGGGCTTATTCCCGTAGCAAGCCAGAAACGCACACACAGGAACAGACAGCCAAATACTGCTTGACTTAGGCGAGATTTGAATCAAAGGACACCCGCCTGTTTAGAAAGAAACCAAAAAGAAATAGCCTTGAAAAAAATACACACTTAATAGTGAAGCCAGAGAGATAAATGATGGATTGGGACCGGCGTTCAATTACTTGGACATAGAGGGATAATAATTTAAAATTATATCTCTCTGTTTAAATCTGGGTGGGATTTCCAACAGATATTGAAAATAGGGAGATTTTTTGGTCTTTAATTTTGGGTGGGTCGTTCAAAGTATGTTTTTGCCCTACAAGTTTTCTTTTTCCTGGTTGTTTTTTCCCCTTCTTTTTAGTATAATTTCACCAGGAACGCAATAACTTCGGTGTACAAATTATAGGTCCAAATCGGGATAGTGCCTATTGGGATATACACGTCTGGATTCGAGTGTGTGTGTGTGTGGGCTCTGTCTGGGTGCGTAGTTATTTCGCTTAAAAAGCCAGAGATGTGGACAAAAAATATCAAAAAATAACACTGAGAAAACGCCTTAACTTCTGAGCTGCCGGGTCACTGATTGATCTCTTTCTTTGCGTCTAAAAAAAGACAGAACCCTGAGAAGACAATTTCCTTTTATCAACAGGGAGGACGTATGAATGCGATATGCGTAGATGATAAAGTTATAGAGGAGTAAACAAGTAATAGAGGGATGGCAAGTGTACTTTAAAATATAAAAAAATCCCTCTGCCTCTAGCAGCTACTGAACCCTCATGATCGCCTTTGGTAGGCCCAAATTTTGTTGTATATATAATCATGTGTGTATGTATGCGTATGCATACAACTTCCGCCGTTTCTCACCACCCCAAACCCACACTTCCAACTGGTGCAAACTGTTGCATCTCTGAAAGACCAGCAGCATTTGAGCATGCACCGGTGCCATATATGCGATTACTACGCAAGACCTGATGGGAATTTAGGGCTGTCTCTGGTGCCTTGTGTGAAGCTAGCAGTTCTGGATGCTGGGCAGCATGAAGGTTGACAAGTGACCCGCTTGAAGACAGTGGGGTTTCATATTTCTCCTACATGTGCTTAGGGGTATCCTGAATGACTTCGTCACCACCGGCAACTCTGGTACTCTTCTAAAGAAAACGTTAGCTAGTCGGTTGTAATAACTGGCATGGACTGCTTTAACTACCTCGCAACTTTGAGCGATTATTACGGCGCAATGACTCACATGACTCAATTTGTAGATATATGAGGCAAAATTCAACTTCACGTTGCGTCAACGATTAAACGAATTTTATTGAAGAATCGACGCAGCCTGGTTCTTTTTTTATTTCTTTTCTCATGCAGTTAACCCGATGAAAGTCAACTGGCCATTGATACCTGGTAAGAGCAGGGTAAGTAAAAGAGACAGCAGTGCATACATATTACACACTCATCGATTGAAGCTCACTGAGCCCAATTAGTGTTTAGGGTTAAGGTGTGGGGCACAGCATGGTTGGAAATTCAAAAAACGGTTGTTGCTGGTGATGCCTGAACATATCATGTGCGGGTGGTTGTGGATGTGGTGCATGCCGTTGGTTCCAACCTTGTTCATCTTGGTGTTGTTTTACCACGCTTTGCATGAATCTCACGAGATTCTGTGTCTATGCCTGTGCTTCTCTGTATAAAACAGAGGGTTCTTTTCAAAGTTTAAGCACCATGCTCAATTGCAAGACAACTCACCATTTTAACCATAGTTATTACATGTCTTTCATCATCTGTAACACTTGAGAAAGGGCTACAAAATAATCTGCTCAAAAAAGTGCCATTTTGTGTTAACTGTTCCATTTTGTTCCCTTCAAAAAATGGCATAAATTGAAATTTGACAGGGTGTTACCATGTCCAGCATAAATACAACACAATTAAGCCTACAAAGTCGCCACATAGCCCAATTTCATGCAATTTATGTACTCCAATAAGGATTGTTTTTGTGCGTAACACTAGTATTGCTCTACAGCGTCAAAGTCCTTACTATATGGCTACTATTCGTCATGAAGTGAAAACATTCATCCTAATCAGAGAGGCGAAAGCTATTTATCAGATAGTGACGCATTCCATATATCACGGCATCGTGAGAAGACTATGAAGCTCAAGGAGAAGATCGCAGAGATGCAGTCTGCTAAAGAGACGAAGCAACATTGCAAACACTATAAAAAATAACGAATATTGTAGCTGACGATGACTGACAAATCATCAAGCATCTAACCTCATCCTACGAAAACATAGTACTACCACCATTCGAAAGCCAACAATTGGTATGTATTAGCAGAAACTGTGGGATAAATAAGAATTTGATAGCTTCGTGTCACTATTTGTCTTATAAAAGGCTGTGTCTGTCTGACCGTGTGTACAGTTGCGATGATTGCCATTTCTCTGTCGACAGAGATGTCAACGGCTCCAGAAACATATTAATCAAATGTCTGGCTTCCTCCATCTAATCACATCAAACACAGGAGTGCGTCCATGCTTCCTCTAAAAAATCAGTGCCATTTTTGTGTGCCTCTGGGCACGGGTTTGGTACATTTTCATGAAGATTTACCAAGTGACTCCCATTTTAAGTTGTATCTACCTTCAGGAACTTCGTATTCTTCAATCAAGTTTAAGACCTCATCCACTGTGGTTCCAACTTTGATGATATGACCATTCTTCTCGGAAATGAACTCCGATTTGATAGAGCTCTGGATGAATTCTAATAAGCCGTCGTAGAAACCGTTGATATTGAAAAAGATGATAGGTTTACTGTGGATACCCAATTGACTCCAGGTGATAACTTCCATAACCTCCTCCAAGGTACCATATCCACCAGGCATTGCTATGAAGGCATCTGCTTCGAGACCCATCATACGCTTACGCGTATGCATATCTGGCACCACGGTGGTCTTACCATACTCTTCATTGATAGGAGTAACCCCTTGATGGTTATTAACAGATTCCTTGAGCTTGTTGTTGAAAGCTTCAACGTCCTCATCCGCACGTTCCTTCGAAACCAAAGCATCTGGAATGATTCCATGGACATATCCGTTGTTAGATGAACACCCTTTTGCAACGGCACCCATCAACCCAGTGGTTCCACCACCGTAAACTAACCCCCATTTCTTCGAGGCAAGTTTCTGACCCAAAAATCTGGCCTGGGCGGTAAATTCCGGATCATTACCAAAGGACGATCCACAAAACACACACACAACTTTCTCACTTGTTGTCATTGTTTATTCTCTGTTGTTTTCTACTACTCTTCAGGTTTGGTTGCTTTCTTCTTGATCTAATGTGTTAGCGAATAACGTCAAACCAAAAAAAAAGCCATACAAAAATCAACAACACACTGGCGGGAAATAAGCACGGGCACACATACAAATTGTACTTCAAGGACTGTTCTATAGGCTTCTTTTAAGCTTTCCTATGCTTTGGTTCCTCGATTGAAAGTTTCTTATCCTTCTGTATATTTCCCTCGTGAGTCCAATTATGGGTTCCTTACCTCGTTTATATAAGTTTCCATCATGGAGTTGAATCAATTTTCGTTATCTTATCGGTGGTGACAAGTTGTAGAAGTAGCCCGTCAAGGGGGAATTTCGCTGATGTCAATGACGTACCCAAGTGTGATTTTTTCGATTTTACTGGTGCAAACCTTGACACAATCCGAGCTTATCCCACCGGCATGTCCAGGTGTTTCCACGTTGGCTAACAAAAGTATGCCGTGCTGCCGACGGCAGCACCGCCGGAGAAACGGGTTGACCTCGACGCTGGTAAAGTTGATGACTAAGCCATTATATAATAAACTTGATGTTTTATCAAAAAGAGGAAGAATATCATAATAGGAAATATTCGCGCAGTGTCATTACTTTCGTTGTCATCTTGGTGGTGGAGGGGAACAGAACCGCCACGCAATTCCGACGAACAATCAACCCACCACACAATTGCGTGCGTGCGAGCGTGCCGCCAGCAGTTTGTGGTTTTAGAAATTTTTTTTCTTTGCGCATCACGTACACCACGCACGAAAAGCTCAGAAACCACCAAGGTTGTAAAGTAGATTGGAAATTAGCGTACTGTTTGTTGGCGATCAACCTTTACAGGGCAAATATGTATTGAAGAGTTTTCTCTCATTCGATTTTTCAAGTCCGGAATAGAAGAAGAGAATAAGAGAGGGAGAAGTTGAGAGGTTGAGTGCTCAAGAAAGACAACCACTATAAAAGTGTCAGCGGACAAGGCAGTACTTAATTGTAATTTTGACTGCATATAAACAAACCGTGGTGACAAAGTTGGTACAGTACACGTTGGAGGAGAAGGCTAAGAACTCAGTCATCGTTGAGAAGGATTGGGTGAGAATCGCACCAATCACGTGAATACAGGACAAAAGATTTGATAGCCAGCAGTGAAAGCGAGAGAGAGAATACACCATAGTTGAAACCAGCCCGTGTATTCGTATACAAGGACATCATCCATCACACATTTTTGCCATATAGGAGAAGAAGAGATACAATGACTAGTCAGTTGAAACAGCTGGAAAATGGCATCATGAAGTATACCATGGAGGATGAAAGCCCCATGGTTTCTGACTACACGAATGAAGAGTATGCCTCATCTGTATCAGGTACGTCTATGACGCCACAAGTTGGGGAGGTTCATGATGTCGATGTTCACGATGATGTGCTTCCAATTGAACAACAAGCCGGTTTGGTTCATGGCCATATCCATAACTATGAAAACTTCACTTATATCCATGGCCATATACACACGAATGAGAATGCATCGTGTAATGGACTGGAGAATTGCGTGTGCAATGAAGATGCAAAGAGAAGAACAACTAGAAGAGGCTCTCTCCATAAGCACATCAACGATTTGCACTCGCAAAACTTTTCTGAATGCCAACATTTTGAATTTCTGAACTGTCATGATAACGTTCCACTGCTACCGGTAAACCTGGATGATGAATCTGTAACGTGTAACATACACGAGAATTGTAAACCGAAGATAGTTGAAGTGTGTTGTGATACTTTACACAATCAAGATTCTTCAGGTCCATTTCCACTGAATTCTGGCCATGCTCTCCCCATAGAAGATGCACATCTTCACGAGGCATCAACAAATCATCCATTTGATTTTGAAAGGGCTCTATTGGACTGTGGATTAGGCGATTGCATTGACATTAAGTGTGATTTGGATACTGGTGATACGAATGACTTGTATTGCAAATACTGCCATGATGTGGAGGAAGTACCCGGCATCAAACAGGAACTCGATATAGATCCTACGTTGAACAATTCAGTATCGAGTTTAAAGAGACAGAGAGATGAAAATTTCTCAAACGAACATACTCATATACACAGTCATGTTCATCATCAACAACAGCAGGAATTTCAACACCATCTTCATCACAAACAACATCATCAACACCCAGAAAACCACCATCACCATCTTTTTCAACTTCATGAACATCAACAGAAGAAGATGAAGACGGATGACGGCTCAGAATTGATAAATTTCGAATGGAATTTCAAAAATCAAGAGACCAAATGTGAATGGGAGAATTGTTCCACGATGTTGAATAACTCCTTGCAATTACAAAATCATATCATGGAGGACCACATTCTCTCAGAGTATCCAGATCTCAACGCAACACCAGCTCATGATCATTCGTTTGAATGTGAATGGAAAAACTGTGATTACTCTGGGGTGGATATCTTTAGCTTAGTCAATCATGTCAATTTGAAACATGGATTACAAGGTCTTCCTGATACACTCAAGTTCGACCTGCGTAAGCAAGATGGCACCCTGGAACAACTACCAACACCATCTGAAGCACTCGAGAAGACAACTGGAAAAGCACGCAGAGGAAGAAGAATACAACAACAAGAAGAAGAGCCCGAACAGACCGTTTGTAATTGGCTAGTTGAAGATGAGCATGGGAACCAACACGAATGCAATAAGCAGTTTGGAACTGCGGGAGAACTAACAGACCATTTAATCCTGGATCACATTGGTTCTGGCAAATCAGAATACACTTGTCTTTGGAAAGGATGCGACAGAAATCATCGCAGTTTTAACCAACGTCAGAAGATCATCAGACACCTACACGTTCATACGAGATACAAACCATTCAAATGTGAAGAGTGTGGTCACTCCTTTGCCATCGAGTCCATGCTTGAGCAACACATGAGAACGCATTCAGGTGAAAAGCCCTATGCTTGTAAACAATGTGGCAAACATTTCGCTACAAGCTCATCGTTATCTATTCATATGAGAACTCATACTGGCGAGAAACCACTCATGTGTAAATATCCAGGTTGTGGGAAGAGATTCAGCGAGAGTTCCAATCTGACCAAGCATATCAAGACACATGAAAAGACTTACAAATGTGAGTGTTGTTCCAAGAGCTTCACAAAGGAGAAGCAGCTGGAGAATCACATGGCAAAGTATCATACGTAATCTGAGGGTGTTATTCTCAAGGAATTTGATAGACATAGGAGTTTATTCAAATCGTAGTGTGTAGATTGTATCATTGACGTATCATTGACTAGCGTTTGTCTTTGCAGTCAATTCTGCCTGCTTGACGAGGTTGACTGGAGCATCCATCTCCTCAAGAACAACGTCAATCAATCTAATCTTATCGTTCCTTGCGAAATCAGCACAACGGAACATTGTATCCAATTCTCCAACTGTTTGAACTTGAACAGCATCGTAGTTCTTTGCCCCAAACGTTGGCAACAGTTTCAAATGGTCCCAGGTCTGGATCTCGTTGTAACCAGCATTAGGACCATGGATCAACTTTTCAATTGTGTAACCTTTGTTGTTAAGAACAAAGATATACGGGGTCAAATTATGCCTGATCATGGTGGAGATGGCTTGAACAGTAAGTTGTAGAGAACCATCACCAACAAAGAGAAGAACACGTCTAGGCTCTTCGAGCTCTTGTGCAGCTGTAACAGCACCGCAACAGGCACCAACGGAATAACCAATTGATCCCCAAAGCACTTGTGAGATACCAAGAACGTTGTCAGGGAACTTTGTCTGGAGAATACCAAAAGCAGAGGTACCAGTCTCCGTTATAACGATATCGTTTGGTTGCAAGAAGGTTGACAAATTAGTCCAGAGCCATTGCTGAGTGAGCTTGGAAGATGGTTCAGCTTTCAGAGGACCCTCCATCTGTGGAACTTCAACAGGAGCGTAATCTGTCATCAATGATTTGACGCTTTCATTCAACTTCTGGAGAACAAACTTGAAGTTAAGACCAGCATACGTTGCTGATTTGATCTTGATGTAGTCAGAATGGAACTCAACAACGTTCTTGGTGCCGTAGGAGTATGAGAACGAGCCCGTGTTGAAATCAGAGAGCAGTGCACCGACAGACAAGATAAGATCAGCATTCTCAACAACCTGCTTCACCTCTGGCTTGGACAAGCTACCAACGTAGACACCTCCAAATCTTGGGTTGTTCTCATCAACAACTCCTTTACCCATAGGAGTTGTAAACGTTGGAAATTGCGTAGTGGCTATTAATTTGTGAGTCTCCTCCTTAACGTTGTGACGAGAAGCACACGAGTCAACAATGATAACGGGCGACTTGGCCTGATTGATAAGTTCCAGTACGGTGTCCAGCACCTCTTGCTCAGCGGATTCGTCATTTGGTTTCACTGTCAGATCAATTGGCGTTTCAAGAAGCGTAATTGGCACCGGCTCCTCCACCAGGTTCGTTGGAAGCCCAATATAGACGGGCTTCTGAGAGATGTATGCCTCTCTGATACAACGATCAATCTCCGAGACTGCGGAATGAGGATCATCAATCCAAGCAGTGGTCTTTGAAATATACGATGACATTCTGTGGAAAACGTTGAAATCACCGTTACCAAGTGTATGGTGTAATAACAACTGCTTTGACTGGGATGCAGTGGAGGCAACACCAACAATGTGAACAACGCCAACGTGCTCAGCATAAGAGCCTGCAATACCGTTTAAGGCAGAAAGCTCACCAACACCGAATGTAGTGATTAAAGCTCCAATTCCCTTAACCCTGGCATAACCGTCAGCGGCGTACGACGCATTGAGTTCGTTTGTATCACCAGCCCATCTCATTCCATCAACTTTGTAGAGATAATCCAACAGACACAGGTTGAAATCTCCAGGAAGACCAAAAACAGTGTCTACGTGTAATTGTTTCAACCTTTCAAAAAGGTACTGGCCCACTGTAATGGTCTCCACCTTCATCTTCTTTGTTACGTGGATCTCTTCTGCCATTTTTAAACGTTGAGATCTACAAACAGTGGCTAAAAGCAATGGTTATAAGTAGTGGCTACAAGTAGTGGTTACAAGGCAATGGCGCTGCCACCCCTTATAATTTATACGCTTTGCAACAAAAGGGAGCAAGCAGCCAGTATCCTTCAACTTGATAAGTTCCGCCCAGGTGGACCCATTGTTACGCACGACATTGTGACATGTTACGCTTTTGTAGCCTTGCGGTTCAGCCTAGCGGTTCAGCCTAGCGGTGCAGCTGGGTGCTTAGAGCTCGGGAGGGGGGGTGGAGGGCGGAATGAACGCGGACGGCTCGGTAGCGGATTGGCTACAAGGATCCGTTAAATGTTTGCTTTATACGTTGCTGTGTACGTTGATTTATACATTGTTTTATACGTTGATTTATACGTTGCTTTATACGTTGCTGTGGTGCAATTGATCGTTGTGTATATGTTCGTTGTGATGTTATGTACATGTTTTGCATCGTGTGTAGGGAGGAGGAGCTTCTGAAGGCGTAGGCAGTAGCACTGACACACCAGGTTCACACGTGGAAATACTGTTGGAACAACTCGGCACATGGAACAGTTGCCTTCAATCTCGTACAGAGGAGGAAGACTCCACTGAACTTTCTGTGCAGTGAATAGGTTTCCTCTGGAGGTGGAGTTAATCTCTCCCTAAGCATCAGTCCCATCTTGGCTTTGACTCTGGTTGTAACGTCTTGTGTGGAGAAGTCGTACAGTTTTTCCTTGAAGGGCTCACCGAGAACGATGACTGACTCGACATGAGCAGCAACCATCTCATCAGATTCGAACCCTGTGAGGTATCCCAATTGTTTTGAATATGCCGCCACGATGTTCTTCTCACCACGGACGGCAGTTTGTAGGCATTCGACGTAGTTCTTGATGAACTCATCACCGAATCCTCTCGAGGCACCAAAGTCCAACAACTCAATCTTATTTGTCTTTTCATTGTAGAGGAAATTGGCCCAATTTGGATCCGTTTGCATGAATTTGAACTGTGCAATCTCTTGTAAGCAAAGTCTCATCACGTTGGTAGCCATCCAGTTCTTAGTCTCTTGATCCCATTCACCACGTGTGATTTCCACACCTTCGAGGTAATCCATTGTGAGAATGTTCTCAGTGGTGAGCTCATCGTACACCTTTGGCACTTCGAAAACAGAATCATCTTTCAACAACTCTCTAAACTTTTTAATGGCCTTTGCCTCTCTGAGGAAATCGCATTCCCATTTCAATTCAGTTCTTGCGTTGGCGATGGATTTATCCGCATACATGCCTCGTGGCATCATATTGGATGCCTTTAGTAGCATCAACAAGGTATCCATATCCGAATCAATCGAATTCTTCACACCAGGGTATTGCACTTTGACGGCAACTTTCGTGCCGTCTTTCAACACAGCCTTATGAACTTGTGAGATGGAAGCAGATGCAATTGGGATCTCGTCAAATTCCAGGAAATGAGACTTCCAATGGCTTCCCAAGTTCTCCTTCATGATACGATGGAGTTGTCTCTGCGGCATAAAGTAACTCTGGTTCTGTACAGAGGTTAACAGAGTTGAAATCTCTGGTGGGAGGAAGGATTCATCCTGAATCGACATCAGTTGGCCAACTTTCAAAGCGGCTCCTCTCATCTTCCGTAGTTTATCACCAAGAAGCGTAACGTTCTTGGAAGAGAGCGCAACGTTCTTTAAATTCGGTCTTTGACCCTTTGCAACGGCCTTCAAACTATCAGAAGCAGCGTTAATACTCATGGACGTGGCCAATTGTCCATAGTGGAATAACCTTTGTAATTTAGTCGATGGCATCTCAACTCCACGGTCCTCATCTCCTTCGCTCTTTGCTGGATCAACGGGAATTGCCTTCTTCTTCGTAGACGTTGAGTAATTTCTCTTGTTCTGGGCAATTGTACCCTTCACACGCTTCTGGGGATGGCCAGAAGCACCAGAGCCAAAACCTCTCACCTCTTCAGAACGTTGGTGCAATTCCTCGTACATCTCATCGTGAACTCGGCACGATTTCGTCAACGTAGACGTTCTGTAGAACTCTTTCATATCGTTGGCCGCCAATTCTAGCGAACCTTGTCCAACTTTGACGGCTCCTCTCGCTATGGAAAGTACTTCGAAAAGTGTTGATCTCATTTTTGCACAACACCGTGTTCCTTGTCTTCTTCTTCTTCCAGCAAAGGAAATCTTCGTCTTCTTCTTCCAACAAAGGAAAGAGAAGCTGTGAATATTTGTCTCGAAACGCTTGTCCCGAAGGAAGAGAATTCAACGCTCCCGCCGGCGGCAAATTGCTCGTCTGCCATTCTGCTCTACGGTCAAAGTTTTACTACCGGTACAAAATTTTTTTTACCCGCTGTCTCTCTCTTCACATCTCATCTCATCTCATCTCATCGAGACATTTGGGGTTTTAGAATATACGAAGATACACAGAATAGGGAACGAGCTATGGGTGAGGAAAGACCAAAGAAGAAGTCCAAGATCTTGGACTCGTCAAGCGCTGAGAAGGTTGCCGAACAGGCTGAGGATGAGCTGAAGAGACATCCTCATCGCCATGACTCTGAACATTTGCAATTCCACAACTCTGGCGAATTTGAAGGGTTTATTGCCCATGAAACCACTGCTGAACAGGCTGAGAAGTTGGAAGATTCTAAAGTGAACCCATTTACGGGAAACGAGTTCTCTCAGAGGTACTTTGATATTCTTAAAGTACGTCGTGACCTTCCAGTACATGCTCAAAGACAAGAGTTCCTCAATATCTTCCATTCCACGCAGATCATGGTGTTTGTTGGTGAGACGGGTTCTGGTAAGACCACCCAGATCCCACAATTCGTGCTATACGACGATCTTCCACATCTGAAGGGCACACAGGTTGCGTGTACTCAACCTCGTCGTGTTGCTGCGATGTCTGTCGCTGCAAGAGTTGCTGATGAGATGGATGTTTCTCTAGGGGAAGAAGTTGGTTACAACATTAGATTTGAGAATAGAACGTCTAATAAGACCATCTTGAAGTACATGACAGATGGTATGTTGCTTCGTGAGGCCATGGAGGATCACGATTTGAAGCGTTACTCTGTGATTATTCTCGATGAAGCTCATGAACGTACATTGGCGACGGATATCTTGATGGGGTTGATCAAGCAGATCACAAAGAGAAGATTGGACTTGAAGATCATCATCATGTCTGCTACGTTGGATGCCCTCAAGTTTCAAAAATACTTCAACGATGCTCCACTGTTGGCTGTTCCAGGTAGAACACATCCAGTTGATATTTACTATACACCTGAGTATCAGAAGGACTACCTCGATTCTGCTATGCGTACAGTGCTACAGATCCATGCCACTGAAGGTGAGGGTGACATCTTATTGTTCCTTACCGGTGAAGAGGAAATTGAAGATGCATGTAGGAAGATTTCCCTTGAAGCAGATGAAATGATCAGAGAACAAGGATGTGGACCTCTCGATGTTTATCCCTTATACGGTTCTTTACCACCACATCAACAGCAACGTATCTTTGATCCAGCACCAGAATCTTTCAACGGCCGTCCAGGTAGAAAGGTTATCGTTTCGACAAACATTGCAGAGACTTCTTTGACCATTGACGGTATTGTCTACGTTGTCGACCCTGGATTTTCAAAGCAGAAAGTTTACAACCCTCGTATCAGGGTGGAATCCCTATTGGTTTCTCCAATCTCAAAGGCTTCAGCACAACAGAGAGCTGGTCGTGCCGGTCGTACCAGACCTGGTAAATGCTTTAGATTGTACACAAAGGAGGCATATGAAAAGGAGTTGATCGAGGCAACGTATCCGGAAATCTTGAGATGTAATTTGGCATCTGTTGTCTTGCTGTTGAAGAAAGTTGGTGTCGATGATTTGGTCCATTTCGACTTTATGGATCCACCTGCACCAGAAACAATGATGAGGGCCTTGGAGGAATTGAACTATTTGGCTGTTTTAGATGACGATGGTGAACTGACTGCTCTGGGACGTATGGCTTCAAATTTCCCATTAGATCCCTTGTTGGCTGTGATGCTCATTGGTTCTGCTGATCACAAAGTTTCAGAGGAGATCTTGACCATTGTGAGTATGCTCAACGTTCCAAATGCATTTGTGAGACCAGCAAATGCACGTAAGTACGCTGATGAGGCTAAATTACAATTTGCTGATCAGAGTGGTGATTTCGTCACTTTGCTAAATGTATTTGATGAGTTTTTAAGGGTGAAGACAGAGGAAGGTGGCCTACAAAAGTGGTGCCGTGATAACTTTATATCTTATAGAACATTGAACCAAGCAGTGAACATTAGAAAACAACTCGCGAGATTGATGGAGAACTTTGATATACCATTGATTTCAACTTCACAGGACGAGTCGAAGTTCAATAGAAGAATCACCAGGGCTCTTCTAGGTGGGTTCTTCATGCAAGTGGCCATCAAAGCCGGTAAAGGGTACAGAACTGTTGACGGCCAGGACGTCCTGGTTCACCCGTCCACCGTCTTGCCAACAAACCCAGAGTTCCTGCTGTACAATGAACTTGTTCTTACATCGAAGACCTACGTCAGAACGGTACATGCTGTGAAAGGAGATGAATTGAAGAAGTATGATTTCTTCAGCGATTACAAGTTCTAAACTTTGGTGAATCGTTGTTATTTCTGTTACTGTTGGGTTAGAAAGCACGATTGTAATACTGAATTAAAGCAATCTTCCGTATAATCCATGTATGACTCTCCAAGTCCATTTTGCCATCTCCATGTAGTTGCAACAGTACAGTAAACCATGTAGTAGTTGTTGCAAATGAAAGCACAGATTCTCTGCGCCATGGATACCACACACGAGTATCATGACAACTTATGCCACTTGAGTTTAAGAGCACGGGCATGATGATCTTTGGATACAACCTTTACATACACAACGCAAGAACACTCTTAGCAAGGAAAGACCAATCAGAGTCAAGAAGAACAGGCAAAAAAAGCAATATGATGAGTATCATTAAAATAGGCACCGGTAGCAATGAATTTACGCATTATGCACATCGCTAAAGCTTGAAAGCTTAATTCTCACAGGATGTGAAATCGATTACTCAAAGGTGTTCCTCCACAAGCTCGGTGGAGAGCATAACTGTGGTGGAGAAGGTGGACTTAGAGCCTTCGGATGCTGGGAAGATATGCAGCCCTGAAGACCACGTAGGAGATGAAATTGTGGTCCAGGATAATGAGTTCCCGGCACGTCTCATATTGGTGCACACCTCTTCTCTTGAACATTGAAATCTCCAGCTGCTCGTAATGCCCCCCCCCCATGGTTGAATTATACATTATGACAATATACTGCAGTACCATTTTTTTGTGATGACTGCGCGTGTAAGAAACGCCGTGGTATAATGAATCATACGTCACCGCTGCACTTTAGTAGCATCATACTGGCAGGGAAACAAGACAGAACATGAAGCCTCGGCAATTGACGTTGTCAGTTGAACCGTGTAGCAGCTGCGAACTTTGTCTACCGTGTGGTGATTTCATGCGCTGATTCGAATTTCCAGTGGCCTGCGGCAAGCCAAACACTACGACGAGATACCGGGGACAGACATACGAGTCAAACTCAATTGAGGTCGATTGGCTGATAGCACCAATTAAGGTGGTGGAGGTTGAGCGAGGGAAAGAGGTTGACTCACACTCATCATAGCGCTTCACGCACTTCGTTTTCCAGTTAAAAGGTGACTGATATCCTGCTTCCAGACATTCAGCTTCGAGACATGTCGCGTCCACACATATCACATTCAGACATTTCCTCCAGGCTTTTCGCTTTCCAGATACTCAGCGTTACAAGTCACAACTACAGGGCGCCTGTCCTGTGTGCGTGTGCAATACAAAAAAAAGCCCATTTACGAAGATTCCTCCCTAAACTTGAACTATCTGTGATTCATTTTACGGTAAGTTACGAGCTAAACAGAACTGCTTGCCGGATTTGTGCTCTGCCTTTCCTATTGAAACCGTCACTGCGCTGCTCTTCTTTTTTTTCTTTCTTTTCTCCTGTTAAATCGAATTTTGGGGTACCACCAAGTTGTGACTATTGGATTGACAAGCAACAGCTGGTGTTGAGAAGAGCCTAGAAGGGCACCACAGTCATGACTAACAACGTGGCGAGCACCACCAATCCCGTGATCACATCTCCACGGGCACTCTTAGGGTTTGTTGACGAGTTGCCGGGCGATCTTGTACGACAAGGTGATAATCGATTGAGCAAGCTAAGTGGTCGCGGTGATGATAGAGGCAACATCTCAGGCGTGTTACGCTGTATCATCGATGCAGAAAAGTCGGCTAAGATGCCCATACGATCACAAGAGGGATCATCGGACGATTTAAATGCGATAGGAATAGCTGGTCCGACCAAGAAGGAAATGTCGAACGCTGAAGAAGACAACAACCAAGATCGTTATCAGATCGCGGACCAGGAGTTAAGGACAGGTACTGGTGATCAGACTATGCAGGTTGGAAGTGGAAGGGAAAACGAGAGTTTTGAGCTGGGCTTACAGAGTGACGAGTTGGAGGATGGTGATGTCGATGACTACCTTACGATACCCAAACAGATGCCACCACAGCTGATGCAGAAGCTAAGCAAATTCCCTCTGTTCAGAAATGCGCCTCCAGCTTTCCATAAGGCGATAGCTGGTAGGCTCAAGCTCATGACACATCATGCCCAGGAATACATTGTAAAGTTTGGTGAGCCGGCAAAGTCGATGTACTGGATACTCAGAGGCTCCGTGGCGGTAACGTCCCCAGATGGTGAAGCTGTACACGCCGAGCTGGTTGCCGGACAGTTCTTTGGGGAGATTGGAATCCTATTCAACAGGCCAAGAACAGCAACCGTGATTGCACAGACAAAGGTTCTATTGGGAGTGTTGACAGCAGAAAACTTCAACGCTGTGCTGCCAGACTTCCCTGCTGTCGAGAGAACCATCCGTGATGAGGCTCAAGAGAGACTGTTGATGCAAGATAAGAGAAAGAAAAATGGACTATCAAACATTATCAACACCAAAGCTGTTACACCTGTGATTGATACAGATGACTTGGACACAAGAGCGTCCGCTGTCGCCATAGCGGCTTCGACTTTACCAGGTCCCTCGGTACCACCGATGACGAGAAGATCACCATCGTCTCCAGAGTACTCTGCTGATATTTTAAGCTCATTTGGGAATGAAAGTAATGATTATTCCTTACCGCATGTTCATGATAACGTTGATCAGTCGATCCCAACAAGAGATTTCTTGAAGGGTTTGCCGATGTTCACCTTGCTGCCTTCAAATATCATACACGAGCTTGTTCTTGGAGTTGAGCCAAGGCGATACGACCCTTTTGAATACATTGTGCGAAAGGGTGAGCTAGGAAGAGATATCTACTTCATCGTCAATGGTGAGGTTGAAGTGTTGGCCCCAAAGCGATTCTCATTGGATGATTCAAACGGAGCCAAGGAGAAGAAAGTGGACGTGGTGCTTGGAAGGCTGGGGCAAGGCCAATACTTTGGCGAAATGGCATTTCTCCAATCCTTATCGAACGATAGTGATCGAATCGAAAGAAGTGCCGATATAAGAACAGTGTCCACAGTTGATGTAGTAGTGGTGACAGGTGATCAACTGGAAGGATTGTACTCTCGTTATCCACAGATTTGTGATGAAATGCGTGAGACGGCAAGAAAGAGAACAAACAAAAACAGGGATCAAGAAACAGAGGAGGTTGAATTACTGACCTCTCCATTTGGGAAATGGAGAGGTTTCCAATCCTCAGTGACGTCAAGAAAGACACAGCCGATATTATCCACTACAAATAACGACACATCAATTTGTCCAGCAGATTCTACTCAAATGAGCGTCCAAGTGTCTTCATCAACCACTGCTGTTTCATCTACACTGAACTTGAATACATATCGAGTGAAATCATCCATGTCAAGCACACCTGGAGACGATGCATGGCCACCACTCCCGAAGAAAAGGGCTCATTCTCAGGTATCCCTTAGCGATTTACCTCTTGAAATTGCTCTACCTCCGATGAACCCAACAGTACCGTCAGTGAACCAATTTCCCTCTCATCAACGACCACCTCCGTTCCATTATATGGATCATGCGAAGAGACTTAGACTGGCCCCGATAGCTGGCCGCCGAAGATCTTCGCTGTTGAGTACCGGAGTGCTGCCTGATCGTGTTCTTCTAAAGGTGTTTTCTATGCTTGAACTTCATGTGTTGATGAAGTTAAGGCTGGTTTGTCGGAGATGGAGACAACTTCTGTATGTTGCGCCTGGTTTCTTTGAGAAGCTGGACCTTACACCATACAACACATCGATCGATGATAAGGCACTCATCCAAATAACAGATTTTGTTGGCTCGAGACCTAAGGAGATTGACATTTCTAACTGTTTCCATGTCACAGACGTTGGTTTTTCATACATGGTGAACGAAATTGGCATGAATGGTTCTATAAAGGTTATCAAAATGAGTTCAGTATGGGAGGCCAGTGCCATGGCCATTATGGATATCGCTGTCCAAAGCGTTGGACATCACATTGAAGAGCTGGACTTCTCCAACTGCCGTAAAGTACGAGATGACGTTATAGAACGCATCGTTGGTTGGAAAACGCAATCCAACTCCAAGACTGCATGGAAAGAACAATTGTACCTTAACGACACTGACACGTTGGAGCCATCGGTGGGATGCCCTAAGCTGAAGGTGTTAACTCTGGGTTATTGCAAACATCTCACTGATCGTTCAATGTATCACATTGCAATGCACGCTAATGACAGGCTCGAGGCTTTAGACATTACTCGTTGCACCACCATTACCGATGCAGGGTTTGCCTATTGGGCTTATCAACCTTTCTGCGTGTTGAAGAGATTGAAATTGAGCGATTGTACGTTTCTCAGTGACAAATCAATTGCAGCTATTGCCAGTTCTGCTCAGAACCTTGAAGTTCTAGATCTCAGCTTTTGCTGTGCATTGACAGACGTTTCCATCGATGTTTTATCGCTTGGTTGTCCAAACTTGAGGTACTTGGATGCCTCATTTTGCGGGTCAGCAGTATCAGATTCCACTCTACTGACACTTTCCATCCATCTAAGACATTTGAAATCACTTGTTATCAAGGGATGTGTAAGAGTCACCAGAGCGGGCGTGGATGCTTTACTTACAAATAGCACCAGTCTAAGGTATTTGGACATTTCCCAGTGTCGTAATGCACACTTCTATAGTGATTCTTCACCAGGAATACCATTTCAACCAACACCAGGTTCAAGATCGGCATTTATCAGCACCGCTAACGCTAAAGTTGTTGAGATTGTTGTTTAACCAACCATCATGGTGGTTTCTATATGTATTATTATACAATTAATGAATTTACGAGTTTTTTTATGATAACACACATTGGACTACATCCATTACAACGGGTAGCTTTTATAGTAAACGTAGAAATTAGTACACAGCAATGTAGTTGTGTATACGCTCTTTTTGATCCTGGGCAATACACTCTGCAATCCATGTGATGTTTCTAACCTCCTGCTCTCTTGATTTTATCCATGCCCAGATCGTGGAGATTGAAAACTGTTGTGTAAAGGCATCTCTACACAACTCCATTTCAAGTTGGTAGAAATGATCCTCCAATGTTTTACCTCCAACGTTATCAAAGAAAGATCTGTATTCGTACACGTTCTCAACAATGGTTCTAATCTGTTCAAAATCCTCAGCCTTGGCCAGATGTAAAGTTCCCGTTGGATACAACTTACCAAAGCTTGGAAGAATACTCTCCTTCTCAGAAGGGCTCAAGCCTGTGCTTATAGAGTTCAGAGAGATGTTGATTGCACGTTTATCAGCTTCAAACTCCAACAGAGTCTTCATAACCGTGGCAGCTGGATCTGGCTGGCCCGCACAGAATTGGTAGAAATCCTCCAAATAAGCCTTGTACAGCTTGTTTCTGATGATCTCAATGTTCAAGTCATCCAAATCTTCAGCGGTTAAGCAATCTTTAAAGTATGGGGCCAAAGGTGTATCAACAAGCACCGTTTGATAAAGCGAGTCGATATCAGTGGCAACGCTCAGCGTTGGTAAGGTTTCAAACCAACCCAATGGGTGGCATCTCTCCAAGATTTCCGCCTTATCCCTATCATGGACAGTTCCAGTGATCATCAATGCCACGTTATCAATCATGTATCCATACGTGATATAATCCATAAACTGTGCCAGTGGTTGAACCGCCTGGTCACGAATGTACTGGAATTCCGCATAGAGCTTCTCTGAAGCCTTAGCCTGGATCTGTGAGGTGGCTAATGGCGATGGAACATTCGCAAGGAAGTTACCATAATCAGTTGAGGAGAGTTGAAGCTTTAAATCATCCAGAGTCTCACACTGGGTAAGGTTGATGTATTGGTTGTTCGTCAACAATCCGTTTCTATAACCGCGAACAACACCTTCGATGAAACCACTAGATATGTTCCAGTTAGTACAAGATTCCGTTACAGGGGAAAGTAAGTCAGTGTTGTTCAATCAGCCAGTTTCAACATCAAATGTAAGAAGAACCCACACATCGCTTAAAAACCTCAAGATAATGAAAAGCTGTAAGCTTCACACACTCACTTATCAATGTTGAAATAGACACCTTCCATGTTTGAATTGATCCTTATTGAAATTGAATTGATGAATTGGACATAAACATCAAAGACGGAGTTTTAAACACAGCGAAATGAGAGCGAAATAGGGAAACCCTTTTTGGCTGCACCAATTATGGTTGTTGTGGTACACGCCACATCAATAGGAAGGGTGTGCGGATGTTTGGGTGTCCAGGTGAATAGGTGTCCAGATGTTTTCCACAAGTGCTCCGGGTGGTTCAATGGTATTGTTGTTGTTGTTGTTGTTCTTTTGACACGGTTTGAAAGTGATAATCATAGCTGTATACCTGTGCATAGGTCTTTGTACTATGCCAAACTCAGATGACATTGATACTGCTTCCTTGGATGTTCTTCTACAAGAACTGTCTGGGGATTTACCTAAGGAAGTTTCACCATTGTTAGAAGATGAAGAACTTCGTGGTGAGATCCTCAAGTATCTTAACGACATTAGTTGCATTGATTCCAAGGAGTATTTGTCCTCAGTGCCTCCAACACCAGCGTCAGGATTCTTTACACAGGAAGACAGAACTCTTGTTCAGGATATTGCCGAATTGGAGTCACAGAGCCATTCAATTGAAACACAACTGAAGAGCTTAATTGTCCAATCACAGGAGTCGATTGTTCAAACAAAGACACAGTTGAACGAGGCAGAAGTGTTGTTTGAAACCCAATTCAGTGCCATTTTCAATTCTATTTGGAGAACTTTTAATGAAGATGAACTTGAAGAGGTTAAAGACCAAGATCAAGAACTATATTCACTTGAAGCTGATTTGAATCCAGATGATAATGATTCGACCTTCCAATCCGTCGTTGCCAACGTGAAGAACTTGATACATGAGAACGACGAGACGAACAAGAACCTTTCCACTGTATTGGAGAATATGGATCAGATCATAAACATCCTGGACCTCCCTTCTCTTACTGGGTTATGTGTGAAGGCTGGTTATTATGCGGAGGCCCTTGAGATTAGTTCCTATACGAGACGATTGGCCATAAGATTTCCATTTAGCGATTTGATCAGAGAAGTTGAGACTGGAATCAAACATGAGATGTCTCAGATGCTGATTGGTCTTATTAGGCTGTTGAGGACAAACTTGAAGCAATCATCGATTATCAAAATTATGTCATATTTGAGAAGAATTCCACCATTTAGTCAGGTTAAAGATTGTGATAGTCAGTTGAAACGGATTATGCTTCATACTCGGTTTCAATTCATCAAGTTGGAGTTAGAGTCGTTAAAGCCATTGAACGAAGGTGGAATGCATGAGAAGTATCTCAAGAGAAGCATTGAGTTGATTAGAGAATATGGGTTCAGTTCTATTATGACATTTAAAAATGTGTTTCCAGATGATGTTTCAGATGAGATGTCGTCAATTGAGATTGAAATTGTATCGGAGGAGAAGGAAGAGGAGGAGAAGGAAGAGAAAGAGAAGGAAGAGAAGGAAGAGAAGGAAGAGAAAGAGAAAGAGAAAGAAGAGAAGGAAGACAACGATGAACAACCTCTGATCAAGTCTTCAAATGAAAGAGGCCCATCCAACATTCTTCTCTTCCAATTCGTCACACATATCCTCCTCGAGCTCATCAAATCACTCCAGAGCTCCCTCCCACTCGTACCGGAGACTTCAATACGTGATGGCCTTTACCTACAACTCATATACTGTGCACAGTCACTCGGTAGAATCGACTCCAACTTTAGCGATTTGACTACAGCTTTACTACTAAACGCCAAAACACAAGACAACACCACATTCCTAATGGACCGTAAAGTATGGAGAAGAGCATCAGAAAAGCAAAAACAACTCGCAAGTACCTTCAACTGAACCATAAAAAACGTTATAGTTCTAGAAAACTGTAGAAGCTAAAAGCAACAACAACATCAACAACAACAACATCAACAACAACAACAACAACAACAATCAAAGTAGCAACCACCATTCGCTTCCAGCCTGGAAAACCCGCTGCTGTCGGGTCGGGCCACTCACCGTGGGTTGTTTTCTTTATTCCCAGGCTCGAGTTTCAGTTTGGGCAACACCCGACCCGCCCAGGGCTCAGATTCTTTAGGAGGGAATGGGCCTTAAGCGTAGGCTCCCTGGTTGTGTGGTGGGAATTTCATACGAGTTTTACAAAGACGCCAGGGCTTTTCGTCCGTATAGGTTCACAAAACCAAACTCCCCTTTTAACTCCTTAAACTTGTAATCATCAAGCAATTGTTCCAATACGGCATAGTCCAACTGGCACAAGATGGTAGTGGTGAGTATGAACAGTGCTGGTGTTTCGAATTTGGTACTAACATCACGGTTTCACTCAAGGACACAGCACCGTCTAACGGCTCTGCACTTGCCGGTAGTAATCCAGCAAGCAAAACAACAACAACAACAACAGCAACAACAGCAACAAGGCCGGCGGGGGCGTTGAACAATGGGATTGATAAGGCTGATACGATGAAGAGATCAGTCTCTGATTTCTCCAAGACAAACAGCGCTGTCAATGGTACGACTCGGTCCAGCGTGGCGAAGCCGATTGACCAAACAGCAAGCAAGGATGAGAAGGCCAATCCTCACGAGACTAAAGAAGTTGTGTTTGAGAGGTTTCCATGGAGAAACATTGGTTCCTTTAACGAGGGAAAAAAGTTTGATAGTTCCTATGTAACAGACTCTTACCTGATTAAACAATTTGTCACGGAGACTTTCCTTGGAGATTGGTATTGGAATGCCGTTTTAGTTGTTGGTTTATGTTTCTTCTCATGGTTCATTGCCAGGGTTAGATTTGGTTTCTTTGGTTTCATCTTTGTCCTGTTGTGTGCTTCTTCTGTTTACAGAGCAGAGTACCGTCGTTTCGAGAGAAACGTGAGGGATGATATCCTTAGAATCAATGCCAGAGAAAGATTGGAGAAGAAGTTTGAAACCATGGAATGGTTGAACAACTTTTTGATGAAATTTTGGGTTATCTATATGCCTGCTCTTTCAGAAACAGTGATGACAATTGCCAATGAAGTCTTGAAAGATTTGGCACCTGGTTATGGTATTGATGCACTTTCATTGGATGAGTTTACTCTTGGTTCAAAGGCACCAAGAATTGACTCAATCAAATCCTATACAAAGAAGGGAAAAGACATTGTTGAGTGGGATTGGGCTTTTAGATTCACTCCAAATGATACTTCGGACATGACGAAGAATGAAATTGACAGAAAGATTGATCCAAAGGTTGCTCTGGGTGTCCGTGTCGGTAAGGCTATGATTTCTAAAAAATTGCCCATTCTTGTTGAAGATATGTCGGTGAGTGGTAGGGCAAAGATCACCTTGGAGCTTTCTACAGATTTTCCTCATATCAGGCTTGTCTCTGTCTCCGTCCTGGAACCACCAAAGATTGATTTCAGTTTGAAGCCAGTTGGTGGTGATACTTTTGGACTCGATGTCATGTCACTGGTTCCTGGTTTGAAGACTTTGATTAAGACTTTGATTGACAGTAATGTTGGTCCAATGTTATATGCACCAAACCAGCTGAATATCAACGTTGAAGAAATAATGGCCCAGGCAGTCCCAGAAGCCATTGGTGTTGTCGCGGTCACTGCAAAGGCTGCCGACTTCAATGAATCGATTACTCCATATGTGCAAATCTATACAGGAGGGGACTTGACGAAATTATCTCGTACCAGCATAAAGACAACGTCTAATAAAGCTTCTTGGAATGAGACGAAGTACATTTTGGTCAACTCATTGAGCGACAAGTTAACTTTTGACGTTTACAACTTCTCCATGGAAAAGAAGAAAGGATTAGTTTTTGGATCCCATGAAGTGGAGCTAGGAACCCTTTTGCAAAGCGATAATCTTCTTGACCAAAAATTCCCAATTGAATTGGCTGGTAAAAAGAAGGGAACGATTAACTACGATATCCGTTGGTTCCCAACGATATCTACTAAGGATGAAAGGGAAAAAGACCAAGGAAGCAGTGAAACCGAGTCTCCTGATTCAGATGCTGGTATCTTCAAATTTACGCTTCGTGAGGTTAAGGGATTGGATTCTTCTGGAACTATAACAGGTAAGTTGAATCCAAAGGCAGAATTACACTTGAACGGAGTGTTGATCAAGGAATTTAGAACGTTGAAGAACGCCAATGAGCCTTCTTGGGAAGCAACAACAGAAGTTTTGGTTACAGACAAGACACAATCACTTGTGTCATTGACAGTAACCGATACTGGCGCACGCGATGGGTTTGTTATTGATACATTTAAGGATAGCTTGGAAAACTTGGCTTTTAGTTGTTCTGAAGGTGAAGACATCTTCACAATGGATAATGGGTCAAGGGTTCGTCTGAGTGCAGTGTGGAAACCTCTTTTGTTGAGTGGGGCAGGTTCCACCCACACTCCTCCAATCGGTACTCTCAGATTGTTCATTAGAAATGCCGAGGAGTTGTTGAACTTGGAAACTGTCGGTGAAGTTGATCCTTATTGTAAGGTTCTTCTTAGTAACAGATTGAAACATCAGACTGCGTTCCATTCTGATACATGCAATCCAATATTCAACGAGCTTGCTTACATCCCATTGACTTCTACAAGTCAACACGTTAGTTTGGAAATTATGGACTATCAAAAAGTTACTAAAGATCGCTCTCTTGGATCTGCAAACATATCTATCTCTCAGTTCATCAAGAAAGACTCGAATGGTAACTTTTTGTTCCACGATGGATCCAAGGATATCCTCTCCGCCTCCTTGAGTTTGAAGCATAAGAAGCCTAAGGGAACACTCTATTACTCTGTTTCATTTATTCCTGCAATTCCAGTTTACTCCCTAGCTGAATTGGATGAACTTGAGGAACAAGAGAAAACACTTGCCTTGACTAAAAAACAGAGAGAGGAAGATGAAAAGGCATGGGAAGAACTTTACAAAAAATCCCCAGATGATTATGAGTGGGTTGAAATCGAAGACAAAGAGCAGGCCAAGTTGTCCAAGAAGGAGAAGATGTCGCTTGATCAACTTTTGACATACAGATCTGGCTCTCTGATCATCCATACAATCGGGGGTAAACTCAAGAAGAATGGATCATTTTTGCAAATTCTCGTGGATGACCAATCGTCTCCTTCTTTTGTTTCTACCAAGAGTGCTGGTACCAAGCTGGACAACCAGTTTGGAGAAGCTTTTATTCGTGATCTACCAAATTCTACTTTCACTATCAGAAACTCAAAGGGTCGTGTTGTAAAGAATGAGGAAGACATTTTGGCTGAAACTACTTTGAAAACCATTGACTTGCTGAAGAACGGATTCGATGCCCCACGTAAGATTTCCTTTGACGGTGCCAGCGTAACTATCCAATTTGAATATCTACCATCTGCGATAAAGTTACCACCATCTGAGACTATTCTCGATACCGGTAAGGCGAAGATTGAGTTCTTAGATGCCCAAGGTTTGAAGAGTGCCGATAGAAATGGAAAGTCTGATCCATTTGTTTCTGTCATGCTTGGTGATGCTGAGTTGTTCAAATCCAAGGTTGTGAAGAAAACCCTCAATCCTACCTGGAATGAAGGTACTACGTTACCGTTCTTGAGTAGATCAAGAACCCAGATGCAACTTAAGGTTATGGATTGGGACAGGGCCGGTAAGAACGAATTGATTGGTGAGACAAGACTCGACATTTCTGGAGTTAAGCCGCTTACTCCTGAGGTTATCACCTTCAAACTCCATCCTCAAGGTACTATTCGTGCCAAGGTTACATTTTCACCAGAGTACATTCGTCCAAAGGTTGGAGCAAAGGAGTTTGGTATGAACATGTCCTATTTGGCCGGTGCACCACTCAAAGGTGTCGGTGCTGCTGCTAATCTTGCTACTGGAGCTGTAGGAGCTGTAAGTGCTGGTGTTGTCGGTACAGGTGCAGGTGCAGTTACGGGAGGGGTTGGAGCTGGCGCAGATATGGTTTCTGAAGGTGTTGGTAACATCACAAAGGGTGGTTCTTCATTGATTAAAAGTGTTCTTGGTGGAAAGAAGAGCCATAAGGGTAGACCATCTATGGAGGAGTCATCATCGTTGAACGGGGATGCCAAATCAATCAGCTCAAAGGCTACGGGACACGGTCCTCACAGTGCAATTGCGTCAGCCATGGAGCAACAACACCAGAGAACAGCCTCTCAAACAACAACGTTTACACAGGCAGCCAAGGGAAAGAAATCTACCCAAGGTACCTTGATAATTCACAACGGTAAGAGCCTTGGGAAGGAAGCCCAGTTGAAGGTGTCTCTTGCAATCAATGGTAAGCTAAAGAATATCTACAAGACAAAGGCCATCAAAGCTACCAATGGAGTCATTAGATGGGATGACGAGGTTTCTTTTGATGCACCAAAGGAAGCCGAGGTTGTCTTTGGGGGTGTGGTTCACCACACCTTTTCAAAGGACACTGAACTAGGAACTGCTACAATAAAACTTTCCGAAGTTGTCGACAGCCCACGTGAAATCACTTTATCATTAGGCCAAGGTGAGATTAGCGTGAGTTTCAAACACTCACCGGAACCTGATGAGTCTTATTGACTCCGCTCCATCAATCGATTGGTGGTGACTTATGTGTGATTTAAAAAACAGATTATATATCTTTTGTGTAGTTTCTCTTGGTTGAAGTTACCATGTATATCTATACGAATGTATCAAATGTTCAAATCTCTTGATAATTGTAGCTCCATTGTTCTTGTCCTTTAAACGTGATAATCCAGCAGCTGAAACATCCTAACACCAATGGAAGTTGTGACTGCGTGTGGGTTTCCAGACTTTGCCGGTGTGAAAGATTCTTGGTGCGAGCGGTCTGACATTTACCATGGGATATGCCTAACAAGGGGTGACCGCATGCGTAAATGTCAGACTGATAACACCCAAACACCAAGGACTCACAGGTCGCGGGTTGTCCAATTATCTTCACATTCTGTTCAACCGGGAGCCAATGCTAGAGTGAAGTGTTGAAGGTTAAGAACATCATATCAAAAATGACTGCTCAATTGGTGAGTCAACACGAATAACGTTAGGAATGAGGTCTTGAAGGGAATATGATTCAAACCGTATATTTATCGCCATATTACGACCAGAGGGGGGACTTTGAAGGAAGAGTGAAAAGTTGGAGACTAGAAGTAACTATGGAGGCCATGACATAGAGAGGAATGTTACAATCAAAATCGAAGTAGAATCGTGAGAAGAAACGTTGTATCTATTGCAAGACTCTAATGGTGAAATATATTCCCCAAGAGGGGATGTTTCTATCCTTCGGGTAAATTCCTAACGAATACTGGTGCTTAGACATATATATACTAACCTTTTATCTTTAAGGCCCCAAAGTGGTACCCAGCTGAGGACAACGCTGTCCCAAAGAAGACTAGAAAGTCTGCTCAACCACAAAAGCTCAGAGCTTCCTTGGTTCCAGGTTCTATCTTGATCTTGTTGGCTGGTCGTTTCCGTGGTAAGAGAGTTGTTTACTTGAAGCACTTGGAGGACAACACCTTGTTGGTCTCTGGTCCATTCAAGGTCAACGGTGTCCCATTGAGACGTGTTAACGCCAGATACGTTATTGCCACTTCCACAAAGATTGACGTTTCTTCTGTTGATGTTTCCAAGTTTGACGTTGCTTACTTTGCCCGTGAAAAGTCTTCAAAGAAGTCCAAGTCTGAGGCTGAGTTCTTTGGTGAAGGTGCTCCAAAGAAGGAGATCAAGGCTGAACGTGTTGCTGACCAAAAGACCGTTGATGCTGCTTTGCTCACACAGATCAAGAAGACTCCACTACTCCAACAATACTTGGCTGCTACTTTCAGCCTCAAGTCTGGTGACAGACCACACCTCTTGAAGTTCTAAGTCAATGAAATGTTTGGAACTTCAACACACCACTGTGCACACTTGTATAATTTGTCGGATAATGAATCATTATGGAATTATTCGTTTGTTATACGGATGAAAAGTTAAGAAAAGGGTGATTGTAGACTCCAACAAGTATATCTTGATTATACTAACGAATTGAATATAATAACAAAAGTCCTCGAGCAATAATAATATGCCATCCTCTATTAAACGTGCTATAAGATTACATCCAGAGGGCGCACGTGATCACCTCCAACTTTACAACTTTTACTACTTAGAGATCCAATTCATCAATTGAAATCACAGCAGACCTTCTACACCAATTTCCTCCGAGCAAAAGGCATTATAAAGCTGTTTATCTCAAGTTTTCTTTTATTTGCCTATTTTGATTAGAATGTTCTCGAAGGAATTTGGCCGTTCCCGTGGTAACGTAAATAGCAGAGCTCATCTCCTTGCCGAATTGGGAAACTTCAAAAGAAACGTTTTCTTGCCATACAAAAATTTTTCCCTGGGCCATAAAAGAAAAATTGCTGGAGGGTTTCTCCTTCATACTTTCCTCATCGCCATTGATTTTAAAGAAGTTAACTCTCTTTAATCATAGATAGAAATGTCTTCCCTTTTACCACTTGCTTCTTTTAACTTGGCCCTCGAGCCATTTGTTCCAACTCAAGCGATTGACTCTGATTTGCCAGTGACTGTTCACTTGACCTTGGCTGCCTTGGATCCAAATGCCATTGACGATGAGGAGCAACCATCCACGTTGAGAATCTTGAAGGCTTCTCCTTTGAGTAAGTTGCTCGATGAGGATGACGAGGATGACGAAGACGATGAGGATGAGGATGAGGATGAATTGGATATCGCTGACATTGAGGCTGAAGATAACGATGAAGATGAGGAAGATGACGATGATATGGATGAGGATGCTGAAGAAGATGAAGGTGACAATGACGATGAAGATGACGATGAAGATGACGATGACGACCTCGATGATGACGATGTCGAAGAGTTCGTTGTGTGTACTTTGTCTCCAAAGTCTCAATTCCAACAGACGTTGGACTTCACCATCTCCCCTGATGAGGAGATCTTCTTTGTCGTTACTGGTTCTTACCCAATCCATTTGACCGGTAACTTTGTCGAGCACCCATATGACGGTGAAGATTCTGACGACTTTGACTCCGATGAGGACTCTGATGATGATGAAGAATTCGACTCTGACGAATACGACTTGACTCCAGATGAGGATGAACTCGCCGAGGAGGACTTTGACGTTAACGACTTGGAGAACGAAGAAGATGTCGAGGCCAAAATCCAAGAACTTGTTGATGAAGAAGAAGCCAGAGAAGAGGCCGAGGCACAAGAAGCAAAAAAGGATAAGAAGAAATCCAAGAAGGAATCTAAGAAGCGTCAAGCTGAAGAAGTTCAACCAGAAAAAGAGACCAAGAAGTCAAAGAAGGAAAAGGCTGTCCAATTCAACAAGGAACTCGAGCAAGGTCCAACTCCATCTGAGAAGAAGAAACCAGTTGTGAAGACCCTTGCTGGTGGTGTTGTTATTGAAGATAGAACCGTTGGTACTGGTCCAGTTGCTAAGAACGGTTCTAAAGTTGGTGTTAGATACATTGGTAAGCTGAAGAATGGCAGTGTCTTTGACAAGAATACATCTGGTAAGCCATTCCAATTCGCCCTTGGTAAAGGAGAAGTCATCAAGGGTTGGGACATTGGCGTTGCTGGTATGGCTGTTGGTGGTGAGCGTCGTATTGTCATCCCAGCTCCATACGCCTACGGTAAGAAAAAGCTTCCAGGCATCCCAGCCAACTCCGAGCTCACCTTTGACGTTAAGTTGGTTTCTCTTAAATGAGTTGTTTTGTATTGAGACATTTTTGAGTATATACTAAGAGATAATTAAATACGAATACTAATAATACCGAGTTGATTTTTTTCTTCGTTCTTTAACCATTAGCAAGGTCAATTGTTCAATTGGAGAGTGTAGAACAGGTGTAAGAGGATAAGGAAGATGAGAAGTGACAAGAATTCAAATCAAGTGATTGGCCCCCATATGTCCCGGACATTATTAGTTTTCGCGATAGTTTTCGCCAAACGTATGCTGCTTGGGACATATCTCCGATTGGAGTGTAAATGGTCGTTTAGCGAAAAGCGCCAAAATCCAAAAGAGGGAGCCATTACGCCAAATCATCAAACGCGAAACGCTCACCGCGAAGCGCTGTACGAGGCGCTGTATGAAACACAGCGAAAAAGCAGCGAAGAAGCGAAAACCCACGAAAACCTGCTATAGACAAAAATCGTCATCAACTGTTGCCTTTTCGAAAGAAGTTTTCATCATCAGATCAATTGGAAAAACAGCACATTGTTCAATTAGTCCAGTATTTCCAGACGATTTTCCACTGTGAAACATATTGTGTATCTTCTGGAATCCTTCATATAAAGAAACTTGAACAAATTTCCAAACAAGTTTCTCGTATTAGGCAAAAAAAGCACCACACACACTGTCGTTCTCTTCACTATTTTTTGTTGAGCGTTCGAGGGGAAGAAACATCACCAGCGTGTACCCACTAAACGGAGAATTTCGTCTTTATCAACGCGGCGCAATCTTCGAGGAATATATATATTCATACTGAGTTAAACAGCGAGTTCCACAGGTGTACGCTTCCTTGCTTGCTTGAGAGAGAGAGCGTGAACACGTGACGAGAACGTAAAAGCAAGGACAAGAAACCGTGATGGACAGCGCAAAACCATTCAAGCCATTGGCTTCACTATTGGCGTTTGTGGGGAGAATCTCCGCTCGTCATCCAATCCACACGCTTATCGTATCATCAGTGCTTGCCGCCGTGGCATACTTGGCGGTAGTGCAACAGTATATGAGCAACGGGTTCTCATATGATGAGCCTGCAACTGTGATGTTCTACCACGGTGTAAAGGCCAACCAACCTTGGATAGCGGTTGACGATCTGAGTAAAGTTCCAGTGGATGTTGATCATTACAACGTTGTGCCATTCCAGTTCAGCAGAGCAGGTGACTATAAAGTACCGGTGTTAACAGGGATGGTTGAGTTTGATCAAGTTCAGTTTGTCGTTTCACAGTCTGATGCCGCCGAGCAGTTACAACAGTTGACCGCTGAGGACGGCACTGTGTGGCATTTGAGAGCTTATCACGGTAAATTGGGTAAATATTCTGATATGGTTGTTGGTGCCTTTAACAAAGTGCTGAATTTGATCAAAGGAGCTGAAACTTTTGACATTGCCCTTGTGACTTGTGCGTACATTGCAACGTTCTATACCCTGTTCAACCTGTTTGTTAGAATGAGAGCTGTCGGTTCCAAAGTTTGGCTAGGATTCTCGACTGTCGTGTCATCGTTCTTTGCCTTCTTGTTTGCACTGTACATCACCACAAGGGTGTTGAACCTTTCGATTCCTTTCCTCTCGTTGTCTGAAGGTATCCCGTTCTTTGTTGCCGTTGTTGGTTTCAACAACAAGATTTTATTGGCTGAAAAGGTTTTGCAACATCAACTCAATGGCCACTCATCAAAGAATGATGCTCCAAACGTTCTGTATCAGGCATTGAAGGAACAAGGTCCATTACTCTTGCGTGATCACTTGTTCATGATTACCGCATTCTTGGGCTGCTCGTTCTACGCATCGTACTTGGATGGGTTGAAGAATTTCTGTATCTTGGCAGCTCTTATCCTAGCATTCGATATACTCACCACCTGTACCTTCCTATCTGCAATCTTGTCACTCAAGCTGGAAATTAACCAAATACACAGATCAACGTTGTTAAGAGAACAACTGGAAGATGATGGGTTAACTGAAAACACAGTTGATGATGTTCTCAAAGCCAATAGACTCTCTGGAACTAAGACTTTTACCGATGCCCCATCTACTCTGGTTACCGTGGCCAAAGTTGCTGGTGTTTCAATCTTTTTCGGATTGCACTTTTATGGATTTGGATCTGCTTGGTTATCCGATTTGAGCGCTGGTAGTGAGACGAATGACACTTTCACCTTATACGATAGTGTTGCAGATCAAATACCAATCGGCTCAAACGGTACCTTGGTTACTTTATTCCCAACCCGGTTCTTCCTTCCTGAAAAATTGTCCACACAAATTGAAGCCGTGGTTCTATCCCTCATTGGTCTTATTTCAACTGCTGCCCGTGATAAGTACATCTCAAAATTCATTCTCTTTGCATTTGCCGTCTCTGCATCTATCAACATATACCTATTGAACGTTGCTCGTATCCACACAACAAGATTGGAAGATGCGATTGAACAGAAAAAGCCAAAGAAGAAGGCTTCCAAGACAGCTGTCAGTGTTCCTAAAACTGTTGTGGTTAAAGATTTGGAAACTACAAAATCCTCAGAAATCTTGCACTCATCTTCTGAGAGTGACTCTGAGCAACCTACACGTCCATTTGAACAAGTTCTTGAACTATACAACGATGGTAAAATCAAGACCCTTATTGACGATGAGGTTGTATCTCTTGTTACTGCTGGTAAGTTACCTCTTTACGCACTAGAGAAACAATTGGGTGATAATTTGAGAGCCGTTGCTATCCGTCGGAAAGCTATTTCTGATCTTGCAGATGCCCCAGTCTTGAGAAGCAATAAATTACCATACTTGCACTACGATTACGATCGTGTATTTGGTGCATGCTGTGAAAATGTTATCGGTTACATGCCATTACCGGTAGGTGTCGCTGGGCCATTGATTATTGATGGTAAACCATACCATATTCCAATGGCAACCACAGAAGGATGCCTTGTTGCTTCTGCTATGCGTGGTTGTAAAGCCATTAATCTTGGTGGTGGTGTAACGACTGTGTTGACTAAAGATGGTATGACGCGTGGTCCGTGTGTTAAATTCCCAAGTTTGAAACGAGCAGGTCAATGTAAGCTCTGGTTGGACTCTGATGAAGGCCAAGAAGAAATGAAGAAAGCATTCAACTCTACTTCCAGATTTGCCAGACTGCAACATTTGCAAACTGCTCTTGCGGGAGACTTGCTTTTCATCCGTTTCAGAACCGTCACTGGTGATGCTATGGGTATGAATATGATCTCCAAAGGTGTTGAATATGCCCTTAAACAAATGACAGAGACGTTTGGGTGGGACGATATGATGGTTGTTTCTGTTTCTGGTAACTACTGTACCGATAAAAAACCTGCTGCTGTTAACTGGATCAATGGTCGTGGTAAAAGTGTTGTTGCCGAAGCTATCATACCAAAGGATGCCGTTGTTAAAGTCTTGAAGAGTTCTGTTAAGGCGGTTGTTGATGTTAATGTCAATAAGAACTTGATTGGATCAGCAATGGCTGGTAGTGTTGGTGGTTTCAATGCACAATCCGCTAACATGGTTACTGCAGTTTACTTGGCTTTGGGTCAAGATCCAGCTCAAAACGTTGAATCTTCCAACTGTATCACACTAATGAGTGAAACGGAAGAAGGTGATTTGAAAGTTTCTGTTTCTATGCCATCTATTGAAGTCGGAACCATTGGTGGTGGTACCATCTTGGACCCACAGGGATCCATGCTTGAACTTCTTGGTGTACGTGGACCAGCCGATGTTCCAGGAGAAAATGCCCGTCAACTGGCTAAAATCGTGGCATCTATTGTTCTTTCTGGTGAATTATCGCTAGTGAGTGCACTTGCTGCTGGTCATTTGGTGCAAAGTCATATGCAGCACAACAGAGCCGCTGCTAAGAAATAAGCATACAACTCACCACTTTGTTTTATATCATGATGCTTGCTATCAATTTGTTATGAACTCATTTCTGTCCTCATTTTTTGACATTCAGCTTTGTCATCATATTATTGCATCTTGGTTGTAAATATTAAAACTCAACAATGTCTACTTTAATTATCAGAAGTTATTCTGGGTGAAACCTCCCATGTTGTACATGATGTAAAGTTATGAACTATTCGTGTATTGAACAACCTTTTCAATTTCTTACAACGTCGGGTAATATATATATATAAAACAACTTGGTTGAGAGTACTGATGAAAGATAATCACACATGGTTAATAATGTGAGTGGAATGTATTGTATTATTTGTCAGAGCACAAGTGACACCCTCAGGAGAGATACTTTAAGCCACTGTTAAATGCTTTAGTTTGGCAAGCGTTGAAAGCTGGTCTCCCGCAATATCGAGGAGCATAACAATACTAGGGGGAGGATCCAGATTTCAATCATATGAAGGAGTAAATGCCATTGGTAGAGGAGCCATAAATGGAATCTCGTCGAACAGAATCAGTTAGTACTTAGCTTTTCCAACTCATTCTTGTTCAAGGTATGGTCGTGTCGTCCATACCCGTTGTATCCTCTTTGTTGATGGAACACAGGGAGTTCTGCCTTATCACCGAGAGCTAGAGAATCCAATACTTTAGACTTATCCATCGAATTAGACGTCTTTTGTAACTTGTAAAGTTCTCTAATTTGTTTGAACTCCTCTGGCTTTCTCTTGGGACCATGCTTCTTGAATGTGATATGTGCGTTAAGATGGTTTAGAGTCCCATACGAGTTTTTGCATGTACCATAGTTGCAAGCGTAGAGACGAACCATCTCTTGAGCTTTACGACGAGGTCTTTTCCTTTTTGGGACCAAATGGTCTAACGTATGAGCATGCAACACCTGAAGTGGTTGATGTGCTAGTTGTTGATGATGCAGAACAGTGTAATTAGGCTGCGGAACTTGTTGTACCGGAGAAACCTGTTGAATGTGAGGAAGAAGATTCATATGCACAGGTTGATGTTGATGTTGTGGTTGAAGTGGCATCTGTACGGCCATCATATGTTGCTGCTGCTGATGCTGTTGCTGCTGTTGTGGTGGTCCAGGTGGTGCCATATTTAATCCCATAGAAGGTAGCTGCACTGTGCTTCCTGGTTGTGGCAGTGATTGCTGACGTGGTGTGTGCTGTGGAGTAGGCTGCTGTGGAATTTGAGCCTGCTGTAGCAACGCCATAGGTGGTGGTATCAACTGTACTGGCGGCTCTTGAGGTGTATGTCCACCTCTATTGCTTATTGGAAGCCCTGGTAGACTATGTGAAGCAACTTGGACGTGGGCATGGTTAAGTTGTTGTCGTGGGACATTTTGAACATTGTTTCCGATATTTGGAGAATGAGAGGTCAAAGGATCTGGCAGACCGACATCCAACTCTTTAAAAGATGGCAATCTTACCTTTGTATTACCGTTGGAACTCATCGTATGCTCTTCTTTAGCAGACAGGGAAGAGAAGTGTAAGAGAGCAGTGATAGGAAGAAGAGTCAAATCAACCAAGTAGAGACACAATTATAAATTCAAACAGTCTTTCGAATAACAAGCCCTTTATTCCCTTGTCCCCAAATGTGTAGTCGGCTTAGATATGGTACTCTTGCAGTAGTACAAGAAAGTTAGTGAGACGTTTATATTGACTTTAGCAGGTGATATTAGTAACGTCAGCTTTTAGTATGGCAAAATCGTATGTTGAACACAGCAGGATATGAAACAGGAAAATTCACAGATTTAGAAAGAATGCGAATATGGGAGATAATTATATGAATCACCGGTTAGAATTAGCGTGCATTGAATCTTTTTTCTTTTGTCTCAATTTCTCCCTTCTCCTTGTCGTGATCTTCTTGGTTCTTCCCTTTCTGTTCTATGACGTTGGATGCATGGTGACCTCATATGCATCAAACACTAAAAAAAGAGCCTTGGATTGACGACATTCTTGGGAGTTTTGGGACTGATCGCTACAAATGAAAAAAAAAATTGCTCGAGGTGCTTATTAGCGCATAAGAGAGGCACTTGAGTAGGGGCGTAGATCGCTCACTAATTTCAGTGCAGGTCGTTTGTGCTGCTGCTGCTAAATTTCACAAGGAAGCCGTTGTAAAAAACAACCACAAGAACTTAGAAGAGGGCGCTGTTAGTTTGCAAGTAAAAAAGCAGCATTTAACTTTAAAGACACCAACCTTATTTTAAACAGCCGGCGCACGATCTAATGGCTTGTCCATGGGCCAAAACATTACGTTCTGCTCCTGAGGTGGCGATGCAATGCTACGCAGATCCCAATTAGAACCGGTATGTGACTTCTTTATATTTTCGTTCAATTAGTACCCTGTGAGTGTCTATTGGTGCATTAACAGCTGGTACTGTGTGTAGCGTGTAACTCTTGTGTTTTTTTACCTGCCTGAACCATTTTCTACGCTATATTCAGTGATAAAATTTGGTTGCAGTTCCGCAGTAACCTTAAGGGCATTGTTTCATTTGGCCCAAGGGGGCTTATAAAAGTTGATCTGGTGAGCGTGTAATTATGGGGTTGAACTTGCAGAGGTAGGGTCAAAGCCCTTGACCACTGATTCAGTGAGGGACTACACGCTTTGCATGTTGAGCGCAGAATGTATATGTAGGATGCTAGCTATTTGGTTGCTTGCTGAGTAGACGTATCAGTTCTTGTTTTACCGATCCAATTCCGGCTAATGTTATAGTGCTGTCTGGACTAAAACTGAGATGGACTACCCTAGAGATTCACAAAATTTTCGGTGGAGGAAATGACCGAGACCAGTCCCGATTCCGCAGAGGTAGTGCTAATGACTCGCAAGTTGGTACATACCATCCTGGGAGCACCTTGCTCATAAAACTTTAATTCAATTGACCACTTCTAATAGCACTTCTTGGTAGATGCATATGTTTACTTCGGATTCAACACTTCATAGAGTGGATATCATTTAACCGCGGATGTACAATATTGTACTGGTTCAAGATTCCCATATCTGATGAAAAATTTTACTACCCACGCCCACGTTCCGAATAACTTCTAGCTTCCTTATTGTTCTCATGACGCTAAACTTCAGCTGACATCTTGATGTAAAACTACGATTGAACCATTGACCGCGATCAGTAGAAAATATACAGTACGATTTAGAATCTTGAAACCAGCCAATAGCGATACGTAGCCTTTTGTAACAGGCGGCGAAAGTTTACAATAGTATGCTTTGTCGAACAAGTAGTGTGATATTCGACCTTCGGATTAGATTTCCGGATTAATCACTGAATTACATCAACTGTAATCCACTGTATCACTACACAGTTATTACACCTTTTGGGGTCTGAAAAGAACACGTAATACGAATTCTCGAGATTCGGATATCTTCCCTACAATGGTTTAAAAGGAACTCCTTGAACTGTTGTATTTTCTCCTCCTTCTAGTTCTTATGAACCAACCTTTTATCTTTATATTTTCTGAATCATATTGCTATTAAGATTACTCTTATTGTCATTATCATATCTTTAACTCTACTAGCTACACTGTGCGAAAGGAACACTATCATACTACTTTTAGTGAAGGATATATTGTGACGTCAATATAACTGGAATATATTACAAGTTGAACCCCGAAGAGCACAATAGATGTACGGTTATGTATGTGCCTCGAATTGGTACATGCACGAAGTTTTCTTCAAAACTCTCCTCAGATCTACTTACTACACACGAGTACGTAGTAGTGAGCAATTACAACGTCATCTAGCACACAAGTACGTTAGGCAATACATATTCGATTGGGCACTATTTTGCAAACTGATTGTGAATTCTATTACAGTCTGTAAACTGCAACCGGTGTATAGGGTTTGAATCTTGGAATAAACCCGGCCTCAACCAAATTAGGGAAAGATTGAATCGTGAGATTGCAACGTTGCAAGTTGCAAGTTGTAATTGGAATTGGAATTGCATTCACTAATGCGAAGCCTGGACAAGTTGTGTCAAACCCAAATGTATGGATTGAAAGAATACGATGTGTGATGTGCAGATGTAACACCCACCAGAGTATTTTCAGACAGTGGAGGTGCAGCAGAAATGAACAGGTTTTCATCACCGCCTTGCTATGTTTATTTGGGTGTAGAACATTCAAAATGGCTACAGAAAGTTGCGTACATATAAACAGTTAGCAAATCTCAGCCCTGTGTTCTGCACTTCACAGCATGGTCTGCTGCCCTAAATTTTGGAATTGGACCTGACTTCCAAGTGTTTGGGTCTGAATGGAGCCGCGGATAACCTCGAGTTTCCGAGTTGTGCTTCGTAAAAAATGAAAAAAATAGACAAACAAAAGTCTAATTTCTCCAGTAGGTCCACACAAGCTTTTGTTAAAAAAACAAAAATTCAACCCCAGTAAGGGTTTAAAACTTCAGCACTGGTCCAGTGACCAATCTTGGTCTGTACGCCATGACAAAGGTCTTGGAAAGAGAGCTCGCTGACCATGTGATAACTAAAGAAATCTACCAATATTTCACATACTCTATGATTTCCATAGGAATGCACTCACCACTGGTAGAAGCCTTGGTGGGGGCAAAATATAAGAAGGTACACTAAAGTTTAAGCTGCAGAGTGCACAACATCTTGTTCAACCATATGCTAGCTCAAAGGCTACATCATGACGCGCACGCATTGATTAGAGAAGCCAACAAGCCATCTGGGGATAGATTCAGCCAGTTCTATATATGTTGGATTAGTCCAATAAAGGGCTAGATGCACTGGTGTTGGCCATAATCATTCATGATTTCAAAATCGTGGCGATCTCATAGGGGTTTATACAATAGAGTAGAGCATGTGAGATGTGAAGCGTATGCAATGTTAGTAACATGCATATTCAATCCCCTGTGTACTAATGTTGAGGTGTTATATAATCTCTTCAAGGATACATTTTTAGCTGTTCGACGAAGCCAGACAAGATGAACGTGGTATCTTTTAACATGTATAAAAAATCACGGCGTTTTGGACGCAAGTAGAGCTGTTCATATATAGGTGAAGTACACTTGCAGCCTGAGGATGTTCACACTTTGAGAAGACCGAAATTACACTGGTGTGTTGTGAAATGGTCTTTGCTCAACTACTGTAAAATACGCACTATTGTTTACTTCCCAGTTACTCAGCTGCGCCTCACTATTCATGATCTTAATGATTGCAAGGCATACGGGACATGTGAAAACACTCTAATATTCAACGTCCTAATTGGTGTCAATGAGTTGATGTTTTTTTTTTCGTCCTTTGGGCTTCAACGACAGAATTAGTTAGGACTGAACGAAGATTATCTATAATATCGTATATGTGGTATTAATTCAATAACATAAGGGACCATCGCTCACACGCAATCTGGATCCAGAGAAATCTGTAAATGCCGTATATTGAATCAGTGAAACATAGTCATAAATAGACATTTCACATAGAAACACATATATTTTGGCAATTGCTAATGAGCAGAAGCGCTTGCATAATATTCTGGCAGAACTTTACGGTGCTGTGCAGATATGCATACATATATGTCTAGAACTAAAATAATTCAGATCACAGATAGTTGTTAACACGAGTAGCTTGTGCATGCTATATGATTCCAAGCCAAGCTGCTTTCTGGTCATTAGACTATTCTTTACAAAGTCACCGTTTGGAAATTTTGTTGCTGTAGGTATAACTGAGGCGTCCCGTTGCAAATAAATATACAGCTTCCTGACATTTACGAACTAAGTAGTTGCTATGTACCAGATACCAAGTACTCAGCTGCAACCTAACAGCTGAGACCTAGAGACATTTATTTTCGCTTAATCATATTGAGGATGTCGTGCGCTTTTACAAATACAGCTCGCTTGCTGGTATAAGCACTGCTCAATATGTTATGTTGCTCTTTTAGAGGATAAGTACGCAAGCCTAAAGATCAGAACAAATTCAACTTGTTGATGACATTGAGTAACTCGTGGACAATATTGTGTCTAATTATTATATTTGTGCACTAAATGAAGCATGGGACATATTGCTCTAAATGTTCAGTCGGTTACGTGATTGTTTCCACGTCCATAATGTTGAAGTGTTCATCACAATTGCATAACTTGTGCTATTGTTTTTATGATAACTTGCCTGCTAGAAATATGCCAATGAGGAAAACGAGGAGGGAATATGATCCTGGATGACCAAAACATAACGTTTACTTTTCACGGAACATAAACTTTCATCGAGTGGATATAGCGTGCTTACACCATCAACTAAACAAGAACCTGTATGTTTAACGCAGTTAGTTTTTTAAGAATCACCGACATTAAGCAAGGTACAACTTTACGATAAAGTAAAGTGTTGGAAAGTCTACCACATGCTAATACTCTAGTGAGGCATACAATGTTATAGATTTGTTGGCTAGTCCCATGAAATCAGCTTTCACTGAAAGATCGAAGCATTGTTTTAGGCACTCAAATGGTCTCTGGAGCTCACCACTGTTTGCACAGTTACTCGAAACCATAGTAGAACGATCGTGTGAAGTGTTCTCGTTACTGATTTGACATTCACTCCGAGCTACACATATCGACAGAAACTCTGACGTTAAGGAGCGTTACTTGGACAGTATAGAATGGCTTCGAAAGTGTGTAACTTTGCTTGGAATTATATGTATATCTACACAACCTACGTTTCTCCATGCCTTGAATATTACAACTTATAGCTCTTATGGCAGATATATGATATCATTCGGTATCGCGCTGATTGCTCAGGGCAGTAATGGCGACTAACACAACTGCGCGAGGACCTTTTCAGGGATATTGCTAGTTCAGAGAAAGGTAAACAACAGCTGCTCAAGAAAGTGCCATTTGGTGGTGAACTGTTCCATTCTGTTCCCTGTAGACTAGTTTTTGACAGGAACAAAATGGCATAAATCTGACAGGGAGTTAACCATATTTAGCATAAATACAACAGAGTCAAGCCTGCCAAATCGCCACATAGCTCGTTTCCATGTAGTTTATATACTCCAAATAACCATTATTTTTGTGTTTAACAATAGTATTGCTCTATAACTACAGCGGCAAAGTCCTTACTATATGGCTACTATTCGCCACGAAGAGAAAACATTGGTCCCATATTCGACATAATACATAGTCAATTCAGCTTTTACCTTTGGACGACGTCTGGTGAATCACATGTGACTGCATAGCAGCCTCCTTGATTGCTCATATACCAGAAGCTTCCAGAGAATGTGATGTATTTGGTGCTTCTACTCTACCTAATAATAATCACTGCAGAATGCTGCTTGGGTTATTAGTAAGTTATTGCCATGTACCAATGGTGATATAGAATTCGGGACTTTTAAAACTACTAAAAAGTAATTTGGGTAAAACGGGGACTTGAGGTTAACTGACAAATTCAAGATTTACAGAAGATCAAGCATGGTAGACTAAAGGCTGCATGCAATATTGATCACGAGTCTCGCTTGTTGCGTGTCACACTACTCACTACAACCAAACGTGCACACCAAGATGGAACAAGCTGAATCATCAATCTATGAGTTTCAAGGGTTGTTCTATCTTTATAGAGTAGTTCCCTGGCATATCTATTGACATTTCAATTATTATCATTTTACAAACAAATGGGAAAGTACAAAAGAAGCAAACAACAAAATACAACAGAATACATATCGTCATAGTGGAATTAGTGTTACAGGTAGAACTGATCATCCATCTTGTAGTCAAAGATCTTCCAGAAATCATCAGTTGGGACTTGTTCGTTAACAGTTTCAAATCCTTTCATTGTTGCGTCACTTAACATATCCAATTTATAAGGAGTCCCCACGGATTGTGGTGGAATACCATTAAATTCGAAAGATGCCTGGGTTTCTTGCTGATGTTGCTGTTGCGGAACTTGTTGCTGTTGCAGAACTTGTTGTTGATGAGGAGATTGTACATGTGATTGAACCTGTACTGGGTTGCCCATTTGACCATAAGACATTGCTGGTTGTTGTACACCGTTCAAACCCGGCGTTGGTCCTTGAATAGCAGAGTTGATATTCCCAGAAGACACCGGTGTACCTCTTGAGGGTAGTTGCTGGTTTACGCTGCCATTATCTGGACTGTTCTGAGTAAAAAACTGAGGCTGCGATTGAGGCTGAGCCTGAGAATGTGACTGGGACGGTGATGGTCCCATGTTTTTAGCCCGCATTGATCGGTTATCCTCATTGATATAGTTAAAAATTTCTCCATTCTTGACGAATGTTGTGAGGTAGAAATGTAACAGCAGTCTCACTTTGATAATCACGTGGACATTCGGATAGTGGGTAGAGCAGGCTTGCAACTTGTCAAACAAGCGTTTCACCAACATAAGGTCTAGATCAGTTTTGAGAAAGTTCACTGTTTTCAGATACAACGCAAAACAGTACATCAATCTTCCACAGATCATCAGAGGTATACTTGCCATCAACTCAATCGATAATTCGCTAAAGCTTTGCAGACATTCTGTACAACTTCCAAGGCACTTGAACGACATCTCAGCAGTGGCAAATTTCGAATACAGGAATGCCTCAATGGATGATGCAAATGCTTGCTGAACTGTATAATCCATACTTGTCTCGATACATCTCAATTCGGTTATCTCATTGACCATATGTTTCACAAGAGGATAGTTCACATGAGCTGTTGGCTCTATGAGGTTATCAATTTTTTCCATCATCGAGGTCAGTTGGGAAAAGACACCAATGGCACGATGTCTTGGATCTTGCGATGATCTCAATACTTGAACACACTCATCGAGGTAAGAAGACCAGGACACTATGAGACGTCTCCTCAAGAACAAGGAGAACGAAGTTGACAAGCAATAAACGGCCAAAACAAGGATCCTATACTCTTCCTTCTGCGGTTCATCAAGCATGTTTTTACGTTGAAACGAACCTTCATTCTTATCCACAACGTAATAAGGTCTTCCAGTGAGACCCAAGTCAAAAGCCAAGCCAACACAGAGACCACTAAAGATGTGATATCTTCTGTGATGGAACATTTCTGGAGTGTTATACCATAGGGTCCAGATCAACAAACTTTGAAACAGTTCCATCGTTTTATTACCAACGATTAACACTTGATCCAAAATCTGTTGTTGTGCCAAGTTTTCAATTTTAATGTTCACCTCAACCGGTGGACCATCTTCACGGAGTATACTTGTCACGGCCATAATGGTCAGAAACAGAGTTGGATACTTCAACCTCAACTGTTCAAATTCTGATGTGATTTTGACAAACGAAACCTTGTTGTACAGAACAGTTGTATACAATTGAAATCTCAGTTGCGCCTCTTGTAAAGAAATGATCCCATCTGCTATCAAATCAACATTTGTGACTCTCATACTTTTTAACCTCATTTCATTGGTTAAAGTCATGGCGTTTGATATATCGTGCAAAACGTTAGGGCCAAAGAGTTGGTCCAACTGTTCTGTACTTGTGAGTCTGACACCGCCAGACATTTGTCGTTGTGAATCTGACTGTTGCTGTTGTTGTCGTTGTTGAGGCCCTTGTTGTTGTTGTTGTTGATGCTGCTGCTGCTGTTGCTGTTGCGCAGATCCCACAGACGCTCCCTGTGGAATCGATGAGGTCCCAGTTCCAGTTCCAGTGGTTGCAGCGGTCCCAGACGAAAAGGGCGAGTTCTCATTTGACGAGCTTTGTTGCAGTTGTGATGTGAGCTTCTCTAGCTTCATCTCCAACTCGACAACACGATCTTCAGGCCTCTTTCTTTTCTTCGTCACCGGAGGTTCAAATTCACAGTTTCGTCCACTCTTCAGACAACGTAAACAAGCAGAAGTTGGATCCAATGGATCACTGGCTTTGCATTTAACCTTGAGGGAATGACATGACTTACATGCCACAGCTCTTCTTTTCTCCTTATCACTGTTCATTTTGTTACAGAGATCACAGAATCAACAAACGCCCTCTCCTCAAAAACCCACAAACCGTAGAAAAAAACACTCAAAGATCGTAAAAAACACACACACAAACAAACAAGTTGAATATATTAAAACAAACACTGACAGTAAAGATCAATCAGCCAAATGATGAAAACAGCACTCAACACTTTAGCCTTGGTCGAAAAGTCAGTTCAAAGTACTTGGAGGAAGACCTTTATAATTTCTTAACAACAAGAGTTTAAGCGTTTCCAAAATACTTCAAAATCAACGAAAATCAACTCAAGCAGAATTGCGAAAAGACGGAGAACTGCTCAGCTATTTAATATTTGAATAAAGGCGCAAAATGGCAAAACACACACACACACAGATACAGAAGCCAAAAGAGGTAAATAACAGTGAATACACAGAGAAAAGAGAAGATATACGGAAGCTTTCAACCAGATTCAAAATGGCAGAAACCAATCACAAGGCAGTAAAATAACAAAGGGTGGAAAGCCAAAAAAAAGACCTACACTAAAATGTCAAACTGCCAAAGAGGCAAAAATGAGAGCCAGAGATCAAAAATTTGATGCACAACAGGGAAAATTGCGGATTTCTGGTGACGAAAGACCGAAAGAGCGAAAATAAGAAAATATGTCCAGTAAAAAAAAAAAAACACACCAAGCCAATAAAAAAAAGAGAAATACATACGCATTTGGAAATAAACCAAGAACAATTGCGGAGTTTAAGAGTAAATTTCGCTCGGCCGCGCCGATGGTGGCTTTAAAGTGAACGGGGGTGTAGATTTGACACACTCGGCCCGATGAAGCAGGATCATTGAATATTTATAATAAGTGTGATGTATATATCATTCGTTGTCAAACCATCTGAGACGGATTGGGACCCTCACTTGTCCAACTTGAGAACAGTTTTTAAACTTGAACGTCACTTGAATACAGTAGATTCTTGATAGGAGACATGTCTGGAAATTTGGAATCAACGTCTCTGTAATCGAGTCGTGGTATTCCAACATCAATTTCACTTTTCTGCTCATTGTTCCATCTGGATTCTTCAACCATTGTGTGGTGGTGGAAGGGTCTAACCTGTTTTTCAAAGCGTTAACTGTAAACATATCAGATCTTAAATCTTTCATGGCTCGAATATCGGCCTGCGTGGAATGATCAACATATCTGTTGATGTCAAGTCCCTTTGACTCGAATTCCATCTTCAACTGTTCGAACTGTTGGTTATAGCATTGGAAATCCCTTTTCATCTTGTCCAATGCTGTGACTTCATCACCATCATGCAACACAATGATATCACTCGAAAGCTTTATAGGTATAGCACTCTTAGAATATATATTAACAACAAGCAAACTCGAAGTGATCTGTGAAATCTCTGGAACAAAGTCCGATTTCAAAGTAAAATCACTGGGTTTGAACTTCAGTTCGAATTCCAAGTTCGTCAAGACTTTCTTTTCATTCATCGAAAGTGTATTAGTCAAAGAATCGATGTTTTGCATACCAATATCGTTCAAAGTAGACACTTTGTTCACTTTACGGATTAAAGGAGGAGAGACATAGGACAAACCATCCTTTGGAACCCTAGTGGTGATTTCCACAATGCCACTCTCATTTAGATCAGCCTTTGGCGTCTTACCGAATATAGACTTCTTTGGATTGGTTACGATAATCATCGACGTTTCAACTTTGGAAAAATCAGGTGTAGCAAAGTTTTGATTTCTCAATGGGAAAGATCCGGTTTTAGCATTAGTGGAATCATTTCTCATAATCTCTCCAATGTTTAACTGTTGCATCTTCACTTCTTGATCCAGTAATCTCACCTCTTCTTCTGAACCATCCTCGTTCAACTTTAAACATCTTTTGGCGTTTTTAAAAGACGATTCAACAACAAGTTTCAAAGTTTCCAGGGCTCTTTTGGAGGAGAATAAACTAACAGAGAAACCAAAAGGAATGAATCTTAACGCATACTCTGCCGATCTCATCACTGCATACTCTGGCTGACCATATACGTCCTTCAACGTTGGATGACACCCTATTAGAGTAGCATTTATTCTATAACTCACACTGAGGTTACCGTTTGACAAATCTTTTGTCAAGACAGGGGAACCTCTCTTTCCGTTGTGGCCATAGTGCAAAGCTGGGTTTAAAGTGATATTTGCATACTTGTTCTTTCTGTTGTACCTGTCGATACCAAAACTAGGAGGCAAAAGAGTATGCAATTCTTGTTGATGACGACATGTGTTATCCAAAAGAGTATATGGTACTTTGAAATAAAAGAACTTCTTGTACTTTGTGTGTGGTTCTAAGATCCTGTCTTTGTTGAACCCCAATACACAACCATCAACGGCATCTTTAACACCTGGCGTGTACTGAACATTTGTAGATGGTGAGATGCATGCAAAGGTCCAGGACGCATTCATATCAACCATGTTCAAAAACCTCTTGTTATAGATCTTCTTCGACTCGGTATCGACTATGGACGTGATACCTTCCAACGTTACGGTGAACATGCGAAATGACACAGGATGGCTTGACTTGTTGGAAATCACGACATAACCATAGACACCATCACCAGAGGTGTATTCCTTGAGCATGCTTTCATTCTCAGACTTCTCATGAGGCACAGGAACATTTTTGGTAACGTAGATATCCACAGTAACACTTGGATGGACCTGCATCGTTGGTAGTTTGTGGACGTTATCTAAAACGTTATTCTCAAGCGAGGGTGAATCATACTGTTCCAGGTCTGAGAATTGAGTCGAGTAAGAAGACATTGAATTTCTAGACGCTGAAGACGTAGCGCTAGCAGATTCAGATGATGATTGTACCAAACTGACGGCTCCACCAGCGATAGCATTATCGCTGGTATTAATGCTCGGTGGGTCGTTTGGGTAACCGAAGTAGTCAGGACATGGTCCCATTGGTGGGTCCTGCGATCTGTTCTGAACACTCTGATACATCTCAAATGAGGGCAATACGTCAAATACAATGTCTTTACCCTTAACATCTTGGTACTCCTCATCTGTTATGAACCCTGTACGGACTTTATCCCTTGAGTAGAACTTTGCAGTTTGTAACACCTCTTGAGAGATATTTTGTCGGGTGAGCTCATGTCGTTGTGCCTGCGAATAGTCCACATGATCATGGTCTTCTTCATTTTGGATATTCATTGTGAAATTGTGTCTTTACCCTCTCACAGATTCCGGTACGCCGTTCAAAAAGATATGAAAATCAGTTACAATTGAGTTCAAACTAGATCTTCACAACAACGGCATTATGGTGGCGCTTATATATAATATGGGAATAGCTTTGAAGTTTCAGATGATGACACACACGCAGCAATGAAAAAGAAAATAATTATAGTGCAGGACCAATCATCCGCTACATTTTGTATCGGCATGCACCATTTTGTACCTTTAACAGAAGTAGGGACCATCAAATTTCTCCATGCTAAATTTTTTCTGTCAATAAACGGGAAGGGACAACGAGAAATTCAGAGGCGTGTGCAGTAGAATAAATTACCCAACAATAGGAGTGGTCAGTCATTCAGATGCCCAGTGTTAGTACGAGGCGCATGTGTTAACTCCAAGACTCGGTTTACCAAGTGGGTCTTCTGTGTCCATAGCGATTGATCAGGTGTACAAAGTGTGTGAATATTGGGGGGAATTGAGGTGTTGAATAGCTTACTCAGTCATGGGGGAGAGAATTCCACTATCCATCGGACATTGGACTGAATTGATCTGCGTTATACGTCGTGGCGTCGTGTTATATGACTCATGTGTTTCTGTAGCAGCCTTATGCTACCAACCGAAAAAAGAGGAACCATTTATTCCAGAATAATCTATCGGTTATAGACGCTAATTAAATTCGAGCGAGCGGAGAGGATCATGGGGCTGTTTTTCAGATCGAGGGTGTTTTGGTGGAGGCTCCAATGAGTCAGTTTGCGTGAATGGCGCAGAGTACTGCGCACGGGGTCGGATTTAAGCGGCCGTTGCAAGAAGCATGGTGTACATTTTGGGAAGTCAAAATAAGGTTACAGTAATATCCGTATTGGGTAATTACGACATTTGGTGTATTTCTAAATGCGGAAGAAACATCCATCTTCAGCCCAAAAACAAAAGAATTAAAGCACAATCACCAAAGCAAGCCAAAAAAAAAAAAAAAAAACTGAGCTATCATCATCTCTACTAGAAACTACGAAAGGATTCTTTTTTCAAGTTAAAATCAACAATCACACGAAGTTGTATAGATCCTTATAGTCACAAATTCATTCAGCGGATCTGACATAAATCAAAGGTACTACTGTTAGATTCAAACGTCCTCTGTTTATCTGTGCTCTCCAAATTGTTTTCACCTCTCTTTCTCAAGTTTAGTACATCCACGAAAAGGAAAAAAGAAACAAAAACAAACACTCACTTCAGTATGGCAAAGACATTAGCACAAGGCAGAAAACCAGGGAGTGGCAGAAAACCTGGAAAGGGAAAGACCCTAGCACAAGGCCGCAAGCCTGGAAGCGGGAGAAAGAAGATTGACAAGGTGTCTGGGTCATTAGATGGGTCAAACATCTCACCGTCAAGTGTGAAGAATTTGAGCGCTGATTTGCAAAATTCACACCAACATGGCACAGGGCACAATATCACTATGACAAATTCACCAACGATATACCCAGGCCAGACACAACGTAATTATAACAATCATCATAGCAACAACAACAATATCAATACAGATAACAACCAATCCACACCGAACTCATCTGTTGCCTCACCTTCACAGGGAGACTCTGTACCACTGATGGCGGCTACTTTGAGTAATTTTACAGCAGATAATGATGTTGTGATATCGTTACGTTCATCGCAGCAGTTGCCGCCCTTGAATGCGCAACAGTTGCGTTCATCTTCACCCCCACCACAACAACAACAGCAACAACAACAACCCTACCAGACTCAATTGCGTAGCGGTACACAACGCACCCCATCGCAAATTTCAGAACGTATGGATTTCAAAAAGATGTTCTTCAACAACCTGGATGCGGATGCCGAGCTAGTGTATTCGAGATATCAACGAGATGCAAAGTGATATTCATCTAGTGTTGTGAAATAGAAACTGATGTAGATCAATTGTGTACTAATATAAACTACCAATTAGCTTAACGACACTGTGATGTTCTAGAACAAGTTCACGTGGCGGCACAAATCATGGAGAACTATGATCCATTATGTGACGTCAATGTTGATGTAGTGATGTGTTTTTTTATATATATTTGTCATCACACTGGGCGATCTTCACGCTTTTTGATTGGTTACAACCTTTAAGAGTCATCCCGAAGGTATGCGTTGCCGATATGCATTGTTTACCATACAAAGTTTTTAACTAACTATGCATATAAAGCTTTGTGTTTTTTCTTTTTTTTGGTTTTGGCCCGATTCCCAGACCAAGAGATCAACTACCGAGCTAACATTTAAAATTTGATCAGTTTCCATCAATTGATTATCAATTAATAGAATCTGAGCTATAAAGCCATGGATTTAAGCTCGCTTATACCGACATTCAATGCCGCAAGACTCGAATCCGAGTCTATTCGGAAACCTTCAAAGGAAACTTTGAAGAACATTCAGATAAAGATTCAAACATCATCACCTTTAGATTATGTCTACTCTCCGGGGGAAACAGTTCAAGGTGTGTTCAAAATGGCTCAACTTGGAGATAAACCTATTCACGATGTCTATTTCAATGATCTGGAGATTACTTTGGTGAATAGATTCGTCACTGCCAATGGACTGGATGCATCTTTCTTCCAGATGGAGGATAGTCCAAACGTTTCAAGTTTCCCACCAATGTGCCATGATCCTGATAAGCACGAATTCTCCAATTGTGAATTTCCCTTTAAATTCACACTTCCAAGGGAGCATCTTGAAGATACCTGTGTTAATGAAGTGCCAGAGCATAGACAACTGTTACCATCATATGGATTACCATCTCTATGTGGCATTGCATTTGCTCCTCGTTCAGTGGCTGGACTTGTCCCTACAGATGTCCAAGAGACATTGCAAAAGCTGAAAAAAGTCCCACAAAACAAGTTTTGTAACACATATTATATCAGTGTTAAAGTGAAACAGAATGTTAAAGGTCTAGGACGACCGTACATCGTCTTTACGAGATCAATGGAGGTTAAAGTGAAGACGTCAAATCACATCACTCCAGAGTGTCCAACAATCAACAAAGGTACGACAGTTAAGTGCCATGATGTCGTAATAGGGAAAGCTTCCGTTGAAGCACCAACAATATCTACAGATTTACATTCGGAGAATCCTTTGAAAGTACCGATCGAGATAACTTATGAGCCAGCAACAGGTACCGAGGAGTTCCCTCAAGTACACTTATCCTATGAGTTGAACCAGTACGCAGTACAAACCGATAAATGCAGCCAACCAATACTCATAGGAGAAGAAGGGAACCAGAACGGAGTGCTTGTTCAAAAAGTTGACACCATCTACCATGGATTAGAAGCAGCAACTGGTGGTACGTGGACCCCATCTTACTTCCATCAGGGACAATACACTCAAAAAGTAGAGATAACCATTCCATTGGAGAACTTAAAACCATGCTCTCCAACTTTCCACAGCTGTCATTTACAAAACATCTTCAACGCTGAGATCCGTGTTGGCTTCAATACACCAACACCTTCATCCAAGGACTTAACTACGAAAAAGAAGAGATGGCCATTTGGAAAACTCTTGTTCAACTCAAAAAACATACCAACTGAAAAGACCTCACCAAACTATAGAGAAGTATCACAGCCAAACGGTATCTTACTCAGAGTACCCGTCACGGTTCAATAAAACGGAAGTAATGGTGTCGGCATCACCGTCTTATCCCGTGTAGGCTGTAGGTGTAGGCTATTAGGTATAGTTTGACACATCCAAACACCACCCGCACGCTTTCCTTCCAACGCTTTATCGTGCCCCACCCAATTTCCAACACAAGGGGAATCCCACCAATCTTCACCGGGCCAACGTTTTTTTTACACAACTGGGGGATCACTTATCAACGTGTGAGGTAACCCTGATCAAGAATACACACGCAAGCACAAAATGGCCGAGACAATCACTATTCTCATCAAGTAAGTTATTACCGAACTTGTGTATACACACGTATTGCTTATGAAGGTCTCACTAACCAACTGAAGGTCTTCTACTGGTAAAAAGTTGGAAGTTTCCATCGCGACGGACGCCACCGTTGAAGAGTTAAAGACCAAGATCTCCGAACAAAGTGAGGATGAATTACCGGTTTCATCGCAGCGTTTGATCTACTCTGGTAGAGTTCTCAAGGACAATGAGACCATTGAGTTTTACAAGATCAAGGATGGTCACACGGTCCATTTGGTTAAGAGCGTCAACAAATCTGCTGCCACTGCTACAACACCGGCAACAGCAACATCAACATCAAGCACAGACACGGGGAACGCCACCTCTTCAGCCGCTGGTGCCAATTCAGTTCCTTCTAACATTGCAACTGGAACTGGAAGCTTCAACCCATTGGCGGACTTGACTGGTGCAAGATATGCAGGATACGCCCAACTTCCTTCTGCCTCCATGTTTGGTCCTGATAGCGGTATGACGATGCCAGACCCTGAAGAGATGGAGCGTATGCTCTCAAACCCGATGGTTCAACAGAGTATGAATGAGATGCTATCTAACCCACAGATGGTTGATTTCTTGATCAACCAATCACCAGGTATGCGTGCTCTCGGTCCTCAGGCTAGAGAGTTACTCCAGAGTGAACAGTTCAGAAGTATGATCACCAATCCTCAGATGATGAGACAGATGAGACAAATGCAAGAGATGTTTGGTGGGCCTCAATCTCAAACACAGGCTTTTCCTGCCCCTGGAGGTGCTGATTCAAGTGTCTCAAACACTGAGGAGACTGCAACATCAGATGCCACTAGATCCACCACTACTCAGCAGCAACAACAAGCTGCAAACCCATTCGCTGCTATGTTCCCAGGAGGACTACCTCAAAATCCCTTTGCACTGTATGGAAATCCACAGGCCAATACCGGTGCTGCTGGTGCCAACCTAGGGGGTGCGAGTGATACTGGTTTAATGCAGGCACTGATGGCATCTCTTGGTGGAAACGGTGTGAATACCCCAGCACAAGAAGACCATAGACCACCAGAAGAGAGATACGAATCTCAGTTGAGACAGTTGAATGATATGGGCTTCAACGACTTTGAGAGAAACGTTGCAGCCTTGAGAAGAGCAGGAGGCAGTGTACAAGGTGCTATAGAGAATCTTTTGAATGGGATTTGATCCAGGTGGCTACAAAGCATCGTACAACAGGTTTCAAATAATGCAATATATTAATGTTATAATAAGTGTTGTTCGTTAACTAAATGCCTTAAACCTTATCTGTCGAATTAGCACCGCTTCCATTGGTTTCTAACACGAGCTCTGAATTCATCTGAATATCAGAATCATCTTCAAATTTGTGAATTTGTAAGTCAACTTCTTCCTTATGAGGCCATATATAAGAAAACACATGTAAAACCAATGCCAGAATGCATCCCAAGACGGCAAGCCCTACTCCCACGTACATGGCTGCTTGATATCCTTTGTATATAGTTGTGTTCTTTTTCAATATCTGTGCCTCTGCTGTACCGGCGAAGCCTAAAGTGATTGACATTGAGTAATTAATCATTGTAGAGACAAGAGATGATGCCATACCTTGATGCTTTTTTGGCAAGTGTTCTGATAAAACCAACGATGCTGCTGGGAATGAGATATCCATCCCGAAGCTCAGTATAACCATTTGTGGGAATAACATATGCCAATACATCTGATAGGGTGGAGTTTGTGAAAGCATTGTGATTCCAATAAGGAAAGCACACGTGGCAGCCAATAAGAGGTACGAAGGACGTATTCTTCGTATAAACACATTGACAGAAAATGCAGCAAGCACACCAAACACAGCGAATGTGAAATAGGTGAAACCGGTATGGATTGGGGACCAACCGTTGATATTCATCAAGAGACACCAAAAGTAGAACACATATATGGAGAAACTACCCCAGCCAAACCCCACTGCAGATAGAATCAGTAGAATATGTGAGTTCATCACCTCTTTTGGAATCAGTGGATACTTGACCCTCTTCTCAATCTGGAAGAAGGCCAATATTGAGAGGAACCCCAATATGAGTAAGACGATGATGTATGCGTTATCCCAACCAACAGCAGGAGCTTGATTCCAACTGAAGTTGAACAGAACTAAACCAGCAACACCTGTTACTGAGCCAAGCCAGTCAAATGTCACTTCTGGTGCCGCATGTCTCGGTATATTTGGGATGTAGACGTACGTTGCAACAGCCAAAATGGCAAAGCAAATCGAGTTTGAATAATATGCCCATGGCCAATGACCCTTTTCAGAGATGACACCGCTAAATATCGAACCCATTGCAGCACCTATTGGTGCCATGGCACCCACTAAACAGAACACAGCAGATTTCTTCTTTGAACCGTTTTGATATAGCGTACCGATGATTCCAATGGCATTTGGAAGTACAAAGGCCAAGCCAATTCCATGTAAAGCACGACAAATACAGAAGAACACCACTGAATCAGTATACGATGTCAGGCCTGTGATCAGGGTCCAAATCATACCCCATACAAGTCCAAAGAGCATAGATTTCTTCAATCCATAGAGATCTCCAAATTTTCCAGAGATGAGAATGAAGGCACCAGCGGTCAAAGGGAAAGAAGCCATAAACCACACTTTGTCAGTCGGCGTCACACCTGAGAACTGATCACCAAGGATGTTCATCATCGGAAGTGACTGTGTGGAACCAGCTTGGTTCAGAATCTGAGCCATACAGATAATGATGATTGATACAATCTCATGCGTATTCGAGTCAAACCCTTCCGTGGCCATGTTCTTCCTCAATCTCTTGCTCTACAAAGCGAAGCCAAGTTCAGACGTCACAACACTACGTGGGAGCTTGATCGTATTTATACAAAGATCTCATTCGAGTAAAACACCTCGAACCGCCTTCCCCCCAAAAAAATCTTTCATTTACCCACTTGCATATATGGCTGATATAATGATGAGAAATTGTAACTTCTGTAGAAAGCCCGACGGTATTAATGGAATGTATCGGCGAAAGCATCTGACTACTTATCTGGGTATTTTCGTTTGTCCGTAAGCGACCACTCCGTCCAAATTGGACAAAAACACTGGGCAGAATTTACACGAAAATTGTAGTAAAGCGCGCTCACCATCAGCTACAATTTGCAGATCTGCAAAAGGGCCAATTGCGAAAAAAAAAGCTTCGGTACACACACGTAGAGAAGATATGGGAATGGCAGGGGACACATGGACATCCACACACCACTTTCAGTGTGTTTACTGTACGTGGAGTTCAAAAAGCTTTTTGTGTGACGATTGTATAAACAGTGGGCATAAACAAAGGTTTTAAGGTATTGGTGTTGTGAGATTTTCTTTAATAGCACATCTTTGAAGGAAATATGACGACAGATTCAATGGATACAGAGGAAGTGCTTCTTGTACGATGCTTAGCTGCACATTTGAAATATGATTTGGGAATTGAAAACAGCTCAGAAGCTGCCCTTTTCAAGTTGTTTGAATCGTTCTCGATCAGAATGGACGAGATGTTGAGCGATATACGCCAGTTGGTAACAATCCAACGTCGTCAGAAGAAAGTCAGTGTGCTGGATGTGAAGACGATTTACAAATTTACCGACTACTTGGGTTCCATGGATGGATTAGCTAATGAGGTGACAAGAGCAAAGAAGGGAACTCAAAGTATAAAATCGATATTAAGATCAGAAGAGGAAATAATGGATGAAGATGGAAAGAGTGATAAGGACACTTCAAAGTTATTCACATATGATGGTGATATAATTGAATTACTTCATCCGTCGACGAAAAAGGGGCTACCGTATTGGGTGCCACAACTACCTCCAGATCACACATATCGGAAGACGCCAGATTACCCTAAGAGAACTACAGATCAAATCCAAGTGAGGAAGAAATTGGCAGAAGAGAGCGAATTGGGAGAAATGGCATTGGATGGACTAATGCACGAGGAAAATGAATCCAGCGATAAAGTTGGATCCTTGAATTACGATAATGGAATAGAGGATGATGGAATCATCGACGAGAAGAACAACACCAGTAACATCTCCGGAGATGGACAAAAATTGACCATACCTGCAAATCTACCTTTTGATATAGTGGAATATGCAAATAAGAGGCTACAATATCTGGAGTCCAAAAAAATTGCAAAGACCAAACCTTTGAACACGTTGATTAGATTAACGGTGAACGAATCGCCATATGGAGAAGGTCTGGAACTATCAGCGTCTGAGGCTATCAATAATCAGTATAACAAAGTAATGGGAAGCTTGAGAGCACTAAAGAAGCAGAAGGAGATCAGAGTCATTGAATTAGAAACGCTTAGGGAAAAGGCAAAGGCTGAAGCAGAGAAGAAATCTAGTGAAGCGTTGTTACAACAAAATGGCGATAAAGATAATGACCTTGAATTATTCGGAGTGGGAGATGATAATGACGATGACCTTTTCAACCAGAACGATTTGTTTAAAGAGGATGAAACTATTAACATTGCCGACGCAGCTAATATCACTGAGAATGTGACTGGAAGAGCTGGCAGTGAACCGACTGTAGAATCGTCCGAACTAGTCGCTCAAGACAAGACCAGCTTTTCTGAGCCTCCCCAATTACCAACAAATGGTGACGTTGTCGAAGACATTGAATTACCAGAAGACACTACAGAAGTTCAATCACCAGTTCAGACAACTCCTGAAATCACACAGAATACGATACAACAGACAAGTTCAGGTTCATTTCCTTCAACCCACGGAGAAGAAATTCAACCGAATACTATGTCCAGTGACGAAGATGACGTAATGTTCGAAGACGTTTAATTTGTTGCTACCTAGTTAATTAAGGAAATATCGAGTTGTTAATTGTTCATGAAAATGTACCAAACCCGTGCCCATGGGCACAGAATGACAGTGTTTTCTTTAAGAGGAGCACGGATGCACTCCTTGTGTTTGATTTGATAAGATGTAGGAAGCCAGACATTTGACTAATATGTTTCTGGAGCAGTCGACATCTCTGTCGACAGATACATGGAATCTTGTAAGATTGGATACGACCTTTTTCAGCATAAATGCGAAGAGTCTTGTATCCAGGTCCGAGAAGAGCTTCCGTCTCTCTGATTAGGATGTGTGTTTGCTCTTCATGGCGAATAGTAGCCATATAGTGAGGACTTTGCCGCTGTAGTTATAGAACAATACTAGTGTTAAGCACAAAAACAATGGTTATTGGAGTATATAAACTACATGAAATCGGGCTATGTGGCAACTTTGTAGGCTTAATTGTGTTGTTGTATTTATGCTGGACATGGTAACTCCTGTCAAATTTCAATTTATGCCATTTTGTTCCGGTCAAAAAATGGCCGACAAGGAACAAAATGGAACAAGTTTACCACAAAATGGCACTGTTTTTGAGCAGCTGTTGATAACCTTTTGGTTTGCGTACGCCCACTGGTTCATTTGCCCAGTTGCCAATTTGCGATGTCCCGCTGCACAGTTTTTGTTTTTTTTCTTTTTTTCTTTGTGACTTCTTCTAAGTGGCTTCTGGCGGTGTGGTTTCTTTTCCTGACATTTTTCTTTCTAAGTGATCGCTTTTGGGCGCTCTCCAAATTTGAAACAGAACGAGAAAAACAAAACGGGAAAAGACGTGCAGCGTTGTTCTAAAAGTTTATATAATTCGAAGCAGAAGTCGTTTTTCGTTTTTGTGTTTAGACAATTTCAATTCCAAATAACCAGCGAAAAGTCCCATCCGCCCATAAAAAACAAACTCTGGGTAAACAGATTTCAGATTATTATACTGTTATTCATTGAGCACTTTAAACCAATAAAGGGCGTATGCACCGTCAGAGAACCATCACAAGACATTGATATTTCTGTTTTTTTAGTGTCTTTGTTTCTTGTGTCATTTTTTTCTCTCCTTTTTTTAGTTTTTTGTTTTCCCTTTGTTTCATTCCTGTGCTGCTAATACACAATGTCATCGTTGACTCCAATTCAGTTTCCTAAGTCTACACCGTTCCCAGTGAAGATCCTGTCGATAAAGGCATCTGTTGGCGATGATATAAAGAGACATCAGGTGTTATTGAACTATTCATACTGGGAATACCAGGACGTTGCTATTTCTGAAGATAGGGACGATTCTGAAGAGCCTCGCTATCAGAAGCGTAGGGTTGATTTAGTTGGTACATTTGAGTGCCCAGTTGATGGAGTTTTAAAGGAGATTTGTGTTAACGTGCAGGATGAGATCATTAGCGATGAACAAACCCTTGTTAAGTTGGAAGAGCCGTGTTCACATTCAATCCAATACGGTGGTTTATGTGCACTTTGTGGGAAATCATTAGATGAGGATTTGGACTATTCCGGGTTTAAGAATGAGGACAGGGCTCCAATAGCCATGTCACATGGTACAAATAACCTCAAAGTGTCCAAGGACGAAGCTGCAAAAGTTGAGAAGCTTTGGACTAAGTCCTTGGTCAAACAAAGGAAATTAATTTTGGTTGTCGATTTGGATCAAACAGTTATACACGCCACAGTGGATCCAACCATTGGCGAATGGATGAAAAATGAACAGAACCCAAACTATCCATCCTTGAAGGATGTTAAATCGTTTACTCTTGACGAAGAGACAAAGACTCCGGTCTATTCAATCTTCAAGAGAACCTATTTCGTCAAACTCAGACCTGGGCTGCAAGAATTTTTGAGCTCTGTTTCACAGAAGTACGAATTACACATTTACACCATGGGAACAAGAGCGTATGCGAAGGAAATTGCCAGATGCATAGATCCAGATGGATCGATATTTGCAGATCGTATTCTCTCAAGGGATGAAAGTGGATCTATGACGAGTAAATCTCTCGAAAGATTGTTTCCAACCGATACATCGATGGTTGTTATTATTGACGATAGAGGCGATGTTTGGAATTGGAGTGATCACTTAATAAAAGTTGTACCGTATGATTTCTTTGTCGGAATTGGTGATATCAACTCGAATTTCCTTCCAAGGCAGAAGTCATTGCTGGGGCCAAGTAAAAGACGTAAATCCATTGAACAGTTGGAGGAAAAATTACAAGAATCAGGAGAAGATCAAGAGAGCTTAGAGGAACAAGCACGCGACAGACCATTGGCAAAATTGCAGAAAGATCTAGATACGATGGAGTCGCACCCAGAGAGATTATTGTATGACGAAGATGACGAGTTGAAATCGTTAGAGAAGGCGCTTTTAAGCATCCATTCGACTTTCTACAATTCATTTGACCAAGGTGAAACTCCAGATGTCGCAACAATATTACCGGCTATGAAGGTTCCTATATTTGAAGGATTCCGTCTTGTATTTAGTGGGCTATTGCCTCTTGGTGCTAACATCTCAAACGAATCCATTGTTCAATGGACACGTTCTTTTGGTGCCACAATTGATTCTGAGGTGACACCGGAGACGACACATGTAATTGCAAAGAACCAGTATACCTTCAAAGCATGTCTGGCAAAGACCATGATTGAAGATGTGAAGATTGTACACCCTGATTGGTTATTCCATTGCATGTCACATTGGAAAAGGTTGGCCACTGAGGATTATGAACTCGATTTCGACAAGTCGAAGTTGCTTCCTGCAGCACAAGTCGAGAAGTACATGGAGAAGCTGAAGGAGGTGAAACCTCTCGAAGAATCTCTAGCATTTGATGATGTTGAGGATAACGATGATCTTCTTGGAGGAGATATGAACTGGTTAGACGACGATGATGAGGAGGATCTTTCTGACGATGACGAGGAGGACGAGGCGCATACGTTAAAACGTGGCATAGCGGAAGATGACGAAAATGAGGACGGTGATGACGATGGAGAGGATGGAGCAAAGAGAATCAGACTAGAGCATACCACTAGTGGAGACTACGATACAGATCAGAACAAGAAGGACAACGACAACGACAGCGATGACGATGACGATGATTATGACGATGAACTTGCAGCTGAACTCATGGACGAATTGGAACAATAATTGTTATATATAATACCGGAGTTTCAAAGTTCTTAGACAAATATGCATATTAATTGTACATACCCCCTCACGATACTTTGAAGAAAGCATTTTAGGCAAGTCTATGACGTAAGCAGAGCGCCAATTTTTGTCCCAAGGAACGCGTAAGAGTGCTCCAAAACCCGTTATCAATAAAGTGGTACACGCACGCACTTGTTTACTTTTTCGGTTTGAGTCTCTAGCGTGGCTCGGGGGTGAGTTCCGAAACAAGTGCTCGACCAAAGCGATGTATAACGTATAGTATCAGTGTGCTTGTGTGTATGTTCTTGATTCCGTCTCCATCCAGAGTGTAAATAGCATTTATCACTGAAGGGTTGATTCCGCAGCGCAATTTGACCGTTAGGTATTGCTAGCGAGTGATCGGTATCACCATTGACTGAGTAGTAGCGGTGGTTTCTAAGCCGTAGTTGTCCAAGATATTGAAAGACAAATATAACTTCTCCTTTTCACTTTATAATCGCGTCCAGATCGCATAATTTGCATTTCCTGATCGGGAAATATTTTCACAGTTTGGCGTGCCGCAGATGGTAAACCATAACATGAACTTTTTTTTGTTTTTGTCTGTGGGCTTGGAAGTTTTGTCTGCGAGTGTTTTTTTTTTGAGACTTTTGGGACTTTTTGTTGTTGTTATTGTTGTTGAACATTGCAATTCACCTTTTCCAGTCACATTAAAACCTCCTGTGGATTCCCTCTTCACCTGTTCATCATGAGACTGAAACTGTTAACACTGTTAGCGTCAACTGTGAGTGGTCTCCTGCCAACTTTGGAGAATCGATTCATCGAGGAAGATGACGGCTCTGTTAAATATGTCTCTGACTATACAGAGGACAACGGGTCTTCATCAAAATCGGTCAAGGCAATTAGGGTAGTTACAACTCATGACGACTCATACGCTGTTGATACTGTACAGAGGGATGCTTCTTCACCTGTAATCCTCAATTTGATTCCTGGTATATCATTGTTGGAGACAGACCAGAATCAGGAATGTTATTTCGTAAACACAACGATTGGGACGTCTGTTTTCCCCTTAATTGTGGACACTGGATCTGGTTATCTATGGGTGTACGGTGATGACTGTCAGCAGGAGTTATGTCAAGTGGCCTCTGTCTACACCCCTTCCGCTTCAGAGTCTTCAGCTTCAACTTCGACGGAAACTTTTGCCCTGGCATATGTCACTGGTACTGCATCTGGTGAAGTTGTACAGGATAACATCATTGTTAATAGATTGGCTACTACTCAACAGTTTAGATTTGGTGTTGCAGACCAAGTGCCAGAGTTCTTTGCAAGTTATCCAGTTTCCGGTATCTTTGGACTTCCTTCTTCAGATACTTCATCCATTGAAAGCATCATTTCAGCGTTGTACAACTCTAATGCCATTGCATCGAAAAGATTCTCAATTGCATTAGGTGAGGTTGGTATTTCACAGGAGAATTCATCGTCAGAGTTTAACAATGCGGGTATCTTTGCCATTGGTGAGCCTATCGAAGAGCTATACACAGGTAAAATAAAATATTCTCCGTTGTTAAATGACGCCGGAACATACTGGAAAATTCAAATCGAGCAAGTCGCCATTGGCGATACTCTTGTTCAGTTTAACGAATCGGACACTATTAACGGGGTTGAATCAACAATTGCCCGTGTTGCTATTGTTGATTCCGGTACTACAGTTTTGGCCTTACCTGAACAAGACGCATTGGATTTACACACATTCTTCGACTTGTCCATCACTGACGGTACCAATTTTGCAATTCTATGTAACAGCACACTTGACATTAATTTGCAGCTAAATGGCCATAATTGGACTTTGAGTGCTGATGAATACCTTGGAGATCCATACACATCTGATTCACCTTTCTACGGATACTGTGTATCGAATATTCAAGGCATTCAAGGAATGGAGTCGTGGATCTTGGGGGCCGTATTCTTGAAAACAGTCTATGCAGACTTTAACCTCGAGGAGCAGGAGGTTGGTTTTGCAACACGTAACGATAACGTTATATTGACATCTACAGAGACTTTCTCATCTTCAAGTGTTACATCACAGGCATACTACGGTAATGTCACAGAGTTAGTTTCATCTCTAGTGACATCTACAAGCACAGCATCTCAGACGATGAGTAGTTCTACCTATCGTGGAGAGGGTTTGCCTCTTACAGTAACATTACCAACCATCTTCATATCAGTTTTGGCATTTTTATTATAGAAAGAGAAAAAAAAATTGGTTGGTTTTGACCAAGACTTGACTTTAATTCGTTTCCCATTTGACTTCTCTTTATATCTTGATGGTTGTTTAGTTGTTCTCCTTCACCGAGTTTATGAAACCAGTTGCAGTTTGCAGTTGGTTACAATATAGGTGTGAGTGCAATTACATTATATGGTTTTAATGATGACCAAGTTCATGACACCATTCTAAAAAAGAGAGAACGTTAGTTGTACATTTGCATGTTTTGTTGATTTCCTTTATTCTTATATATCATCATGTTCAGACCACACTGTAGTCATATATATAATCTCGTCCTCTATAGTCCTTCAAGGAAATCAACGTATAAATACTCTTGACGCTATTTAACCAGATCATTCATGTTTCCCAGATCTCCGTTTCTTACGCTCCTTTTTAGCAATTTCCTTGAGATCATCCTCAGATGGTTCATAAATATGCCAGATCGTATAGTGAGGTAATCCACCAACTTTGAAGCCCATCTTCTTCGCCATTTTTCCGAAGGCCTCTGTCTCAGCGTGGTTAAGGAACGTGAAAGCTGGGAATTGTACACCTTGTCTAAAGATCTTCGCCTTTGCCAAGATGGAAACACCTCCAACACCATCCAAGTTGACAATTTCATCTGGATTACCATTTGGATTTCTAATATAACCAAGATGCACTCTCCATGTTGGATATTCTGCATAACCTTCAACTATAACGTCGTCTTCTCCCAACTTCTTAGCCAGATCTAAGCCTTGTTCACTCTCCATCCAGGAGTTGAGATCATATGCTTGTTCTTTACCCAAAAATTCCGGTAAAGGTCTCCAAACATTCGGTACTATAACGTCGTAGTCAAATTTCATCAAGTTCTGGATAATATCACCGGGCATGAGTTCAACATCGGCATCACGCCAATAGACCCAAGAGTGATAAGGCTTCAAGGCATTTGCAGTTAGCCAGTTACGTGCTCGTCCCATGAGTTTACGTCTGATACCTTGGACTTTGACGTCGTGGCGATCTGTGAATCCCTGGCCAATAACTTGTCCAAAGTCCTTCTTGAAGATTTCAACTGATCTGAAGGGCGTATCATAACCTTTGTGGAATGGAGGAGCAAATGACTTTTCCTTTTGCTCTAAGTATTCCGGACTCATATAGTTGAGATGTAGTTCCGTAGACCCCTTTACAGAGTTATCCTTATCTTCTAGGTCCAGGACTTTGGATAAATTACCGTGTTGCAGTGCAATTGAATAGTCAAAAAGCGCTTCCAAAGTATGATCATCTGGTGAGCAGTCACTTACCAAGAAGGCAACGTCAATCAAAGAGTGTGGATATGTCAGGTTCATCATGTTTTTGAACATCAAGGGTAGTACGGATTCTGCGTTACGTAGTGGAATCAACAGAAGGATCAAATCGCCCTGTGCTTCACCATCTGAGTGTCCTTGATAGTCATTGAGATCCCAATACTCCACCGTTGAATGTAACAATGCATCTATATCTTTCAAGTACTCATTGTACTGGGGTGTACCTTGGATCACAGTACCCTTGTGATCTATCAGCCATTTCTCAACACCTTCGTCATATTTACTCAACTTCTCAGAGTCCATCGCTCTCAGTAGCTTCTCCTCATCTGAATAGTGGAGCCTCTGACTGTGGGAAGGCCAAAAAAACCACCACAACAGTATAACCGTCAACGTATACACCAAGGGCTTCTTTATCCATTTTGTCAATTTAGGCTGTTCTCTGGGATGGAACTGGCTGTGAAGACGAGTTAGCTTGTGTTCTCACTTCAACGCTATGCAAACAATGTCACTTACTGCAATGGAAGATCAGTTTTCTTTGGATGAAACATCTTCACAGAGCTCGTTCACACTTCTTCTTTGCGTCTTAAAGGGAGCGTGTGCGTGATGGCAATGTGCAGAACGGTAGACGCTGCCAGGTGCAATTGGACTGATCTCAGATTACACAGAAAAAGCAGCTTTGACCGTGTAAAAATCGGCATCTTTCTAAGGATTTTCCTAGACAGAACGACACGGGCATAGCGAGAGAAAAATTAGCGCAAAAAAAGCTAGGCAGAGTTGGCGGCTCGTGTCCTTTTCTAATTCTGACGCGGAAGGGGGCACTTCACGTCAAAAAAGAACTTTTGGCGAAGATCAACTTACATAACACAGTACATCAAAGGTATAGCGTATACGTTTTATAGTAGTTTTTCTAGCAATTATACTTCAAATTTGTCTTCTGCTTTTGTGATTTAGCAGAAGCTACGCTTCTTTCAGCCCGGTCACTTCAGGCTTGAACCACTGTGATCTCAGCGTTTTCCACACTTCAATTGACAAATTCTCAGCCTTTTCGCCGGTGGCGGCCTGTGCTTCGACGTACACTTTGAGCTTTGGTTCAGTTCCTGAACCTCTCATTGTGAAACTTACAACAACATCCTTCTCATCTGGCAGGTACAGTCTTCCTGTTATCATCTGTGATGTAGGATCCACGGGCAAGTCCGGTTTATTGTCTGTAGTGCCCAACTGGTAGCCAACTGTGAGATCTCTCCAATAGCCAACGTTGAAACGACCAATTTGTTGCGGGTACTCGTCATAGCTCGATCTTATAACTTTGTCGAATATTGTTTGCGTATAAGAAGGGTCATGGACCGTGTAGTATGAGTTATACTCCTTAAAGTATCCGAATCTCTTGAATCCATCCTCCAGCACTTCTAATGCATTCGTGCCTTCTTCATACCACTGTTGAGCCATCTGTAGGAATACAATTGCTGCACAGATGCCGTCTTTATCGTGGATTCCTGGGAACATGAATCCAATGGCTTCCTCAAACCCAAATGGAACTATATATCCTTCTTGTTCTAGCTCAATGGCCTTGTTCCCTATCCATTTGAACCCGGTAAGTGTATCTGTATAATGACAGCCCAAGATTTCACTCATCGAGCGAATCATCTGTGAAGAAACAGTGGAGTTTAACAGGTATACTTTATCCCATTTCGTCTTATTAACTGTTTGAAGCATATACGATGCAAATAGATAACCCAACTCATTTCCTGTTAACTGTCTCCAATTACCTCTGGAATCTCTCACTGCACAGCTGAATCTGTCAGCGTCTGGATCGTTTGCAAGAACCAAAGAGACGTTTGCCTGTGTAGCAGTTTTGATGGCCAGGTCTAGAGCACCTTTTTCCTCTGGATTTGGGAACTTCACACTTGGAAATAGTGGATCCGGTATGCTCTGTTCCTTGACAGATCTTATGCTCGATATTCCAAGTAGCTTAGAGGCCTTGGTGAACACCTCCAATCCAACACCGTGCATCGGCGTGTAGACAAAGGGAATATCAACCTTTTTAAACACAAGTGTCGATTTGATATGGTCAATATACTTTTGAACCACATCTTCCTTGACATATGACAAATGTGTGTCCTGATAAGCCTGTAGCATCACTGATTCCAAGTCATATGCTCGATCAACAGGCTTCAAATTATTCAAAATCTCATTGGCAATCTCTTGGTCCACCGGCGGTATGATCTGACACCCATTATTCCAGTATACTTTGTAACCATTATCCAGAGCAGGATTATGTGAGGCAGTAATCATGACACCGCACGTTGCTTTGTACAAATCCACGGCAAATGGAACTAACGGAGTTGGAACCAGACCCTTATCAATATCACTATCTGAGAGGAACTTCACGTCAAACCCCTTAAGTATAAACGCAGTCGCAGTGATCTCTGCAAACCTCTTCGAATTCAACCTGTGATCATGGCCGACAACTACCACCGGCTCTTCACCTCCATAAACGTTCAGAACGTATTGTGCCAAACCTTGCGATGCCTGCAGCACAGTAACATCATTCATCAGCGCAAAACCAGCGCCCATTCTGGCTCTCAGTCCAGCAGTACCGAAATGGATACGCTTACGTAGTCTGTGTTCCAATTCCACATTATTGGAGCTGTTAAAGAGGTGCTGAATCTCCCTTCTCGTCTCTGTATTCTACGTTGAGAAATGTTTATTATTAGTACCCCATCGGCATTCGCAAACAAAACTTGACTACTTACCCGGTCAACTGCTAACCACTGCATCACCAGCTCATCAATCGTGCAATCGCTCATCTTGTAGCAAACGTTATCGTCACCTGTTTATCTGACTACCTCCAGTCTTTCAAGAATATTGTGCTTTCAGCTATCTTTATAAACAGAGCGGGATGTTTGTAGAGGCTTTTAACTCTCTATCGCTGAACGATAGGAGGACATTATTTTTTGGCGCTTGCTCTTTGTGTCTTAGGAAGCTTCGGGGGGGGGGGGGGCGTGGGCGTGGGCATGGCCGTGTGCGTGTGGGCAGGAGTGGGCGGCAAGAACTTATGCTGCTGCCTGTGCGTTACCCCGGTGATAATGCATATATTAACACGTAGATACGCACGACTTGTGGCGAGGTTTCTGTTTAAGCCTGTTTGATCACGTTGTTCAGCCGGGGAAACCACGTCAGACTACAATTGGTCATGGACCATGGAATGGATCCGTGGAGTTCATTTTAGGTAACGAGAAACAAGACTGAATATATGTATGCGGACAACTTGAAAAGATCATTATCATCACGACATTAATAACTTATTTTATTAGTTTGTTGTGTTGTTATGTTCGCACCAAACCCAATTAGTATTTACCTCTTCTTCCTCTGTAGTCATCACCGAGCTCTGCCATGTTGAGGACATTGGCTGCATACAACATGTTAGCATGCTGTGTTTGAGCTAGGTATTGAGCCATGACCTGAGAGCCAGTAGTGGCAAACAGATGTGAGTATAGGCCATAGTTGTTGTTTTGCTGGTAATGTTGTGGATGTTGAAGACGATCGTTTGGGTAATACATCGAGCCAAATGAAGAAGTTGATCCAGCGCGTGAGATGAAGCTCTGTGAATTGCTTCTTCTCGTCCCTCTGGAATAGGTACGACTGTGATTTGGTCTGGATGATAGCGGTGTGTATGGCTGAGAGGTGATGATCTCCAACTGTGAGGAATTGCTGCTTTGGGAGTCTGTAGGGGAAAGTGGTTGATGATTCTCATCATCGTCGCAGTGTGCATTCGAAGATGAAATTCCCATGCTTGCAAACAGCTCAACTGGGAGGGTTTCAAGCTTGGAATCGTTCGCTGCTAACTGAGCCCTATTCATACGATTTTTTTCTGTTCCCTGCTTTTTTTTCTTAGGTTTCTTCTTTTTGCGGGCCTTTGGAGGATTCCCACAACGATCTTTACCAAAGTTGATCTTAAACCCACGGTATCTGTTTTCAAAATACTCATGGAAATCGTTCTCAAAATCACCATTGGCGTCTTTAACAACCTTGATGGCATGAGAAATATTCAAAAAATTCACGAAAGCAGCCTTGTTATCCTTAATAAAGTTGATCTGTTCCACTTCCCCAAAACCTGAAAAATCCTTGCGTATTGTTGCTTCATCGGGGAGTACTTCGCCATCGTCAACACAGCTTGATTCAGTAGAATGGCCGATGTAGACATTTCTTGAAGCACCTGCAGATACCTCCAATTGTATGGAGTTGGGTAGTTGACCAGAGTGATGGCCCCACCCGACTTTTAATCTTCTGGAATGTAGAATTATTGGGTGTATGTTTGCATTGGCAAAGAATTGCGATGCAGCCTCTGCCTCGATAAATGTAATGAAACACATCTTTCGTTCCGAAAGGTACCGTATTACTTGTAGTAAACCACCACGTACTGTATTACAAATGTCCTCAACCTTGGTTGATGGATCGAGATTCGAGATGCAAATCGTTCTGTTTCCAATGTTCTCAAGGCCTCCAGATGTTGAAGCAACAGCAGCAGCAGTAACAGACTTTTGGTTCAAGGCATTGATGATGCTGTCTTCAGCGAGATGATGGAAACTTTCTGAATATGGTGATTCACATAGTTCACTTCCAAACCCATCAGGTTGACCATAACCACTTGCCGTTTCATCTAGATAAGCATCTGAGTAGCACATCGGCGGTTGAACCGGTATTGCTACTGGTACAGGTTCAACGTCACATTCATCAGTCAAGGAGCGCGCAAACTTGTCATTTTCCACAGAGCATCTATCAGATCCATAAAAGATCTTACAATTTTCCCATTCAGGGCTCAAAGAGAGCTGCTCAACAGCTTTGATGGCTGATGCAACGGTCGTGAAATGTACAAATGCGAAAACCTCTTTTTCCTCTCCAGTACCTTTGTCAATCAAGTCGATCTTGTCAATGATTCCAAACTTGGTGAGTTCACTTGATAAAAACTCCGTGGATATATGCCTATGTAACTCGGTCAAATTACCAATGTAAACGTTTCTTGTTGCACCATCGTTGTTAATTGCATTTGCAATGAAAGGCAATAATTTCTTGCAATGGACAAAATTGATTGTCAAGTCTGGAGAGTGGATAGAATCTTTGAACTTGGCAAAATACGTCAAGAGGTTATTGTAGAAATGCAAGCACGTTTCAACTTTTAGGAAACTAATCGAGATCGAATTAACACCTGGATCCGGATAATCTTCAGCAATTCTTGCACTTTCAATAGGGCCAAACTTCACACAATCCAAAAAGCTCGTAATCGAAACGGTTGGGTTAACAGATGACAGAATGATCGATCTAGTTGGCGTTTTGGATATGTTGATACCACTAAATGATGTGGTATTTGGAGAATTCAAGTTGTAGAACGAACTCTCACTGGAGTTTGGATGGAAAACCAGAGGATGTGGAGGTTGATAATCAAAAGTTGATTCGCCCAAAGAGCTCGTAGAAGAAGTACCAACAGGTTTAGTTCCTTTTATCTTGTTCTTCAACGGCGTATTGATTTCGTCATCTGCACCAACATCTTGTTGTTCTGACTCCACCTGTGAGGGCACGTCTTGAATGTCACTTGGTTCATTTTCAACAGCCTCTTCTTCGTGAACCTGAGCGAGTGTGAGCTTCTTCACGTTGTGTCTACCGACACCGCGAGTAGAGCCACCAGTGGATTGCACGCCTCTACGTTCGGGCAGGGATAATACCGGGACATAACCTGGTTGTTGAGGCAGATTGTATGGAACCTGTTGAACAGTTATATGCGAAGGATAAACCTGTTGTTGTTGAATAGCACCATATGGAACTCTCCCATTTGGCACACTACCGCCCTGGCGGTACCCGCTGTACCGATATTTGGGACCTGGTGATATTGGAGTCGAGGACACAAATGGTGATGATGCTAGCAGATGTCTTGGTAACAGCGAAGCACCGTAAGTCATGTCGAATGGTGATTGTGGAGGCACCGACGGGATGTCGGTGTAATATTGTTGGTGGTATGGATGGTATTGCATAGTTTTGGTCAAGTTCTACTAAACGAGAGACTGAATATACACTAAGGAAGCCCAAAATGTTGCAGGTGGTTTGATTCTTCTTCCTCTTCTTCTTCTTCTTCTTCTTCTTCTTCTTCTTCTTCTTCTTTTCGCTCTTCTGCACGCCTGTTTTTTTCTGTTTTTCGTGGTTGTCCTTGTGTCCACGGTAGTCTTTGTTGCTCCTTTTGCTTCCCTGTGTTGGGTTCAAAATCGGACAATTCAACGAAAGAGAATAACAAAGAGTTGAAAAATACACACAAGGGTTTGAAGATTTCGAGAAGCTTTCCTGCTTGTCTTTGGTTCCTCCAATTACCAACTGTTTTTCTTCCTTGATCAAGTATTGGTTGAGATTTGAAATAGAAAGGGAAATCTTGAAATTTTAAACTTCTCCTTCGTCCTAAAAACAGACTGAAATGTACAGACAGGCGCGCGTGGCCCCCTAAGATACAACGAAAAAGACGTCCGGTGTATTAATTTAGCTCAGCTTATTTTTCCAGTCCCTTCTGTATTTCCCTAAAGAGAAAAGCAGGGGATTAAAGAGAGAGATCTTCGTGATTAAGGTTTAATGCTCTTATTGGGTTAATATAGAATAGGTTGAAAAGGGTATCGTTTGAAAGGCGCAACGAGCACTCTGGCCAGGTACAACGAGACTTAAGGTTGATTAACCAATGAATAAGTTTCAAATGGCATACAATGTTGGATGGAGAAATTAATTCAATAAGCCATCTTCTTAAAGACCAAATTGGGTTCAAAGTTGTATTGAAAAGATGCCTCAACATACTTGTGAGAGGCATGCAAGGAGCAATTATGGACGACGTGTCTTAGTTTTTTATTGTGCATATTTTGTGAAATTCTCTTGCGAAACTTTACAGAAAAATTGTTCAATTTTACCCCGTTCGCATACGGTGAGATTTGAGAGATCTTTAACAGGCGTGTTATGAGACGCGGGCCCTTTTAGAAAAAGACAACTTTGAAGAGGTTGATTGGAAAGTTTGAAATTGGAACCTGAAACAGTTATGTCGTGCACGTTTGGACGTGGACATAAGCTGTTGTTTAAGGTTTCTTGCCAAAAACAAAGGAGATAGGTTTTGCTAAATTTAGAAGGACACGTCAAGTTGAACAGGTAATATTACAGATGTTCGGATTTTGGATGTATATACTAAAGCCTACTGCACATAGGAAACAACACCATCCATATCGGAAAGGTTGAAACATAGATAAAGAATGAAGGCTCAAGCACCACCATGAAAGGATGAACGGGAATAATCTCACCTCCTCCATGTACCCAGTTCTTGCCAGTCCTAAATTTTCCTTGATTGATCAATGTAATTGGACGTGCTCACTAAGACACCAGTGTGTACTCAATAGGTACATTCGAAGCAATAATCGCATATACACTGCAGGTGCCTTTCTAACTTAATTTCTGGTGTAACACTGTGAGCCGTGATATTTTAGATAAACTATGGGCTCTTGAGGTCAGTGAGAGATACAGGCTACTATTCAATAACAGTCAGAAGAATGCAAAAGACAGATATCGCTTGTCGATGGACCCCTCAATCTAAGGCTTATGAGACGAGGTTCTGCGTAGGAATATCGTTATACAAGTTAATTAGACATGTTCAATGATAACTAATGGGGGAAGCTACATTCGCATATGAACATTAACCAGTTATGACACGACTTATTTTGTAAACTCTATTCGTCGTAAACACAGGTCAGATCTATGAAATGGCGAGCTTTCGTGCAAAAACTGCACAACTTGACACCAATAATATCCTAGAGGTATTATTTGTTGCTTGCGAAAAGCACTTGATTGAGAAGCTATCCTGTTGTAAATAAAATATACGTACTCCAGCTAGTCTACACTGTCTGACTGTGGTTGAAAGAGTGTTGCGAAAATATTATTCAATTCCCCTTTTTGAAGTTTCAATATTGCTGATTTTGTTGGCACTGCATCTGCAGAGTACTGTACATATATTTGTGCGCAATGACTTATGAAGCAAGTAGTAATGGCCCATAAAGACGTGCATGGACGGATCTGCTGGCTGAAATGTCCCGCGTAGGATTAGGATTTTTGAACAGTGGATGTTAAAAGTTAAATCTTGGACTAGTGGATAAGGGACTCTCAGACAAAGCGCTATTCTTATGTGTTGCTAACAAAAAAAAAACCCACTTCAAAAGTTGAATTGTAACTAACCTTCAATAGTCATCACCAACAATATCGTATTTCATGAACTTGTTTGCTTTCATTTTTGATACCCAAATAACCAAGACCATCTCAGGTATTCGTTAGATGAAACGAGACAAGACAAAATGTGGTGACTGTGGTCATGAGTCAAGAACTCAACATTGGTCTTAGCATGATCAAGGCATTCCAATTTTGCCGGTATTGGTGTTGGCAAAATTAGTTGTAAGGTTTGTGTGGGTACCAAACAGTGAACAGTGAATATAGCAAAACGCAAACAATAGGGTCCATGCAGTGCTGAAATCGAGCTGAAGTTCAAACTCTATAGTCAACCCTTTTCATTGACTATAAATTGCTTGGCCTTAGAAGCTATAGGTCGTAACTAGTTAAATTAAGAACCTGAATATGTATTTTTGCCAAGCCGTACCATGAGCTTACATGGCCTTTAGATAACGATCCAATAAGAAGCATTATGTGGTATAGGTTTGATTACAAGCTACGATCCCACTCCGTTATACGTTGCATACATCTAGATACAACTTATTGGCTTTGACAGTGATGAATTATTAAAGATATGTCAAAGGACGTAATTTTATAGGACTAGAAGTCATATTCAAAAATAGCTTCTTTCATATAAGGGATCTGAAGTGAATAAATTAAAAGTGATTAACTTTCAATTCTACGTGACTTCTAAATTAATGCGAACCCGGTTGCATTAAGGCAACTTATAGAGACAAGAAAATTGCTTGGAGAAAAACCACACAGAGCAGACAGAACATATTATCTTCAACCAAGGCCCCAGTACCTGTGCTAATGATTCAAAAACCTAGTACCGGATCCAGTAAAAATATGACTATTACAGAGACTTTTAACCGCAGTAAATTGTCCAAAATACAGAGCAAACCTGAGCTAAAAATACTTTGTTTAAAAAGTTATATTTTGTGAACTTTTACAGGGCTTTCACTTACACATCTCTCTCTAAAACATGATTTAGCACCATTAGAATGTGGAACTCCTACACAGCTAAACCAAATTTCTACTCACACAACAATGAAAAGGCTTCAATCCATTCAATTCTTCATGGTGTATAAGCGCTTATTCCTTGCAACTACTAAGGTGTCTGGGTTGTAGTTATGGTCCATGCCCTAGTTATGGTCCATGCCCTAGCTATGGTCCATGCTGCGTATACACATCGTCACCACCTTGGACTCCCGTCCACATTAAGCTAAAGCGTGTCCTTTTCCATTGCATTGGGAGGATTTCGACATTACTGGATAAATAGCGGAATCCAAGACAATGTGGATTTAACAATTACTGTGCTATTAACGCCATATATTATACTAACTCTATGTTGAAAGCAGAACTATGGTGTTGATGAAGAGGGTCAAAATGGTACAGTGAAATAAAGTTCATAGAGTTGGTCCTCAGAAACTATAAGGAGAAGGACGGTAAAGTGAGAATCTTTGTCCATTCGAACAACAGCGGCTGGTCACTTCAAAGTGTACATATTTTAGCGTATATTCCGCCAATAACAAAGTTATATTAAGCAACTGCAACCAAGCTCCGCTTTTCTTTATCTTGGAATGCCAGGAACAGTCAACCGCAACATATGAAGCAACATTGGAAGAAACAAACACAATCTGTGGAATGTAATCAACGTTCGTTATGGTGTGGCTCACTACAAATACTCGAAGTAACTGGTGCTCAATTCTAAAGGACTTTAAACTCACCTGTAAGTTCAACGTACTTTATGTGCTGTGGCAACATACGCTAGAAGCGTGTCTCATTATTAGATTATACGTATGTCTCAAATCACTGCAGTAACAACTCGGCATGTCCATCACTCTTAAGCTGATGTCACTTATAAGTTTGTCGGTCAAAGAACGGATAAAAGTGTGTATACTTTCAGTCCGCTGTATTGTTATGCAGAAAGTCATGTGCGTCTATTGGATTTTTTTATAGGAGAAGGCGTGCATCTAAGTTTTAAGATTACGATGGTCTCTATATACGAAGCCCGGTAATATATGGACTGGCACAAGATCTCACGCTAACGTCAAATGATGACTACTTGGAGCATGGTTTTAAACTTGTGTTCATCATGAGGAAATATGACCTCCTCATGGTGCCTCAAAGCTTAGCAATATACAAATGATATGAATCTATACCATTTAATCTCCCGGCCGCAAGAAGAGGTCGGTCATTTTAGTACTGGGAATATGATGTGATCTTTATTCGTTTAATCAAATATATAAAATGAGATAGGAATCGTCAAGCGATTAGACTGGATTCTCATAATCAATTGATCAGGGGGCATATTATGAGGTGTATTGGACTCGTGAATGACTTGAGCAGTGACAATGCTTCAATCATCGGTATTGAACCCGGTCGCAGCTCTAAGCGGGAAGCTAGAAAGCCTGCTAATGTCCACAGTGGAGCCAAAAAGTTGAGGCACTTGGTTAATATTCAACGCCATATCTGCCATGTAGACTGAGCTCACAATCACCTTGGAAGGGGATTGGAGTTCAATTTCCAATGATCTACCCCGGACAATTGGATAATCTGACAGCTCCTATTGAAAAGCCTTTTCTGAGCTACGCTGCCCAAGATCTAGTACACACATACAAGCATTGAAATATACACACCACCTTAGTTATTTGACATCAACAACAGACTCATCAACAGAGTTACAGAACAATAAAAAACATAGACACCTATATATATTCATTACTCGACTAAAATCTCCACTTACATACTGTTTTGCCAATCAAATAGAGTCGCACTACTCTTCTTTCTGTTGTCCTGTGGTTCAGTTTTTACATCAGCAGTGGCATAGTTGTTGTAAGAGGTATAGCCTCCAGCTGCTAAATTGCTTGTAGATGTAGTTGTGGAACCAGCACCAAACTCTATAGGGAGGTCAAAGTCTAACCACGGAGCCAAACCCAATGAACCGTCCGCAGCAAAGTCTAACTCCATATGGTCATCAGTGCTGACATCGGATACGACAGACGGTGCGACTTTACTCACAGAATAATCGAAATGAGATTGTCCTAGAGGCGTGCCAAAAGCGCTGCCATTAGATCCATTGTTGTTTCCACTATTTTGTACAGATACCGGGATTCTGTGACTGGTGACGGAGGATGCATAACTCTCTGAAACAATAGGAGGTACCGACTCCAGTTGTGAGAGCATTTGAGAGATTGAATTATCATCAACATCAATATTGAAGTCTTGTGAATTGTGCAACGGTGACGGATTGGTGCACCCGCCGTTATTACGCTGAGTAGGTATTGGCGTTGTTGCCTTCTCAACTTTGACTTTTGTCTTCTTCTCACTTATAGATCCGTTACGTTGTCTCGTGTTTTCACCCTTCGATGCCAAAATTGCTTCAACGGTATTCTCCAATAAACTGACACAATTCTTTGATAAATTTCCTGGTATCTCATTTACATTTTCATCCTTCAATTCATTAACAATGTCCTGTAGAACATTCTTCGACTCCTGGAATAAAGCACCTCCACGGGTATACTCTAATGCTCCTTTTGCACTGAGCACCGCTAAACGGGTCTTTGTTCTGGTGATGTTTATTGGTACCGGCAAATAGTACATCTTCTTTGTATAAAAGTTGGATAGAATGTTCAACATTGCCATGGTACACTGCTGAACAACGATGTACGATGCACTTCCACGAGATCCATTCACTTCCGAAGCCAAGATAGGAAGATGAATTAGCATTTTTGCATTGTAATAAAGCAATACCAATAACGATACTTTGGAATCCTGTTGTGATAACTGTGTGTCCTTCAGCATTCCGTTGACATCAAGGTTGAACTTCAAGTTAGGAGGTAAATCGCGTCTCCATGAATCTAACAAACCTTCATGAATAAGAGTCTGTTCGTGTAGTAATCCATTTCCACTTGATTTAGAGTGTCTCTTAAAAATAAAGTCCAAGATGTTTCCCAAAACTTTGGAGTATCTCATAATTGCCAAAGACAGGTTGCAGACTTTACCAACAAGACTCACCTTGCTATTGTTAACCACAAGGATATTCACATTATTGTCATCATCTAGGTTATCATTAGCAAATGGCAATGCACATTCAATCTCGTAATCTTTCAATAATCTTGGAACACCTAATTGTAAAGATGCAAATGCATCTAAAGTATAGATACACCAGAATAAAATACGACGCTCACTTTGTTGGAACTTTGACACCGCTGAACCGGTATTTCCTAACACAGCAGAAGGACATCTGTGCAACCGCAACTGTTGTGCCATTGTTATCACACGGCCTCTTAGAGCGTAGGATGTGATCACATCACCAGTGTTCAAACAGTACAACAAAGCCAAGGAAAGTATTTGCAATGATTGGATAGAGCATGTTGTTGCGATATTGGAATTGATCAGCTGATGAATCAAATAGTCATAAAACAGAATCAAATCACGATCACAGTGTGGTCCATCTTGATTTTTCTGTGAGAACAACGCTAATTGAATAACAATGATCAATATAGCACCAAATCTTTCCTTATGTAGCATTGTATTGTCGATAAACTTGTTCTCCAGTGATCTCGAGAATTGAACATAGTGTTGTAAGAAGTCATTTTTATCAATGATTGGGGCAATTGTTCCCCACTCTTGGAAGAAAACAGTGATGAGTTGGTCAATCTGTACACTTGATGGTAATTTCAGGTTGTTGAAGAACAAATTCGACTCAGCTGAAGATATATTCTTGAAGTTAATGTTTGTAAAATTTATAACATTATTCTGCTTCAGCTGAACGGATTTCGAAACTTTTGGAATCTCTTTCAACGCAGCCATCGTACTTGCCGTTGAAAGGCAAGCCTTACTGTCAAATCCGTGTACTTCACCAATTTTCGATAATAAACTTGGAATGAATAAAGTCTCCTCTGTGCTTCTTGGAACGGACATTGCAACCAAATTTGCCAATTGTAATCTTTTACCACCACCGTTATTCATCCTTGCAATCGCCAAAGCAGCGTTTAAACCTGGTGCTTGACTCTGTTCGAATGAAACACTATTTGGATTACAGACATGGTCAATATCGGAAACACTGCCAGCAAAGGACATAGAGTCATCATCTGTGAAATCCCCATTTTCCAAGTCCACTGAGCCAGCAATAGATACCGGTCTTTCGTGCACAGAGTGTGGATAGTTTGAACAACATCCAGGCCCAGTATGTACGTGGCCTTCGTCGATGTTATTATCGATGTAATTGGTTGATGATGCACCGATGCGTGAGTCATCGCCTTGTGCACTATGGGACGTATTGAGCAATTTCAAATTCGACGAGCTTAGGGGCTGTCTCGTGGAATCCACCTTCGACAGCAGATCCATCTGTTCATCCTTCTGATCTAACAGTGCCAATAACTTCTTGTTCTCCGCCTCTAGTTCCCGAACCCTCTCCTCTAACGTCTCTGTATATCCTCTTGGAAACGCACGTCTGGATAGTCTATCGGATACTTTGCACTCAAACCCAACAGCAGCGCACTGTGAGCACTGAGGTCTCTTACCATCACATCTCGTCTTCTTCAGACGGCATCGGTCACATGCCTGGGCCACACGCTCTACTTGTGATCCTGGTGTGCGTATAACTTTTCTAAATCACGCCAGGGGTTAGTACCTACACTCTGCCGGGGATGAAAGACGGTGAAAACACACACACACAACAGAAGCCTGGTCAGGCTCACACGCCGCCACTCTCGACGGAGACCACGATCAAAATCTCGATGGCTGTGAATGTGTGTTAAGTGAAAGATACTCACGTCTTCGGTGCTTTATTGTCCTTCATAAGGGGGATGGGCTGTAGTGTTATGTTCACCAAAATTGAATGAGTATTACAACAAACCAGGTCAATTTGTATTTGAACTTTTTTTTCGTCTTCTTCAACGAGAGAATATCAAGAGGGAAAAAGAAAAGTCTGGGGTAGCGTCGGTAGTTGTGAAGGACCGGGACAAGACAAAAAATAATATTAGCACCGAGGGAAAGAGACAAGAAAAAAGGACAAAGAAACAAGTTTTGCAGTTTTTTTTTGCGGCTGCTGCTGCTTTCTTTGCTCACTGGAACTGCTTTCTTTTTGTCAATGTTGTGCTGCTTTTTATCATAGTGAAAATGATAGAATGATAATCAAATGGGACTGACAGACATACTCGATGTGGGAACCTAAATTCTGTCCTTTTGTCCCGTATTTTTCTTCCTAGGCCAGCTTTTTTCTTGAGCAGCTGTTGTTTACCTCTTTTCGGTAGATCTAAGCGTGAGAAAATATGTAGGCAGAATATGTAGGCGGAAGAAAGAGAATTGTCGGCTCATTTGTCCAATGAAATTACGCGTTTCGTTTTGCCTGTTTTTTGTTTTTGGCCAGAAGAGAAATAAGCCTTAAACCCCTTCTTGTTTAGTACCAATTAGAAACCCACAGTGCCCAATATCGTTTCCCTCTTCCTCTGAGCACCAAAAAAACAATTATAGGTTATGACGTATGTCTTGCTAATGTAATTTGAGGTATCAATTTTACCAGTTCATCATTGATCTGTAACTTGCGGGGGAGGGCAGAAAGCCCGCAGCAATGGGAATGAAAGAGAACAAGACAAGACAAGACAAATTGGGGTGTCTTACGTAAGGTGGAAACTCTACAACGTTGGCGTGGACTAGTCTCTGAAACAAAAAAAAGTCCCGGGACTTGACTAAGCTGTTTTATAACCATATCACACCAACTATACTCAAGCGTAATGTTTTGTAGTGTGTATGTAGTTCCTAGTCACTATCACCACCGATATCATCGTCTCCTTCACCAGAAGTTTCTGTTATCTTCTCGTCGTCAAGATCAGACTCAGAGTCGATGACTTGTTCGTCATCACCATTAATACCCACCAGCTCCACGTCGGCCATCTCGTGATCTGTCTGATGATCTGTCTGATGATCTGTCTGGTGATCTGAATCCGCCATAGACTCATCCTCAATGCCCATGATCCTCTTGATTGCCTCAAATTTGGAAACTTTCTCCCTGTAACTCTCGGTCAATGCCTTTATAGACAGCGTATACTCATCAACACTATGCTGTAGATGCTGTTGTAGCTGTACAAGCTCTGGCACCGGCCGTGAAACATCTGCATTCAATGAATATACAACATCAGCTCCACTTCCTGTGTGTGTCAGGATCCCCTTTACTTTCCCAGCATAGTCTCCAAAGTGTTTGATCAACTCCTCCTCTGTGAATTCAACCTTCACTTCTCCGTTGAAATTACCAATATAACTGTTGATCTCTTCAATCTCTTTCTTTTTCTTTGAAAGCTCGTTTATACACTTCTTCGCAGTGAACAAGACAGTCGTAAGCTCTTCACGTTTCTTAGAAATCGTAGAATCGCTCAATAGATTGGTCAAATCCTGATGATCCTGTACTACCCTACTGTACCTGATCATCGAATGTTCAATACTGGCCTTAGCCATGGAATACTTCTCAATCAAAGAAACGCGTAACCTCTTAAGCTCTTCAACGCTTATATCCGGTGCATCATTACACAGCACGCCGAGTTGGATGTCATTGATGTCAATAACGCTCTTTACAAATATCGTCGTCCCTTCTGGAAGCATACGCTGCGGCTCAATACGATTATGAAGTATTTCATCTTCATGGAAAAGTGTGTTAGTAGTACAATTAGCATTGCTATCAATAAAGTACTAACCTCGTTCTGATTGTCTCAGTGTCATTTTAATTGATGATTGCTCTTTACTGATATTATGGTCTTGTTCGCTGTTAAACTACTTCAATACGTTATGTTGAAGTCTTGATATTTTTTTCTGGCCTAACCCGTCGAGAACATACAACAAATACATTCCTAAAGGGGAAAAAGGAGCTGATCAAAATGACTTCACCACAGGACTTTGAAGCTCTTGTTGTGCTTGTTGATCTCATCGTTGATGGTAATTTTGCCAATGTACGAGAATTGCTAAGAGTGGCACCTTTTGAGAAGAGAACTGTCCTTCAAGCGTTGTTGAGCTATACACCACCATTGACTCCTTCACAAGAATTGCTATTCCTTGATGAATGGCTTAAATTGCCGAAAGCTGACGCTGTTGATATTCCAGCTTCTCTTACAGATGACTCTGTTGCACTACAAAGCCTAGATCTATCACCAGAGGTATTAGAGATGAGATTGGCATCTGTTTTGGACAAATTGAACAAAGATGACACGCTGTACGGATTGGAAGACACCACGCTGATATCGTTTATCAAATCTCGTGCAAGGAAGTTGGATTCATCGAATTTACTCGATTTTGAAGATGTCCTGTTCCATTCTGTTAAAAACGATATTAAATTCAGTCAATGGAACTCCGCAGTGTTGGTTCCCTTGCAATACCTGAGATCAATAACGACAGCTGAAGATATTAGCTTATCACAGTTTGAAGAGCTGGAAACAGAGCAACGAGTAAACTTGATCCTTGAGACACTTAAAATCTCGGGAATTCAGCAACTACAACCTCAATTCATTACATATTTGACGTCGTTGGATCGTGATATCTTGTTGAAACTGATTCATCCAGTGGTTGACCATGATGAGCTCATATTACTGAACCAGGTTATAAGCTTGTTGTTTTCAGAAGTCAAACATAAAGATGATGCCATCAGGGCGATCCTAGAAGTGTTTTACAACTACAATTCTCCGGATTCAAGAATATTAGAGTCTATCTATAGTACACTGAACGTGATGGAGATGAGCACTGCAAATGGATCAGTTGAAAGGGCATCACGCATTGTAAAATCAACAATGGAGTTCCCACTAAAATATGAGACACTGGGTGATTTGGAGAAAATCTCTAAAGATTATAAATTGCAGCTTGCAAAATTTGAAACCATTACAAACTCAGCATCGAGAATGGAGATGAAACAACTTCTAGCACACTTCAATCTATTAAAGCAGGCTATATTCCCAGATCTCGATAGCGACAGTACAAAGAGGCTTATACTGGATAAACTACTCTCGTTGAAACTCTATGATGACTTGGATGTTGAAACGTCAGATGAGCCAATAATCATTCAACATTTTTGGGATTGTTTTAAAACAGCAACCAATGGTTCAAAGGACCGTGGAGAACTGTTCAATGCGTACCAATCGTTGAAGATAATTACTCCAAGATCACATCAAGTTGAAGAGCTTTTAACATTTGTGAACGCTGTGGATAAACTGTTCCACTATTCAATCTACTTCAAAAGAGGAACTCCCTTCAAACCGGTAGACTTACTTACTGTTGATATTAGAGAACTGGTGCAGAAAATACTAGAGTTGAATGATGGTGCATACACTGATCCAGATGGTTTACACGACTTGTTGACCCAACTGTCCCATGGCCTTCCAGAGACTTCCTTTCCTTCAAATGGGGAAATAAGATGTTTCTGTATCGATTCGTCCCTTGCACATGGTGATTTTGACTATGCGTATGAGTTAGCATCATCAACTATTACTTCTTCATCTGACCCGTTTCAGTCAGAACACTGGTATACATGGTTCCAAGTGGCCAAATACGTCGCACCAGAATGGCTGGAGACTGAGATTCCTGAGTCCATCGTTGAAAAGCAACTCTCTCTACTATCCCAAGTATTATTGATTTGTCCAATTCAACACTCACAAGTGGTTATCACTCAATGGAAATCACTTGACATGGACCTGACACTGAGAGAGGAGACACTACCTGCTTTGTACAATCAACCTCAACAGCCTCAATCTAGAAGTTTGGAGTCGAGATTGGCTAGAGCCTTAAGTTCCACAGCAAATGAAATCATGCAAGAGGGTAACGGTGCACCGATCAAGAGTCTACTGGCAAACGGCTTAGGATGGATGAAGAGCTCCATTGGTTAACTACACGTTGTTTCAATTGATATCTTTTTGTTCCTAATTACATGTAGTCCTCCGCTTGAACTCTGCTAACAACCTCACTGAATTGGCCATCTGGAGAAACAGTGATTCCTGGAGATCTTTTGCTCCTACGTACACCGACAGTAAGCCTATCATCATCATAGTCTTCAGATTGTGGATAAGCTCCAGGAAGAACATTGTTTGTCTTTTGATGGCTATTTGACCTTTGGGGTCTTTCCCTAGTGGAGTAGTTTCTGTGATGTAACTTGTTGTCTGGAGGAGCTTGAACCGCTTCAAACTTTTCCTCCTCCATGTTCAACGCATCTGCTGCAGAGCTCAATTCTGCATAGAACTGAACAACTCTTGGGTGAGCAAAGACTTTTGATTCGTCAAAGTTGAGAATTTGTAATCCATCTCTTGAAACGGCTCTAGAAATGGCGACATATGCCTGTCCCTTTTCAAATATTCGCTTCAAATTCACACGTACTTTTGGAAGCGTTTGACCTTGTGATTTGTGGATAGAAAGTGCCCAAGCAAGTATGAGTGGTAATTGAGTACGTGAGACTAATGGTGTTTGCTTTTCATCTTCAACGGTCCATGTTTCTGGATTTACCAGCACAATACGAGATTGACCATCTGGAGTTAAGAATCGAACAAGTGGTAGCTTATGGCCCTTTGAATTCGATTTAAGCTCACTAATTAACTTAGTTTTGTTGGCAATAGATCGTTTAGAATCTTGATCATCAGTCTTAATCTCGCTCAAGAAATCGAATACAGATTCGAGTTCTTCATAAACCTCATCATCTTGAACAATGGATCCTTCCAAAGCCATTGCCTTTGCTTTGTCGATTTCAGTTTGGATTTGCTCTTCGTTCAACCCTTCGCTTGATATCTTTTCATAACAGAGATAGGTGTCTTTATCAACAAAATCTATTACCTTTCCCAATGAACCATTTACTAACGATTCATCAAGATTTTTAATCATCATCACCTGTGCACCTTTCTTCAACTCCAATTGATCAGGTGCCATAAAATTTGACAGCATTTTCAGCCTTGCAACCTGGTCAGTCAGCGTACCACCATCGGTTGCATTGTAAATATGTACTGAGTCTGGTAACTCTTTCAACCGTAAGTTATTGGCCTTTTCAACCTCACTTCTTGTTGAATACAACTCAGCTGGTTCGATTTCATCTTCGGGTAATGGTCTTTCCAAAGCTCGGAACTTCGCTTCAGCTTCTGCAGTCACTTTCCCCAATCTCATGTCATTTAACATGTCAATAAATTCAAGATCACCTTTTTGTCGAAACACTTTTTGTAAAGTGATTGTTAGTTTCATAGATCTTGTCCAAGCATCTGATTCGAAGCAAAAGCTTGCCTGTTCCTCCCCTTTAGAAACAGGTGGTAATTGAAAAAAATCACCACAACAAATAACCTGAATTCCTCCAAATGGTCGATCGTTTCTTCGTAATTCGCAGGCAATGTGGTCTAATTTGTCAAATAACTCTCCGCTGATCATGGAGATTTCATCAATAATTAGCACGCGTAAAGTTTTCCACCTTTGACTAGCTTTCCGATTTCTTCTCACCTTCTTCACTAAACTTTCTGCATCTTCCTTACCTAGACCAATGCCCGCAAATGAATGGAGAGTAATACCACCGATATTAACGGCAGCCAGTCCAGTTGAAGCAGTCACTGCTACTTCGCCTTGTCCTGGGTACATATTTTTCAAAGTTTTGATCAGACTCTTCAAAAGAACAGATTTACCAGTACCTGCTGATCCCGTATAGAACAACGACTTTCCCCTTTTCACAAGCTCAACTATGTTTTGTTGTTCTTCACTTAGAACTAATGCTTCGACTCTCTTTGGCTTCTCTTTAGAAAGTGAAGACATGCTTCTTAATATGCCCATGGATCCAACAGTAGTACGCTGTGTCATCAACAGCAGTTCTCTGTTCGGTAATTTACGACGTTTGAGCAAAGGTTGCAAAGATGCCATGCCAGTTTTCTTTTTATCCACAACCGATGGATCGAATTCTCCCATAGCTTTACATTCTTCGATGAGCCCTCTATACTGATCAACACTTGAAGGAGACAAACGACCAGACAAGGTGGTATTATCCGTTTTTGCTTTAGTATGGGTTTCCATTTGTGGATATCTAGCATCATAGCTCTCCAGGTTTGGGTAAAGATCACTGTTCAGCTGTGGACTGCTTGATGTCTTCGATTGTGAGTCTCTTGTGTTATGGATTATTGTCACAGCGGGCTTCCTACAAGCGCGTGGATTCAACGTTTCAGTTCTGTGGTATGCTGGAGATGAAGTTTCCGGTGCAGATATTGAGATCACATCCGGAATAGAGATCTGTTCTCCAACTTCATCATCAGGAATTCCCACTGGATCTTGAGTTGAAGAATGATTTGGTAACTGGGACAGCTTCAAGACAATGTTTTCAGTTCCATCCACTCCTTGTAGTTGTGAGTCATCAGAATCTATCCAACTGTCGTCGAAATCAGCCTCAAATTGTCTGTTGTGTGGTTTCACGGGACTCGAATCAACCCAATCAACCGTATCAGCGAGGTTCTGACCTTTTATAGGACTCGACAGTAGCACAAGATGATCAGCATCATCGGAATCACGCGGCTCCGTAGAGTCAATTGTATCAAAATCAGAATCATCAAACACCATCAAATCATTCTGATCCACTTTCTTAGACATTGTAGAGAACGTCCTTGTGATTGGAAGTGATCTTGTATTCCTCAACAGTCTCAACATAAATCACGAAAGCGACAACACTGCAGAAATGGCGACAGTCCAAAAAAACAAAGAATCGTACAAGTCGCCGTGGAGTTCCTTGGTGTTTGTTTACGTTTCGCCTTTGCGTGTGTATATTTTAAGGGCGACGGTTTGTTTTGTTTTGGTTACAAAATTGTACAGTGATTCTGCTCATTTTCATGACTTTTGACGCGTACGAGCGAGCGCGCCACCTACGAGTGTGTGCGGACTGGGCGGACTGGTCTGCGCTAGTTTGGTCTGCGCTAGTCTGGTCTGCGCTGGTCTGGTCTGCACTGGTCTGGTCTGCGCTGGGCTAAGAAGAAACGAAACCGTTCGAAGAGAAATGCTTCAGTGAAGGGAACGAAAAGATATGGGTGAGAGAAGGACAGAATCACACTTAAAATGGTCAAGTTGATATGGGAAAGTATGAAGATCTCACCTTTGGAGCTTTCGCTCGCAAAGGTTCTGAGATGTGGACAGGCGTTTAGGTAAGTTCTTGTCTTGTAAAAGAAGCTACGATCAATATTGGGACTTTACAACTAACGAATAACTCTCTATAGATGGAAGAACATTAATAACGTATGGTCGTGTTCTATAGGGTCGAGAGTACTCTTCTTGAGACAACACGGTGACACCATTGACTATGCTACGTACCCATATGACTCTAATGCCCTGGAGTTGATTAACGACTACTTTAACCTGGACGTAAAGGTCCAGCAACTGTATACACAGTGGTCAAAAGACGATCCTGTCTTCAAGAAGATGGCTGTTGGATTTGAAGGTGTTAGAATGCTTAGACAGGACCCATGGGAGAACTTGATCTCGTTCATATGTTCATCCAATAACAATGTGAAACGTATTAGTCAGATGTGTGATAACTTGACTGTTCATTTTGGTGAACTCATCTTGGAACACGAAGGAGTTCAATACTACACTTTTCCAACACCACAGACTTTATCAAGTGATGACGTTGAATCAAGGCTAAGAGACCTGAGCTTTGGCTATAGGGCTAAATATATCAACAAGACTGCAAAAATGGTATCTTCTCAGAACCACGATTTGTTCAAGATTAGAGATTTACCCTATGAAGAAGCACACGCAGAGTTGATCAAGTTTGTAGGTGTTGGGCCAAAAGTTGCTGATTGTATATGTCTAATGTCTATGGATAAGCATGATGCTATCCCCGTGGATACACATGTTTACCAAATAGCCAAGAGAGACTACAAGTTGTCTTCAAAGGGCGATACAGTGACTCCAAGGACTTATGAATTGATCCGTAAGTTCTTTGTTAATAAGTGGGGGCCATACGCTGGATGGGCACAGAGTGTGATGTTTGCAGCGGATTTGAAAGATTTGGAAAATGGGTTGAATCAAAGCGATAATTCTCCAAACCAGATTAAGAGATTAAAAGTTGAAGTTAAAGAAGAAGACCAACTAGAGACAAACTCCGTTAGAGTTGATAGACGTAAAAGGGTGAAAACTACTGGGTGACCCATTGTACAAAAGAGTGTACATATATGTATTTCTTCATTTTTGCTCTCTTTTTGACATTTATATACAGGTAAATTAGAACAACAGCGATGAGAAATTGAAACACATTTACTCCTCCAATAACTTATTCAAATAGGCTTGGATGGTTTCAATCTCATCGTATCTATCAACGCTAACTCCATTCTGTCTCATCTCCAAAACGGCATCAATACTCTCATTAAGACTCTCGACAGTTGGTTCTGCGTGGAATATGACAAGTGCCTCACCAGCATCTGTTATAGGGGTCAGTTCGGAATATTTCTCATGGTTAGATGAGTAACGTTCCAATTTCAAGTTTGAGATGAACTTGATACCCTTGATGAAATGTTTGTCCACCTTGTTTTCATCTATCACCTCGCTTATACCAAACACTGCCAGCTGTAAACGTTTCAACGCGTCTTGTACGTCGGCATCTTCATCTTTGGAAGCATCCAAGTAATACTTCTTGAAGTCTTCCAGTAATTCCTCCTCGCTCTGTTCGAAAACATCTCTGGCGTTCTGTTGTGCATGAGCACGTTCACTAAGAACGTGTCTAATTCTCCACATGGTTTCACGCACTCTATCACTAGCAGCCATAAACTGTTGATCAGGTTGATCAATCTCTGCTTGAAGCACTTGAATCTCTCTGGCTAAGATGTTTCTCTCCTTAAGACATGTATACCACAGACTGTGTAAGTCATCAAAGCTCTTACGTCTCAACTCTGGGATAGTCCAAGGTCTACCCGCGTTATCCAAGTCCTCATACGATCTCAAGTACTTCTTGTCATGGAAGAATTGCCAAAGAGGATGGTCATCATTGACTTCAAAGTTCTTCACCGTTGGTGCAATTGGAGGTCTAATTGTAAGTGGCGGTGGTTTTGCTCTCACGAGACATTTAGCAGAGCTATGAAGTGCCCTCTTTTGGATTGATGAGATCATCTTACTGTGTGTATCTGATTCTTTTGTTATTTACCTCCTCCTCCAATGTCGTCGAAACTTTTTTTTCTCTTCAGTCGAGTGGATGGTTATGTTTAAGGGCTCATAACCACAGTTCTTTAAGGGCTCATAACCACAGTTCTTTAAGGGCTCATAACCATTTTACATTGGCTCGTAACCATTTGTTGAAGTTTCTGACAAAAAAAAACAAGCACAACAACAAAGGGAAAATCCACTAGAAGAACTAAGAGGAACATTATCTCAAGCAACAAGGCTATTCTTTGTGAAAATCTTGTCTGTAATAGCAATGTCATCATCTCCTACTGAGCCTTTAGATCTCATCAGACTTCTTCTTGATGAACAAGTCTTTGTCAAACTTCGTGGTGCCAGAGAAATAACAGGAAGACTACAAGTGAGTACATCTACGGTGTATCTTCATGATATCTCATTTTGAAGAACGTGGGTTAACTAACCATTATAGGCATACGATTCCCATTGTAACATAGTGCTAAGTGATGCAACCGAAACAATTTATGATACAGATGACTCTAATGGTCTGAAAGTGAGTACATTTATCCATAATCTACACCTTGTGAGTGTGTTTTTATCCATATTATACTGACCTTGTTGTTTACAGTCAACGACAAAGAACTCTGAAATTATCTTTGTCAGAGGTGATTCGGTGATCTTGGTGACATCCCCATCTAATCAATGAAACTATAGAAATAATGACTACGGTTTGTACAATATTGAGCACATGTAGAAAACAATGTTTCTTAAATGCTATTACGTCTTTGAATCACCGGTGTAAGTGACTTCTCTAATTCACCAGTACCTGCAATCTTTGGCATCTTGTTAGAGTCAATGAGCTCTTTCAGAACCATGTGCCCATAGACAGACCCAACATTGTAGATCTCGTCGAACTTACCAAAATCTAACGTTGCATAGTTTTCAATAGGTGGCCGGAGATAGATCACTCCAGGTGTACTCTTGGCCTTCTCCAAAGCATTGACAGAAGCAACATAGCACAAACGAAGCTGAATCTCTGACATTGCCGGAACATTAGGGTACGATGAAAATGGGTTCCATCGGTTGACAAGGTTCCATAAGCCGCTTAGCGAATCGCCATATTTCATTGGCGTACGATCATCAACAGACCCAACATCAACAGCAAACACAATTGAGACACCTCTTTTCTTCATCTCCTCCACGGGGAGATTATCAACGTATCCACCATCAAGTAACATGGAACCATCATGGGTCATGGGTGGAAGCAGTCCTGCTAGTGACATAGAGGCACGTATAAACCTCCACGCAAATCCTGATGTATGAATCTCCATGCAAGAATTTGTAATATTCGTGGAATTGCAGAAGTATGGAATCCAAAAATCCTCGATACGTGAATCGCCAAATGATTTCCAAATACCTCGGTTGAATTCATGACCTGTAGTATAAGATGTTATTGGGATAGTTAGATCACTCAACATTCTCCAAGAAGATCCAATACGACCAGCAAACTTCTTTGCTCTTCCATAAATAGGAACCAAGTCGTAATCTTTAGCGTATAACCCACCGATAAATGCACCAATAGAAGTACCACCGATGATATCAATCGGTATACCGTTCTCTTGCAATGCTCTTAAAACACCTAAATGACTAAATCCACGGGCACCGCCACCTCCAAGTACAAGTCCAACCGCTTGACCAGATAACAATCTCGCCAATCTCATAAAATCGTTTTTGTGTGGTAAAGAAGATGTGTAAAACTTCTTATGATTCATGTTCATATACTTTGACGTGAACGTCTCGACAGTACTTCTAATGTTATCGGCAAAAGTCATATGGTCATTGTGCGTACTCACAGCCAAGTCCTTATGAGTTAACTGAATATGGTGATGAGAATGGACCCAGATTCTGCTCTTGAGCCATTTGGCCGTTAATCCAGGAGCAACAAACTTCTCTGGATGTAACAACACTAGCTCTGTGTGTGCTGTGGTTCTTGTCTTGAGTAATAGTCTCTCGTATTCTCCAACTGCAGGGTCAGAGAGAGCATCTGCGAGTAATAAGATACAATCACCTTGTTGAATACATGTGCTGGTCCAACTTGAGTTCACTGAAGTATCAGCGATGTAAACAACAATCTCATACCTTTCTTCCAAATCTGAAAAGAATCCAGATTGGCGTAGAGTGGAAAGTTTATCAAATGCGTATTTTCCCAAATAATTTAACGTAGATGATTGATCAAGTCCAATAACAGAGACACCGATATTCTTGAATGATTGGATTAGTTTCGATGCAAATTCAGTCACGGGGATTCCTTGAGTCTTTGGTAATATAGTGATTGTCTTGTAATTTTTTTGTAGTCCATTACCCTTAGAGTTTGTCGGAACGTTGAGTCCACTCTGTGGAGCCTCTTCTTTGACCGTATGTGCAACAATTCTGGAAACTTTGATCATGATTGATGGGTTCTCCAAACATAATATCTCGAACAATGTTCTTGGAATTCTAGCAGCTTCAGATTCTCTAACCGCAACAAAGGTTGATGAACGTCTTGCTGCTGTAAGCACCTCAACTTCACCAAAGCTTTCACCTTTGCTGTACTCCCTCATCATTGTAACCTCTTTTGTAAAAGGATCTTCCTTTATAGACCTAAAACGACCACTCAAGATGATATAGATACCATTAGCAGAAGTTCCCTGCTTGAACAAAGTTTCACCTCCATCCAGTTGTATCCATTCAAGAGCAGAATCAAGTTTTGCAATTTTGGGGGTCAACGAGCGAACCAAGGATCTTGCAACCGTTAAGTAGATCATGAAATACTTTTCGCATAATCTTTCAACATCCTTATCTGAGCAAAAACCGACAACAACTGGAGTGCGTGCTTTAACGGTAACAAACGATTTGTAACCTATTAACGATCCCATATACCCTGCAACACCACCGGGTTTAACGTCATAGATAAAATGTTCTTTACCAGTGACTTCATCTCTGTAAGACACATCCAAAATACCACTGACAATGTAATAGATACCAGTTGTTTTCAAGTTTTGTTGGATTAAAATTGCTCCAGTGTCATATCTTTCAATCTCAATGATCTCTGAAAAATCATTTTTAGCGCTTTCGTAATCAACCTGTTCATTTGAGTAATCATCGTTAACATTTGAACTGTTGATGGAAAAGGTTCTGGTCTTTGTTGAGTTGGAACCATTAGATACCGGCGTACTTTCACGAGTGGAAAAAGAATGAAATAATCCTAAATCAGCGATGCTTGGACTATTTATTGTACTGTTATTGCCTGTGAAGCTTTTCTTTGGCTTTAAGGATTCTTCTGTGATCCCCAGAAACTTGAAAATACCTTCAACCAAAGATCTGTAAATCTTTGCATCATCTGTTTCACTGTGAGATGAAAAGGATCTATTCCCCTCTGTGTCCTTAAGTTGGTAGTAGGATAATTGTCTCCTTGATAATGGAACGTTTGACAACAAATCACCTGGGTTGAAGGAATCCCTTGAATCTAACATAACGTGCTGTGATACTGCTCTTGAAAGTAACGGAGCCTTTATATGGGCACTTGATGTCCTCCCTGACGTGGATGAATTCTGTGATCTTCTCGAAGCTGGTCGTTGGATGTCTTGTCTTCCTCTTTCAATAGTATCCTTATCCTCACTTGTTCTCTTCATAATATCTTCATAGAGGTAAGGCTCCAAATCCAACTTTGTGTTGTTATTAAGCTTCTTTTCGGTCTCAAACAATTCCATGGTCAATCCTAAATAATTGTGGGCTGTTTGGAAAGTGACCCTGTATAATCTCGTCAAGATCATTTGAACAATGTGGGAAGATGCCCTTGGATGTTTCCTCTTGAGCCTCTTAAAGGCATCAGCTGGAATAATCGCTACAGTTGAGTCTGAGGTCGCCCTTGCTATAATCCGTGGTGTCTCATCATACAATACTGCCTCGTTGTCTAGATTAAGTGGTGCAATATCATCAACCTTTGTTGCAGGTACCCATGAATTATCCAAGGATTTATGTCTGAAAGCAGGTGAGTTCAGGCCCATTGACTGAGCTTCATCATTTGTGAAAAGAGTCAAAATATTCAACAAGGACGATAGTGGGTTACCAGTCTTGACCTCGTTTAACAATTGGTATCTATGGTCGTTCAGTATGAGCGTTTCACCGCCAAACTCTTCGTCGTTGGCTACGGGGGCATCCTTCTTATCAACTTTGGTGAATATCTGAACGTTACCTTCAACAACAATCGCAAAGCCGAGATCATCATCTAGGTCAAAAACCTCGTTCTTCTCCAATTTCTGAGTACGCATACTTCGTGTCAATTCGTTAAACACGGGCTTCTCCAAGTACCCAAAGATCTTTATAGCAATGAGAAATTCATCCAAATAACTTCCAAATCGTCTCTTTTCATCCTTATCGTGCGATGCTATCAACGTATCCACAGGGTTTATCTCTCTCTTCTCCTCAACCGCTTTCGAATACCCTGTCAGTGCTCTATATCGTATAAACAGCAACGCCAGCACAAAACACACACCAAATATGATCAATATAGAGGAAAGCCGAAGTGTAAAGCTGAATCGGGTCTGTAACAGCTTAATCAGTAGATTCGGAATGAGCAGAACAACACTGTGGAGTAACCGCCATGACAACCTCCATATGCCCTTGAATAACTCTACTGCTGAGTGCGGTGCTTTGGATAATGCAAGAGTGGTATCAACACTTTCATCTTTGATCTCTTCCAACGGTATCGGTAATGAATCTATATCCATCTCGTTAGCCAGTGGCTGTGCAATAGGTCTAAAGCTTCCGCGGTTATATACAAAGATCACAACAATTCGCCCTTAACTATCCTAATGTTTATATGTTTAGCAAAGCTTGCCGCTGTGATTTAGAAAGGGAAAAATGGCATTATGGTAACACAAAAAGCAATTCCAGAAAATTCCACGCAGTGCAGCTGTTTACATCCTTCCCCCAACACCTCTCGAAGAAAAATAGGCAGATACCGCCAAAGTTTTAATGTGGCACGGGGGGGAGAAGTGAGCCAATCACAGTGTGCCCACGTTCCATTATCTCGTAAACAGTAGTAGTTTAACCACACAATTCTATTATCGCATCGGGTTTTTCCCTATTTGTTTACATTTTGTAATAGCCGCCGTGTGAGAAGATGTTTTTTTAGTCTACAGGGTAATATAGTGCTTATTTGTGTTGAGAACTGAGAGCCTTATATTAAAAAGTACCAAAGTTCTCATATATGTCTGGTGATGAGTGATATGTATGTTATCCGCTGTGGGAGGAAGGTTGGTGTGTCTTCTATGAAATCAATAGATCTTTTTCTTTTCATCGATGGACAACTCACCTGCACCGGTATTGACAACCAACAGTAATCCACCAATGATGGATAAAGTCTGAAAAAATTCGTATCTGAGGAAATCTCTCTTTGAATCTGATGTTGCCGACCAGTAAGGGTTTTGAGTAAAGTTGTAGAAAGTCAAGATGGTGATGAGGATGATGGAGGCAAACTTAGTCTTATACCCTGCAGCGATGGAACCAATCCCAATGAAAGTGATTATTATTGTTAACCAACTCTTTGTTGCTGCAAAGGAGAAGAACATAAACACCAACATTACTCTTCCAGCCAATAGGACGTATCCCTTGTATGCGTTATTGGACTGGATCTCTGGTAATCCAGCAAATCTCATCTTCTCCTTGACAAGAGTATCACTGAGAGCGATCAATAACCCACCAACGAGGGAAACATTTCTCAAAATGAAGTTTGGAGCGATAAACAGCCCATACATAAGTCCTTGGACAAGAACAATGGCGATCAACGCCGCGGAAGCGTACAGTTGGTGTTTCTTCAAAACAATGAGAGTCGAAGCAGCCAACATGGTCACAACGCAAATCACCAACAGTACAACAACAAGGTAATAAGGAATGTGTCTATAATTCCAGAGGTAAAACACCTGATCGGACCATTGTGATAAGATTCTTATGGAATCCTCGAAAAATGTTGCAACGATTAAAAAACGTCCAATCTGAGGGATATAAGGTTGTACTATTTTCAACACCGGGTGATCCAGAACTTTTTCAACCTTTCCAGACAATTGCTCGAATTGCTGTTTCCAGTTCTTCGTCGGTTGCTGTTGTTGTTGTCCAAACTGTGTCTGTGATGGATTGAACTGGTTTGCAGTTGGGATTTGATTGAATTTGGCTCCTCTGAATGACATCTTGGGGGATTATCTGTATCTTTGGTGATACTGTGTTCTTCTTCTACTGTTTCCTTGTCTGTTCTTCCCTTTAGCAGACCATTCAAGTACACTAACCCTAAATGACAAATGAATTTAATCCTCTGTGGTGATCAACAGATTTATGAAGAGACGTTGTTAGAGTTACCACCTAAATGAGGTTGCAATTTGTGCTACGTGGTTTTTCAGAAATATGAAACGTCTCGAAACAGCGTTGTCGTTCACTTCTGTGGTCGAGCGAAATCCCACACAAACAGCAAACCCTTTGAACGGGCAGCACAGGAGCGTCGTTCTCTTTTAAATGGGAAAATTACCTGAAAGGAGAAAATACACACAGAAGCCACCGGGTTACCCGGAGAGGAAGAAAGAAGTGTGTTCGTTCCACATAACCTCAGCAAGTCACGTGATTTCTGGATTTGCTTAATGGCATCACTCCCATCTATCACTGTCATTTAAAGCTACAAAAAGTACAAGATCTTAGCTACCAAGTATGAGCTACCAAGTATGAGCTACCAAGTATGAGCTATCCAGCTGAGCTTATGTAATATCCCAACCGCTCGGTGTTTACTGCCCTATTTGCACTTGCGTTCGGCCTCGGAGTATACCTACCTACTAGCAGTAGGCTCTTTTTTGCCACAAAACCCCCCCCACCAACCGCAAAAGACTGTCGTTACGTCCCAAAAAGGTGGGTTTGGTCTGCTTGCGGCGGCACTTAACGCATATAAGACAAACTTGATAGGAAACGCTTGGTTTGGTTTGTTTTGCCTGGATAAATCACATCATCGCATTACAATCGGAATTAAATCAGATGAGACCAAGGCATCAGTTCATTGCCGCTTCATAATCCCACTTTAAGATGCCAGTACCTGTCAGTACCGACCAGTACTCCATAGCCGTGTTCAGTGTCTCGCCTCGTCCTTGATATCATTGGCTGTAATGATAATGTCAAGAGGGGTGGGTCGCTAAATGTGGGTGGAGCGGCGAAAGAACAATTCCGGCCATAAATCCTAAATGAGTGGCCGCTTATGTCCTGCGTTGCGATTGACGCTGTGATCTACGCCTCTGACGTCCGCACATACAAATACTGCTTTTCCTCCCCCTGCTGAAAGATTTTAGCAAGGCCTTAAAGGTACTGAAAAACTTCACCAGAGCTTCTTCTCAACGTCAAAACGTTGCTCTTACTCGTCAGTAAACACTCATCTCCACGCTGCCTGTGCTTATAAAGCGAGATGGTATCGCCTGATTCAGAGAAGTGTGTGCCGAGGTCCGGCGAAGACCTGGAAAAGTCTGAGCCACAACTCCAGAGAAGATTGTTGACGCCTTTCTTACTGTCGAAAAAGGTACCTCCAATCCCTAAAGACGATGAACGGAAGCCGTATCCGTATTTGAAATCCAACCCGCTATCACAGATCCTGTTTTGGTGGTTGAACCCGCTGCTTCGAGTTGGTTATAAGAGAACTTTGGACCCAAACGATTTCTACTACCTCGAACACTCCCAGGATATCGAAACTACGTATTCCAACTATGAAATGCATCTGGCAAGGATCTTGGAGAAAGATCGGGCCAAGGCCAAGGCTGAGGACCCTACATTGACAGATGAGGATCTTAAGAATAGGGAGTACCCGAAAAATGCAGTGATAAAGGCACTGTTTCTGACGTTCAAGTGGAAGTATCTATGGTCAATTCTGTTTAAGTTGCTGTCGGACGTCGTTCTGGTGTTGAACCCACTGTTGTCCAAAGCACTGATCAACTTTGTTGGTGATAGGATGTACAATCCAAACCTGTCGGTAGGACGCGGTGTTGGCTATGCCATTGGTGTCACGTTTATGATTGCAGCGTCAGGGATACTCATAAACCATTTCCTCTATCTGTCATTGACAGTTGGTGCTCATTGCAAAGCTGTCTTAACAACAGCGATTATGAACAAATCCTTCAGGGCAAGTGCCAAATCGAAGCATGAATATCCAAGTGGAAGAGTGACGTCGCTAATGTCGACTGACTTGGCGAGAATCGATTTGGCTATTGGATTCCAACCGTTTGCTATAACGGTACCCGTGCCTATAGGTATCGCTATTGCCCTGTTGATCGTTAACATTGGTGTCTCGGCATTGGCTGGTATAGGTGTATTCCTCATATGTATTGTCGTTATCAGTGGAAGTTCCAAATCTCTGCTGAAGATGAGAAAAGGCGCAAACCAGTATACAGATGCTCGAGTCTCGTATATGCGTGAGATCTTACAAAACATGAAGATCATCAAGTTCTACTCCTGGGAAGATGCATATGAGAAATCTGTCATTACAGAGAGAAATAACGAGATGGATATCATTCTCAAGATGCAATCCATCAGAAACTTCTTGTTGGCATTCTCCTTATCTCTACCTGCGATCATCTCCATGGTGGCCTTCCTGGTTCTTTATGGTGTTTCAAATGATAAAAACCCAGGTAATATATTTTCCTCTATCTCTCTGTTTGGTGTACTTGCCCAACAGACTATGATGCTTCCAATGGCTCTTGCGACCGGTGCTGATGCGAAAATTGGATTGGAGAGACTCCGTCAATACTTACAATCTGGTGATATAGACAAGAAATACGAAGATCATGAAAAGCCTGGAGATAGAGAAGTGGTTTTACCAGATGACGTTGCAGTGGAGTTGAAGGATGCATCCTTTATCTGGGAAAAGTTTGATGGTAATGACGATGATGATGATGGAAATTCTGAAAAAACTAAAGAGATTGTCGTCACTTCAAAGTCATCATTGACAGAGTCTTCACATATTGACAAGTCCACAGATTCTGCAGATGGTGAGTATATCAAATCTGTATTTGAAGGGTTTAACAACGTCAATCTCACAATAAAAAAGGGAGAGTTTGTCATAATCACTGGACCAATCGGTGCGGGAAAGTCTTCCTTACTTGTTGCTCTTGCAGGGTTCATGAAGAAAACATCAGGTACATTGGGAGTCAATGGAACGATGCTTCTCTGTGGTCAATCGTGGGTTCAGAATACGACAGTGAAGAACAACATCCTTTTTGGATTAGAATACGATGAAGATCGTTACAATCGAGTTATTGAGGTGTGTGCCCTTCGTGATGACTTGAAAATGTTCACTGCTGGTGATCAAACAGAAATCGGTGAACGTGGCATTACACTGTCTGGTGGTCAAAAGGCAAGAATCAATCTGGCTAGAGCTGTGTATGCCAACAAGGATATCATTTTACTAGATGACGTCCTTAGTGCAGTTGATGCCCGTGTTGGTAAACTGATTGTTGATGACTGTCTAACGTCATTCCTTGGTGATAAGACTAGGATTCTCGCTACGCATCAGTTGAGTCTTATCGAGGCTGCAGATCGAGTCATTTATCTGAATGGAGATGGTAGTATCCATATTGGCTCGGTTCAAGAGTTGCTTGAGTCAAATGAAGGATTCCTCAAATTGATGGAGTTTTCAAAGAAATCAGAATCCGAAGAAGACAAAGACGTTGAAGAGGCCAATGAGAAAGATGTCTCCCTTCAAAAGGCTGTAAGTGTAGCACAAGAACAGGATGCACATGCTGGTGTATTGATTGGTGAAGAAGAAAGAGCTGTGAATGGGATTGAGTGGGCTATCTACAAAGAGTACCTTCATGAGGGTCGTGGTAAGTTGGGAATATTTGCTATTCCGATTATTATAGTGCTTCTTATTCTGGATGTGTTTTCTTCAATCTTTGTCAATGTTTGGCTTTCTTTCTGGGTTTCTCATAAGTTCAAGACCCGTTCCAACGGGTTTTACATTGGTATCTACGTGATGTTTGTCATCCTCAGTGTCATATTTGTCACTGCTGAATTCGTTGTTATGGGCTACTTCTCCTCCACGGCTGCAAGAAAACTGAATCTCAAGGCTATGAAACGTGTTCTACATACCCCTATGCACTTCCTCGATGTCACACCAATGGGCCGTGTCTTGAATCGATTCACAAAGGATACCGATGTGCTGGACAATGAGATTGGTGAGCAAGTGAGACTGTTTCTTCACCCTGCTGCTTATGTCATTGGTGTTTTGATTCTTTGTATCGTATATATTCCTTGGTTTGCCATTTCAATTCCTCCATTGGCCATACTGTTCACATTCATCACAAACTTTTACGTTGCCTCATCGCGTGAGGTGAAACGTATTGAAGCCATTCAAAGATCTTTGGTTTACAATAACTTCAACGAAGTGCTGAACGGTTTACAGACATTGAAAGCATACAACGCAACAAACAGATTTATGGAGAAAAACAAGAGATTGCTTAACCGTATGAACGAAGCTTATCTTCTTGTCATTGCCAACCAGAGATGGATCTCGGTGAACTTGGATCTCGTTTCGTGCTGTTTTGTTTTCGTGATCTCGATGTTATCTGTCTTTAGAGTGTTCGATATCAACGCAGCTTCAGTCGGTTTGGTTGTTACCAGTGTTTTACAAATTGGTGGTCTCATGTCGCTGATTATGAGAGCTTACACCACAGTTGAGAATGAAATGAACTCCGTGGAGAGGTTGTGCCATTATGCCAACAAGCTAGAACAAGAGGCACCATATGTTATGAACGAGACAAAGCCTAGACCGACGTGGCCAGAACACGGTGCCATTGAATTCGAACATGCTTCAATGAGATATAGAGACGGACTACCACTAGTTCTCAAAGACTTGACCATTTCTGTCAAGGGTGGTGAAAAGATTGGTATCTGTGGTAGAACTGGTGCTGGTAAGTCCACCATCATGAATGCATTATACCGTTTGACGGAACTTGCAGAAGGATCTATCAGTATAGACGGGGTTGAGATTTCTCAAATTGGTCTTTACGATCTCAGATCAAAGCTTGCAATTATTCCACAAGATCCTGTGTTGTTCAGAGGCTCTATAAGAAAGAATCTGGATCCATTTGGACAGGAGAATGATGAAACGCTATGGGATGCCCTGAGAAGATCCGGCTTGGTTGAAGGTTCCATTCTCAACTCTATCAAATCACAGAGCAAAGATGATCCCAACTTCCACAAGTTCCACCTGGATCAAACAGTTGAAGATGAAGGTGCAAACTTTTCTCTCGGAGAACGTCAGCTCATCGCTCTTGCTCGTGCTCTAGTGCGTAACTCCAAGATCCTCATCTTGGATGAGGCTACTTCAAGCGTCGATTATGAAACTGATGCCAAGATCCAGAAGACCATTTCAACGGAATTCTCCCGTTGTACAATCTTGTGTATTGCACATAGATTGAAAACAATCTTAACCTATGACCGTATCCTGGTATTGGAAAAGGGTGAAGTTGAAGAGTTCGATACACCAAGGGCATTGTATTCCAAAAACGGTGTATTCAGTCAGATGTGTGAACGCTCTGAGATAACCAGTGCTGATTTCGTATGATAAAACTAATTACTTACCTCTAATCTTTAGGATAAAAAAATCCATGGTTGTAATATCTGTTGTAAGTATATAATGTAATGTGTTAACTGTGTGTGTCCGGGTGTTTCACGGGTATAGAACCCTCCCCCAAAGGAAAAAAGAAAGGAAGTCGCCTCGGTGATATGTCCACACATTTTACGCTGTACTTGAATATTCATCCTTTGCCACCCTCTGGACTACTCATATCATTAACCATGTTCCTGTCAAGATTCACAACAAAGTCTTCAAGACCTTCAGCACTTGTTAGTCGTCAAGTGCTCTCTTTGAGGTCTCTTTTCATCCAAACTGAGGACACACCTAACGATCACGCACTCAAGTTTCTTCCATCACAGACGATTCTCCCGGAAGGTGATACTATTGAGTACACTAGCGGACGTGAAGCTGCCGCTAGTCCACTTGCAAGAAAGCTATTTGCAGTTGATGGTGTAAAAACCGTGATGTTTGGTGGTAACTTCATCACCGTTGAGAAGAGACCAAACTATAACTGGATGTTGATCAAGCCAGAAGTGTTTTCCATTTTGACCGAATCTTTAACAAGTGGTGAGCCTCTTTTCGATCAGAGTGAATTACCCATGGATACTGCATACGATGAGGATGATGATGACGTTGTGAGCATGATCAAAGAGCTCATCTTCACCAGAATAAGACCAGCCATTCAAGAAGATGGTGGTGATATTGAATTTGTCAAATACGAAGAAGATAGCGGTACTGTGTGGCTCAAGCTCATGGGTGCTTGTCGTAGTTGTGACTCTTCATCTGTCACTTTGAAAAATGGTATCGAGTCTATGTTGAAGCATTACATCGAGGAAGTGGAGGAGGTGAAACAAATTGAAGAAGTTGAAGAGGATCCTCTCGAGGCGATGAAGCTTGCCAAAGAACAACAGCAGGATCTACCACCTCCACCATCGATCTAATGACACGAATGAACCTCTAAAACTCCTCCTATTTATATAGCCCAATATACATCATGTACAGTTTTCACTACGAGTGTAAAGTGAATGAAGAACAAGAAAAGGCATCATCAAATTAAAAACATGCATCCCCTCATTAATGGTATATAAGCCTTCTTTCTTCAACCTCTCTCAGAGAAGTCAGCCAGTATCCAGCTTCCATTATTCTATGTACATTTTCCCCATATATGAGTGTGATTCTTTGTTCATCTTGATTTAAACCGAGCCTGAGATAAAAGCAATCACACGCTCAACTCGTCCAGTTGCTTGAGAAGCTTGTCTTCATTGGCCCAATCGTTAATCATATCAAGCCAGAAGTCCTGCTTCTCATCTGTGCTTCCTCCAGCACCATCCTGGTACTGTTTTAAGAGCTTGTCGAGAACGACATCACCTTGATCCTCAGATTTACCTTGTTTTCTCAAGCTTGGAAGAATCAAAACCTCCAGCACTTTGGACCTTTTCTCATCATCAGATGGTGCACTGGCAACTTCCGCACTCAACTCCACAATACTAAGGTCATGATCGTTCAACTTCGTCTCTGAAGGTTGCGTATCCTGTTCCTGTTGTTGTGTGTACTTCTTCGCCCTGAAGCCATTGGCGTTGTATCTGTTACCGTTGGCATAGGGAACGTACTGGTTGTTATAAGAGAACTGGTTCTGACCTTGAGGCATCTGGTAATAGTACTGGTAGTTGTTGTAACTGTTCCCCCTGTACCCATTACCCCCATTCATAACACCATTGGTACCGGCGTTGTTATAGCCTCTAGGCTTTCTCTTATTGCGCTGAGCAAATGAGACATGAATCACCTGGCCATCCAGTACAGAATCGTTCATAGCAACAAGTGCTCTTGATGCCTCTTGAACCGTCTTGTAACAAACAAATCCAAACCCTCTTGGGGAACCATCCTCCGCGGTCATGATCTTGGCTGATACAATAATCCCGTAAGGTGCAAAGGCCGAATACAGCGCATCATCATCGATGGCAGACGTGAGGTTCTTAACATACAAATTGGACTGCTGTTGATGCGGGCCTGGTAAAGGGAGGAAAGTCGTAGCCAATGCTGGTGAGCTCAACGAAGTACTTTGCTGTTGCGGAGATTGAACCATAGGTTGCATCATTGGCACAACAGGCGTGTGCACCATAGGCAAGAAATGCTGTGGTGGAACGTTCATTGTCGGTGGAGAGTGAGAAGCGTGTCTACGCTCATCACGGCTATATGCCCTCGAGACAAAGATTTCACAACCTGGTTCGACTTCCTTACCATTAAGCGCTTCGATGGCCTTCAGCGCGGCCTGGTGGGTTTTCAACCCGACAAAGCCGAATCTCTTTGGCGATTGGCCACTTGTTCCGCTGTTCGGTAGAGAAGCTGAGGAGGACTCTGGGGATTGTACAGGCGATTGTGTTGATGATTTATCCTTAGACTCCGGCAAGAGAACCGAGGTGACCTCCCCAAAATCTTCAAACAGAGTCTTCAGCTTCTCCTCGTCGTAGGACTCCGGCAAGTTCTTGACGTAGAGGTTTGTAAAGTGTAATCTTTCGTAGTCAATCCTCTCCAAGCGCTCATTCTTTGCAATGTGGTGGTTAAGGTAGAGCTTTGAACCATTAACAAGTAGCCCGTTCAACTTCTCGATGGCCTCATCTGCGGAATCGCCATTATTAAAGTTGACAAATCCGTATCCCTGTGATCTTCCAAATTCATCCGTGACAATCTTACACGAGATGATCGTGCCAAAAGGACCAAATAGTTGATGAAGGTCCTGGGTATCGATGTCGTGAGTTAATCCTCGGACGTAGATGTTTCCCGGGTGGGTCAGGGCGTCGTAGTCAAAGGAAACGTTCCAGGTCTCCGCTAAGTTGGGGAATTTTTCTCCCAGCAGCTTCTCCAGTCCATGTGCTTCGTCCTTGTCGATGAACTTCACCTTGAGTGTATCGTCAGAGGATTCAATAACCTGGAACTTGTCAAAATTTGACGTTAATAGATCTGTAACCATGGCCAACTCCGTGTCATTGTTCTCCACATTGTCCTTCTTCTTGAGCGTCACAACGCAGTTGGAATTGAAAGGGGAGTGAAAATGGTGCGTGTGTTCTTCGGAAGTCATGGGGGCAGCAGCACAATCAAACAGACAAACAACTGGAACGATCAGTAACCTTGAGTATTATCCCCGGTATATGGCTTGAAGAAGGAGAAAGTGTATTGGGGATTAAACGAAGAGAACAAAGAAGATGAAAAATTGGAGAGAAAGAGAGAGAGCAAAAAAAACCGAATGGAACTTCTTCTGCACGGGAGAAATTGAGAATTATGGGCCTTCTATGCCTATGTACGTGGTGTATGCTAGCCTTAGTGTGCGAGTATGTGTGTGTGACTTAGGACGTATGTTACGCAGTGTAATACAAAATCTGACGGGCCCACAAGTCACCACCCGCGGTGTGCGAGCCATTTACAGAGGGCGAGACGGGAAGAGGAAAAGGTCCTCACAAAGGGAAAAAGGAACTCGCCCACAGGAAGCGCTTCCTTTGGCCTGCAGCAGGAAACCTATACAGGAAAAGAAGATGGCAGCGAGAATGCTCTCTGGGTAGGTGAGAGAGTTATGTGACATAGTGTCGGAAAGGGTAAACGTCAGTAGCTGTGAGCTGATGAGCTGATGAGCTGGTTGTACAAGACGGTCTGTGTGTGTTTTTGAACGGGAGATGGGTCTTGTTGCTAGAACAATGAATTGATTGTCTTCTCTCTCAAGCCATTTTAGGGTCCAATGGGCGTCCCCGGTAACTCGGTATGCGGGACCGCTGCGTCGCCTACAGAACAAAAGCTTCGCGGTGAAGAGATCTTTTTTGGGCAGGAGGGGCCGGGAGGATTGTGCTTGGGAGCGTTTTTATTTTTACAGCACTGTACGGAAATTACAATCGCACAACGGCCTGTAACGCACTAGGTGGGCCACACGATCTTACTCCACAATCTTAATCCACCATCAAGTTTTGTATGTGAACTTTAAGCGGTGGGCATTGTCTGATGTGTACTATTCTTCACAGAGCGTTCAAGTGAAGTTTTCCGACAGTGGGGGAAAAAGTCTCAGGAATATCATCTTGCACATATGCGCTTGGGAATTCTAATTGGCTGTGTTAAGTCCAACCTAAAATGTCGAAATATTCCCACAAGGAATTTTCCAAACTGGCCAATAGCAATAAAGCCGTTAATTTTCTGGATCTCCAGTCTTTGGCGGAAGCAGGGGGTTTGTGAAGAGAACAACGAGCCGCCAAACCCCCCCCCCCGAGAAGAGAAAAAAATAGACGTCTTCACTCAGCTAAGGAGAGTGAATAGGCAGTAGCGCCAGGCTCAAACATGCAGGCAGGCAAGTACGATTTGTCTGCAAAATCCCGCCTACACAGAAATTGTTAGCATATATCGTACACAAGATTGTCACAAAAATATTACAACGTCCAAGCAAATTTTCTGGTTTGGAAAACAAAAGAAAAAAACTGGTCATGGGGAAAAGTGTTATTTCGGTACCGGGATCGAATGTTTCAAAATGAAGAAGCAAGTTTGTAGGTTGTGTGTTGGGGTTATCAAAGATTAGGCGGACCAAAATGGATTGGATGTCTCTCTTGCCCTGTCCAACGCCACCATTGAGTTGATGATGGAGGTTCACCTGGTGGACTTCTTCCTATAGGCTTATATGCCTCTCTCTACGTGCTAAATTAATTATTAATGAAAAAAGCTACACTCGGTTTTAATCCAGGTACAAAACGCTATGGAGCTGTGAAAGGAACGAAGCAGTTGTCTGCTTGCATCGTATAAACAAATGTCACTAAGGTGGGTCTGAAGGAGATAATTAAAATTTAAGCTCGCTTTCTACTCCAACTATCTACGCCTAACCTCGTAAAGGGAAACTGGGACCGCCGGGTAAACTTAACGTCCTCCTGCGCCTCAAGCCCACCCGCTCTGCTGGCCCCACTGGGTGCCCCCCCCCCCCACGGTTGGTCTACGAACCAACCTGACAGTACAGTCTTAACGGTTTTATGGAGTTAATATTATGTAATCTATTACTAATCAGTATTGTTTTCGGCCACACCGAGGGTCAAACTTTGTAAACAATGATGTATGCTGTTGACATATGTAAAGCAGCTAGGAAGTACGGTAACTGTTTTGAACGAAAGCAGGACAGAGTAGAGTATACCGATGCCGTACGAAGGATACGTGGATACTGTTTCAATAATACTGGCTTAGACTGTCTGATATTAGCCGAATTGACTCATTGAGCATAACATTATAAGCACAAGAGATGGTGAGAAATGTCACCCCTCCTGTATCTAAAACACTACACACGACTGAACAAAACAAATATCTCAACCTTTATTCCACGGTCATTAAAAACCACCCAAAAGTAAACACGTTTGAATAATATATAAAAAGAGAAAGAAGTAGAAGTAGAAGTGAAAGGATAAGGTAACTCTCATGGTATATAAAAAAGGAAAAACAAACACCGACATTGGAACAAAGGGGGGGTTAAAACTTCATAATAGTACAAGTGGAGACGATCCAATTAGAAAAAGGATTGCCATTCACCAAAAGAATCAAAGATCAATCAACCGATCAACCTACTTTGTGGCCTTGGTAGCCTTTGCCTTTGGCTTAGATGCTGCAGCCTTCTTAGCTGGAGCCTTTTTCGTCGTCGTGGTCTTTGTAACCTTACCAGTTGTGGAAGCCTTCTTTGCGGCTGGCTTTTTAGCAGTAGCAGTCTTCTTTGCTGGGGCCTTCTTTGGAGCAGCTGCTGCGGTGGTGGACTTCTTAGTAGCAGTGGTCTTCTTCTCAGCTGGGGCCTTCTTAGTAGCTGGCTTTTTAGCAGTGGCCTTCTTTGCGGCTGGCTTCTTAGCGGCTGGCTTCTTTGCGGCAATAGCAGCCTTGTTGAGCTTGACTGGGCCGGAAGAACCCTTTGGTTGGATGAACAGTTCACTAGCAACACCACGTCTCAAGGCAACGTTGAACAAGGAGTCAAAGTTGGCTGCGGTGATGTTGTAGTTAGCGTGGATATACTTCTTCAAAGCTTGACGGGAAGAACCGTTACGGTCCTTCAAGGAGAGGATACCAGCCTTTATCATTTCTATACGTTTGAGACGTTAGTACTTCACAGATCCAGCTTGCTCTCGTCTTCATCTAACCCCTTTCAAACTGAAACCAAATATCAAAACAAATAATAAACAAATCAGTTGAAAAGGGGGCAAACCATATAAGCAGAGAGATTAGGATGACATAAACGCAAACATACCAGCATATGGAGGATGGTCTGGGGTCTTCTTGGTTGAAGTTGTGGTCTTCTTGGTGGTTGTGGACATTGTTACTTAACTGAGTATTAGAATTGATGATGTTTACAAGCAAAAAGGGGATAGAAAGAAGAGAGAGAAATTTATCCACAGTGTTTTTTTTTTCTATTCTATTGCGGCCCCTCGTTTGTTTATTTTCCAACCATGCGCGCGTTTGTTTTGATTTTGTAGCCTATGTGCAGAGGAAATTTGACCGATATGTGTTTTTCTACTTGATAAATAATCTGTAACTATAACAACTTACCCTGTTAAAGTGGGATTTTCAGAAAGTGTAAAAAGTTTTATTGGCGGAATTTTCCCCGCTAGAACGGGAAATACGTGATGAGAATTACACACCTAAAATGTGTAAATGTCAGTACGGGTGCCCTCTGGTGTATTCCTCAAGTAGAGAGTGCCTACTGTCCTGATCTCCGAAATTGAAACACACATTCTAACGTCATAGTATTCTACGTACTGTGAGTGTAGTAATGGCAAATTCTAGAGAAGCTGTAATAATTTGAATTGCTGTGCTCATTGGTAATTCCCCCAGAACATGTTTGTGAATTTTGAAATTTTTAAAGTAAAAGGATCACAGCAGGATTCGAACCTAAAACGGAATTGTTGAACTTTGACCTGGAGGGAAAATGCATAGAATAAAAAAAGAGGGACACAAATGTAGAAAAAAAATTGTAAACAAACCTCATCACATTGCCTTAAAACATATTTGAATCCTTCCAAAGGACTTGCGCTTTTATCATGTCCGAAACCAATATTGAAGACGGTTCTCTCTATTCAGGAAAACAAATCGTCTCCGGAACAACCGATTCTCAAGGCTCAGTTCAAAAAAGAGCCCCAGATCATTTTGATGATGTCACTAATGGCTCAGAATCTCAAATTTCCAAACGTCAAAAACTTGGTCAAGATATTATGGAAGGTACTTATCGAGAGGATGATGTAGGTCTTGACATGGAAGATGTGACTCAACATGAAAAACAGAATGAAATGCATATTGAGGATGTGCACATGGAGGAAGTATCTACTGAAGGAGTACACACTGAGCAAAAATCTACTGAAGATGTACCTACTAAAGAGTTAATCACGGAGGAAGTACCTGCTAAGGAAGCATCTCTTGAAGGAGCGCCTACAGATGTCATAATTGCAGAGGAAATATCTCCCAATGGAGTACAAGCTAACCAAGTGCAACCTGAGGAAGCACAAGCTCAGCATATACAAGATGAAGGAGGTTCTCAACAAGAAGACCAGACTCGCTCTCAAAATGGAGCCCAATCACTGGATGAATTGCAAGCAAATGAAGAAACTGAGTCTCATGAAAAGACAGACTATGTCCTCAAAGACGGCATTTCAATACCCTCTGACTCTGCACTTCTCACATCTGTATATATACCACAGTCCACAGAGTTGTCACAACGTATGCTGATTAAGGCAAATCTCGCATCATTACCCTTGTCATTACAGGCAAACGATTCCCTTCCCATTAGGATACAATTCGTCATCAACACAGTTCCCGTGTTGGATAACGTTGCAACACAGATTCTTCGAATCATCGGTGTTGCACCTTATGAGGAAACACTGGCAATAGTTACTACTGATGAACCTACACCGGAAAGTTTGGTATTTGGCGACTTGGTCAAATTGTTTGGACAGGTTAAGGAATTCTTCAGCGTCGAAGATCCATTTCTCGATATGGAACATGTTGTAGATGATCGCTCCACATTGTCTGAAGATGGATTGAAAAGTTTGAAAGAAATTGAACAGACCATTGATACTGCACTGAAGAAATCCAATCTTGCAACATTTCTACTAGCAGCTTTAGGTGCTGTTGATGTTGGGTTATCATATCTGAACGAAAGTTTCTTAGACGTTTTCTGTCCAACCCCTTCTGGGAATTGGTTTAACGGTAAAATGGGTTCTGGAAGTTTCACTGCAGGAAAATTACTCAAGGCACAGGCTGGATTGTTCCTTGAGTTGAAAACACAAACTTATATCTCAGGTGTGGAATTCAGTGAAAGGCCAAAAGAAGAACTCTTGGATGAGATTTTTCCTTTTGATTTAAAAGATTTACTTCTAAGACGCCGTCAAGCTGCTCAACTCACACCTGCGGAGTCTGATTTCATCCTCAGATGTACCGCACGCCGTGAGACTTTGCTTAACTCTCCAGATACTGAAGATTTAAGTGAGAACTACGATTGGCTTATCTTTTTAAAGGAGCTCTTTGGATATGTATCAAAGAATATTGGGTTCCTTTTGTGGGGGCGTAAGCCTCGCACGTCATTGCTTCCATCATTAACAGATCTGACCTCTCCTACAACAATAATTTCATCAGACTTAACCCATTTGACCAAGGAAGAAATTCACAAACGTTTGGAAGAACAGAAGGAAAGAGAAAAGGAAAAGCAACAAGAGGCCGAAAGGGAGCCCGTTACCAAAAAGCGGAAACGTGTTGTAAGACCTAAACCTGCCCATCCAAAAACATCTCAGCCAAAGGCCACAAGTGTTACGCCACGTATCAAGAACATGTTACGTAGAGCATGGTCCCCTGAAGAAGAAGAAGCTCTTGTGGAGGCACTCAAAGAAATTGGTCCTCGTTGGTCAAAAATTCTTGATTGTTATGGTCCAGGTGGTACCAAAAGTGAAGTTTTAAGAAACCGTACCCAAGTTCAACTCAAGGATAAGTCCCGTAATTGGAAGATGGCATATTTGAAGAGCTCCCAGCCTATGCCAGACTATTTGAAAAAGGTTACTGGTGAGCTAGAACGTGATGACAGGGCTATGGTTGCCAGAAAGAGAAGAAAACTAAGACTTCAAGATCAAAAGAAGGACCAAAAGACTAATCCGGATGATATCGTGTCCAAAGAAACAACGCCCCTTGAACATATCGATGAAGCTCTTCCGCAGAATGATAACAACGGGCCTCTTGAGGGAACTTCTAACTAGTTTCTGATTTTCAGTGTTGATGTGAGAATGGCACATTACTTTACTTGTCATGAATTATTTGCCAAGTGTGTCTCAAGCGTAATTTCAGTTGTTAATGTAAGCCATTTTGCCTATAATTGAAATCGTTGGTTCTACTATGGAATAATAGTCTCTGAAGTACAATTGTTGTCTCTGATTCCGCAAATAGAATTATTTTGTGAAACTAAAATGCCACTGTGGCTATCTGTAAGGCAAGACAATAGGATGTTGGTTAACTAATCATGTTTCGTAACCTTTATGTAACATCCGATCTCGAAAATGCAACTATATCTGTACCTAAGAGTCCACATTCGCCTACTGTGAAAATGCCATGCGAATATGCCATGTGAACTTCCAACGTCACATGGGATTTCATAAATGACTTGATCATGGCGTCAACATTGTTGTACTCAGCCGATATACCAGCCTTCAAAATACCAATCAAAATACCAAAAAAAAACCACGAAATCCAATGTCTATGACAAATATAGCAGGCTGCGATACCTGTTGCATTAACTTATGCAGTGCTATGCGCCATCCATGCAGCCACGGAATAGATCTGCATGAAAAGAGAAAAAAAGAAAGATTAGTGACAACCGCGAGGTTCGAACTCGCGCCTCCGAAGAGACCAGGACCTTAACCTGGCGCCTTAGACCACTCGGCCAGGTTGCCTACTACCTTGAGAGCAACGACCGTCAGAGCGTCCTTATTTCAGTAGTATACGCTTTAAGTCTGAAATTTAACCCATGAGAAGTATCCACCTGTCAAGTATCAAATCACCTGTTATTAAGCAATACTATGGTTCACTCTCACAGCACTTTATAGACCACAATTGACCCATCTCATCCTTGTTTATGGCTACTCGTCAAAGATCAAAATGAGGCAAAGTCCACGTATACAGTTTTCCTCATGCATGAATGCTGCTTCCTTCCTAATTCGACCTTCGTTGCGAGTGCTGGGTGCTATCTGAAATGAGGCTCCAACACACATACTCGGAACCACTTACACTGACTTTCATCACTCCTTATCCTTCTTCTTTTTTTTGCAGTAACGCTCCTTTTCTTCTCTTGATAATACCTTCATCACTTCCTCCTTTGTGTATAAGCTCTCCTAATTGTACAAAGCACAACTCTGTTCACTGAAAGAACATCACCAGAATCACTTACATAACGAGATATACGTCCCAGGAGAAATTTGACCACCTCTCTCTGCCTCCCCAAGTCATCAATTATACCTTCACGTTGCGTTAGCTGGTCATAACGCTTATCATTGTACTATATCACAGAATACAGGAAAGGTCCTTTGGAGTTCTGGGGGTCTGTCAAAAGTACTCAACCATCTTGAGCTCTATATGCAAGTTGATAATCAGATGCATACGATGTCTCAACCAGACACTACAGTAGAGTATATCAACACCAAGATTGAGCAGGCACGCTTAGAGACAAGGCAGCTGTATCAGCAGATTGATAAAGTGAAGGCAAAAATAGTGGACTCAACATTGAAAGATTGTGCCACCAGTGTAGCGTCCTTGTCTAAGACAGCGTTGAACCTAAAGCCCTTACAAGTGTTGAAAGGTCACAACAACAAGATTGCAGATATGAAGTGGGGTGCAGACTCCAAATCTATCCTTAGCTGCTCGCAAGATGGGTTTCTTATCATTTGGAACCCAACGACGGGAATGAAGCTAAATGCCATCCCTCTGGACTCACAATGGGTATTGTCATGTGCTTATTCACCAAACGGGCGACTAGTGGCATCTGCAGGCTTAACGAACAATTGTACTATATACTCTGTCCCAGATATACACGATGTGAGTGCTGCTTTTCAACAGAGGATTGTGAGTGTATTCAAAGGACATACATGTGGTATCACGGCCTGTGATTTCATCGACAATCACACCATCTTGACGGCTTCAGGAGATATGACCTGTGCCAAATGGGATCTCAATAAGGGTAAACGTGTTGTTGAGTTTCTAGATCACTTTGGAGACGTCCTGGCAATGGGGATCAACCGTCAAAGTCTCAGCAACGGTGCTGGAGACTGCATCTTTGCCAGTGGTGCCTCTGATGGATACGCCAGGATATGGGACACGAGGAATAACGGCTCAATCTCACAACAATTCTTCGTCTCCAACAGTGATATCACCAGTATACAGTTCTTTGCTGATGGCAACTCATTTGTCACGGGAAGTGACGATGGTATAATAAGACTCTACGATGTTAGAGCTGATTGTGAGCTAGCAAAGTACTGCTTACCGGAAATGGCCCAGCATCACCATAACCAAGAAGCTGAGCGTACTTATTTCCAACAATCTCCAATGTATCAAGAGCAACTGCTCGAGTACAAGCGATCCAGACCTCTTTCAGTCGAAGAAATCGACTCGGCACTCAACATCTCGGGGGTCATGTCCCTAGACTTCAGTCAATCGGGAAGGCTGATGTACTCGTGTTATGCGGAACAAGGGTGTTATGTCTGGGATACCTTGAAGGGTACAATTGTTGGTAAACTGGATGGCCATTCGAATAAGGTATCCAAAGTATCAACATCACCAAACGGCTACGCAGTGTGTACTTCATCATGGGATAGTACCATGAGAGTATTAACCCCTTCTTATGTCTAGCACATCAGTCTCAGGGCTCGTGAACTAGAACCTTGAATAGTTGGGAAAGACGATGATACGACTTATATACACCAACCCATGGATAGCACGAATAAACATTAACAAAAGAAGACGAAACAAATATATAAAGAAACAGTACGTATAACAAAAAACCATCCATTGCTCTCTCATTAATCACAAATACTACTCAATTCTTTTCTTTACGTACTCCCACAAGCTCTTCAGTAGGCTGTCTGGTAGTGTATACAAGTCCATGGTGAATTCACCTCCTTCAACGTCATTCTTAATGTTCATATCTGGTGTTCTGTTATCCGTAACCATCTGTACAACTCCCAACAGATCATCCTCGGAGAGCTTTGTTAACCCTTCAGCCAATTTCTCCAAATCCACTGAGCCCTTGACAGCACTTGCCAGAGAGGATCCACTAGGTTTGGCTCTTTTAGCTTTATTGGAGTCAGTTCCCGTAGCTTTACGTTTGTCTCCTGAAGATGCATCTACATTTGGAACAGCGCCTGATTCCGCCAATAAGGATTTGAGCTTTTCACTCTTGAGAGGACAATGTATAACGTGATCAACCTCGTACTTCTCTTGAAGGAAGTTCAAGTCGTGGGCAACCTTTCTCTCACCAGCCTTGTCAACAAATGTAAAAGTGATTCCGAGTTCAAATTCACCCCAACCTTGTTCTTCAATCTTGAAAGGCTGCTTCTTGATCGCACGTACTGGGTTGGCAAACGTTGGATGAAGATGATACGTGACTTTGTCAAAGATATTTGCTGGCACTTCATTTCCTTGTTCGTCAAGGAGATAAACCTCAATTGACCATTTACGCACCGGGAACCCCTCTGGTGGGAGTGGTAGCCCTTCAACAACATGTTGATGCGTAACAATACGAATGGTTCTGTCAACGGTTTTCGGCTGGATGGTAATACGTATTAGTACATTCATTCATGACATCGTCAATTGGAGAAGCAGGGAGATAATTGTTGTCCCATTATGGGAATTCCAATGGCGACGTTCCCCATGGTTTAAAGAGTCTATGGTTTATCATCACCTACTCAGAACACCAAGAGGAGATTCCCCCCACGCAACATCTTCCGCCCCCTGATTCCAACAGATACAGCCATCTACTCACTTCTGACATTATATAACTCAACGTCTAATGTTGTTGTGGTTTTATCACCCTTTCCCGTTAAGCCTGTTTATTAAGCTTCTTCGTAGTAAACTCCCCTTCTCAGGTTTCCCGGTTGTCTGTCGTTTCCATGGAGGCGTTCGTCGAGTTTCCGAAATTTTCGTTTGTCCATAAAAAAAGAAAGAAAAAAAATGTCCTGTCTTTGTCTTTGTCTCTGTTCGTTTTCGTTTTCGTTTTCGTTTTCGTTTTCGTTTTCGTTTTCGTTTTCGTTTTCGTGTTTGCGTTTGGGTTTTTTCTGCAAATTTCAGGACAAATGAGACACACACACGCGTTCCATGTAAAAGGGTAAACAATAGCTGCTCAAAAAAGTGCCATTTTGTAAACTTTTCCATTTTATTCTCATCAAAAGATAGCCTACAGTAAAAGAAATGGCATAAATTGAAATTTGGATAGGAAGTTACCATGTCCAGCATGAATACAAAACAGTCAAGTCTACCAAGCCGTCACATAGCTCGATTTAATGCAGTTTGCATACTCCAATAACCATTGTTTTTGTGCGTAACACTAGTATTGTTCTATAACTACAGCCTCAAAATACTTACTATATGGCTACTATTCGCCATGAAGTGAAAACATTCATCCTAATCAGAGAGGCGAAAGCTATTCATCAGATGGTGACGCATTCCATATATCACGGCATCGTGAGAAGACTATGAAGCTGAAGAAGAAGATCGCAAAGATGCAGTCTGCTAGAAAAACGAAGCAATGTCGCAAACACTATTAAAAAAACGAACATAGTAGCTGACGACCATTGGCAAACCATCAAGCATCTAACCACATCCTACGAAAACATAGTACTACCACCATTCGAAAGCCAAGAATTGGTAAGTATTAGCAGAAACCATGGGATGAATAAGAATTTGATAGCTTCGAGTCACTATCTGTTTTATAAAGGGCTGTCTCTGTCTGACCGCGTGTACAGTTGCGATGATTGCCATTTCTCTGTCGACAGAGATGTCAACGGCTCCAGAGACCCATTGATCCAATGTCTGCCTTCCTCCATCTAATCACATCAGACACAAGGAGTGAGTCCATGCTCCTCTAAAAAAATCACTACCCTTACCCATGGGCACCGAATGGTACATTCTAGACAAAAAGAAAGATAAAAAACAGTGAGAATAAGAGCATCAGCGTAGCAGATAAGGTAATCCTGGATGACTCATTCTTAGAGGAACGGAATGGATTCTTGATTGGCTTTCTCTTGTTCGTTCTCACGCCAACGGTCGCCCTGGTCCGCTGAGAAACTTGAATGCTTTTAAAAGGATGGTTGTTATTGGACACTGATTCGGAGACTCCTGAGGAATCCGGAGTCATTGGCCAGGTCATTTCAGTAGTGGCTGGAGCAGTACTGGTGATACCACTACTAGCATCCGAGTGTGTAGATGTAATTGTCCTGCTCAACGTTGAATCATAGGATGTTCCATCCCGTGGTGTACTCTCCAAATAAACCATTGTTCTTGTAATGTTTAGTGTATCGTTTGATCTTATAGTGCCCCAGTGTGATTCGCTGCTCGACTCATCTAAGGTTATCAAATAACGATCATTGGAGTCATACACAGAGGAGGTGGATTTGTTAAGCGTTTCTGTTCCTCGCAGTTCAGGTTCTGTGGTGTGAAGCATATTCTTAGGTGGTGGCATATGTTCATTTGGCTTTCGATCTGTAAAGGGCCGCTTGATTCCAATAAACAGGCTTCCTTTCTCTAGCTCTAATTCACGGATTTCATAATTGTCATCCTTAACAGGTACTTCACCCAAGAACAACTCTTCACTGTCTCCTAGGTACAAGGCATCTCTATCGTCACCACCATTCACAAGCGTTGGCATGGGCTCAAGTCTTAGATCAATAGCAGTGAAAGTGTCTTCAATACGATTGGTTTCCTCTAACCCATCAGATGTTGAAGTTGGTCCACTCCTAAAACTTTCAGTCGTCTCATTGTAGAAATGCCATTTGCGGTTCTCTTCGGGTGACAAATCTCCCCTATAACCTGGTGCGAGATGATATGGTGACAGAGCTTCTAATAAATGCTGATCAGAAATATATTGAGATTCGTCATCTTCAACAGACAGTAGAATAAGATCGACATTGTAGGGTGGAATGGTTGTAGTCACACTCACAACTTCCGTAATAGTGACAGTTACACAGTGTATAAGTTTGAAGACAAACAAAGTTACAAGTATACTCTTCATTATGAGACTTCAAACTGTTGTCGCAAATACACACGTTCCCGTTAAACACTCGATCAACTCTGGAGATAATGCCAGTTTCACCTTGATTCAAGAGTACCTTACTTTGTGGTCATGGCTGTAACAAAATTGGTTCCTTTCCGATGACAGATAGAGTGGTTTTGTGGTTAAGTATCTCCTGACCTTTGAATATCAGAAACATCTGTGTCATGAAAATGTGCAAAATGGTGATGATTGGAACTAAATTAGCCTCTTCAAATGCTCATACATGTATGTTTATAATTAGAGTCAGTTGCTAGCATCAGCAGTTACAGGATGTAGAAGTAGTTCCAAACTTTCTTGCACCGCTTCCCACCATTAAAACATTTGGAATATGATGGTCGGTGGTTAAAGCATTGTAACCCTGTGTATAGTCCAGTCAAGTTAGATCAGCCCATGATGAGCTATCGCCATTCAAAGTCTTCACAGCACTCTCAAGCCACGCTCGGTCATTTAACCCTAGAATCGTGGCAGATTCACCTGGTTCTTCAACAATACACTACAACTTACGCAGTATACGGTGTACAACTTTCAGCAGTAGGTAAAATTGGACATGAGGAGGTAATCTTATAACAAGCTTAAGCTGGGCTTAGACTTCTGAGGAATACGGACAACTGTATCTTCTTAAAACCATTAATTACGGGCGAGTGGCGTAGTTGGTAGCGCGCCTGCCTTGCAAGCAGGAGGTCATCGGTTCGACTCCGGTCTCGTCCAGTTATTTTTTTTCATTCCACTTCTTTTGGTGGTCGTGTATGGAACATTTTTTTGGTACTGCACTTTGGTGAACAAATAACGGAATCCATAAGTTAATCATCTAAGCACCAAGTGAAACAGAGCAATTTATTGGAATCGCTACACCTACTAGAAAGCTGAATTGGTCACAGCTCTTGATACTAAACAGTGAGCAAGAAATACTTCTCATAGTTACAGAACACAAATGATTGGTACCATAACTTGCAGAATGTAGTAAAAACTTTTACTGCACTCATTCGGTACTATTAATTCAGCCACATGGTACAAGCCTCATAGCCCACGGACCAGAGAGTCGAGACTCAGAGCAACTGAGAAGCCAGTCAACAGTGGATGCGGGATACGAGGGGTGACGCTTAGAAAATGAATGCATGAACAACGTTGAGGTGTTCTAGAACTATTTCTAGCCGTTTAGTCGGAGTTATTGCTGGCACACCATTCCTGTCAAAGACTCACGGCTCTCAACCATCCAAATAAGATAGTTTTTATCGTAAAAGTCCCAACTTGTAGTCTGTCCCCTTTTACCTTGTACCATCGTAAAACATGTTAAAGTACCGAGGATGTCTGTCCGGAATCCAGCCCTTCAGAGGCGCTGATCATCACTATGAAAACTCTTGAGTAATTATTATAACCCTAATTTCACCATAGACTAGCCGTGTGCGTTGATCACTCACGCTGGGCCTGATAAGGATGCCAGCACTGGAGCATAAACTCAAGATGAGAATCGTGCGTAACCAAACCAATTCGCTAGTGGTGCTGCAGGGTTGTTTATGCGCTAGCACAGGGACAGAGTCAAAATGTATACTCCAACAGCTCACATGAGCATGTGCCACATAATGTGTTGTACCGTTCCCAAGTTAAAGCACGTTGCAAAACATGCTGGGAATCGTGCCATTCCAAGCAAAAGAAACAGTGTCTCGAGATCGTAAATATAAGTAAGCTTTGCAATTAACAGATGCTCGCATATAAAGCTGCTAACAAGTAATCAAATGATCATGACAGCATTTCCAAATTGGAGTACCCTTGAAAGCTTGAATTGACTGTTGACTAGAGTCCTCGATGAACTTTCGGTCCTGTAACTTCACTTTATAAACTGGTGTAAAGTCTGTGTGCGTGTGCCTCGCCAAATTCTAGTTTTCTTAGTGTGAGTCCATTTCCCAGAGACCATAGCAGCATGTATTAGGAATAATAAGTATCAAAATATTGGAATTTTAGAACATTAGGGAGAAAAGGTGAGTGAATACCTCTACGCTACACCCTAAAAAGACATGAGAGTTCGACAATGGAGGTTATCTGACGTAATGGTAGCACTTTTATCATTGTCCTGTTTCTATTATCCCCACCCTTTCACTGCTAAAAATTACCTACAGAAATGTCTATTTACAGAGCTATACGATTATATAATGGAAAAACTCGTTCAGACCTACGGAAGTAGGCAGCTTACTTCTACATGCATATGAGTTGAGTTCAACAAGAGACCCCAGTCTTGCATGCTTAAAACCCCGGGCCTGTAGCTATACTTCGAGATTTAAGACGTGACTCTTTACCCCCTTTGTATGTACATATTGAGCGTGGAAGTGAACAAAGACATATTTTAATCTGCAGCATATGATTAACAATTCGCAAGTTCACATCGGTTAAATGAGCACTATTCAAGTTTTGTGTGTTGTAAATTAGTTGCAAAAAGTGATCCTATTTTACTCTTAAATCTGGAAGATAAAGATAGACAAATGACATCACAGATCAACAGCCCTGTCTCGAGCAATTGTCCGAACTCTATTAATGTAAACTATTGTCACTTGATAATTACACCTCGCCGTGTGCGCTTATTAATGCACGAGTGTAGTTGATTAACGGTAGGTACACGTTATTATTCTTCCAACATCCAAGACGTACATAGTCAGCCGTGGCTTCTAGAATGACGTTGCACATGGCACAGTGATTGTACCAGACAACAAGCGAGTAATAACGCTATAACTTATCATCTGTGATCCTTCATACCTTATCAGCCATATGCTTCATGTACTACCTATGGACGACTCATGTGGACATATGGTTGAATAGTGAAAAAAAAAAGAAAGAAAACTTAACAATTGGCTAGAGACAAAAAAATATCGATGTGTATTAGTAAGGTGCTTTGCAGAACACAACAAGTATTCTTCTACAGGAAATAGCAACGTATGAGCATGTGCATTGTATGAGCATGTGCTAAATCAGCACTTATACATCAAGCTGCTTGTCATCTTATATTGGTTAACATTCATAATTGAATAACCCTGGACCACGAACCAATAGTGCCAGTTGCTGTTGGTTAGGCCGTACTCTATATATCATCTTTTGAGACCAGAGAAGAGTAAAATAATTAAAGAGCCCCATAAGCGAAACCTCATCTTTGTACTGTCCAAGAATACTGGCTGGCTTGGCCATAACACATGATCACCTCTCTTTGAAACTGCCTGTTTTTAAACTTTAGTCATTGGGAACTCTTAACCACAATCGTGCCATAAGATGTTTTGACTAATGCAGTCAAATAACTTTACGTCTTCATACATATACGCTGGCTGTGACTACTACGTGTCTTCTGTTTTACATGACCGGTATCGATTATATTCCAGTTAACCGTCGATTGCCAGCTAGTACTAGTTGATAACTTTTGTAATTGGTTGAACAGGAGCTAGCGGGTTCCAAACCTACAAGGTTCAGGAAAACAGAAATGGCATGTGCCCCAGTTGGAGCCACGATAACAAGTAACGTGTAAGCTCATGAAAGGATGTTCTGCGATATCGTCTCCAGCCCCTATATTCATTCGTCAAAGTTTACCATGATAGCTCCATTCACGCTCTATACGGTATTGGAAAAACGTCACCTTTTGTATCTTTCTTAGAAGCCTCGATTTCTCTGAATAGATCTAAATTTCAAAGTCTGACCAATAATATCATCACATACTACTCAGAGACTCGTTCAAGTGGAGTCCTACTAAGCGAATGGAAGTCCGTATTTGATGCCAATCCCGCAAAAACGTGGAAGAAGAATCGTGTAATTGATATCTTCTAGAACTAAATGATGTTTGAACAACGTCAACGCTATTCTTTATTTGGTCTTGTCTTTACAAATATCCAATTTGTAGACCACTCTGAGGTGCTACTGGCGATGATAGATCTCAACTCTTATCCGTATAAACCTCGACCAGCTCCAGGAACGATTCATCGTTCATCAGTCTCTTGTTGGCACTTCTTAAGAACGTAGTGGATGTCTCCAGTAACTGTTGCAATTTGGAGAAATCTTCATATGAGATAGTTTGGTTCATGCGAAGATCGTAAACCTTATTGCTCACAGCTTCCTTCATGTGTTCAAACTCTTTGTGAATGTGAAGAACAGCATTTACCGGTAATAAAGATGTGTCAAAGTGTTGTTCAATGAAGGGAAATTCTTCAGGCGTTAGCATTTGTGAACCACCTCCATTTTGGGTATCGTTGTCTAGCTTTCTCTTTTTTCGTAGGTCTCCGTCTCCGTCTCCACGTAGCGTTACTTGAGGTATTGAGCAAATCATATCATTGGTGTACTCAGAGAATCCAAATTGATCGATATTGTCAGTCGATGACGGCGCCGTTAAGTTGGTTACATGTGACGTATCGGAGCCATGACGAGACGGGACAGGTGTGTAAGGATAACTCAGTGCTGAGGGCGGTATTTCGATGTGAGAAGCTTGAGCCTGTGGGTAATGAAACTGAGCAGCGGCTACTTGACTCATATCAAGTTGGTGAGGTTGTGGAAGTTGATTCATGAAACCACCATCATTTGTGGTCATACTGGCACCAGCTCCAACGGTAACGGTCGAAAGAGGTAAGGTTGGTTTTGGTGGATCAAAGTGCTCTGGATACATCGATGGTATATGGCTCTCAGAAGGGGCCAAAAATGATGTTGTGTTCGAGATGGCATTCTCTAAGTCCTTAAAGAATTCCGGTCTTGATAAGCTTTGGGTCAGGACTCCATACTCAATCGCACAATTGATGTTAGACTTTGACTGTAGGACCTGATCATCTCCATCAGAGTTCCCTGATTTCACGTATATGAATCTGTGGAAGTACTCTATATCCACATGTCCAGCTTTGGTTAACAACTTCACAAGATTGATTTCACTGTTGAGGAAACCATCATTAAGATTATTCTGGGAGAGTTGTTGTTCTATAGCAGTGGTTTCTTCGAAACAGAATGCTCGTGGGTTCCATTTAAAGCCACTACTTGCGGTAGCCATGCGCTTGAATACCTTGTGATACTTTAACACTCTTTGATAACGACATTTGATGTTAATATTAGTGAAGCGTTTGGCAACATTTGGGTACTCCTTGTTTAAAGCGTCTGCCACCAAGTGCCAGGCTAATGGACTGAATCTCTGTCTTGATTGATCAAAGTATTCCGGGTTCTGGGAGACATTATACAGCTCAATCATACAAGCAAGTTTAGTGCTTGGTTTCCAGCGGTCATAGTTCGACTTCTGCTGGCCATCTGTACCAACCATTGACTCTGACTGCATTTCTTGTTTGGTTGTTGTGAACGCTGTTGCACTCTAAAAATAGACAGGAAACTGGCCGTAGACTAATCTCTTGAAAGAAACTTTATCCAAATAGTTGATCAACGGTAGGCGTCTGAGAGTTCCACGGTTATCAGTAACCTGTTGACTGTTAAATCAATGCTCTCTTTGTTACTCTATCAACAGAATTTGGCATTAATGCATTGTTAATGGAATTGAACACCATATTTATAAGGGTTGTCCGATTTATGAATGGTCAAGTCTGAGCACCGGGTAATGGGCATGCGCGATTGAGCACATCACTCTCGAACGCCAAAGGCACCTGCTCCAGAAGCAGACCATATGTACACATTTGTCGCATCGCCTTTTGACTAGGAAATTTAGGTATCTACACCTTCCTGCAACAAAGCAACATAAACTCCCGATGCATACGCGGTGCATGCAGCTACAAACTTTGTGCATGTGCAATATGGAGCTGATCTTTTAAATAGCACTGATAGATTCATAACACCAACGTACGCGAGTAGACGTGAACAGAACGCAATTCGGTGCAAATATTATTGCAAATGAAAGAAGATGGTGTCCTGATATAATTATACTTTAGTCTCTCTGATCCTCCCCATGGCATGTAAGGAGGGACATTTGAAAATTTTTGAGACATGACATGAATTTTATCTTGATTTTGGTATGGGACGCACGAGTTTAATTCTAATACTGCATAAGTCAGTTGGTGCGTACGAGCGTGAACTTTATAATAGTCCACTGGTAAATATTTACGACATCTTGCTGAGTCGGTGACCCTGCGAAAGTAAGGCTTGGGAAATAGATCCCTTACGATTTTCAGTGTGGCTGTAAATTTTGTGAGAACTCCTCTTTCTCTTTGTCTATGCATGAATGCACGCAATACAGTCTTCTAGCGTCAGTTCATTTGGTTTTCAAGTTCGTATGCTGTGAGCAGTTCAATTGCAGAGCATTTATAAAGAATCGATTGATAATGTTCGGGATTCACCTGTAAATATAAACATATTAATATCTTGACGATTTGTTCTCACAAACAATCTTCGGATCTGGGTGCCATTGCGCAGCACAACAGTAATTAGTGTTGCCTCTAGCGTCCAAACGCCAGCTACATATATGCATATTAGATGTGTAGCGAATCGCGATCGTCATGCGTTAGTATATAATATGGGGGCTAAAGTCTAACTTTTTGTAGTCATAAGTCGTTCATTACCGTTTCTTAAATTTTTAGCCAGAGAAGTGAGCACCGGACGCTTTACACATTTGTGCCCGATGGTAACGGCTGAATCTTGCTATATGCAGTCGTCAACACAACTGATCAAACATTACTACCCACCTTGCAAATGGGTGATTGTGATAAATTTGCTCACCAGTGGAGACTGTCCGTATATTTTAGCGTTGTTGACATCTCACTTATGAATTACAACTCGTACACAGCCTTTCAACCATTGACACAGTCATCAACTTTAACGAGTGACCAATATATATGTGTTTTCTTGATGGTTCTGCCCTCGTGAAGGTCCATTTGTGAGTAAATTTCACGTTGTATAATTGCAGATACGGAAATCCAAAAACTTTAAGAAACGACTTGGGACTTGTTAAGTCATAAATTTTCTCTTTAGGGAAGTATATAACAATCAAATACTCTCTCTTTCGAGTGTTAGGTCCTGTAACTCATACAAATAAATATTGGTCCTGGCATAGAGTATAAGTTAAATTACACTTTATTCTAATCTATTTTCATGGAAGCCCAGAGAAAGAGCCCAATGACGTATGCAAATATTTTAATCTATGCAACCCTGAATTAAGAGTGTTCTATTGAAAATCAGAAAGAAAATATAGGCTTCTAAGTAGTAGAGTAGCATAATTCAAATCAATTTAGATACACTTGATTCACATGCATAAATGAGCTAATGTGTTGCTGTTATTTTTCGAAATTTCCCGTTAATATAACGTGGTCCTGTTATTTTCAACCGTCACCGAGTTGGATTTGATCAATAATTAATGAATTGTTTGAATCATTGATAAATACCTGGATTTACATATGTACAGTACCACCCTTAGATTTGAAACTTAAATTTATGCAACGTTCAATGTCGAATTTGGACCCCACTGAATGTGTGAATTGAGCAGATGATGTCGGTTCAGCGGCCATGATAACAAGCAATGATACATTAGCAGCTGCTCAGCGAACTTCGACTACTAGGTCTTACATGCCCAGAGTGGCTACTTATCATGGACATTTAACTATATGATGACTACAGAAAATACACTTTCTATTCTGGTTGATTTCGTAAGATGTCATGCATATGTATGTACCCATGGCTCAGATGAAAGCAGCAATGTGATGCAGCTGTCACTCTAAGCACCTGACTCGTAAACGCGCAGACTATGCATAATGAAAACAGAGTTCAAGCTGCGTCGCTATCAAATTATGTCCTGTTTAACTAGTGATATATGTACATAGATGTACATTCCAGAACTATATGTGTTCAATTCATTATTCCTCCTGTCGATAATTTGTGTATTGTTTCATACATTGCGTATTCCATCCTGTAGAGAAGTTGAAGAGTTTGTTTCTTCCAAAAGCCAGTTATGTACGTGAGCACGAGTTGAAGCCAATTACAAGAAAATTTAAATTTGGGCTGTTAAAAATATGAATCAGAACAATATGATAACTACACACTGTGCATCCAAAACAGACGGGGAATATTATGTCCCTCGTGGAAGGTTAAGCTAGACGCGTTCTTTTGCATACTTCTTTCATAAATTACGCAATTACTACGAATTGTCAAGTGGTAATTAGAAACGTTTGATGTCTAGAACTGTGAGATGATTGATAGTCTATCATGTAATGTGTGCAGTAGAGCCCTGAAGTCCATCAAGTGGTAAGCTACGCTAATGTAAATCGTGCACAATACATAGTGGCTCCCAGTGTCAGTGTGAGCTATTCAAGTCCAGCATCTCTTAAGACTTCTCTCTAGTTAAATACTATTTAGATGATGTATCAATTAAAATTTAACAGGTCAAAACCGTCTGAATTCAGCACTGTGGAGCAATACCTACGCTTATGTAGAGAAGTTCAATATTTATGTCTTGTTGTTAACCGATGAGTCGATTACCGCCAAAGTAGCGTGATGCTAAGGGTATCATTATGTACGCGGTACATAGAACTCTGTATGATACAAGTCGCAAGATGATGTCTAGTGTATGTGTGGAGCTGCAGATGAGTGACGTATGTCAATTGGTCAGCTTCTGCATAGCTAAGTGGCAATGAACAGTCCACTCCTCGAGAGTCGACATAACACTGCTATTCGCCTGATATCTTGCATATGTACCATCATGTATAGCAGGTAATTTCTGACGTCTACATTAACGATTTGAACAATTGGGCCTAAAATATACGAACCAGAAAATTTTGACTTGCTGCTGACTGAGTAATAGTAGGGGGCTTCAATAGGATTTGCGATTGAACAAATCTGTTGAAACCAAATTTATGAGCAAATCACACAGTTTTATGTTATGGTTTTATCTCAGTGTAATAATTCCACCAAATACGCTCAGTGACGAAATTCGTTCAAAGTGGGTAATTTAGTCCAAAGTGATATTAACTTCTGATATTAACGGAATGATGAAAACTTCCGATAGCCGTAAAGGCATTATTCAAGAAGAGTTAACATTAATATCACAGATGAGTGAAAACCAACTTCACCTGGTAACACACGGCTTGTCACTACATCATGGAAATCTTATGACTCCCCTATTAATTTGTTCAGCCTCACATATGTCCTAATATGTACTGTAATCAATTGATGATCGGATTGCCTGTTGCATTTCTTCAAAAAAGAAACTGCTGCTTGCAATGTTTTTTTTTTGCTTTTTACGAGGTTTGTGTGTTTTTGAAATCGTTCATTTGCATTTCTGAAAATGTATCGAGTAAATCCACTACAAGGACTCAATCGTCTTTAGTAATTGCGTATAAAAATTCTGGGAGTGATATATAAAGCAAAATAACAGAATACGTACTGGTGTAACGATCACACAGGGCACTTTTTAGTGACCCTCCTTGAAGGCAATATAATCAATAATAGCATCCTAGACAGACAACTGTTTACACAGAGTGGTTGTTAATATGCACCATACTATTCAGCTCATAAAACTCCTCAAACTTTGTGATTCCATATTGAAGATGTTTGGAAATTAAACAAATCAAAATGTCCCATAAAGCCTTAGATCGAGGCATGTACTTTAAAGCTGCCTGCAATGGTACTGTAATCTTTCTATTTACCCGATCTATTGTGTGATGAATTTACCACAAATCTTCAACCGCATTTCCTCTTTGGGATAGAATTCCCTGGGGAACGACTATATTGAAAGTGAATTGTAAATTGATCTTTTGCAGAAGGTGGTCTATTTGTATTGTGCATTAGATCATCCTCAAGTATTAAAACGTTCTTAAATAATATCATTACTCTTCTAGCCCCGAAAAGTAATTTTAAATTAATATTCTCGTTTAAATATCATGAGCCACTGTGTATGATCAGAACAAACTTGAGTCTTTTATTGAAGATTTGTGCCTAATTCGTAATCATTGTCAAGCTCAGTAGGTTTGGTATTCAATCTCGACACTATACTACACAATAATTTTGACCAACATAAACATTATTGATCTTGTGAATGCAGAAAGAAATTAGTTCCAACTAGTATGGATAATACAATAACTCAGATGATCTATAGCAATACTGATTCTTGAGTATTTCACGTAGTGTAGGTCAAGATTGTTTCTTGACTCTCCACTTCAACTAAGTTGCAGACTCTCATTCACTTGCAAAGATTACAGACCATCTGATCCTAGATGTAGCGTCTGTGATCTGAGAACGTTCACTGGCAACTTGCAGAATTGGAAAGGTCAGACCAAAAAATTTGGAAAATCGACCAAAATTGAAAATTTTGCCTTGCATGGTCTATCCTGCATATTGATGCGTGATGATTTCACAAAACGCACGAGCTCCTGCAAGAGCTTTCCAATTTTTGAAAAGTTCTTGCCTTTTGTGTTGATCGTTTTGTTACATTATTGCAGTGGGATATTCCGTTGAAAGAAATCAGGAGAAGTGAGAATCGTAGTAGTTAAATTTTACACGTTCTATCCTCAACTTAGATACTAATGGCAGTAAAAATCCAGTATAATCAACATGAATCAACACAAATCGACCTCCATCTATTAGGTTGTATAACGAGGCCCTTCTATGGTATCCTACGACATTTAGTAATGGACACAAGCACTGAATCCCAACCCTCAAGTTTATAGCATAACGGTGAGTTCATGGTTACTCCATAAATTTCATCACTGAGAGACACATGCCGTATTTTGCCTCGAGCTGCTACTAATCCTTCAGAGACTGAAAATAATCGATATGACATGTCAAAATACTTCAGATTAAGTAGAACCTCTGATCACTGACAGTGAAAGAAAATAACGTATCTCAGGATTACGGATACTGAGCAAAAAGAGGACATTGAAGAATTGTTGGTCATATTAACTTTCCCAAGAGTACTAAACTCTCAAACGTATGAGAAACAGTTAAGAGCACTAGAAGAATACCAGTGGCTCATAAAGTAGGAGATCCAAGAGCCTATGGCAGTGTCTACGTTTTTGTCAATGCTGTATTGTTCAGACTTCCCTCGAATAGAATGAAGAACCCATTAGTTTAAGACATGATGATAGTAAGCTTTACCTCCTAATACACGAAAATGGCTTCTCTATGGAGAGTTTGATCTTTCCCATGACGTCTCTGTTAAAGCCTTCTTCAACTTTCCGTCGGTGATTGCAAGAGGTTAATACTGATGATCATTAATTGATCTGATTTCAGGTTCAGATAAGAACAGAATCATCTCATTTGATGCACTTGTGATATGTTCGTTCATACCTTGCACATACTTCCAAACAGTCAATCATTGAATTACACACTGTAGCCAGTGTTTCTTCACTTATGTTTGGAATTGTTGGCAGGAAATTACAAATCTTGCCAATGTTTCTCATTCTAGACAGAAGAATACAAACTCTCCCTACTGGTGATGATTAGTAACGCTCTGATTTGAGTATACTTTTTCTCTCCCTTATGCTTGAAAGCGTATGCTAATCGAGTTATGGCACTTGATTTGAATCAAAAGGAAGTCATACATTTGGATAAACTTCGGATATCCTTGCCCCATACCATCTCGGAAGCCAGGATAAACCGCAACTTTTTTATTCTCGGGATGTCTAACATATTTACCAGCAAGACCAGACCCTTACGCTGTCGCTTAGTCACATCATCAAGACCGAGCAAGTATTTATCTCCATCTTGTGAGCTAGACAATAAATTATTTCAAACCATTTAGGAATAGGTAGAAGCTTTAAGGAACCTATATTTTTATCAACTTCTTTCAATGATAGATCTTCTAACTCACGAAAAAGGGTTTAAAACCATTCCGTTAGAACGGATGTTGGTATTCTCAATGGAAGTAATATCAACATTAGTCACAATCCTGTCCATACCTTTGGAAGTCGCAAATACGATAAACTGGTTACTCATCAACTCCATACAAGACAATATAGTTCCTGTTGTTACTGTTGAGAATTTTTGGTTGACGTTGGATACTTCAGCGTGCGTTTCTTGTTTACATTTTCTGGAAAAAAATAGAGTCTGGAAGTTTAAATGGAAATTGACAAAACTTCGCGATTTTTCGCGATTATTTTCGCAAAATTACAAAGCCAAGTTTGGCGGGAAAGAACCAAATTTCCAATTCTGCATATTGCAAATGAACCCTACTCAGTAATGCATGGCCTACAGACCAAAATCACATTCTGAGTTTTTAAGGTCCAAGGATTCAGCACGGCTCATAGAGTGCAGCAGATATCACATTTAAGACTGAGAATAATTTGCAAGCTGGTTAGGAAAGAACTTACGAACTGTGTAAGCTGGGTTGACCACATTTGACTATAGTTCTTGTCTTCAAGCATTCAACTTAACTGCGAAAGAAGGTCATAGAGGCTGTTAACATAAATTCGTATACAAGTTCATATATGACATCAGTGTAATGGATAACTTTAGGGTATATACTACTATAAATTGAGTTATAATGGGTCTTTACATATTGCTTTTATTTCAATTGTTATCCATAACTATTTGTTGCTCCGGTGGACATTCACATTGCTACCTTCAATGATGTTGAAATAATCAATCTTGTTAGAAGACAATTAATCATATTCAGATTGTCCACAAGAATAATGTTTATTCGTTGAGGTTTTCTGGATTAAGAGCAAGATTAATATGTCCAGCCGGGTACGTATAAGTTTGGTGGATCAGTATATAACCATGAAAAGGATATTACCCCTCCACCACGTAGTTATCCGACTCGAATATCCCTGACGCTTTTTCATTACCTGTCAAGCTGAACGACTGGTGTATGCCTGAGAGATAAGAATAATCATTCGAATGAACTGAAACATCAATCGAGATCAAACGTATTTCTTAAAGTTGAGCGTCATGGTTTGTGTAGGCACCAGCGATTTATCGCATTGAGTAATGATTTCATTTGATATTCTGGAGTACATCATTTAAGAAAAGATGTGATCATTTCATTCATAATGGATCTGTTCAGAGCACGAGCTTATGATTCCTGAGCTTTAAGTCACATCGGATCTCTGACTAATTATCAATGTGGGGCAGGGTCACAGCTGTATTTTGACTTTCATAAACATAATCCAATGAAGGAGTTCAACCAACATATAAACTAAGTCAAGCGTTTAGACATTTGGTACCAAAGAAAGCATTTCCACTTCCACGTATCCAAGCAGCTCAGATTATGTACGACAGTTAATGAGCACTAGAACTCATATCAATTATAACAATCCTGGTCTGTGATGGGACACATAAAACAATGTATCTATCGTGTCTGGACAAAAATGTACCAGGGAGCGCGCGCGCGCGCGTCTTAACAACGGCCAACAGCATTAAAAAGTCGTCAACACATTGACGTTTGTCGCTTGCTTCGAGTTAATCATCGACATGATCAAGCATCGGAGAAATGGGAACAATCCATAGCTACTGCTCAAGATTGATGAACAGTACAGCAACAGCATGCTGACACTGTGGTCACTCTTACTGCATGCAGTTCGTGTATGGGGTACACTTCATTTTCATAATTTCCGATGTACTTGATACAACTATTCATAAACTTCAACAGATGAGGTATATGGTCCCCCATTAAATTCTTACGTGCTTCACCCGCTCTCTCCGGCTTTGTAAGACATTTGGGAAGTGTGAGCTGAAAAAAAAAATCAAAATGTCTGAGTCCTAAATCTGTTCAACGCAACATCGATTAACGCTTGAGGTTTTTCCAAAAGCCTGAGGGGCAAACCTACCCCACACAAAAAAAATCGAAGTGCGTGAGCAAAGATAATCTCTCAAAGCTTAACACGAGACATTACACGTTGTAGGATTGGTCAAAAAAATGTATGATCAACTCCTGAGTTGGGCTAAAAGGATTTACATCATGACCCATGAAAGAAGATACTCTTGATTCGAACTAATCAGCCGGTGAAGTAGAGAAAAGGATTCCGATGCTTTTTGCTTGTTTAAGTCCAAAAAGTCACATCCTGGCGGAAGTCTTAACCCGTTCGCCTGCCTTATCTACTTTGGAGTTTGAACCAAACGGTGACAAAAAAAAGGAAAAAAATTCAGCATGTGCAGTGTGGTCATGGATTTCACTATCGTAGTCAACAAGCCAGATATGTTTCTTTTCTTTTTTTCAAACCACAAGCGGCCACTATTGAGTACCAATCAACTAAGCATTGGCATTCATAGCGTGTAGAATTCTCCTTACATCCTTGGTGTGGAACTGTAGCGATGGCTTCCTTTTCACCCACACTGTTCTATCTTGGTGAGATGCGGGATGCCAAATCCAATCGGTGCTGCAGTCTGTCAGTCACACTGTGCGGGAACCGACCGCCCCCATTCACCCATACGCAAATGTTTTGCGTGAAATCAAAAGTGGCACATACTAAAGTTGTTACGCAAAAAAAAACTGTGATCACGAAGCGGGAGGCTGAAACGTTGCGGTGTTGTATCGATTGAGTATTGCGGGACCAGCTTATAAATACAAGAGGTTATGAACATAAATTTTCTCCAAGGAGTTCGAATGGTTCGAAGTAGCACAATAAAACACCTCAATCGTGTAAAAATGTCTACATTTCAATACCAAAAGGACTTGAAGAAGCTCCCGATTCCCGATCTCAAACTCACTTGCGAAAACTACCTCAGAGCTCTTAAGCCGTTACAAACAGAAGATGAGCACAAGGAAACTGTTGCTGCCACACAGGAATTCCTCAATGGTGTGGGTCCTGACTTGGATCAACAGTTGAGGGAATACGCAGAGACAAGACCATCTTATATCGAACAGTTCTGGTACGACTCTTACTTGAACTACGATTCTCCTGTTGTTCTCAACTTGAACCCTTTCTTTCTATTGGAGGATGACCCTACGCCGGTTAACAACACACAAACCAAGCGTGCTGCCTCTCTAACAACATCATCATTGGAATTCATCAGGGCACTTAGAAAAGAAGAATTGCCGCCAGACATGATCAGAGGTACTCCTCTCTGTATGGATCAGTACAACAAACTCTTTGGCTCTTCTAGAATTCCAACCAGCACAGGCTGTGTTATGCAAACTGACTCATCCTCCCATCACATTGTGGTGCTCTCAAGATCTCAGTTCTACTGGTTTGATGTCTTGGACAAGGAGAATAATTTGATTCTTACTGATGACGAGTTGGCATTCAACTTTGATAGTATTCTCAAGGATGCTTCCAAGTCAACTCCTTCCGAGATTGCAAGATCATCCTTCGGTGTCCTCACTACAGAGAATAGAAAGGTGTGGGCAAACTTGAGATCTCACTTAATGAATGACCCAATCAACTACAAGATCCTCAGAATCATTGATTCCGCTTTGTTCGTTGTCGTTCTTGATGACATTGAGCTGGACTCCCTATCTGACTTGTCCAAGAACATGCTTTGTGGGTTGAGTATTTTGGACAAGGGTGCACAGGTTGGTACCTGTACAAACAGATGGTACGATAAGCTTCAGCTTATTATTACTAAGAACGCGAAAGCTGGTATAAACTTTGAGCACACCGGTGTTGATGGTCATACCGTTTTGAGATTCTGTTCAGATATCTATACCGATACCATTCTCAAATTTGCAAAAGCAATCAACCCAAATTCTCCGTCAATCTGGAAGTCTAAATCACCATCTCTCCTGAAAACGGATAAGATTGATACGAACGTTGTTACAATTCCCCGTAAGCTTGAATGGAACTTGACATCAGAGCTTTCGTTGTCTCTTAGATTTGGTGAAACCAGACTTTCTGATCTCATTTCCCAAAACGAATTTGCTGTTCTTGAGTTTAACACATACGGCTCCGATTTGATAAAGAAATTCAAATGCTCTCCGGATGCATTTGCTCAGATGTCGTTCCAAGCAGCTTACTATGCATTGTATGGTAAAGTTGAATGTACATATGAGCCTGCGATGACGAAGCAATTCCTTCATGGCCGTACTGAAGCTATCAGAACTGTGTCCATGGAGTCCAACCTCTTTGTCCGTCGTTTCTTCGAAGACGTGCCAGGTGCTGAAAAGCTTGAGCTTTTACGTGCTGCATGTGCTCGCCACACTGAAACAACAAAGATGTGCTCTCAAGGTTTAGGACAAGACCGTCACTTGTATGCTTTGTTCTGTATCTGGAGAAGATATCTCGCTGAGCAAGATACGTTGGAGGACCACCACAGTGACTCTACCATTGGAAATAACATTGAGAACGACTCCAAGATTACTAAGGAAATTCCTTCTATCTTTGCCGATTCTGGTTGGGATAAGTTGAACAATTCCGTGATTTCCACTTCCAACTGTGGTAACCCATCTCTTCGTTTGTTTGGATTTGGACCAACAGCTTCCAACGGTTTTGGTATTGCATATATCATCAAGGGAGGCTCTCTCAACATTTGTGTTTCTAGTAAGCACCGTCAAACCCAGAGATTTGTTGATACTTTGCGTAATTACTTGGAGGAAGTTAAGCACATCTATGAGGATGAACTCAACCAAAAGGAGCAGATGAAGGCAAGAGGAAGATTGCAACACATAAGATCTGGTAACTTGAACTACTTGCTCGGTGGTTATGGCTATTTTGACCTCGAAGATGATGAAATTAAGAGCAGAGGTACTAGTCCAGAAAGAGTAGGATTTAGAAGAGCTGGGATTTCTGCAAGACAGTTAAGCGAGAAGCTCAGACTAGCTGAGTACTAGATGTATATTTAACTTATTCATACTGGCTGTGAATTATATTTATTTTATGGTGTCAATGAATTTTTATGATTAGTTTTAATGAGTTCCTGTAATTTTAATTGATGAGCCATGGTGCTGACTACATAAAGGCAGTTACATATTATAGTAAACTGGTATTTTTAAAACTTTCTATTATACAAATTGCCATTAAATAAAACTCATTATCCTTAAAGTCCCAACGTGTCTATATTGTTAATCTTTTTGATTTCTTCTCCTTGGTCTGAAATCTTAGAATAGCAAATAGGCACCAATAGCAGCAGCAGCACCAACAACTGGGTTCAAGGAACCAGCACCACCCTCGAATGAGTTGATAGTGTAAGAGGTACCGTTGGAGTTGTAAGTAGTGTAGATAGTTGGAGTGACAGTGGTATCAGTGGCAGTGAGGATGGACTCAACCACTGTTGGAGTGGTTGTAATGTCAACGTATGTGATCTCATCTTCTGAAGAAACAGAAGCTTCTGGGGCGAGGGTTGTAGTACCAGTAACAACCTCTTCCTCACCAGTAGTAGTAGAGGTGGTTGTAGCAATGGCAGAGGAGACAGTACTGGTGACACAGGTCTCTGGGCCACAGTAGGTGATAGTCTCAATGACAGTAGACTCGTTGGAGACGATCTCTGTGGAGGTAACTTGAGGAACTTCCTCAGTAGTCTCCTCTGGGGCGAGGGTTGTAGTACCAGTAACAACCTCTTCCTCACCAGTAGTAGTAGAGGTGGTTGTAGCAATGGCAGAGGAGACAGTGCTGGTGACACAGGTCTCTGGGCCACAGTAGGTGATAGTCTCAATGACAGTAGACTCGTTGGAGACGATCTCTGTGGAGGTAACTTGAGGAGCTTTCTCGGTAGTCTCCTCTGAGGTCAAAGAAGAGGCAGTTGCAGCTGGAGCAACAGTGGTGGTAGCATAGACAATCTCCTCGTCACCAGTAGTAGTAGAGGTGGTTGTAGCAATGGCAGAAGAGATAGTGCTGGTGACACAGGTCTCTGGGCCACAGTAGGTGATGGTCTCAACGACAGTAGACTCGTTGGTAACAGTCTCGACGGAGGTGATCTCGGTGGAGGCAGCAGCGGCGACAGAGGCAATAGCAATGGCGGAGAACTTCATTGTATGATAATTGTTAAAAGAATGGACGGTTTATTGTAACCAAGTGTTGATGATTGTGATGAGTAACTGAGGCGTTTTTGAGTCGAATCAGGGTGCAAAGCTCTCTCTTTTTATAATCGCTTCTGAAAGTATCACTGCTGTTGAAGGCCGATAGATTCCAGCATCGCTGCATGCTGAAAGGTTCGCTCTAGACTCTACAACGCGGTTCATATGATGTACATTTATGTCCCTCGTAGCTCAGTAGACATGCTCCACTACACCGTAGACATTCTGAATTCGTTAGATTGAAACCTTCCAGTTGGATCTTGTGGTCTTTGGACTTCAAAGAACAGTGCATGTTTGTTTTCGTTTTTAACACGAAATCCGCACAACGCATAACGCACAACGTAGGACGCGTCGCGACCACCGACTCCTTCGGGCTTGATCATGTATGTTAACCTGAAGAGAAACAAAATATAACAGGGACGGGAAAGGTTGGCCACGCGCTTTTCTTTAGGATCATATTCGAGAAACGATACGCGGTCGTAGCTCTGTATTTGGCACTAATAGACTACAGCGATATGAATCAAAGACTAATTGTGCTGTGCTCTCTCAATAACCGTCAGTGAAGTAGTCTCGCCTGGTGTTACAAAGCACATGGTGTGTGTGAACGCTGTGCGCCAAACTGAAAAGGACGTATACGTGGGTGAGATACACGCCGTTGATGAGCATTGGTGAGTGGGGCCACTACACAATGCACACATCGAATCTGCGCTGACATGGTTAAATCCGTAGTTACGAGACATGCTGTAGAGTATGGGCATATTTACTCTCCCCTGTGTGTTGGTGTTTTTTTACCCAGAATACAGCCCCAATTATTTTCTTTTGTTCAGATCTGGAAGAGCCTATTTCCCTTTTCGTGTGCTCTTTGGATCAGAAAAATCATGAAGTACATAATTACGCGTCAACTCTTGGAGAAAAAAATCTGGAAGGTACTGTGCATCGTGGAAGGTTCCGCAAATCAGCCAGTTACCACATTGATGGTGGTGGAGACGTCTAGACTCGAATCCTTGAGCCAGGTATGTTAACTGATGCGCCTGCGAACTCGTTCCTCCAAGACTAAGTTGCGTTGTGGCGTTTCGACAAATGACCATCCGTGCTTAGCTGTGTTGTTACAATTGCGATGTTGCCCTGGAAATTGAAAGCGCGTATTTAGATCAGCACCAGTGCATTTTACAGCTTTGAGTGGCATAGACCATAGCAGTGTGAGAATGTTAGCCATCAGGACCACGATCCAGCTAAAACTTTGACGGTGTAAACACTGAACCTGTCGCGTACATACGTGTGGTGATGATCGAACCCAAAAGGGGGATCTTTGTTACTCTAGCGTTGATGGCTTGATTGACGTCAAACATGATGATCTGATATATTTCACCTGTAGAGAGTACACACAGCGTACGGTACAGAAGTAGAACGTTGTCCAGGCCCGAGATAATAATAGTACCATTACACATTGGGCTATAACATGTTTGCTACGATAAATCTTGCAAGGCTTGGAAGCAATGATAAAATGCTGGCGTAATTTTTTGAAGTTTGGCCCGGAAAGGTGTGACAAAGTCCCACTATTGGCTATGGAGAGGTATGAAATATTGCCATCTGTGAACGGTTGAAACAAGCCAAGGTCCAGTGGTGACGTTCACAATACACCGAGGATTGTATGTTTCCCGGTCATTACAACTAACGTGTAGCAAGCATTAAAATAGTTATAGTTTCAAACATATAACTCCCGTTGAGACACAACCGTTGATGTTTGACATTTTGTTTTGTCCTTTGGACAATTCCAGAACCGCGATGTCTTGGACATGCCACAGATATAAAAAAAATCCGTTGTTGATACCAATTACATGGTAAAGGCGTCCATATTTATGCTCAAGAGTCTGGTACGTTGTTTTCGGTGTCAATTGACCGTGATTTATAACTTCCCTCAAACCTGAGAACATTGTCAAACGGAACAACAAGTCCATGCTCTTCTCTAAAACACGGTACGTACCACACTACATCCTAATATATTACAAGGTTTATTGGGACGCAGACCATGGGACAAGAGACAAAAGAGACACTGGAAACTGGGACACACATGAATGCAGTAAGAAGGGGACAATCTAGACAAGACACAGAGAGACACGCTGACGAGACACTCCACAGAGGCATGGAGCATTGTATATAGTTTTGTTGAATAAAGTAAATATGATAAATACACTGCTAAACAACATTAATCTTCAATTGACCCATAGCGTTGTAATCAGCACAAACCTCCTTAAAAATTCGTTGTTGTTATTCGCCGATGTCCAAAAGAAAGAACAACAAAAAAAACAGGACAAAAGCCATTTGCCTAATCAGACAAGGCAACAATTAAAAGTGTAAACACACAAACTTGGAGTAAACAAAGACAAACACGTACCCATTTCACCGCTTAAAGGTATCGCCATGTCGCCAGATGAGATAACGCTTCTCCAGGAGAAGGTGAAGAGCTTGGAAAACCAGCTCAAGAGTTATGAGAGTCATATTTACATGCTCCAGGGGGATATTCAGTACTCTCAAAAGGCCTTCCAGTTGGAACAAACAAGGACACAGAGCCAGTTGACGAACATTGCTTCATTGATTCTGGATATCATGAAAGATAACCGGCAGTATGAAGAAGCTAAGGAGGCGAGTGTGTTGCAGAAGATCAACAATATCATGAGCTCTCCAGATGAATACGTGGCGATAGGTTCAACCGCGTCTGGTGTGGGTCCATCATCAAGTCTCGCTAATGATACGAATACTTTGATCAATGGAACGATTGCTGGGTTGACAGGAGCAGCTCCACATACACATACGTCTAATAACACTGCTATCCTACCGTCGAGCTCTAGGATGACTGCTAATGATCAACTGTTGGCTTCAACCGCCATAAATACCAATCAGATGCTGTCGTCTCAAAATGGAACTACACCGTTACAGCAGATCTCTGAGAATAACAACATGGCGGTTGTTCAACAGAACTTCCATCATCTACAACATCAATCTCGTCCGCATTCGAGAATCCAATTGCAACATCAGCGCCAACAACCTGATCAATCGCAGACTCAACAGTTACAACAGCAGCAGCAACAGCAGCAGCAACAGCAGCAACGCCAATCACAGCAGTCACAACAACTACAGCAGTCACAACAGCAACAGCAGTCACAACAGCAACAGCAGCAACAGCAACAGCAACAGCAACATCAGAAGCAACAGAAACAGTCGCAGCAGAAACAGCAACAGAAACAGCAGAATCAGAGTCAAAAACAGCAGGATAATCGAAAACGTCATCAACAGCAGCAGCAGATACAGATCCAGCAATCTCAACAGACATCTCAACAACTTTCACATGCTTCCCAGCAAGAGCAACAGGCTCATCATCATCAATTGGCAAATACTCGGTTAACTGTCTCTGGAAGCCCTACCAAGCGCCAGAAGACTAACAGTCCAAGATCCTCCAATACCAATTCATCTTCTATTTTGGATGATCCTCTAAGCGGCGTCACTATTGGATCTTCCAGACATGTTCCAATAAATCTGGGATCATCTCAAACCACAACAGAGGACCCTTCACAGAAAAGAGAACGCAAAGTATACGATAAAGAGTATGCCTTCATAAAAGCTCCAACTTCAGTCGAGGAGATTTGGAACGAGTACGCTATAGGCTTAAATGGACAGCCTTCTATCAAATCTCTGGAGATTGAGTACCGTACCGGATGGAGACGTGACCCAGCTACTTCCAAGAAGTTCAACAGAAGAAAAGTGATATACTATGCGATAGAGAATGGTACCAACAAGGGCTATTCTGTTGACGAGTGTATCCGGTTGTTGGAAGATTATAGATTCATTGACAGAGAAAAGAACCTCAAACAACCAATCGGTTGGCTGTGTCATGGGAATCTACCACCACAACTCAAGTAATGATGATTATATGCCTTTGCTCTCTTGTCCCTTCTTCTGTTTCAACAACCTTTTTCCACATATGTTTTACTATTCACGCCATGTACTATCACACTGTTCTATTATCAGCTGATTCAAGCTCTTTCTTTAATACTACTGTCTATAACTCAATCGCTTTTAAATCCTTAGCTATCCACTCTAACTATCTTTGAACAATTGTATTAACGGGAGTATGGGTGATATCCACCTCTTCTCCCACCTCTTCTCCCGCCTCTTCCACCTGGTCCTCTAGGGAAATGGTCATAACCTCTGCCGTGTGAATCACCACCGTGGTGTGGATAGCTATTTTGACCATTGTACTGAGCAGGTCCAGCAGGTAATTGCTGTTGCTGTGGCGGTGGTGATGCTTGGTTCTGTTGAGCTGTTGAAGACCCCTGTGGCATCTGAGCTCCTTGAGCTCCTTGCAACGCCATAGCACCTCCCTGTTGTTGAACCATGGCCCAGTACTGTTGTAATCTCTGGAAGTATTCGGTCATCATCTCCTGAGAAGCATTACCGGCAAAGTTGTTCATACCCTGTTGCATCGCCTGTTGCATCATATCAGACATCGGGTTAGCACCCTGTTGTTGCATATAACGGTTCTGTTGATAGTTATGGTGGTTATGCTGTTGCTGTGGTCCTCTTGGTTCTGCTCTCTTCACCTCGATCTGCTTACCTTCAAAGTCAAGGTATCTACTTTGGCATACACGGTCCACAGCCTCTGCTGAATCAAACGTCACAAATCCAAACCCTCTTGATCTACCGGTATCTTTGTCCAGCATCAGTTGGGCATCGATGATCTCACCATACTTTGCAAAGTAATCTTCAAATTGTGAAGGACGAATATCTGGAGGTAATCCACCAACAAAAATCTTCCCTGTCTTGTTTTGTTCCTCTCTTGGAATCGATCTCTTTGGATCAATCACCTTTCCATCAAGCACATGTTCTTGTCTGAGGACTTTGTTGACGGATTCCTTATCTGCAAATGTCAAGAAACCGAAACCACGGGATCTTCCAGTGGATGGTTCTCTCATGATTGTATGATCGATAACTTCACCAAACTGTGAAAAGTACTCTTTTAAAGAGTCCTCGGTGGTATCCCAGTCCAACCCTCCGATGAACATCTTGCCGGCATCACGACTTAGATCAGCTTTGGGTTTATCACTGGTGGATGTGGTTAGAGAAGAATCCGTTGTTGTAGGAGCAATGGTTGTGTGCTGAGACACGTTTGACTCAGATGAAGTGGATTCCTTTGCAATCACGGCATCGTTATGAGACTCCTCAGTGGATTGCAACGAATGGCCAGCAGTATCAGCAACAGATCCTGATTGCTCTGTGCTATCAACAGTGTCCTTTGGCGCTTCAGAGGCCTCCTCATCAGCTTTTACCTCCTGTGAAACTTCTTCCTTAGGCTCTTCAACAACAGGAGCCTTTTCCTCCTCGTAGATATCGTCAAAGAGGGCTTCTTCGTCAGACAATGACATGGTGATCGTTTCAATGGCTGTGTTCAGGCGGGTACAGCTTGATATTTGGAGAGTTATGTGTGATTTAACACTATAAAAAGCGTTTGTCTTGTTTCAAGTTGTCTCAACAACAACTAATCAAGAAACAGTATAAGGGAAGTAAGCAAAAAAAGAACTAAAGAGCGATGGTCTCTTTAACAAGTTTGTATTGTGCAATATGTACAAACAACCTATGTCCTATATCCTGTTATATAGTGAGTATTCACAAGGCTTTTTTTCCTCTCCTTCTTTGATGAATTCTGAGACCCTAAAGCTTTGGAAGCAAATTCCACCGTGGCGGAAACAAAAATGTGTTGAAGTTTGGGAAACCCTCGGTTTGGGACAAATTGTGAAGGAGGTAAAAAGAAATGTGTGTGTTTTTCCGCGAATCTGTCCAGAAGGAAAATGTCGTTTTTTCCGCCAAATTTTTTTTGTTGTTTTGGCCGATAGTTTCGCCAAATTTGCGTAAACCTTAAAAGAGTGAAAAATCTTTGAGAAGTCATCGCATGGACAAAGAGGACATAAAGCACAGAGAAGCTCATCACTGAGAAGTTTATCACTGGACCCTCATCACTGAAAACCCACTGATCAACCATGAAAGAGTACGTGATCTTTCTGGCACAGCAGCATCCAACGTTCAGAGTAGCAGAACTACAAGCTCTAGCAGACCTGTACAAGTTTGAAGTGGACCTCTCGGGACATGACGACAAGAGTCCATTCATGACAGTACGACTGGAGAACGATGACCAGGCCTCTAAGCTCGTGTCTCGTGGAGTACTGTCAAGAGGTATCTACGAACTATGGGGAACAGGCGATACGGAAGAGGAATTACACCAAGAAGTGAAGAGAAGATCGTCTCATCTCTGGGACAAGTACAGGCAGTGTACTTTCAAATTTGACGTTTTGGCATACAAGGGCAAGAGGTCAAACGTTGAAAAGATCAAGCTCATTGAAAGGTTTGGCTACTTGGGCTTCCAGGGCCCTATCAGAATGAAGAATCCTGACCAGGTGTTCACTATCTTGGAGCACTACACCCCACCAACAGAACATGACGCTGCGGAACTGCCTAGCAAGTACTACTTTGGAAGAGAAGTTGAACTCAGTGGTAGGTCTAGAGGAGTGTTGGAGAAGTATGACTTGAAGAAAAGAAAATACATTGGCACCACAACGTTTGAAGCTGAATTGGCATTGGTGACGTGCAATTTAGCACACTGTGTTCCAGGAAGTATCATGTACGACCCATTTGTTGGAACTGGGTCTTTCCTCGTTGCCGGTGCCCATTATGGATGTCTTACAGTTGGGTCTGATATCGATGGACGCTTAATCAAGGGCAAGGGAAACGCTAATATCAAGGCCAATTTCAAGCAGTATGGCATGCCACATTTGTTTATGGACGTTCTGACCATGGACTTCACCCACAACGCTCTACGAGACGACTTGGTGATCGACACCATCGTCTGCGATCCCCCGTATGGAATAAGAGAAGGACTAAAGGTGCTGGGAGCAAGGAACCCGGAAAGATTCGAAGGAAAGGAGAACATTGAGATTGATGGTGAGAAGGCATACCTCAAGAAGGATTACATTCCAACAAAGAAGCCCTATGAGCTCGATTCGCTTCTCTACGACCTTTTGGAGTTTGCCTCGACAAGATTACCCATAGTAGGAAGATTGGCATTCTGGATGCCAACTGCCAATGATAACTTCGAGCCAACAATAATCCCATTGCACAGGAACCTTGAGCTCAAGCACCACCTCGTCCAGGAGTTCAACAAGTGGTCCAGAAGGCTTCTTATCTACGTTAACCACGGCGACGAGTACCATGGCGAGGAGAATAGAGCTGTAACCATGCACGAGGAGTTTAGAAAGATGTACTTTAGATCACGTCGAGGGGAGAATTCTCCCCTCGACAATCAACAAGAGCAATGATGATGAATATGATTAGAGATAACGAGCATGCAATGACGTTGATCCAAATAAAACTGTGCAAGATATGTTCTGTTCTGTGTGTGTAATTCGCTACTTTCCCTCCATTTAATACGAACAACATGAGTTCTTCCTGTTGAGATCATCTCTTGTAGTTGACAAGTCGATGCTCCTCTTATTTCGTAGCCGTTGTTCGTCAAAATAGCACCTGTTCTCCACGAGATCCTTGATCACGGTGTCAAATAGACCGTATACCAATGAGGAGTACTTAGCGCTCACTTCGAACGCTGCGTTGATCTTGAATCCGGGATATTTCTCCTTCACAAACGCTAGGAGCTTCTTCACATCATCCTTACCCACGGCCTTGTTCTCCTGATCCAGCTTATTGCCCACCAAATAGAACACTGTCCTCGAAGTATCACAGTTCTCGTAGCATTCCTGAATCCAGTGGTAGAGCCCTAAGAAGGACTTTGGGTCAGTAACGTCATACGTCAGCATCACGCCGTTTGTTCCCTTGTACAATGACGGTATAACGTTCCGGTATCTCTCCTGTCCAGCAGTGTCCCATATAACCGTCTTGAAGAAGCTTCCGTCAACATTCACGACCTTCACCTTGAGATCCACGCCAACGGTAGTCTTTGTACTGTTCTCCACGAAAATGTCATCGCAGTAACTGATTATGAGTGAGGATTTTCCAACGCTGGCATCGCCAATGAGCAAGAGTTTGATCACGTTACTCGTCTTTACTCGCGTGCTGTACGTGGGATCGTGTGCCACGGTGTGTACGCTCTCCACAGGGTCGGAAACTGACCTCATTGTTGACGTCAATTGATGGTTCATGTTGATGTTTGTGGACTGGAACGCTGCGCTTATGGGCACTATGGGGCTCCCGCTGGAGTTGCGTATGTAACTTCGTCTTTTCTCCTTCTTTTCAACCATTGGCGGCGATTGTATTTGACTGCTTCTACTCCCTTCCTCTTCTTTAAGTATTTCTTCCCACGAGCTCGTCCTCGTCCGATGCTTCAAGGCCGATTTGTCTGTTTTTCCGGCGTGTTCTGTGTGTATGTTTTTTGGGCCCGCTACAAAGTTGTCTGTTTTTTTTTGTTATTGGTTCATTTTCATCGCTTTTAGGGCCCTTTTTACAGACCGATGGCCTTATTTTTTGTCTCGTTTGTCTATGTATGTGTGTGTCTTTGATATGGAATTTGGGACAAAAATGTACTGAACCGCATCCAGTGGACAAGACTAGGAAAAAGAAGACAGACAGACAAACTAAAAACCAGACAGACACACGGACAAACTAAAAAAACCAGACACACGGACACATAGACACACAGACAGGCCCTCCTTGGACAATGAGCAGTTGGGCAAATGCTTTGTCTAACCCTGCCATTAACTACTTCATCACTATATCCATAGCCACTGAACAATGGCCCTTTACACGTCACCTCGGGTTCTATAAATCTGTCCAATTACATATTGAAAATCAACGGCTCATAGTACGCCTTGTGAGCCGTCCCAACTGGAAATGTAGCGAAAACTCCAATTTGTCCAACCAAATGTCGTACGAGACATGTCTCGTCCAACATTCCCCATATCAAACCCATCTCTGTGAAGGTGAGAAAAGCACTCATTTATGGTAATTGCGGGTACTATCGTCACTTCTTACACCTGTAAAGACCCATGTGGATCAACGTTGACGAGTCTGAATACCAACGTTGTCTTTGTAGTGTGAAATTCGTCATACATTTGGTGAAGAATTCACTCTCTGATATTGGCTCTCTAAACTTGTGCGCTATCAGTATAACGGTATCTGAAGAACTTTCCCTCTCTAAGACATGGAGTAGTGCATTGTAGTACAATGGGTTATATGTGCAGTCAGTTACGATGATCACATTCCATTTAACCCCATTTTGCTCTTCAACCTCCCAGTCGAGCTCCATGAATGAACAATTTTGACACCCGTTGAGATCAATATTCATTTGACAAATCTCTCTAGCGTCGTCCAGATCAGTGGCACATACCTTGGAATTGGGCAATTGTTTGCTCATCTTTATGGACACCACACCAATACCTGTTCCGAGTTCTAATATATTCAAACGGCCATCATGCAAAACCTTGTCTCCTTCGAATAAGAACCTCATCAGCTCATCTCTTGGTAGACCCACAACAAGATTACCAGCGTCCCATAGATGTCTTGCAATACTTCCAGATAACTCCTCGTAGAGTGTCACACCGTTGAGTGTCCTTAGTGCAATCCTGTCGGTCTTGGTAGGCAATTCTTGGTCAATCCTAGGTACCTCCAGTAGATCACTCAATATTGGAATGAACTGCACCCCGGTACTCTTAACCATTTCAGTTTCATAATCTTTAAACAGGTCCGCTATACCAGTCCCTTCAAGTGTTCGATCGATCATTTCAGTCGTATCAAGATCTTCGTAATTCATGGCATCGTACACCTCAGCGTCGTCTTCAACACTGGTGTGTATCGAAATAAACCCACCAGCACCACTAGGACTAAGCTGTTTCGCAGATAAACTCGTCTTGAAGTCCAGAGCTCTTTTACCAGAACACCACTTCTCCTCTGAGGTATTCACAACGGTGTAGGCCTCTGTGAATTGTCTCATCTCATACAACCTTACTTGGAAAGTAACAACGGCTTCTCCATAGAAGAATTGTTCCCCGAGATCATTCGTTAGAGATATAGTAGTAGAAAGCTCATATTGTGGGTATTTCCTACTTCTCCTCTCAGCTGAAATGTTCCTCGAGATTGTCAACGGTTTCAAGTACTTGATCTGATACATTTAATACCCCATGCTGTTCCATTGTTCTGTTCATAAAAGTTCAACATTAGAAAGTAGGGAAAAAAATTTTAATGCCATCGTCTAGATCTACAGAACGCTTTGCAAATAGGCTATTTGTATTTCATTCTTTTCCTAAGTTCATATATACAAGAAACGACGAATCCTAACTTCATTGACTCTTTACTTGTTCAATAACATCTCTGAACTTCTCCTTCGCAACCTCTGGGTTCTTCAAAAGGTATTTTCTCAAGATATTCTTCTTAACACCCTTTTTCAATTCTGATGGCTCCTTTTTTGAAACCTCCTTCAACAAGTCATCCACTCTCGCAGCGTACTCCTCCTCCATAAGCTTGGACAGCACTGGGTCGACAAAGTCGATTGTGTCTTGTAGTGATCTCACCTTCTCCTTGAGGGTCTGGATCTCCAACTCAAGAACCTCCTTCTGTGGTGGCCAGCTCTTGATGCCATACTTCTCCTTAATCTGTGCAATCTTCTCTGTCTCTTCAGCACTCAGCTCACCTTGTGCAGTGACAACACCCTTGGCGATGAAGGATAGGTCCGATATGAGTGAGCTGTTGTTCTTAATCTCCAACTCGGTTTTGGCTCTTCTGTCCAAAAACTCCTTGGTCTTTTCATTCTCCTCGACCAAAACCTGTTGTTTGGCAACTTGGTCATATTTGGCAAACTGGGAACCTTTGTTCTTTCTAATCTCGGCAATGGCAAAGTGCTTCTTCGCAGACAACGGACGGCATGCCTCGATACGGACAATATCACCTTCCCTGGCAATGTTACCTTCGTCATGCACTAGGAAATTCTTTCTCTTCATAATCTCCTTGTTGATGATTCTGTTGAAAGTCTTTCTCTCAACTTGAACCTTGACGGTCTTGTTCATCTTACCCTGCGATACAACAAGGCCGATGAAGTTCTGACGAGCCATTGTTGAGTAAGTTTGATCCTTTGTCCTTCGAGACTTTTGTCCTGTTCGATAGCTATTAATTTGTCCAATTTTTTCACTTTTGTCTAGGGGAAGCGGCTTCCTCGAGGACCAAGACACAGAAGACGAACAAGGAAGAAAAAAAATTCGTCCATGGCCAGGTAGGGTAACACTTTAGGCTGGTAGGTGTAATAGGCACTTTATTGGTGTAGAACCATTTTAAATTATCACTTTGTTTCTACGGTTCTCGGTATGTTTGAAGATCTTCGATATTTGTTTATTAGGTAAATCAATTGGGTCAAATAGTTGCCAAAGCTTTAGAAGGAGTGATAAAAAAAATAGTGGTGTAGGTGTGGTTAGCTTAGTAGACAAGCTTGCTCAAGATGTTGAGGACACCACCTAGCAAAGCACGCAAGGCACCATCCAAGTTGAAGTGTTTCAACTCACCTGAGACGTTGGAGATGGTGGTGATCAAGAGTGTCACCAGGGCTTTGACCTTGTCGATGTAAGCGGTGATCTCCTCGTTAACAGAGTTCTCAATCCCAAGAGTAGTGACGATGTTGTCCAAGAGGTTCAATGCCTTCTGCAAAGAGGCCTCCAAGGAATCCGTAATGTCCTCATGGTCAGTGAGGGAGCCCAATGCATCTAGTGTATCATTCAAGAGAGTCACAACGATGGAAATGACCTGTCTAACAATCTCAGTTGGATAGACAGTGCCTTCGACAACACCGACAAGTTCGTTCAAAATCCCAGTGATGTTGACCAAAGAGACGGAAGCAGAGTCATACCCGTCTCCTGGAAGAACAACTTCGGATGGCTGAGCAGTTTCAGTAGGAGTTGTAGCAACAACGGTGTTGGCAGTGTCGTCATGGGCAATGGCAACGGCTTGTGGACCTGCAACAGCAGCTGGTGCAGCAATGACAAAACTGGCCAGGCAAAGGACAGCGATGGAAGAGTAGGAGAACTTCATTTCAGATTCGATTTGGATACCGGTAGTGGTCTAGAGAGTACAACATTGATGATGGATAAGATGATGCTTTGGGTCTACTTTTATAACTGAAGTATCCCCTGTTGGATAGGCATGTATGGATTTGCTTATTCATGGACCATTTCCGCAAATCAATTGTGTGATTTCTGGAAACAACACAAGGGTTTCCATGTTGATCTTTTGGCGAACTACAGCACTCGCTGTACCTTATAGCTCATAGTAGCAGTATCTAGCATCCTTGAAAAGACAAAGAGAGACATCTGAATTGCGCCATAATTTGAAATACATCAACTGGGGTTTAGTGTGCTACTAAGAAGAAAGGCATAATGCACACCAATTTGGAATTTTATACACTTCCAAATAGCCATTTGAAATCGGTAATGTGTCTCAAGGTCTTTTTCCTGGATCAATGGCAACTGGAATATTGGTAACAGTGGTTTGTCCAGGCCAATCCAGTTACAAATCATCGTCTATTATCTGTCTTCTCAAGTCCTAAATAGCTGTCAGATCGAATCTCAGACATATTACTCTGAGACAAACTAGTTAAAGCCACTTTGGTGTGTCAAGATTCCTCATTGTCGGCACTATTTTTGCAACAGCCAGCCTATTTTCTGCAAATTACATCAGAATTGAGTACCATTGAATTTATTATCACTAATCACGGAATATCTTTGTAGAGGAAGACGCCACATGGTGTTGAGTTTTACCGATACCCACAAGTTATTTTGCTCGCATCGTTGAGAGCTGCGCCTTTGAAAATATTATTTTAGCCCGATGTGCTTATTTCTCTCTCTCTCCACCACAGTATGCCTGAAGTCAGGGTAAACCTCTGTGAATAATCCCAGCTGGATATAATAACCAGATAGGCTAAGATGCAACTGGCTCAATTATGGCACAGGTAACACGCTATGTCTCATTGTAAGAGCTTCAAATCTGAATAGCACAGTAGTCAAATGAGACATCTGGATGAAAAGTTCTAAATACAGGTTACACCGCTCTTTTTCAACAAGTCAATCATATATTGTACGCCAATGGCACTCAAGAATCAAAATACGTCTGGGAGAAAGTTGAACGGAAAGCACTAACTTACAACGCAGACAATAAAGTTGCCAAAATAGACAAAACACCTCCCAATAAGGAGGTTATAGCGCCGATTAGGTTCAAAGACAACAAGTTGCCAAACACACAGGACAATGTGTGAACCAGCTTTGTAAGGAGGAGTCTTCAAAGTTGAGATAAGAGAGGTCAATTCGGCGTTCAGTGTGTCATCCAATCCACTCTTCTCCAAAATTCCATCCAGAGAAGAAATGGCTGGACCCAATAGGCCCTCCATGGCATTTGTGAGCTCAGTCAAGCCCGTGATGCTGCCCAAGGCACTCAAGATCCCATTGACCAAACCAACTCTTATAGATACGGCATCACCAATAACCTCCGTTGGCAATGTGGTTCTCCTCAGCAACCCAGTGATATCTTTCAAGAGCTGGGTGAGCTCGTTAAGGGCAGAACCAACACTGGATAAGTCAGAAGAATCGGGTAAAGACAAGGTGAGATTTGGTGTCTCACTTGCACTTGGAACCGAGGTTACTGACGTCGAGGCTTCAGCTTGTTCTGCTATCGCAACAGCGTGGGGTTCAGCGAGGGCAACTGAAACATCACAGACAGCTATATCTAAGACTATGGTGAGAAGAGAGGATGTGGAGAGCTTCATTGTTGTAAAGTTGTACTTTTAGTGCTGATTTGATACCGTAGAGTTGTGATACCAAAGCGCGAGCACTGGCCCTCTTTTATAACTGAGATTACGTCTGATTGGACTGGCCACTGAAATAAGCCTAACCAATGTGATGATTCACTCATAAATTGGCAGCTACACGCCGTCAATCTGTTTTTCCATCTCATATGTTGATGTTATCTTCCGTCAGTCCTTCATCAATAACCTCTGATACCTCATGTCCTCTCTCTGTATGTGTTTTACTGTTGCTGTGGTCACCAATGCAACTATATGCACTCTTCTGTACTTCCCCTGCGTCGGGACGGACTTCTTCCGGTGAAGGTAAAACGAGATGTAACTGTAGTAACAAGTTCCAAGTTACAACTCTTGAAGAGATATGAACTGCTGATATCATTCGTTGGTTTCAGCCTACACGTTTTGACTAAGGGGCAAAAGGTTTGTGTGGCAACTACAGGATACATCTTTAGCCAAAGGTGGTTGATATTGAGATTTTATCGGAAAGTGCCTCAGCATCGTAGAAATGCGCGGTAAATCGGTAGTGCTTCACGACTTTTCCTTTTTGGAGATGTCTTGGTTACTCTACTCCAATGGAATCATCGCAGTGTTGGATACCAGTACCTGTTTGCTGGATCAGGTGTCGTACCATGAAGATGTCGTGTATCAGAAATTCCGAAGTTGAAGTACACTTTGTAGTATGAGCTGCAACGTAATAGTAGCCATGTTCTCGTAAGTCCAAGGCTGCTATGTGAACATAACACATGAACATAGCAAATGGCCAAAGACATGAGCAAGGTTTTCTTCTTTTTGGTCTAATGCTCTTGGTTATAGAAGACCACTGATTTATTGGACTTTCTATTGGGACAGTTGTACCAACATGAAATAGTGTTTATAACAGTGGTGCCGTTTCCGAGTTTTCATACCATCATTGATATTCCCTAGTTATGCACCTTGACCTATCTGAACTGAACGAGATTTGACCCCATATGAGCACTTATTTGAATAAATATACAAAGTGAAGATCAGAATAGATGGACATGTTGGCAAACACGCACTGGGTAAACATTACTGATCTTCCTCGCTCAATTTCCGGTGAAGGCCTTAAAGGCCAAAAACTAGTAGTAAAAGGCAATTTCTCCCATACCCACATACCAAATTACACCATGAAGAGTTACTGGTCATAACAACTTGAATATGTCCATAAGATATGTGAAATAGTCTCAAAAGCACCAAAGTTGGATCTAATACTGTCATGTCTACAGTTTGAAGTGATATGGAAATGACCCACACATACCACTTCACGGACTGCATAATCCATGAGTACTTTTATTTGAACATTCTTCACATTGAACAAATTTTGATGATCCCTGAAGCAATAGAATCGTGATATGGCATCAGAAAAGTATCTGACCAATAAGTGAGAACCTCTGAAGAACTGGGAGTGTTTTTGTTTTTGAAATTTTTTATTTCCATTGCTTGATGCAAATTGGTAGGAAGGTTAACCAATGGTAATCATTAAAGCAAAATTTTCAGCTTCACGATTCATTTTTTGTTCCCAAAGTCTTTGAGACACATGGAAAGGGTTTTGCTCTCTTTAGAACCAAAGAAATCAGAGACAAGCAGCCTGAGTAGAAAGCTGCTTCATTGGTTGCTCAGTTAAGGGTACAAGCGGTATATTTGTCAGCTCGCAATTCACTCGAATGAACTTCTCATAATTGGGGAGAAAGAATTCCCGAAACATGGAAATTGAGACCGTTCTCGACTGTATAGACTTCACAGCTATACGCTTGCATCATTGTTTGTTATAGTGCGTGTTTGGATGTAGCACAATAGTGATAAATAGCAAAGATATAAAAGCACATATGCAAATTTGAGTTCTCTATATTGCAATTCGGACACTAACAAATTGTTGAGTCTCAATGTGGAATTATGTCTCTTTATATGTATTATTTGTTCTTTCCAAAACTTGGTCATCCTATCCCGATCAGAATATTTAAATACCGCATTCTATGTTACTTAAGTGGAATATTGAACTTGAATCTGTGAATAAGCAGTGCCTGCATCAACAACTATCAACCAACTATTCAATGATTTATGGATTCCATGTTTGTAGAAATATAGTTGAGTAATACTGATATTTTAATAATAACAATGAGATAATGGTCATGTTTAATATGGTTTAATATATTTTTATTAAAAATTTGTGAGTGTATTTTGCATCAGAATATTCATATAATGACCAATATTACCAAATTAATATAAAAAAAATTATAAATCATTTATTAAATCATATTAATGCCAAATTACACCTCACCAGATCTCATTTACATAAGAACACCCTATGATATCTCTTAAAACCATAATGAGTACCAAAACATCTTCTTGTATAACTGTGCAAGACTTATACAACACTTCCCATCTCTTTTAGCCCAGTTTGTGCCATAGAACACCCAAACATCACAGCTAAAGACGGTATACGGTGACGGAGTGCAACTTTACCTAAATAGACATGTTGATTGTTCAATTGGCATGTTTCATAGCACTAGAGCGATTCAAATGGGCCAAAACACAATCATGTACTTTAAAATGGCTACTACCCATTAGCATCTTAACAAACAAAATTATACAATCGCAATCCATGCCTGAGCAATCATAGTAAACAATATGGAGCAACGCATCTGTGAGATTTCTTCCTCTGCACAATACCAAGTATAATAATAGGTGCTCAGAGCTGGGAGTTCTGGAGATTATTATACTTGGGCTTATTCTTTCCTGACTCCTATACCTAAGTCCTGGGTCTGAGGTTTATACTGAGCTTACGGTTTCCTTGAGGTAAACTCGGGCTTGTATTAATTGCTTCATCCTTTTTTCTAAACTTCCTTCTGAAAAAATCTGCTTTGCAGGATTCTCCCGTTATATGCTATTTCTAACATTCTCTCAGCTTCTTTTTGGAACCAGTCGAAACCTGTAACTCCTATGTTCTTATTTGCTCTTCTCTTCTGTTACAGTCCATCGCTGTAACTGCTCTGATCTTATTGGCTCTTCGCTTCTGTAACATGGATTCGACTATGCTTGCTGACGTAACCAGATCTATGGCCAGTTGTGATATCTCACAAAGCATCAACAACACCTCTCGGTGGCCAAGTTGGTTTAAGGCGTCAGACTGTAATGTTATAAAGTCATCTGAATATCGGGCGTTCGAATCGCCCCCGAGAGATTTTTTTTCTCTTGCGAAAAAAAACTTGCAGCCCCATAAGAATCGGTACAGGAAACAAGACAGTGCTTCCAGGGCAACATCAGACAAAATTCATCGCCTCTACCAAGCTCATTTCTGATTCGATACGCAATTGGTTCTTCCCACTGACAACTGGTTGGACCCTTCTCCGGAGTTGAATTAACATCCTAACACTGTTTCTGCCTACAAACACACAAATACAAAGCACGAATCAACGTTGAAAATGGTGAAATCGATCATTGCTCCTTCAATTTTGGCTTGCGACTTTGCCAATTTGGGCTGTGAATGCCACAAGGTTCTTGACGCCGGTGCTGACTGGTTACACATTGACGTTATGGATGGACATTTCGTTCCTAATATTACTCTTGGTGTTCCAATCGTTGATTCTCTTCGTAAAGCTGTTCCTCGTGGTGATGGAATTTCCAAGCCAAAGGCTTTCTTCGATTGCCATATGATGGTTGCTGAGCCGGAGAAATGGGTTGGTGAGTTTGCCAAAGTTGGTGCAGACCAGTTCACTTTCCACTACGAGGCCACCAAGAACCCACTTGAACTGGTGAAACTCATCAAGAGCCACAACATCAGAGCAGCATGTGCTATTAAACCAGGTACTCCAGTGGATGTTCTCTATGAATTGGCTCCATATCTCGATATGGCATTGGTTATGACCGTGGAACCAGGATTTGGAGGTCAGAAGTTCATGCCTGAGATGATGCCAAAGGTTGAAGCCTTGAGATCCAAGTTCCCAAATTTGGACATTCAAGTCGATGGTGGGTTAGGTGCTGCAACCATCCCACAGGCTGCAAAGGCTGGTGCTAATGTCATCGTTGCTGGTACTGCCATCTTTGCTGCACCATCTCCAGAACAAATTATCCGTATCTTGAGATCTGAAGTTGACAGAGAGCTCGAGGTTAAGGGATTGAAAGATTGAAATAAACGTATATCTACAATCAAGAGTCAAAAAACATACTTAATGGCACTATTAATAACCGATTTACTAGATATTTAATTCCCCCAAATTCTAAAAAAGATAATAAAACCATAATTACTAGAGAATCAGCTAAAACACTGGACCTCCAAGAGTGGTACCTTCACCGTTAGCCTCCATTATGAAGGCTGAAGCTGCACTATCCTCAATCACAGACCAAAGAGCATCCTTGACAGTATTTATCTTTGATTTTTGGACTTGAGCTGGTGATTCGACATCGTCAATTTCCATACTATCCTCAGCCTGTGCCTGGGCATCGATCAACACCTGTTCGTTTCTCTTTGCAACGTATTTCTTATTTCTTTCAATCTTTTTAAGTCTCTTGTTCGACAAGGTCTTTGTAGTGATCGCACCAGTAGGCATGGCTCCAGAATACAGAGCAACTGCCGTACTCTTTGGTTGGCCAGAAGATGAAGATGTACTGGAACGAGGTGGTGCAATAAGACCCTTTCTCACACGAGCAGCACGCTTCTTAGCAAGAGAAGCACGCTTTCTTGCCTGATTTATCGTATCCTTTGGCTTGTTGACGGAGTTTCTAGAAGGCATAGTGTATAAATCGGTTCAGTTCTATGGAAATCCTCTTGATATTCCCACGTTAATACGACATCTCATCTCATCTCATCGCGTCCCGGCTTTAAAAATTTTCCCCCCTATGTAGAAATGTCTTCCCGGAACTCGAGGCTATTTGGGACAGACCGCCCCTCGGATATGTCCCGGATATGTCCCGGACAGAAAGTTACCTTTTTTGGACTAATTGGACAAAAAGTTTTTTTCCCTCTCTCATCGCCATGCCAACCATTTTTCTTTTTTTTTTGTCCTCTCCCGCTTTATGTCTCAACCGGAGCTTTTGACACTTTTTTTCTACACGGACATTTCACATCGTATAGACATCTTTGAGACATCAGCACAGGCTCTGGAAACATCAAAGCACAGCACCACAGCGCTCTAGACAAATAGATACAGAGACAAATGAGTTCTTTGGCTGCTGATGATCGGCCTGGAAGCATCGGCTTGAACGAGATCTCAGGCTTCAAGCCGATGTCCAGAGTGAAAGCATCTCATTGTGTCATTGGCGAAGGGAAACTATTCCTGTTTGGCGGGTTTGACGAAGACGACAAGCGTAAGTGTACTGCTGACAACATGACATGTGAATGTGCTACTGACCTATGGCATCATAGTGGACGGATATGTCTATATCCTCGATACCACGAGCAGTAGATGGGACTCTCGTCCGGGACATGTGTATCGTGAGGGACATTCCGCTGTATACATTGGTGATGGGAAAGTGCTGGTCTACGGAGGATGCACGAGTGACGTTACAGAGAGGCAAGAGGAGTTCCATGGGGAGGAGATGCTACTGTATAACACACTGACGGGTACTTGGGAGGCTGTGGAGCAACACGGGACTCCTCCCAAGCCGAGATCGAGACATGCTGCGACGCTATCCACCAATGGTGAATTCATGTTTATATCTGGAGGGTTGAAGCCTGAGAAATTGGAGCCCTATGATGATATGTTTGCCTTCCATATACCAACTTCTACGTGGGGAGAACCGAGTCAATTCATAGGCAGATTTGACCATAGTTTGGTCCACCAGGGCGATAAGATATGGGCCTTTAGTGGGTTCAACAAGGAAACAGCACGTATCTCTGAGCTCACGTGGTTTGACCTCAAGACCTATACAACGGGGACAACGTTGATACACCAGGCTCAGAAGGATGACATCTCTCATACATTTGTGCAAACAGGCAACTCAGACTTTGTGCTTGATGTTGTAGTGCCCTCGTGGTCGTGGGAACGGGTGAATCCATGGGTCGGAGTATACGATCTGAAGAACTTGAGGCATAAGGTTGTCATATCACCAAACCTGAGTTATCTGCTGAATCACACGTGGAAGGTGAGCTTCTTTACGAATGGTCATCTTTACCTTGTGGGATATGCACTGACAGAGCAAACCATGGATGCCACATACGATTACGAACTATCACACATTCTCTCCATCAACTTCTCTGAGCTTTGCTCCAAACAGAACTGTGGCTCATGGACCTCTGATTTCGCCAAACTGTTGTTCGAAGAGAAGTTCAGCGATTACCAGATCTATGGCTTGTCGCAGAACAGCAGACTATCTCGTTCTGACGTGCCCTTTGATGAGCTTGAGTGCTTTAAATCGGAACCAATACCTGTTCATAAGCTTATATTGTACTCCAGATGGCCTCATTTTGAGATGATTGAGAACAGTGGGATGGCAGAGTCGCAAATTGGCTCGTTATTTATACCTGAGCCTGTGAAATGGGTGAAGGCATTCATAGAGTATCTCTACACAAACGACGTACACGACAGATCCACAGATATTGTTACTGGACTACTAATACTGAGTAACATTTATAGGTTGCCTGAACTGAGAGAAAAGGCACTGTCGTGGTTGAATCCGATACCCATGGAACTGGGAGAAGTTTTGATGGTCTTGAACAGGGCTAGAATCGCTCAAGAGGAGATCATTGCACACAACGCAGCGATGATTTGTCTTCAGAACTGGGGTGAACTGGTCCGTACAGAGGAGTTTGCACAGCTTGACAAAGAAGATATCATTTCCCTATGCCAATTGGCCTCTCCAACGTCGTCAATCGTTGACATACCCGAATCAGCACACAAGACAAGAGAAAGGAGTGCTGAGCTCTGCAACAGAGGAGAGCACAACACAGCCAGCATCGACTCCTTCCCTGTGAGTTTTGCATATCGGAACAGTGTGATGTTGACCGATAACTGGGTAGAGTCAGGGTCTCATTACTCAACAGCCACTTCGTTGGAATCTGAGGATAGGTGAACGTAGTACTATGAAATAATACACAAGCAATATAATAGAAAGGATGCAAAATTCCCCATGAATTCAAATCACCAAAGCCTAGATACCACCAGCTTCTCTGTACCATCTAATACCTCTATCCAAAGAGATCACTACGAGGCCATCGTTGCTATCACCACCGGCACCACCTCTCACGCCTGGAGGGATGAACTGCACGCCTACAGCAGAGCACAATCCATCTTCCTCCTCCACGATGTCCTCGTCGTCAACGTCCGTAGGTGACAGGTTCAAAGTGGCCTCCCTTTCTCTGGTTTCAACGTTCCAAATCCGAACTTTACCATCATAACCAGCTGTAGCCAAATGTTCACCTGATTCGTTGAAGTCCACTTCGAATACCCAATTCTCATGTGCGTAGGCACCAACACTTGTTGAAGACGAATGCGATGGAATCGTCAAGGAGCCCACATTTTCACCATATTTGGTGTCGTATAGAGTCACTGTTCCATAGGAACCGGAATCGGATGCTATACTCAATATTTTACCCAATGGTGAGAATCTAACGCATCTAACGGAAGACGACGATTGAGCAGAGCCCTTCAGTCCAAAACTACGGAACGTGTACACTGCTTTGGCAGTGTCTAACTGCGTCAGCACAACATCACCATTCTGGTAACCCGTTGCCAACACGTTCTGTTCAGAGTTCAAGTCCAAACAAGTGGCAAAGGATCCCGATTGTGACTTAACCTCGCTATGAACAGTGAAGCTTGGTACACCATCCTCACCAATCTCAAAGTTCCAGATCTTGGTGATACCAGAAGGTGTTGTAGCAGCAAATTTATGAGCCCTACCCAAATGGTCTTTCAGGAACCTGACAGCCCAATACGTGCCGTTGGAGTCCAATTCCACATCCAACTTCTCAATATCACCTTGCTGTCTAACTCTCACTAACACAATCTTCCCTGAAAAGGTCACAGTGGCTATTAACTCCATTCTTTCATGTTGAATCGTATCTTGGAACGAATCAACGTGATGTAAGCCTGTCTTGTCGATGAAAACAGCCTCCATGTTATCCCTTGGAGCATCAACCTCGGTGATGGAGTTCTTCCAGAACTTTAGAAACCCATCACCGGAAGCAGTAACGGTGTACTGTTTCGTCACAGTGACGGCATAGACATCCGAATCGTGAGAACGACCAGCTGTTGCTGTTGAGATGTACTGTTTACTCTATTCCATATGTTAGTTCACCAACGTGGACGGATTCTCTCTCAGTTGAATTCTTACGAACCATAGTGATTAGTGCTGTTGTTCAGACTGGCTGTTTATCTGTCTGCCTGTGTACGGGCTGAATTAGCTCGAGATGCCCTGTTGGTGATTTTTTCCCCGTCTACACTCACAGAGCCAGCGAGCCTAGCGCTGGCGGCGTGCGCCCTATCAACGCTAACATCAACAAGGGTTAAGGACCCCCTGTAGCGATCGTTGGAGTGAGCGTAGGCAGAAGAACACGAAGAACACGGAGAGGAATACTGAGAACACAGAGAACAACACAGAGAACACGAACGACACGAACAACACTGCGAACAATACAAGTCTCAGATGAGCATCAAAGTGACGATTCCACGCACGTCAACAAGCGTTGACGGTAGTTATACACAGTTCCACATCCTCGTAAGAACTGGTGATTCAAAGAGTTATACGTTGAAGAAGCGATACTCTGATTTCGCCACGTTAAAGAAGGAACTCGAATCGTTGTATTCGGATCAAATGCCCTACAAATTCCCTGGGAAGACGTTTATAAGGAGTAGCGTCAAGAACTGTGCGCTTGCTGAGGAGAGAAGGGTTATGTTGGAGAAGTTTTTACAGGATTGTATAGAGGATAAGATCAACGTCAAGTGGAGGAAATCCTTACCGTTTAGGGAGTTCTTGAACTTGGCGCCTGGGACGTTCTCCAATGCCAATGAGAACACTAAGGAGATTGTGAAGGATGCGTGGTTAATGGCTCATAGGCCCGATGGCCCGATAGTGGACGTGACAACGTGGTTAGATACTGCCAGAGAGGTCAAGACGATGTTACAGGATGCTCGGTGTAAAGTGTTTGTTGAGCCTGGTGAGTGTCGTAAGAAGTTGATCTTGAGTAGAACAACGTTTGATTCGTTGTTGAAGGGGTTAGAGCTGGCGCAGATGGGTGATGGTGAGAGGAAGAGACGTGTTGACTTGCTCAATTCGTTGAAGAGGGAGCACGGTGATATTGAATCATTGCTTCGAAACGTCCATGATAGTGACGGCGTTGGCGTGAAGAGTCCACCTCCCATGGGTTCCAGGTCCGACCTCTTCAAGGGAAGACGTATCATTGGCGAGCCACAAGAGACAGATCGAACAAGGGCATTAGACAACCAACAACTGCTACAATTACAGAGACAGGACTTTGCTAAGCAAGATCAAGAACTACAACAGTTGCATGGGGTTATACAGAGACAGCGTGAGTTGGGAATTGCGATTAACGACGAGTTGCAATTACAGAATGAGTTGCTAGATGAGCTCGATGGTGAGGTTGATCGTGTGGGTAATAAGCTCCACTACGCAAAGAAAAGAGTTGGTAAATTTACATGAAATATAACCAATTGGGACTCAGAGTGTACTCCAATAGCCCATTGTTTGGTTCGTCTGGAGACCCAAGGGTTGGAACACCAGGGTTTGTAGCGGCAGGGTTTATAGCTCCAGGGGTTTGAAGCAGCTGTTGTTTACCCTCTCGTGGGCTCAGCAGGCTCAGACTCAACAGACTTAGACTCAACAGACTCAACAGTCCTGCCTGGAAAGACGCGCTCGCGAGCGGGAAACCGTTTGTTTACGAAAAATTTCTCTCTCTCCGTAGGCCGCGCCGTGGGCGGAGCGGCATGTCGTTTGTCAAAATTCTCCTCCAGCCGAGTTCCCTATACGCGGGCAGAGACAGCGTCAAAAAATCAACCATTGCTTCTGTTTTGATCCAAACAGCTGGACAAGAAAAGCAGAGCAAGGATCGATACAACGGAGTACATTTCAGTATGACTGCGGCATCAGAGGCACCAGGCCACTTTGACACGTTGACCAAGGATGAAGAGGCCAAGTTGAAGGAGATTTGGATCCATATGCTTCGATTCTGGGGCACGCCGGTTGCTGTGTCCCAACAACGTCCTGTTGTTCAGTCCAGGTCGTCGACGAAGGCGTCGCTTAACGGGTCTCACGGAGAGGAAAAGCATAAAAAGAAGAAGTTTGGGTTTCTACGTAAGGGGAAGAAGTCTCAAGCTTCGTCCAATGAGGATTCCGACCTTGCGTTGACGACTACAAGAACAAGAGAGTCTATTGAGTCGGGATATACGCACAAGATGATCCATGAGTCGTTGAAAGATTTACAACCAGATGACATTTATAAAAACTTTTGGGAGTTTCTGAGAACAGATACGCCGGATAACTTGGTGTTGAGATTCCTGAGGGCTAGAAAATGGGATACTGATAAGACAATGGCGATGTTTAGTTCGACCTTGCACTGGAGAGCTAAGGAGAGTAACGTTGACCAGTTGTTATGGGAAGGAGATTTGAAATCGTTCCAAGAGGACGCCAACTCAGGGTTCATCTTGCAGCTGAAGTTATCGAAGGCATACTTCAGAGGTTTTGACCGTGAAGGAAGACCAATTGTCGTCATTAGACCTAGATTGCATCATGCAAACGAACAGACAGAAAAAGATTTGGAAAGATACACCTTACTTGTCATTGAGATTTGTAGATTGGTGTTGCAAGAACCAGTCGACTCTGCATCCATCATCTTTGACATGTCGGGGTTCTCTTTGGCAAATATGGAGTATGCTCCAGTGAAATTCATGGTTGGTGTCTTTGAAGCCCATTATCCTGAGTCTCTGGGTAGATTATTCATTCATAAGGCACCATGGGTATTCCCACCGATTTGGAACATCATCAAGAACTGGTTGGATCCGGTAGTTGCCTCTAAGATCCATTTTACAAAGAACTTGAAAGATTTGGAGAAGCACATTGAGAACAAGTGGATTCCAAAGGACATTGACGGTGGTGATCAATTCCAACCAACTTGGATCGAACCAAACCCTGAAGATGATAAGTTGATGTTGGATACCGAGACAAGGGATAATATCAAAAAGGAGCGTGAAGAATTGGTTCAGAAGTTCATCAACGCTACGGTAAATTGGATTGAATCTACAAACGATGAGGAAAACAACAAATGGAGAGAAGAGAAGCGTAAATTGGGTAAAGCATTGGCTGAAAATTACATCCTCTTGGACCCATATATCAGATCAAAGAATAACTTTGATAGAATGGGGTGTATCAGCTTGAAGGCACCTCTGTGATGTTTGTAAAGCATCACTTAAATAGTTCCTTTCATGAGAGTAAAGCGACTGTTGAAGATGTACGAGCATGTAGATTATATAAGCAGACAGTTGGTGCATGGGTTTTTGGATGTTTGGATGTCTGGATGTTGAAATGTAAACAAACACGAACCTTTTTTTACTACAAAAGAGAGGTTACCATGGCGATCAACAAACATTAATGCTCCATACCTGAAGTATCCAAGCATCTATTGTTGATCAAAATGGAGATATCTCGTGTGATACGACAGTTCCAGGACCGTGGGTATGATCTGATGTGCACTAATTGGGTCTTGTACTAACTCTATCAATAGCATCGCTCAAGGCTGCGGATGTCTTATCAGAATTGGCCTATCTACCCATCAGGGAACAAGGACTTTCTTCCAATGACTTGATAATTCTCATTGATGTGCTCACTGACCCAAACTCAGCACTGACATCTGGCCATAGGAGCAGGATCATACGGTCCTTTCTGTACTTCAAGGGGCAAGTGCCCAAGGAATGTGTTTACATGATCTGCTCCTCGTTAGGCAACTCAGTTACCAGTAAAAAAAAGATATCACATGGCGTGCAAAGCGCATTATTGACATGGCTGATAGCTGTATATGCTTTCATTGATGCTGGTGTGGTGGATAGAATATACGGATTGCTGTTCAATTACTTGGAATACTCGTATATTAGACCACAAGTTGCTCATCTGCTATTCCTAGCGACAAAGAGACATCACGTTACAGAGGTGAGGATAAACAAACTAATGAAACTGCACCAGAAGAGCCCCTCAGAGCATATAATTGCACTGGCACTATCATACAGGGAGTATAGATACCAGGATATTCTGGATACTTTCCCGAGGATGAAGAGTTCGGTATTCCGTCACCCTGATAAATCATACTTGAATGAACTCATTGAACTCAGAGATGGAGATTCTAATGTTGCGAAACAAGAACTGCTCTATATGGACCAGTTCAGTACACAGTTGAAACGCAGAAAGCAGCACTCAGCTTTCACCAGGATCAATTATAGACCATCAACTTCAACAATGTGTTTGCAAGACGTTACAAATACAACAGAATTTGTTCAATGTTTAGACACATTGGAGTTGTCTAAAGATTGGGGGTTGGTTCTAGGAGATTCTTCAAATTTTTCTCTTATCCTTTTAGCATTGAGAAATGACCCAGATGAATTTAAAGGCTTAAACAACTGGATCGGTGTGCTCTTAAAAGACTTCCTCTTTACTCCACGTTTACAGCAGAGGACTCTACTGGAGAACCTACAAAGATATGTGCTGTTTACAGGTAAAGTCCCATCAGCAGTCCTGGAGCTGATACTAAACAGCGAAAATGTGTCATCTTTGATCAAAGAGCATGGATCCCCTATATGGTACTTTTTTGAAGCATTGGGATCTTCAAACATTGACGATTTGGAATTGTTGGTGACTAAATACAACAAATATTGCCTCACTTGGGAGATATCATGCATTTGTGAGTATCTGGAGTCACTAGGAAGACTGTTGAGAAGGGCATTTGAAGTAGGAGACCAAATTTCAAGGTTTTCGGCAATCTTCCACAGTGTCATTAGATCGATTCCTAAGATCTTACAAGTGACACAGTACAGTGGCGTTGTTGGTTTATCAGTCGTTGAGTTTATCAAGTTTTTTCAAATGGTGAAGAACAATGACTCTCTCAGAGTGAAAGACATTGTACTACCACAGTCCATCATCTACACGTTGTTGTTTATGGATAACCCAGTAATCTTCTCAGAGGTTTGCGGCCATTTGAATTTCTGTAAATTTATACTGAAGGATGCAGAGCCATCAGTTGAAGTGACGGCGTTGACAAATCTTCATAATTCTTATGTTGTGGATATCTGCAACATGACATGGAGAAACAAGGCTTTCGAGATAGGGAAGAACTCACAGACGGCATGTGGACTGGGATTTGAATTCACCATGTCGTTTGCCAATAACTTTCCATTATTTGATAGCCATTCGAGCTTTAGATCCTTGTTCAACTTACACCACGCCCCAGCCTTTGCATCAATCACTGCCAGAATCTTGAGGCAGATTGAAGATAACGATACAGAATGTGAAACCAGACATGAAGGCCCACTTACAGCAACATCTGTGGTGGAGTTGTTGGAATCTGAATATTCTAAGTGGTTAAGGACAGACTATGAGAGCTTGAGAGTGGAGATACTGAAGGAACTCGAAAAGCTGGGATACGTTGGACTTTCTCAACTGTTATTCTCTCACCTGAAAAGTCTGATAGATAAGCGTTGACGATTCGACATCCTCTAGTAGATGTCTTTTAACTATATACAAACGTCTAAGTAAATTTATGAACAAGTATGCTTCAAACAACAACAAAACTGATTGTTCTTGGTTTACAGATCACCTTTTTGATTGTCTTTCCCTCAAGGTACTTCTTTGCCTCTGGAGCTTCTAGCAATGTATTGAGAATTGCGTTCTCATCGTCGGTGTAAAAGTCTTTCATATCCTCATGTGTAAATCTCATCTTTCCGTTGACGAAGATGTTATACACAGTCAAATCGGATTCTCTAATAGGCTCAAGGGTTGGCCATGGCTCAGCGAAAATGGATGTCCATTTAATCTTGAGCTCCTTTAAGAAGATCTCCCATGCCTCTTCAGCAGTAGCTGGAACCACAGGTGAGACGGCAACAATCAATTTTTGGAATTGCTTCATAACGAGCATGTTGTCAACCTCATCATTCTCCAAAGCAGTACCAACAGCACGAGTGTACTTCATGTAGTCAGAAATGACAGTATTCAACGAGAGAGATTCGCTGAATGATTCTGTTATGGATTTTAATAAGATCTCCGTTTCGTTATGGAATTTGATCTCACTGTTGTTGAGATCTGTGGGAACAGCACTGTCCCCAACAAACTTCTGAGGAACTTGTTCTGCGAGTTGTAAGAGACGGCGTAACCACCTTTCGATACCAACAATCTTGGACTCGTCCCAGACAAGAACATCACTGATTGGTGCCTGGAACAAGATATGTGCTCTAGTGGCATCAGCACCGTGTTTGGCGATGCATTCAGTCGGATCAGCACCGTTATACTTGGACTTAGACATCTTTTCATAAGCGATATCTGGGGTGAGACCGGTGGCCTTGATTGTTGGCCTCTGTGGGTCACTTAGATCAAGCTCATCAGGTTTTAGAAATCTCCCGTTCTCTGGGTTAATGTATGTTTTACCATGAACCATACCTTGCGTCACCAATTGCTTAAAAGGTTCACCCAGAGAGTCAGATCCATCCCACAAACCCTTTTTCCAGAGGAACTTTGCAATGAATCTAGAGTACAACAGGTGCAAGATAGCATGTTCGATACCACCAATGTAGATATCAACGGGGAGGGCAGTGGTGGCCTTGCCGTGGTCGAATGGCACGGTTTCATTCTTTGGATCAGTGTAACGGAAGTAGTACCAAGAAGAATCCATGAATGTGTCCATTGTATCGGTGTCACGTTTAGCAGCTCCACCACAGCTTGGACACTCGATGTTGACAAATGATTCTAGTGTAGCCAGTGGGTTTCCCTTTCCAACAATCTTTGCATCATCAGGTAACAATACTGGAAGGTCTTTGTCAGGCACTGGAACATCACCACACGATGGACAGTGTATGATTGGGATAGGGGCACCCCAGTACCTTTGTCTACTGATGAGCCAGTCTCTGATTTTGTATTGGACTTTCGAGTCACCGAGGCCAAGCTCCTTCAAATCGTTCACAATGGCCTTCTTAGCTTCTTTCGTTGTCAGTCCTTCGAACTTTCCTGCATTGGCATTCAGAATCCCTTCAGCAGTGAATGGACCATCTTTAGGATCAACTTCTTTCTTTGGATTCCGTGGTGATACGGTCTTTACAACTGGTAAACCTGGTTTGTTCTCACTCCAAAATGCATAATCACGCTCATCATGACCAGGACATCCCATAACAGCTCCACTACCGTAGGATCCCAGCACATACGGTGCAACAAACACAGGGATTACAGCTGATGGGTCCAATGGGTTCTTCAAAGTCAATGATTTGAGCTCAAATCCAGCCTTGGAATCCTCTGGTAGATCCTTAGCCCTTGTGATGAACTCTTGCAGTTCTGGATCTGATTTGGCAATTTCCTTCACGATGAAATTATCAAGAGCCAGTGCTAAGTATTGGACACTTAGCAGAGTATCAGGTCTAGTGGTGAAGACTGTGATTGATAACGAGCCATCCTTCGAAGGGAACGTGATCTCTGCACCGTGAGACTCTCCAATCCAGTGCTTCTGCATCGATTTGACCTTCGCAGGCCATTGATCCAGCGTGCTCAAATCTTTGTTCAGATCGTGTGCAAATTCAGTGATTCCCAAGAACCATTGGTTCAACATCTTCTTCTCTACAATGGCACCTGATCTCCATGAACGGCCTTGTGCGTCCACTTGTTCGTTTGCCAGAACAGTTTGGTCCACTGGGTCCCAGTTGATCTCTGCCTCTTTTCTATACGCCAGTCCCTCCTCGTGTAACAGAAGGAAAATCTTCTGAGTCCACTTATAATAGTCTGGCCCACAGGTAGTAACCTCTCTATTCCAGTCAAAATCAGCCAACACGGAGTTCATCTGCTGTTTCATCTTCTTGATGTTATCCCTTGTCCACACACCAGGGTTGATGTTACGCTCGACCGCAGCGTTCTCCGCTGGTAAACCAAACGCATCCCACCCCATAGGGTGGATAACGCTAGTACCGTTGGCCCTGTGGAATCTGGCAATGACATCGCTGATCGTATATACCCTGGCGTGACCCATATGTAGCATTCCTGACGGGTAAGGAAACATCGACATGATGAACTTCTTATCCTTAGACGATACGTCCTCCTTAGCCACAGGGTACAGCCCACCATCTGGTGATATAGACCTCCACTTGGCTGTCCATTTGGCGTCCAGTTCGTTCAACTTGAAGTCATCATTCACAGCTTTCAGAAGAGGTGATGAGCAAAACGTACGGTTGGCCTTGCTGATGATATCTCTTACGCCTGGGGAAAGCACGTTGTGTGCCCTGCTCCTTGTGACGTACGATAGCATCGTATACCGCTGTGTTGTTGTTTTTGGTGTTTTTGGTGTTTTTGTTTTTGTTTTTGATGTTATTCTTCCATCATTCGCCGTTTTTGTGTTCACATACTCCCCGTCGCTTTAGAACATTCCGGAAAACCTGTGAATTAACCGCCAAAAGGCGAACCTGGCGGCAATGGCATAAAACTGCGGCTTTGATTCCATCTCAGGCCCACAGCGCAGGCTCAAAACTCCTTCAAATCACTGGCGAAGAAGCAAGTGGAACCACCATGACAACAGGAGATAAACCGTTATGGGTGCTTGGATATGGGTCGTTAATCTTTAAACCACCACCACACGCAAAGTATGTGGTTCCCGGTGTGATACATGGATACGCCCGTCGTTTCTGGCAGTCCTCGTCGGACCATCGAGGTACGCCGGAGAAGAAGGGTAGGGTTGCAACGCTGATTGGGTATGACGATATCATGGCTCACGAGCAGATTAGGCTGGACGTGTTAAGCTATGATACGAGCTTGGCGGCTGGGTTTAGTAGACGCGACTTGAAGGTCTGGGGGTGTGCCTATTACATTCCGCCAGAGCACGCTGTTGAGGTGAGTGAGTATCTCGATGTTAGAGAACAGGACGGTTACTCCGTACACGAGATCCCCTTCCTGCTACACCACGATGAAGATGCTCACAATGAGGAGGATGAGGAGGAGCTACTAAGGGCCATAAAACAGCTCCCTGTGGACGACCAAACGGGTAAACGTATCCTCAACAGCAGCGTGTACATTGGCACGTTGGACAACGCGAGCTTTATAGGCCCCGAACTCTTGGGCGATACCGCCAGGGTAATTAGCAGCTCCAGCGGGCCCAGCGGAGACAATTGGGAATACCTGGAACTGCTATATCGTTCGCTGGCAGAGCTGGACAAGCATGGTCAGGACGAATACTTGGAGCAGCTCGTAAAAGCGGTACTGGAGTTGAAAGAGCACAAGTTGAAAGAGCACGAGCAAATTGTGTAAAGGCCGTGATGTCCTTTCCTGATTGGGCATCAATTTCCGCCAGCAAGGTGAGGGGGTGTTGGAAATTCCGACAATCAGCCGTTGGCCTCAAGGCTACTGCTGATAGCAAATTCCGACATTTCTCGTAGATATTGGCTTTAAACGATGCCAGTAAAGAACTTGTATATAAATGGGCTTAAAGCAGGGTCCAACTTGCTGTGGGTTACATACATCAGTGTAGCTACAAGCAATTTTTATAGTGGGGGCAGAGGCGCTATTCATTCATAGAAACACATCGTGAGGAAATGATATCGGAAAAGGCCTCCACGGTACTGGGAACCATAGGCACTGTGTGCTGGTGCGTCCAGCTCATCCCACAGATTTGGTATAACTGGAAGCGTAAAGATTGTACGGGATTTCCGCCCGTGATGATGTTCCTCTGGGCCCTGTGTGGTGTTCCATTCGCCATATATTTCATTTCTACAAGGGCAAACGTTGCGGTGCAAGTTCAGCCTGTGCTGTTCTACTTCTTCTGCACCACTGCCTGGACTCAGACGTTGTACTATCCGCCTGTCCAGGTACCGAGAAAGAGGATCTTGTTGTACGTGGGAACGTTCATAGCGGTCTCTGCTGGATTTGCCGGTGGCTTCATCCCCTGGCTGAGACGCCTGTATGACGAGGGCACCTCGTGGCCAACGTTAATATTTGGTATCCTGGCCTCAGTACTGCTGGCGTTGGGGCTGGTTCCACCGTATTTTGAGCTGGCGAAGCGTAAGGGCCGTGTTGTGGGGATCCACTTCCTATTCTTGTTTGTCGATATGTGTGGTGCGTTCTTCTCGATGCTCAGTGTTGTGGTTGGGAACATGGACGTTATGGGCATTATCTTGTACTGCGTATGCGTGGCCATGGAGGTTGGCATCTTCCTGAGCCAGTTTATATGGCTATGCAGATTTAGATGGTTTGGACATGGTGAAGAGGAAGAGGTGGAGGACGAGGAGAACTCCGTCGAGCTCGATCCCATGTCAAAACAGCTGAATGGTAAAGATGACCATAGCATAACTGCTAATAGCATACCGGAATCTGTAGAGCAGGAGAATAAAACACATGATTCATCGTCCAGAGACCGTGATGAAATCACGTGCTAATGACCTTGAGGCCACAGCTCTTGGTGCTATTGTTATGACTGTTCAATCTCTCTTTATGGCAAAGTGTATATGTCTTTTTTTGAATGCAAACGAATAATAAATACGAAATAAATATATGGCGTGGTCTATGTACAAGAGAGCCATCATTTGTTCATGCGATCTCTCCAGAACGAAATCTCCTTTGTTGAAGGCCAATCCCAAACGTCCCTCGAGATCTCGTCGTAGTCATTAGGAGAAAGGTGTTCCACTCCATGGTCCCTTATTCTCTCTCCCATATGGTTCGGGAAGGCTCCGAGAAACATCGATAGTGTCTGTCTATCTGGAACGTATCTTAAGGCCTCCCAGATCTCAAACACTTCAGAGAGTTCCTCGTGATACCCATAACGACCACATAACAGTATATACGTCTTCCACAGGTTGGTGGATGGGATCAGCGAAGCACAGTCCTGAGTTGGATGTACGAATTTTCTAAACTCGTACACTGCTGTTCTTGAAGATGCCATTCGAGCCCATTTTAACCCAGGTAGTACCAATGAGGGAACCATCAAGGACAACAAGCACTTTTCGTTTGGGAATCCATCACAGTATTTGGAAATCATTGATCTGTACCTGTCCAATGCGCCTTCTGGATCCAGTTTAGATTCGCCGTATAGCACTTGGCCAACAATCTGTCTGGAAGGATTTGCCAAAGCCTTAAAGAGATACCTGGCACAATCATGACCAGAGGGGAAGATAGAGATGGGTTCTCTGTGCTGATACAACTTTTTGAAGAGGATAGACAAGGACTTGTTATCGAGTTCCGAACTTTTGGCAAATATCTCTTCAGGTGACATCTTCGATAAAATGGTACTCTTAGATTTGATCTTTGCACTTGCCAGATGGGATTCTAGCAGTTCATTATCGTATTGAATGTTAACGTCTCTTTCAAAAGAAGTTTGTAAGAACTCATCCCAGAGTGACAAATCATCCTTGGAATCCAGAATGGATTGGTTGAAATTCTCAACAAGCTCATTTGGAGATTCGCTCAACTTCAATGTCACCCGCTTGAACTGTTCTCTTTCTTCGTCGGTGTGAATGTGACCTATGCTGGAGTTGTAAAACTGCTTTGAACGTGTTGATGAGATCCCTGATAAGCTCAAAGACATACCAAGGTACCCAGGTGCAGTAACGTTACCATCGTGGACTTTTATGTGCTCTAAAATGACTCTTTGGGATCTCAGCAAGGCAAACGAGAACTCCTTCGATTGGATGTTATGAGGTGTATCACCAATGTCAAACACTAGATTATTCCACTCGTAGTCAGAGAGCTTTTCCTGATTAACTATGTTCCTTACCAACTGCTCCAATCTTGAGACGTGGTATATCTTTGTGAAATGAACGAGATTCCTCAACATCTGGAAGGAGGAGTCAGAACCTTTCAACAATGGATACAACTCCAGCAGTAGATCTGTCTCCAAGTCCGACTTGGGAACTCTTTCCAATATATCTCTCATTATAAAAGTGGGGACCCTGGGTAGTCCATTGATTGTATTATATGCATTTGTGATCTTCGATGATAGAATACTAGATATGCTCTTCACAATCACTTCGTACGATAGTTCTGGAGCATGATACAATACAGCTGCCAATGCAAGCTGTACACTTCTCCAATCCGAATCATGTATCTTAAGCATTGGGATATCCGAATCTCCATACTGGTACAACGATAGAAGCTTCATTGTGTTACTCTTCAACTCTGGATCTCGCACCGTCATTTCCTTCACCATCTCATCGCACTCAAGTCCGCTCTTGGAGTTGAACATCACCTCACGCTTAATCGCATCCTTCATATACTTAGTGGTCCCTACTAGCCGATCACGGGGAAGACAGGAGTAGTGCAGTGCATGTAGTAGTATACAAAACAGCCCCTGTGCTCTCCCTTGACTAGAACTCTTCAGTCTCCGTCTCTTGTGATGCATGTTGAACGAGTCTCTAACGTTTCTTCGGAAATCAGCAGGTGTAACCATGTTTGAGATATGTGGCCGTAGACGGTGGCCTGCAAATATATTCCTCTCACTGTTGATGATCCCATAAGCTCCAACGGGTATCTCCTCCCGTTGAGCGGTCTCCTGTATCGCTTTGGTAGTCTCCGGTAACCTGAACCAACGCCTACTCATTATAAGCCCACAACGTCGCGTACCACTCAACCTCACAGACCGCATCGCCATAGTGAACACACACAAATCCGATCTTGTCTACCCTTCACAGTATACAAACAACACCCAATTATCTTCACCAGTGTCGTAGTCAATGCCCTTGTTTACGCTATTCTCTGCATTTATGACCGGTTCATCAACTCTGTTTTGTAGAAGCCCTCTCGGGGAAAGTAAGCTCTACGCCTGTGTTGCCGCAACCGTTTGCGGCCTCTTGTTCATGGCATTCGCGAAAATTACCCAAAGGGGATGTGTCAACACTGAATAAGCAAGCATCATCATCACAGAGACCTCTTAAACAGGTTTGGTAAACGACGGCGGTTGGTTCAATTATTGTGGTGAGAGTGTGGTGAGGATGAGCGAGCTACCCAAGGAGTATAGATCTTTGGTGAAGGCGGCTATTGAGGATGGCGGTAGCGATAGGCCGGTGAAGCGCCGTAAGAGAAGAGCAACGAGACAGAATGATGCTTTCCATGGTGGCGGTGATGGAGAACAGACGAGTGTTGGTGCTGGTGCTGGTGCTGGTGTTGTGGCTATCGACGTTGATGGGGAAGTGCCGGATGTTGATGCGATAAACAACAGGACGGTTAAAGTTGTCGATGGTGATGATGACGACGATGATGACGAATTCGAGGATGTTGATTTGGAGAACGTTCAACCAAAGGCCTCCTCAATGCTCAAGGACGTCACGGTAGAACTGAACAAGACCCCCGTGGAACCTGAAAAGAAGAGCAAGAGAAGAAATGTCATTGATAAAGAAGAGAGATTGCTTAGAAAGACCATCCATAGAAACTATCTTGCCACGATGATGGTTCATGGATTCATAAGAAACCAATGGTGTAACAACGAAAGTATACATCATCACTTGAGAAAACTGATACCTGTAAAAGTATTTGAAGAGCTACACCCTTCGAGTTCTATAAAGATGCCACAGATGAGAACTAGACTGTTCCTTGATGGATTACGACACCTATTGCAAAAATGGATTCAATTCTATAAAGTGACGTCTAATAAGGGGCTTTATAAGCATGATTGGTACGATTGGGATGAATCAGTTACACGAACCCCGACTCCCTTCTCAAGGTTTCAAAAATGCATTGTCAAGGGCCGTGGGAGTCGAGACATTGGAGCACAGGGCTTTGTTGCTCTATTGAGAGCAGCTGATGTACCGTCAAGACTGGTGTTCTCACTACAGCCTCCTGATATTACAAACATGCAAATCAAAGAGCATCACAAGCCTAAAGAGAGCCGTGGTAGAAGACCATATTCGGCAGAGGAGAAGTTGCTCCTGCTGAGAAAGGGTGCTATCCCTATGAAGAGCGATGAACGAGCTTCAAGAGCCGAGATTGAGATGAAATATCCAGTATTTTGGGCTGAAGCTTGGGACTCCGTTTCAAAGACCTGGTACACTGTTGATCCCATAATGTTCAAGACCATTGAGAACGTTAACATCAAGAGCGTTTTAGAACCTCCGATGAGCTATCCTTATAACCAGTTGAACTACGTTATAGGGTATGATCGTGGAGGACGTGTGAGAGATGTGACGAAACGGTACGCTGAGAAGTACTACGCAAGAACTCGCAAGAAGAGAATCACCAAGGATGAGGCTGAAGATATTTGGTATAGTGGATTCATCGATGCGTTATCGTCACGACCAATCAATAAAGCTGATAAGTATGAGCAGGAGTACTTTGCAAAGAAAGCAGAGGATGAAGGAATGCCGGACAATTTACAAGATTTCAAGAACCATCCCTTCTATGTTTTGGAGAGGGATCTAAGAAGCAACGAAGTTTTACATCCTAAGGAGTCATGTGGAATGCTTCGTATTAAGGGTAAAAATGAATCAATCGCTGTTTATAAAAGAAGCTGTGTTGTTACGTTGAGATCTCCAAGGGCATGGTATCAACGTGGTCGGATCCTCAAGCCTGGGGTTCAACCACTCAAAGTTCGTCAAAAGACCAGTGCCCAGATGGCTCGAAATTTATCTTTTGGAGATGATGATGAAGATAAAGAGGAGAGATTGTATGCAGAGTTCCAAACTGAACTGTACGTTCCACCTCCTGCAATTGATGGCTTAATCGAGAAGAACGCGTATGGAAACATTGATATTTTTGTTCCTTCCATGATTCCTAAAGGTGCTATATTGATCCAAACCCCATATGCCTTAGAAGCAGCAAAGCTGCTGGAGATTGATTATGCCCCTGCGGTTGTTGGATTCAAATTTGATAGAAGGAATGCCACTCCAAGAATTGAAGGTGTAGTTGTCGGAGAAGATTTCAAAGATATATTGCCTGTTATCCAAGAACAAATCAAGGCAGAGGAACTTGAGAAGGAAAGAGTCAAATTAGAGATACGAGCTCTTAAAGCGTGGAATTTAATGCTTTCCAAGCTGAGAATTAAACGTCGTTTGGAAAAAACCCATGGTAAAGTTGACGAAGATGAACATCTTGCTCCACTTGAAGTCGATGACGAGTTTGATAAGCTACAGAAGGAATATGAAGACTTTATGGACAATGATGAGTCAGACGACGATGACCAACATCAAGAAGAAGAAGAAGAAGTTATGGATGGTGGATTTCTTTCTGAAGATATACAAATACCCATAGAGGAAGAAGAATTTGAAGATGGTGGGTTTATTGTTGATGATAACGGTGGTTTTGAAGATTACGAGAAAGGTGGCTTCGTCATTGATAATGATAATGACAGTGGTGCTGATACCGGGGGGTATACAACTGACGACGAAGAACCACACGGAGATGGATTCATAGTTAATGAGGTTGGTACCGAGGTTGGTACCGAGGTAGGAGAACAGGACCATGGAACGTATAACCCGGAATATGACCCTAATACTGATTTAAACGTACAAAGAACAACATCACAAGGTTATGAAGAAGATCTGGATGAGTACGAGAAATTCATGGCTGGTCTCGAAGAAGCCGGATCAGACGACGAGATGAAAGTCACTGAACATGTACAGAGTGATGATCAGAATTATCACGGTGTTGCTGATATCATTGGAGAACCGTCGCCTGGGGACGCTGTTACTTCCAATATCGTTGACCAAGCATTAGAGACAAGAACTTCCCCAGCGAGGGATGCACCAGTGAAAGATCACGAGATATATGCCGTCTCCAATGAGCAAAGGTCCATAACTCCAGCACATCAACATGAAGATCAACATGAAAATCAGCATGAAGATCAGCATGAAGATCAGCATGACGATCAGCATGAAGATCAAAGTCAGGAAAGTGTGGGTATAGATGAGTTTGAGAAAAAATTCAACGAACAGTTAAAACAGGAACAGGATAAGGATTCCAATGATGAAGAATTAGATGATTATTACGATGCACCAGGTACAGATGATGATTTTGAGTATGACTCGGATTAGTTATTTAGTTTGTATACCAGGTTAGTAGTTCTTACTCTATAACAATGCAAACTTTTAGTATCATGGATCACGTATGTATGGTAACCAGGAGAGATGTTCATCTTCTTCCCAACCTTTTCTTCTTTTCTTCGATTCTTCTTCTTTCTCGTTCACTTTCAGCCTTTTCCTCCATTCTTGCTCTCTTTTCAGATCTATACTCTTCATCAAAGATATCTTCACCGGTTGCCTCCATATCTGATAAGTCATCGTCATAATCTGTATATTTACGACGATTTTTACCAAACATTTGCCATATCTCATCACGGTCATAACCAGGATCGTATGACCTACCACCTCCACGACGATCCTCTCCTGGTTCTTCCTCTTCTTCATCATCCACGATGAAATCATCAGACATGTAGTCATCCTCATAGTCATTATTGTATCTCGTACTACTCCGGTATCCGTCCTTTGCTCTACGTTTAGCATCGAGTTTCTCTTGTAATTTCTTAGAAGGACGGGCAAGTGGCTTTGGAACTGAAGGCTTCACAATCTTTCGCTTGACCTCACATCTCGAGTTCGTAGGCACACTTGATGGCTTTCTGGAGATAGCTGAGCTTGAAGATATGGAGGTTCTGTTCTTTGGAATAGATGCACTCTTTGGCAGTGGCCTACTGGTCTTTGGAACGTGCTCTGATGGAGGAGAATGGTCTTTCGTCTCCTTCAAAGAGATGGTCTTTTGACGAGCCTGGTCCATCAACTCTGCAAAAGATAGTCTCTTCACTGGAGAAGTAGATCTGTTCTTTCGATCACGGTCTGTGTTTGTTACGGCATAGACTTCCTGTTTAGGCTTTCTATACGATGCTGATGCTGATGCTGATGCTGATGTCCTTGATCTTGATACCGATTTTGCAGCCTTGTTCCTCTTAATCTCATCCTTTTTCAACTTCTCCTTAACTTGTTCCTTCTCCTTTTCCAATCTTCGTAACTCCTTTAGCCTTTGGACAGCAGGGTCCACTTTAAAAGGTACATTTGGTAATTCGTCAGCATCATCAACTGGTTCAGTGCCTCTCTTCTTGTCCGCCAGTGACTTCTGTTGAGGTTTCCTCGTCTGTGAAGGTAATTTATTCTGTGATTCCGATGGTTTGTGCTTGATTTGGTTGAGTAAAGCAGTGAAACTCATCTCTCCACACTTCTGCTTAGTAGCGCTTCGACGTTGAAAGTGATTTTAGTAGTGATGAGTCAATTTCTTCCGTCCCTATAGAAAATTAGGGAGATTTCATAGGCAGAGTTCTTTTTTCTGATTGGGACTTTCTAGGCGGGTTGGACTGGTTTTCTAGGCGGACTGGGGGCGCCGTTTCTAGGCGGCCTGACCTCAGTGTTCCCTCAACTGGAGGGGAGAAACGGGGAGAGCCTGCCTACGAATCACTACAATTAGGGTACCGGGTTACAAGTTTTCATTGTCAATTAAAAGAAAACACACATATGAAATGATGTTTTAGAAAGAAACTCGAGTAGTGTACAAATGATTTTTATAACCTTCAAGGTTTATGAGCATCTCTCTATGTTAACAGGAAGAGACGGTGGTTGTCTAAGGTGTAATGTGAATGAAAAGTGACAATTATTGCACATTTAGAGATTCTTATGCAACAAGGATAGAGATAAGAATGGACAAAGGGAGCTGATATACCGATAAGCATTCAAACAATCAAGTAACGGATTGGAATGTGGATCTATAGAGAAAGGTTTCAAGGTTAGTATACAATATGAGACAATGGGGGGAGGAACAGTAGAGACAGAAAAAAAAAACATACAAGCTTAATGGCGTAGCCAACAACACCCATCATGATGAAACCGATACCAACAGCTCTGATGATCTTAAGGTATTCTATATGATACCAATAAACTGTTAGTACTCTGACGACCAAAGAGCAAGAGATAATACATACCTTTTTGATCTGGTTTGGTACATTTCTTGACAAATGCAGTACCATCGTTGAAGAACTCCACTGGAACCTCAGTAAACTTCTCTAAACCTTCAGCAGCCATCGTATAATTCTTCTAATTGAACGTGTTGATGTTTATACACCTTCTAATCGTACAAGATATATACAAATGAGCGTGAGACGTGTCAAATGGGTCAAAGTTTCCTCGAAACGTCCACCGTGGCAACGTGGGTGTACGGATGTTTTGGTGTTCGGGTGTTATACAAAGTAGGGTAACTCCAAATCCTGGGATGAGCCACTAGTAGTAGATATATATATCTATTTACCAAATAAGGTACGTAATCGATATAAATACGAGAAATTATTTGACATCACCCCATTTATCCCATCTAGACTGTAGTCAATATCCCACATTTTCCTCCGTTTCCATCTTCAATCTTTGGATTTATTTGAATCATCATGAACGTGTTCTACAAACTCATCGATAAGACTGGGCCACGCAGCTTCTTCATCGTACAACTTTAGCTCTGGATCTTTCTCCCAGTCTTGTAGGAATACGTAAAACATGTTCCAAGTGTCTCTGCTGATGGCACGTTTCCATTTCTCGTTGAGGAAATCACACCAAATTCCAACTTTTTCTCCGTATACAGGTGTCAATAGTAAGTCCCAATATGCAATTGAAGTTTCCAAAGCTGAGGTTCAACTGTTAGTACCGAAATTCTCTTATCAATATGCCAAAGAGGTGTAAACATACGCAAAGTCTTTTGTCCATCTTCCAGTAAGAACCCAAAGGTGAACTTGTAAACCTTCTTGAGGTAGTCAGGGTCCGTTATAAGCCTGTTGTCTAATTGACCAACGTATTGTTTCATGGACTCTATGGTCGTTGCACTGCTCATCAGTTAGTTCTTGAACCTTCCCCCTCAAATTTAACACACTAGAAACAGTACTCACTTAACAGATTGCCATTTACTGAGAAAATTCTTTCTTGGAAATACACCGACAGATGGACTCTCGAGAAACTCTGCAAGGGCAAGAACAGCACGATCTTCAGGCTCATATCCCAAATCTTCAATAAATCTCAGAGTACCATCGATTCCAATCTTGTCGTCTTCATCTTTGTACTCTTCAAATATCGCCAATATACTCTTCTTATCCTTACGACTGGCATTAGGAGGTTGTTGATACGCAAGGTATTCGTTTATAGCCACCTCCAAGTCCCATCGGGCCAATGACAAAAAGTTCTTTGCTACAGATGAATTCGACTGCGTAAAATCAACAAACTGATCAATGAGTTGGTTCTTCCTTCTGGCATCCAATGACATCGTCGAAACAACCGCCTTTTTTGGATCCTACCAGCACCTCCTGATTACCCGTTCAGTAAACAACCTTGTATATACGTTTGTGTAATAATAGGAGAAGGCTCTCCGTCACAAGAGACAACGCTATCTTCAAGATGTCCGGATGTTTACAAACTGTGTAGTAATGATGTTTGTTTACATTTCAGACAACAGAGGGCGGCACGCCAGAGAGGTTTGTAAACAGTGTTTATATTCAACACGGCGGCTCAATGACATCTGAAGCGCTTAGGCAACAGTTTAGCAAAGTGTTTGCACTACAGGATCTTCCACAAGATGGCGATGTTGGCGTCGTCACAACCTGGCTCCTTTCTCATGACGGGAAGCCTCCGTCGAGAAGATGTTTGGCAGCTATGAAGACGATACACGATCAACAGTATTGGTCCGCAATGGTGAAACACTACATTGAGCAGATAAGGATGGGGATGTTAGCTCTTAATATCACGGACTTGAATAAGCTGGTGAGGGTAAAGGAATACTTTATGCTGCCGTTGCAGTACCTCCATCTAACGGCGTTGGAGTTTGCACTTGTTGAAAGAACAGTGGATTCCTTAATAAGGATGAAGATCGAAGCCATGGATAACTTGAGCGTGGAACAGGAACAGTTCCTTCTGTCCATAGGGATGGATACGTATGAGTTGAACAAGTTGAGAAACGAACGTGAGATTGAGGCCAAGGTTTCAGCATTAAGAGGAATCTGGGATAGATCAGTTCTGAACGAGTTACCCTCTGAGTTCTCCAGGATTGAGTTGGCACAGTTGAGGATGACGGAGATCTTTGATATAGTGCTGGATTATCCAGATTCGATTCCTTCATTGCAAGACCTTAGAGTCTGTCTACAACCAAACCAGAGGAACGATTTGGTTGACTGTTTCACCACCACATGTACTGAGAGATTGTTACACGCTGGTATCAACACTGAAAATATCATTGTGTGTTTCATATCCACAATAAAGTCCTTTCTTGAAGTGGACCCTGCTGGTGTGTTGTTGGACTCCGCGTTCAGACCCATCAAGAAGTACTTGAACTCGAGATCAGATACTGTGCACGTAGTTGTGAATGCGTTGATAAATTCGGAGACCTCTGATACGCTAGCAGACTTGGTGGACGAATTGACCATGGTTTCAGATGAATACCGTGATGAGTTGACCCTTGATTGGACACCAGCCCCAATCGATGCGTTACCAGACTTTAGAAAGCAGGATATCATTGATGCCTTGATATCGCTAAACGAAAAGAGAATATTCATTGAAGAGTTAGAAACCGTCTGTGCACATAGCTTACTCTCATCAAATTCAGAAGAACAGAATAAATTGGCTAGTAAATTACTGTGCCTTAAATCGAAGTTTGGTGAAAATGAATTCAATAGGTTGGACGTGATGTTAGATGATATCTCCAAGAGTAAACAACTCGACAGTGTGATTCATGTTTCAAACCCAAAGATATCAAGTGATTTACATTTCTATATCTTGTCGCACGCGTATTGGCCAGATTTTGAAGAGGAAGATGAAGTTCAATTCACACCTCCAGAACCAATTCAGCACCAGATATCGCTCTATGAACAGGCTTATAAAGATTTGAACAAGGGACGAATCATGAAATGGTTAAACCGTGGGTCAGTGGAGATTGAACTAGAATTTGAAAAGAAAAGTATTACCGTTAATGTTGAACCACTAGACGCATCAGTTATTGCGTGTTTCCATGAAAATGAATCTCGAGAGCTAAGTGATATATTGAAGGCCTTAAAAGTTAACTCTGAACTTGCAACAAAGTCTTTAACATTTTGGGTAGATCTTGGTATATTGACATTTGAAAGCAACAAGTATAACATTGTTTCAAATCCCGATTTGGAGAAACTACACCAATTTATTCTGTCCAAGGATAACCAAACGCATTTGTTGGATTTTCATTGGGATAAAATTGGTCCTATACTAAAGAGTCTAGGTCCAATGACCTTATCACAAATCTATAACTATCTAACAGCTGTTATTGCAGGTGAAAACAAAACGTCTTTGGTTGAACTTGAAGAGTACCTAAAATTACGTGTTGAGAATGGAGACATATCAAAGCAAGGGGACCTATACAATTGGATGAGATGATAGCTAAGAAAAAAATAGGGGTACATGATATTTAAAGGAAAAACAAGGACTGCAAATACAGTTGATTGCAGCAAATGTCATATAATCAATCAACGTTACCCAACACACGTCCATATTGCATTTCAACTTCGTGAACCAGTTTCTGTAATCCAATAATGGCATACTGATGAGTTAACGCAGGGAAGCTCTTTCTATGAAGACCAAACCATTCTAATGGAGGAGTAGCATCACCCAAATCTCTCAACTGTGGTGCTTCTATAATCGGGATGGTCAAAGGAGTGTAATGATATTTGTCATTGATGCCAGCAGCTTTTATTTTTTCCTCGAGGTTTTCATCTCCAATAAGAGGAACAGAGTCTTCGTTTAATCTTAGACGACTAGAAAAAGCTCTGGCATGCATCGTCCACATCTCACGAATGAAGTTGATTGAACCAAGGTTCCAACGAATCTCCACTTTACCACCAAATTGACTTCTATAACTGTACTCAATTTCATTGGAATTGGGTTTACTCCAAGTCTCCATTACGCATTCCCACGATGGGAAGATGAAAATGCCACCCCCTCTGGCTTCTATGGCATGTGATATGAAAGAATCTATTGACATTGTGACCAACAACTCTTCAGGGAGTTGTGTCTTGTGTGAGGATAATGCAATGTTAATATCCAGCAACTTCATTTTCAAATCACTAATGAGAGTTCTTTGGGAAAGATGTTGGCCAAAATGTATTCTTAAGCCACCAAGGTCAAATATCAACACTTGAGAATCCAGCAAGGATGAAGGATAGACTTGAACAATTGTCTTCCCAAAGTTGACATTGATTTCTGTCGTCAATGTTGCAATAATGTCAACGATATCGGTGTTTTTGTTCTTCTCGCCTTTCACTATGACCTTGTTCATATCCTCCTTGTATGATCTCTTGTTATCCTGACGAATACGAACAAGTGTATTGTAAATGTCCATAACGTTTGAAGCTGCAAATGCAGTCGTGAAAATCTCAATAGAACCACACTCCGTGGAGGCAGCAAGCTTATCATTCAGAATCTTTTGCTTATCAACCTGGTTGAACACCGAAATGAAGAAGTTTGTAACTTTCCCCATGAAGAACACGTTGTAATCGAATGATACCTTTGTTTCGATACCATCAAAACCGGAAGATAGGAAGAGCAAAGGCATAGTTTGGTTATCACCAACCATTGACCATTGAATAACAGAGTTAAAGCGAATATTCTTCACATCCAAGAATCCATCTAGTCTTCCTTTAGATTTCAAAGCAAGCGTATCCAAACCGACAAGTAAGTCTTGTTCCCTTATAGACTTCTTTCTGGAAACTGCCCATGCCCTATCGAGCTCTAGTGACAACAAACCCAACGACGGACCTAGATCGACTTTAAGATTAGCATCAAGAATTAATATATCAACAGTCCATGGGATTGGACTGGCTCCATACGCCTTCTGGAACATCACCGCAAGGTTTTCTTCCTCACCTTCGGCATTGCTGACTGCGGATTTCACGCTTGTAGCCGATCCGTTGTTCGTCTGTTGTTTTGGCAACCATAGATCTTTGAACAGGTTAACATCTTGAAGTTGCTTGAGGTTCAAGTATGACTGTATAGAATCCACCTTTACACCAGAAAATATCTTCAACTCCTTGTCTTTAGACATTAACAAACACCACAGCAGTTCGTCCACCTTCACAGAAGCACTGATTTCTCTTGAGTAGGTATGCTGCACCGAGGCACCAACGTTCGAAATGGCCAACACACCAGATACTGGTTGAGTTGGATGCTCGTCATCAGTTATCAGGCGAAGATCTATGCAGTCTATGCCAACCACTGCCTGTACTTTTGCTGATGGCTCACAACTCAAGACTAACTCCTGTCTATCAATTTTTAAACAGAATGTAATGTGGCATCTGTTCAATATTTCTTCAATGTCAATTGAAGAACTAGAGCCAGCACCCTTCTCCACAGACGATTTTTTGAATATTTTAGACATATCCTTGAAGCCATGTATGACGCTGTCAAGTACAGGCACACACTCCACCAACAGCGTATTGCTCGAGGAGAATGTCAACACTTCAATGTCGATGCTGTGCTCTTTAGCACCTGCTGTCCTCGTGTAATCGGTTACAATCTCAACACCTGGTGTTTTGATCTTAAAAGAAGAGCCAAATACATCATCAGGATGTCCAAAATCATCCCCGTATAGCTCAATTGCTCCACCAGCAAAGTTCATGATACACTTCACTGAGCTCAGGTGACTCGGAAGCTTATATGCCTCAGAGGGAGAGGAAACCACACTCTCTCCTTGGATGAAATGACGCTTAACGTTCTTCTTAAGTCTCTCCAGCGTTGATATGGTCTTCAAGAATCGTTCAAAAGCAGCAACTGAGGAGGAGGAGAATTTAACATCAAATTGTTCACCAGTGACCCTAACTATCACATCCTTATTCTGAGCATTAGAGTACGCAATTTGCATATTAGGTAAGAATGCTCTGTTTCCACTCTGGAACTCTTCTCCAGGGCTGAAGAAGTCTTCCAACTTCATCCCCTTAGCGATAGAGAGATAGGCACTGATGAGAGAGAATTTACCCACGTTATCCTCCGTGATGAAAAACATCTTGTCACACCCAACGATCAAGCCTGGATAAGCCTTTGCTGGCTCATCGAATATTACACCCACACAGAAGTTGTACGATAACATGTGTATGGATGAAAAGGGCAGAACAGACTCCCTTTCCGAGTTCTCCTTTGCTGGAGCTTCCATCTTCTCCATCGAGACCCCTAGTTCGTTCAAGATGTATTTTATATCGTATGTCAACTGCATCATCTTAGCAATTGTTATTGGATGGAGTAAAATGTGGAAATGCTCCGATTCTATCTGTAAAGCTTGACGGTCGGTCTCAGGGTTCAACACAACTTTGACAGATAGACTCACATCCATAACACTAGAGCACATTGCCGGGACATCGTTCGAGTCTATCTTCAGCTTCGTATTAGCAATTTCAACATCACCATAGGGCTTCTTCGTACCGAAGATAATATCGTGCCATGTGAGCAATATCTTGTGGAGTTCAAGGGTATACGTTTCGAGCCCGACATCAAAGGCCAGAGACAATACCAAACCGGAAACTGCCATTCTCTTGAAGATGATGGGTAGCTTTGAGGGTTCTGAAGCACTCACGGATTTGTCAACTTCTTCGCCTGTAGTTAAGGAATGTACACTGGTTTGCAAAATGTTGAAACTGTCGATGGCTTCCGAGATCGAGAGCCTGATAGATTTTATGTTGGATAGCAGCTCCATGAATACCACCTGTGTTAGCTGATAGTTCCAGTCGATCTCCACGGATTTTGATTCGAGGGCATACTTGCCAAACAACTGTGATCCATGGTGGCTTATTGCAAAGTACTTTTCTTCGTATGCCTTAACCTCGAAACTCACAATGGAGGATGAAATATTCGAGAATAGAATGCCATCCTGTAGGATAAGTTCCAGAGACCCGTTATCGATGATTCCAGAGGATTTGAGAGGATCAATTATACTAACACTCCACCCAAATTTCTTACTGGTGATGAGGATATGGGTATCAGGCGGAGTGAAAGTCATCCCTTCACTCTGAGAAGAGCTGAGCCTCGACCAATCCTTGGACTTCAAAGTGACCAGGTCCTCTGAAACGTTCGTCAGGAGCTCAACACAGGAGTTCGTTCCATGGCCAGCGGTGAAGACAGCATCATCGGAATTGACCCTCAACACCTTGGAGCCCGTGACCAAATTGCCAGTTGAAGCTGCTGAGGCATTGAATCCTGTCAGCGAATAGTTAACACACGTTGCGTTGTCAGAGGATATATCAAACTCGAAGTATTTCGATCCACATGTCACGTTTATGTCGGGTCCTTCTTGCGATGTTACCAAGAGCAGTGCGAGTTCAACGTCCGAGCTAACAACGTTGACCGATGTCTTTGGTAACATGAGCTTCAAGTCGACATCCTCGAGCAGCATCACGCAATGGAACTCGGAGAGTGTTTCACCAGTGATTCCACCAGTGCTTCCACCAGTGCTTTCACCCTCTGTCTCCGAAGATCGAGGCTGGACATCCAGAAGCGGCAACAAGTCATGGAGCAATAGACCCAACTGGCCTTTGAAACGAGAAACCCTTAAGCTCAACGAGTCAGACAACTGCACACGGGAAACAGAATTCACAACCTTACGACCAGATATATCGAGGAAATCAGCACAGACATAGTTAACCTGTCCATCTGGTGCAAGCAGATTGACAGACGTGTTTTCAACAGACAACTTGAAGAGACCAGATTTCAAGGGCTTTAGTGGGAAATCGGCAAAGATGTATTTGAAGACATAACTGTTGGCCGGGTCCCTCAGTTCCCAGCTTCTCCACTCAGAGAAGACGGCCAATACGTCGTCCCAAACAGAGGCTGGGGCTTCAAACTCAGCAGACAGGAACTTCTTTGTCTGCTCATCGTACCAGGATCGAGGCGCATTCGTTAGAATGTGCCGTAAACGAGCAATGATCTTCCAGCTATCCTCGTTTCTTATATGGTTCTTCGATAGTCTCACGATATAGGAAGGACGGGTGATAACTGCCGGGTCGTGGTTAATCTTGAACTTGTCTGTAGCTGTTGCGATCTGATACATCAACTCGATCCGAGCCTTGTAATGGTTGCCAATGATCGAGTTCAGTCTCCCTGTGAAGCTGTTAACATGGAAGATTAGCCTCTGTACGGTGCTGGCCAGGCTCGCAACAGACTCGCTATCGATATCCATCGTAAAGGCACCCAAGGATACAGATGTGCTGGACTCGCTCAGGATATGAGACCAGAACTCGACGTCGCTTAGCTTGACCGTAAGAGGTATCGGTCCTCGAAGAGAGTTCTTCACACAGGCCTTGAGGGTCAAGATGTGCATTGCCACGGTATCTTCGTCAACGCCCTTTGAAGGCTTTTTGAAGGAGGCCGCAAGGGACGGGCTTTCAACGTGTACTTCGACGTGGTCGATGTTCTCCTTCTCCAACGGATCATTAGTCCAGCTCTTCTCCGTAAGCAGGATGGATATGTTTGGTGATACGAAGCGAACGTTGTTCCAGGAATTCGTCACGTCAAACCGTCTATACAACATCTTCAGGACAGACACTTGCAAATCGTCCATACAATCCTTGAAGGACATTCTCAACAGGGACTCAACATAGTCGAGGACGATTGGGAGCGATTCAACGCTTACGTTGGCATCCACAACACCCACGTTGAAGATCAAATTGGCAGTGTCAAACTGTGGATCCGAGGGCTTCAAGGGCCTGAATTCTGAGTCTTCATAGTCGAGACTTGGCTTAACCTTTGAACCTGCCAGAGTCTCCCAGAAGTTCTTCTTAGGGATCTTCGTGTTAGGGCGATGCGATGATTGTAAGAATTCAGAATCGAAATCCTGAACAAAATTCTCTGTTTCATTCGAAGCAGTAGACTCATCACCCTTGGCATCACCACCAATGGCCAAATCATCGAAAATCATATCGATTGTTCCGTTGGTAAGCGGTGCCGATACATCTGGAATCGGAAGACTGGGCACTATCACGCCATACATTTGGTTGTATCGTGCTTTATTCTCCTCATCGACAAAGAAAGGTGCTCTGTGGAATGGACAATCGTTCCTAAGAACGTGGTCGTTCTGCCTCTGACGAACATCGTTATAGTCCACATTCTCTTTGAAGTTTGTGAATCTGAGACATGTGCCAATATCAACGTAGAACTGCTTCGATTCGACATCCTGGAGCACAACACGGGCTTCTCCAACATCAACAGAGGCCTTCTTGATGAACCTTGGGTTTGTAAAATCAATCGACTTGAACACAACGTCATCCAGTTCAAACATCAGCGCGTGCTGGGAATTTGCACTGCGCACGGTAATCTTGATCCCTGGAACTGCCACGGTGAGTTGCGTTGTATCGAACAGCTCTGGTTCTACCATCGTCAAGTGGTTCTCAAAGTTCTTATAACCGTATACAATCATCTCGAGGGCCTTCACAAGCCCACTTAAGACGTCAGTGGTGCTATCGAAGAGCACTTGACCCGGTGTAATGTCCCATTTGCAGAAGAAAGTGGGCTCCTCAGGAGGCAAACCAAAGGCCCGATGGCCATGTATGCTGAGGCCATCGATGAAGAAGTCATCCTCTTCAGGAGCAACAAAGCTGCCGGCGTCCAGCAGCGATTCCTGATCACAGTCTGTCTTATAGTAACCCTTCAAGGGACTCACGTCGGCCTGGAGGTCCATGTAATAGTTGGTGAACCGTATGTCCAGATCCAGATAGCTGAAATGGAGTAGCATGTTACTATGACAGTCGTACAGGTTGTACGGAAGCACGATACAACTCTCCTCCACGCAGAACGAAAAGTGCACGTCGGTCTCATTCTCAATTCTCCTCAGTTTCTTTGCATCAACAGATACCGGGTCCGATGTCATTGTACCATCGTCATGGTACTGCTGAGAGTTGGTGTACTCCTCCAAAGTCCTGAAGTTTGTGAAGTCACCAAAATAGTTCTCCTTTATACCCATGATGTACTTCATGACAAACCCATAACACTGAAGCCCGACGTATTTGCCAGTACATGCGATAATCACGGAATCGACAAGATCCAGCCCAACCTCAGAGTAGTACGTGTAGGAGCCTTCGACCCGAAAGTGCTGTGAACGGCCAACTTCTCTATGTTTCAGGAAATTGTTAAGCATGTGCCATGGGGGTGTGTCGATGATCAAGCTGAACTTTGGCGTATCGATGGAATAGTCAACTATGGAGCACGATTTGACAATCACATCCATCGGCACATGCACCTTGATGTTTAGTTCATCACCTTGAATCGACATGTAGCAGTTGTCGTTGAAATCCAGTGGGTTGTTCACTATGTTGGCATCATTGATGTTGAAGTAGAGCTTGTAGTCCAACACTTGCCAGATAAATTCATAGGTGAAGGGACGAAACAGCTCATACGGAGTTGTGGGTCCCATTCCAAAATCAGAAAACATATCAGAGATTAAGGTGATATGCTCTCTGAGTAGAAACATCTCAAGCCTGCTGGATGTGTTGACGAAGGACCAAGCTGCTAGGCCGTTCCACGACAAAGGATAACCAATATCAGAGCATACAGTGTGCCTCTGACACCGTAGGAGAATATCGTGATTCACACTCGATCGTACTTCACATCCTTGTAATTTAAGATCAAACCGATTGTTATACCCTGATTTTGAAGCAACTTGTGCAGCACGTAGGGCAAGTAGAGACCCCGTTGTACATTTGATCTCAATCCATCCAAATGGACGAAGAGGATTATCAACATCCTTGTTAGCCTCCATGAACGCTTCGTTCTTACTGCCTTCTCTAAAGGGCACTCTGATGATGCAATCGTCAACGAGTTCTAAATTGAATTGGAACTCTGTATATTTCCTCAGCTCGCCAGATATCAATTTCCGTTGAGGAATGGCATCCAGACATATTGAAGGTAGAAACACCTCGTGTAGTGAATGGCGTTGTCTATCGGCCCATGGGCCATAGTGAATCGTGGCTTGAGATAATTCCACATCCATACCAAGTTTTGGAGCATCACCACCGTTTCCAATATCAATATCATCTGGAGATTTTGTATGTTGAGCATCACTTGGTACAAGACCTGGAATATCGTAGTAATAGTTGAATTTACACATCTCAGATGTCAATAACGTGGTATACTTGGCATACTCATGGTGAGTGTGTTGAACTTCTGAGATAGAACCTTCTTCTTCGTTCAAATATTGGGATAAACCTCTCCAAAGCTCAAAGGAGCCATCTTGGTTTCTTCTACGGAAGGCAACGTTCCACATTTTCATGAATTGCTTCAGGAGAATCCATCTCTTCTTAGTGAACCTTGGGTTTTTGTTACTTCTCCTTCCTTGTTCAACTGAACCTGCGTATAGAATGTTTGGTTTCAACATGAGCTTCAATTCCTTAAATTCCATCTCTTGGATCATCCTTCCAAGGTCTAATGGGTTGTCAGAAGGATGTAGATCTGACACCCCATCACACTGAGTGTATGATGCAATTAGAACAGCTTGTGTTGTTTTATTACCGGCAACCAATGCACCTTTATCTATTTTCAACTGTATGGGGAAAAATTTGGTTATGAATGAGAGTGAAGGTAGGGATTTTGGGCCAACTTGAGTCGTTTCAGAAGACACTGGAGATTGGACTTGTACACATTCCTTGTTTTCTAATGGAGATTTGGAATCGTCGTCATCAGTATTCTTTCTTTGCTGAGTAGACAGTTGTTCCAAAATGGTATCATATGATACTGTTCTGTTATACAGAAATATCTCAGCTCCACGCATGTGTAGATAGAATCGACATGGGAGTTTCGAGTTGGTCAGCAGATCACCTTCAGGTTGAGATTGTAGTATATCTCTCTGTGTATATCGTACATTCGGCAGCCAATATCTCCAAGTAAATGTTCCTTGAACAACGGAAATGGTGTAATCCTTATCGATGATCGTCAGGTTTTTGAAGAACAGCCTCCCTCCCAGCAGTGACAGTTTCACACTCTGTACATCGACTTTGATCTGACAATGTCGCCATAAAGTGTTCTCCAAGGACCACGAGATGATGAACCCAATCAATCTGTTAAAGTGGAAAATGACCCATATTGAAAGAACTAGAGCTAAGATCCAATCCACAACAAATACCCAACTCAAATCAAGGGTGTTCGTTATCGAGTAGGATGCGAATCGAGGCGTTTCATCCATCGTAACAGGTTATAAAAAGGCTTAGTTCTTTGATCCTCACAATGGGTTGATCTGTATGGTAGTGTTTAGTTACCTTGATGAGTTGGGATAAATACGCGCTTAAAATGGTATCCGAACACCTCAAACATCCGGACACCACGTACAAAACATCCGAACATCTCTAGATCTAGGCATCGGGCAAGGGTTAAATTGAGAGGTTGAATCCTTCAATAACAAAGCATTAAACCCTTTCTACCTTTAGCGCTGATATCCAAAACTTGTTTCTAGGGATCAGTTAGGAAATGTCAGGACAGAATCCACACATTCCCAAGTTCATCAAAGATGCTCCTTGGTACGCAACATCTGGTGATGATGGGACAAACGATGATTATTTAGCGCATCATCGATCTGGGAAAGAAATACACAAGAACTCTGAACCACGTATTGGATCCGGGATCCATGATGACTTTGTTGAAGAATCGAGCAAAGAGCCCACTAATAGTGTAACTAACTCTAGAAGACGGTTACGGAAGGCTAAATGTACAACGTGTGGATCTATGACCCATGATAAGTCACAGTGTCTTGAAAAACCACATAAGAAGAGGATAGATCGTGAGAATTTGCACTTGATTGATTCCGGTAAGGGTAGAAGGAACGAATCATTAGACTATGATGGCAAAAGGGACCGATGGTACGGTTATGATGTGAAAGAGTACGATGGGTATGTCAAGAAATGGGAAGCCAAGAAGCCTGAAATTGTTGATACGAGGGATTTTGATACAGATGAGGAAATTGAGTTAAAAGAGCTTGGATTATGCGATGAAGAAGATCTCAAAGAACTCAAGTCTATGAAGCAAAAGAGTAAAAATCTTGAGCCTGGTGAAGTTGAAAAAGTGGTTAGACTACGTGAAGATCGTGCTGTTTATCTCCAAGATGTACGGAGCGAATCGACAAACTATGATCCTAAATCACGTAAAGTACGTGATAAGGCAGTTATGGTTGATACCAAAAACCAATTTGTCAAACATCTCACTGGTGATGCCGAAGAGTTCGAGGCATCGAAGCAATTTGCCTGGGATGATACCAAGAGAGGTGTTGATGTTGACAACTACGTCTCCAATCCAACATTAGCTGATCGTAAAATGAGAATACAGTCAAAGGAGAAAGAGTTTAAAAGTTCTTCGTTGAGGAAGAAACTGATGGGTGTATATGGAGATCAGACGATCAGTGATAATTCCCTGGGTGAACAGGGGAACACTTTAACCATAAATAATGGCCATTACGATGGTGATGATGACGATGATGTGAAACGATCAAAGTATGCAGAAGATGTATACACCAACAACCACACTAGCGTATGGGGAAGCTTTTATGAGAAGAATGAACAAGGTGGCTCATGGGGGTATAGGTGTTGTAAAAGCACCGTGAAGGACAGTCTGTGTAAATGAATAAACGGTTAATTGAACAGGTCTATCTTGTCAGAGTTGTAAACCTGCCTCTTAAAAAGTGTGTAAAATGCAATGTCCTGTGACGTTATCATACAGAGAATAAGTCCACCTTTCAGCCATCAAAGAGAGTACACATATTGATAGATTCCACACACAAAGCTTGTCACACAGTTACAGTTCGGTCTCATTGTATCAAAGTATGTAGCTGTCAACAAAGTATTTTGTTGTTAGCACCAGTAACCATGATTTACAAATGCTGTAGCGACTTTTACAGTCACACTGTTTCAATCCGCGTAAGCGCATTGACCACTAAACTTGAGACTTGTGACATGGAATGTCATCATACAAAGGTCAATTGACGATATCGTTTTTTTTGACTCCTTCCATGGTTAATTAACATGAAAAGACCATTACAGGTCTTTTACGCATGGTGATACACCGTATTTCAAAGGACCGTACGTTTAAGTGCATCTCAACAAAAAGATCAGATTTTGAAAGGGAATAAACATACAACTTTAGGGGTCCAAACCGGAGAATTGTGTGTTTTCATTGTAAACGATGTATTTGTTCGGATTTCAGCGAGTTTATCGTGCTGGAGTCTCGGTATTGCCAGTAGTAATTGTAAGGCCCAAGCTGTGAAAGCCAAAATGTTGTAATGATAACTGGTTAGTGAAGCCTCTCCAAGATGCCTCCGAAGACAAATACGACCAACCAATCAAACGGGAAAACTGCTCTGGTAGTGGTGGTGACAACACAGTAGAGAATTCCAGGATCGGAGGATGGCGTAATGATCTATTCAGCAATCATTCGGTTCTCTGGAGACTGGCTTTCCCGCAGAATGCACACATATCGTACCTCCTTGAAACGCTAACATTGGAAAATGTGGGGAGCCCAACCAGCCAAGGTTTCTGCTCGATGTGTACCTGAGTCATGGCCGTTGAGATTGACCTTAAACCGTTATGAACAGGTTGATGCTCTATAACCCAAATAGGCTATCTCCGTGTTGATTGTACCATTTGGCTAACACCGTGTCTCATCAGCGATACCTCTTCAAAGCTCACACGACACGCCCTCTCCACGTTCACCCTTTCTTCCAAAGGATTTTTGCTGTATATGCCCTCTTTTTCATGGTCGTGTGAGGCTTTTCTCTCTTAAGCGCACTTACAAGAGCCAGCTGCATATTCACACCAAGGTACGCACGTGGGAAGCGCAGTACAGGCTATGTTTATTTTTCTCGCATACCTAGCGCTGCTTGTAAATGTTTCGTTTAGTTGTCATAGAAACCAGGTTGTGAAGAAAGAGCATAGTGGGCCAATCGCCCGCTATATTTGAACAAGAAGTGTGATAGGAATGAGGAGGTGTGCGGTATAACTTGTTGTCACACCGCTGTGTGGTGGTGGTGGTGGTGGTAGTGGTGGCAGCGGGGACTGGATATACCAAACTTCACCAACGATGAGACCATAGATCTGGACAGCTTAAAGGCCCTAAAAGTTCTGCACCCTCTTACTTCAGCCAGCTGTACATGATTTGTGAAGGATCGCCATAACCTTGTTTCACAGAGTCATTGAGCTGTAGAGAAGTGATGACAATGCCAACTGTTTGAGTCCCGGGGTGTGGCTTTTGAGCATCAGACATACGTACAGACGTGGTGTTTTGTATAACCAGGAGTTTCATAGCGTGGTGGCTTCGCTGTATTAAGGTTAGCATGTGAGAAGTCTCCGGTTGCAGAAGTGAAGTGGACCAGAGTCATGGCAAAATTTGGTATCAAAACTTACAGAGGTTACATACAGAAAAACAGAAATTTGCGCCATGCAAAACTCCACCTACATACGACTCGTAGAAAGTGGAGTACTACACATGTACAAAGTCTCATGTCTGTTTACACTTTCTACTTTGTTATTTCCAGGTAAAAAAAGAGGAGGGTATAGCTCTCAGTATCGCATATTCAGATATCCATGTAAAACCGGTTAAATTAGAGGCGACACGGGTAGGAGGCATATGTATCATGCAGCAAGCTCATCACTCCAGGATTAGTTTGAAGAATAAAGGCGATCACGATGTTGCATTTCACACAACTCATAAGCCTATGATGGGGGTTGAGTCGTGTGACTGGGCTCACCAGATGCCGAAGTCAATAATGGCTGTATTGCAAATAGTGCGTTTGTAACTTTGTTGTGCCAATGTGTTATGAAAAACGTGTTCCAATTATTAGAACCAATTAGCAACAAGCCATACAGCTCAGGAAGAAAAGTGAAACCACATCTGTCACAATCAATACAGTACAAATTAATGTAGCATTGACCTATAGATATTCCGTGGACGTGTCCATACGACTATTACTTGGGCCAAGCGTTGAACAGTTTTGTCACAGTTGACAATTCTGATCATCAGTATGAAAAATAATTCTCTTCAACGCGGCCTATCAGCTTCCTCCAGGATATTAACACTTGGAACTTCCCTTGGCCCATGCATAAGCTAACTATAATATTATGTACAGCAGTGATTTCTTTACCATGGTCTTTATCAGTCAGCCTTGGCCACATGGTTTGAATTGCAACAGATCACTGAAAGAGCGTGTTGAAGCCACGCATGGAAATTAATTGCCAAAAAAGGCCCTGTTTCCCTGTACTAGCATAAGCTACACAAGAGTTAGTTATTTGGGGCAGGGAGTGTAGCTTACTGTTCCAGTGGATTGAGGCAGTCTGAGTTAGTATGCCCGGAAGCGTACTGGAGCTAACATAGGCATATGCTCGACAAAGTTGTCAAATGTAGCACACTTGATATGTAAAGTGTACATATATGTACGTTGGGCTCAGAGCCGTTTAGGCAACCAATTCTTTCTCGTGGTTATCTCTGGGCCATTTCAAGCACTACGTGTGTGTGTATGTGTGTGAGAGTGGATCAGTCCGTGTTGGCACCCACACACAACTGATGTGTCTATCTCTCGCCGGATAGACACACCTACATGCTCTATGTTGCACATACATCATGTTCACATACCTGGGACTTAAGTATTACATCCAGCACATGCTGAGCATGCTCAGCAGACAGAGCACTTGGTCAGCTTTAGATGTCAGCACCGTGTCCTTCAACAGTGGAATTCTCCCCAGGTGGAAATACACAGCTGTTACCGTGTCTGAAATCACAAGCTCTCCATGTGTTCATCGCTGATAGTAGCGGGCCAACACAGTACAACATTTAGGTCACCTCTTCTTGCGCAGTCTCAGCAGGTTTCCTACGTATCCACACTACGTTCATATAGACCGGGTGTATCCATGCGACAGATGTTCATACTTAAACGACACGCTGCAATGCTCCGTTACTTTGAAGCACGCTGTGCATGTCTCTTTCACTCCTCAATAAAGCGATTCACAGCGTATAACCATGTTAATGCATTCTCCCAACATCAGCTTTACGACCCTTGACTGACAATCCTACAGCGCTCTTCTAACACCCACCCACCCACACACACACACACCACGGCGTTTGTTGATAACCGCAATACATCCAGCTGCCCACCGTAGGGAGAATTTCCCTCTCTCTGTCTAATCTCCCTGGGCTTAAAGTCCGCGGCGGCCTGCCTGCACTCAACAAAGCGTCTTTGGTCCTTACCAGGCTGTAATTGCAGAAAGAGGACCCAAACTGCAGAGATTTTAGGCGGTCGCCTAAACTGAAACAACACGCCCTCGTGCGTTTCCCGCCTTTCTGCCTATTTTGGCTTTTTGCCTTGATTTTGTATATAAAGGAAGCCATATCTCTTTGCAATTCCATCTCCATGGACCAGCAAGCGACAGACACACAGACACTGCGATCGCTGCTGATTACACATAGACTACTCTCAGCACCCGCGTTAACTACCACCTTTTATCCACATTCCTTTACACGTTCCCTCTGGCCGCTGGTTTCCTGTCATTTTTGATTTGCTGCTCACTATCTGTCCGCCCAATTCCCCTTGTTCTGCATGAAGTTTGGTGCTCAGCTTCGAAGCAAATCTGTCCCGGAGTGGCGTAGCTATAACATTGACTATAACGACCTCAAGCAGAGAATCAGGATAACGACTGAATTACCCAAAGATGATAGACGTGTACAGGATTTATATGGCTCATTTATCGAACAGATCGATATGGTGAATATGTTTCTCCACTCCAAATTGGGGGAAGTGAAGAGACGTATGCAATTTGTGGCTTCGGCAATAGATGATAACAAAGAAGGTGAGCAGGTATCGTTAGGTATTGAGTCGAATTTGAAGAGGCTCAGTGCGGATTTACAAAAGTTATCTCGGTTTATTGTCATTCAAAAGACCGGGCTGAGAAAGTTGTTGAAGAAGTACACCAAGTATTCTAAGGATGGTGGTGAATTGAACACTCGTATCAACAAGTATGTGGTACAGAACCAGGAGTCATTTGTCCATGTGGACTTGGTTGGTTTGTACTTGGAGCTTGCACTGCTGTATGACCTTGTGAGGGAGAAACAGGCGGACCACTCGGAACTGATACAGAGGAGTAGTTCATCAAGGTCGGTATCTGGTCGGAAACCTCATCAGAGAAGGTCGAGCTTGATAAACCCTGTGCAAGGGCTTAACATCAACGAGGTGTTTGACTTTGAATCTATGCACAAGGGCACATCGAAGGAGATCTTTTTAGTACACTATGATAACCTCGTTGAGTTGAAGTTGTTTTTGCTATCCAACTTTTACCTCGTGGACCAGTCTGTTCAACTGGAGAGGAAAGAATTGCAACTGAAGAAGCAGAAATCAGCAATATCGTTCAGACAACAACTCCAATCGATGAATGCGCTTGATATCTCTTCTAGACAACAGCTTGAAGAAGACACAGCTGAACAACCGACCTATACATCGAATTCGATCTATACAAATACCACTGACGATTTGGCAAACCAAGGGTTGACGACAAGTATCATTTTAGACGACCCAAAACATCTACAGTCGATCCAGATGAACACGGACCCTGGTGTTTTATCAACAAATGACCGTTATCAGAAGCGTGAGCTGTTGATCAGTGCCATTGGTGGATTGCGTAAGAATTCCAACGTTCTGATCAATGACAAGGGGTCATTTGTCGATGAGTTGTTAGAGGCTATAAACTCAGGAGTCATGTTTGATGACTTTGTACAGAAACACACTGAATACTTCAATTCTTTGGATTCGTTGGAGAGAATCTCCATCGAATGGCTATTCTCAAGACATATCAAGCCGATCATCAAAGTCTCTTCTACAAGAACTAGATTCAGACCAAATTTATCACCATCATCCAATTTTGAGTCATGGATCACGCTTTCTTCAAATTTGAAGTTATCGGAGAAGGACTTGACAAGGCCTCAATGGACCGAGACCAACGAACAAGATTACAAAACTCTACCGTATGCGATCTTGGAGGTTCGTTTCAACACTGTAACCCAACAGGAAAAACTACCAGATGTATTGCAAAAGCTCTTGACTTCTCACTTGATCTATAAGGTTGATGATACATTGACAATTCTTACGTATTATCTCTTTGTATCCAAAGTGTTAGACTTCACACCAACTTGGGCAAAGTTCTTCGGAGATGACCCAATAGATATCCGCAAGAATCCACCAAAGATCCGCAAGGTGAAGTCATCAGTGAATACCACTAGCGATGTCAGTTTGAAACATAGCTCAGTCTCTGGTGAAAGTAACCAGTTCAAGTACTGGAACGAATTTGATAATGGATCAGACACTGAACACGGTGACGGATTCTACATTGATGTTGAATCAGATGGTGACACTCTATTCTCAAGCTCTGGTATAGAATATCTGTTTAAAATCACCGATAAGATGAACTCTTTCCTACACGGAAAGTTACCATTCATGTTCAACGATACAAAGAGCTCTTCAACACAACGTCTCGTGAATAATGAGGATGGTGAAGACCGTCTATACGGATCCACTGATCATAGCGATGCCGAGTCCTTTAGCGATAGTGCTTCACAGGCCAAAGCTGCACATGATACCCTTCTGGTGTTTATCGCTGTCTCTTGTTCACTTCTCAGTTTGGTACTAATGTCTGTGTCCCTTGGTATTACAAGTTCCCTTTTAAGCTATGAAGACCCACAAGTTAGTCCAGTTGTCATTGCCATCCTTGTCATTGCCATGATTGCAAGTCTGTTCTTCTCCGTGGTGTCACTCTGTTTCCTCATGATGAGTGAAGCTGTGAATAGAAAGCTCTGGCAAACATTTTTCGTCTGGACAGTGTTCATCGCAGTTACATTCTTGGTGACTTATGGCATGGCCAATGCCTTTGGCATTTGATTATTATTGTTCTATTTTGATTACGATGTTATGTATTAATATTCTCTCACTTATATCTGGAATCCAAATCTCTTTTGGACCCATTGTAAACCATGTTCCTCGTAATCTTGTCTTGTAACTTTGACATTGTTATATTTTGCATTTTCACTAAACTTTTGAGCACATTCCCAACCGTATGTACTAGGATTTGACGGTTTACATATCCTAACATCCCAATCAACCGGTAGAACAATTTTGAGTTCTGCTAATAGCCTTTCCTCCATGTGTTTCAGGTTGAAATTGCCTCCAATGACAGCAATGTTTGAAACCAACAATGGACGTATGAGTTCTGGTACAGAGTTGATTGAATCAACAATGGTTTCGACAATACCTGGCTTGTTCATTATTTCAACGATTTCAGGATGGAATAAAGTCTCTGGAACGCTAAATCTCTCGTCGTATAGCTTTAAGATCTGTTGATCTTGAGGTTTATATTTGGCCTTAAGCTCTGGAGTCAATACATAACCGTGGGTTGTGGTGTTGAAATCGGGTAAGACGTACTCCACAACGTTTTCCCTAGGATGGCTCTTCATCTCTCTCAGGCTTTTGTTATAGTCCATTGTAACAAAACAGGCATGCTCCTTGATGTTGTTCACCAATATTGTCTCATCGGTAACGTTGTAATGTCTAAACGAGATTTTTTCTCGTAATACACCTGATAGGAATCTCCCTGCAATTTCAAACTTCCTCACTCCCTGCCAAAAAACCATTCCCTTGATGATAGGAATCACCCATGTGGCATTGAACCCTGAATCAACAACTAGTTGATAATCTGAATAGTTTTCCACGGTACTGATATCGTTTTTTAGCTTTGGCTGATACAGTTCCTCATTTTTTCCATAATTCCATGGAATAAAAGACCCAATAGGTGCCTTGAACAACGATTGGAACCCATACTCTTCAAATACGATTTGATCAGTATTCTGAGACAATCGCGGTAGCATGAATGGGGTTTCGCTCATTATGAGATTGTGTTCTGTAGGATCAACATCCAACTTGAAATCCTCACAAGTGAAGCAATAGTCCCAAATCATCTTCTCCGCTTCCCAACTCGTCAGATGACCCTTCTCTATGGGTCTCTTAAATACAACACCAGAGATATCATTCACCGAATGGATCTGATTACCTATGAGTAATCGTTTGTCTTTAGTCTTGGAGATGGAGTTCTGTACTCGAGGTAATTCATCAATAGCAGTCTTTGAATTGCCTATTTTGATTTCATAGGATCCATTATCCAAGATAAGCGTCTTAAACATCACTTGAAGCGTCTATACAGCGGTGATGGTTGGTTGTGAACAACTCTTCTAAGTACAATTTGACCCATAATGCCCTTTGTGCCTAATGGCTTTGTGTCTATCACTTTTGTTTATTTTTCTAGTCGTCCGGGTAAGACCCATGACCAAGGTTTTCCCCTCGGAATTGGCGAAATGAAATTTTCACACACTGGAAATCACCCTCGGGTTTTTTGGCGATTTGTTTTTGTGTTTTGTTTATGTTTTGATTTTCAAAGACGCGCCGCTCTTGGTCAAAAAAAAACATAAACAAAACACAACTTTTATCAACAGGAACTGTTGTTTATTCCGTTATCCACTACACACATTTTAACGTAAACAAGATGAGTTCACCGCCTCCAAAGAGACGTCATTTGGCATCAAGAATTCCAGATGATGAAGACAGTTCCGCAGCTGACGTTGCTGATCTTGTTCAAAAGAATGATTCCTCATCCCCATCAGCTTCACCTCAGAGTCCATTAAAGGAGAGACGTTCTTCTCTTGCTCCATTAGATACAAATATTCCATTGAAGTTGGACTCTGTGAAACTTGCACCTCCATCAGATTCATCTCCAAAGCAACAATCTCCAAAGTCCAAACCGTCCTTTAACGGCCCTGATATCATTCAGCTTTCACCTTCAAAGAACTCAAAGATTGCATCTATGAATTTCTCACAGGATAGAGAAGGAGAACCAATCACCAGGTTAGTCATTGATCGTCTTGTATTGACGAATTTCAAATCATATGCAGGGAAACAGGTGATTGGACCATTTGATTCTTCATTCTCTGCTGTTGTTGGTCCAAACGGTTCTGGTAAGTCTAATGTTATTGATGCGATGCTTTTTGTCTTTGGGTTTAGAGCCAATAAAATGCGTCAAGGTAAGTTGTCAGAACTTATTCATAACTCAGAGACTGCACCGAACCTTGAGTCATGCTCTGTGGATATTTATTTCCACAATGTTGAGGACAATGTCGACGAGACCACCAGTGTTATCCCGGATAGTGAATTGATTGTCTCTAGAAGAGCATATCGTAACAATGGATCCGATTATTTCATCAATAATAAGAGGAGAAGCTATGGAGAGGTTACTTCTCTTTTAAAGGACAAAGGTATAGATCTTGATCATAAGAGATTTTTAATCTTACAAGGTGAAGTTGAAAGTATTGCACAGATGAAACCAAAAGCTGAAAAGGAGAATGACGATGGTCTTCTTGAATACTTGGAGGACATAATAGGAACTTCAAAGTACAAATCTACTATTGAGGAAAGTTATCAGAAAGTGGAGGAGTTGAATGAAATTTGTCAAGAGAAAGAAACCAGATTTAGTTTAGTGGAGAAGGAGAGAGATTCATTAGAAGGTAAAAAGCAAGAAGCTTTGGATTTCATTCGTAAAGAAAAGGAACTTGTGGAGAATCAATCCTTGCTATTGCGGTACAATATTCATCAGTCTGAAAAGAACATTGAGATGAATACCAGTATCTTGAAGGACCTCGAAAAGAAACTAGAGAATGAACAGAAAGAGTCATCTAAGTTCCAGACTGAGGTGAAGAAGATTGAAGGGGACTACAAAGCACTGATGAAATCTATTGAATCTATTGAAGAAGAGATTCAACAACTAGAAACAGCCCAGAGAAAGGATGAAAGGGATAGAGTTACTGTTGAGGAGAAGAAAAAGTCCATCGAGAACAAGAAGAAAAAGGCTGAAAAGCTTCTAGAAACAGCAATAACGGCACTAAACCAGGCTAATAACAAACATTCAACTCTATGCGATGAGAATGACAAGTTCTCAAGCGAATTAGAAGGTTTGAGACAATCACTTGTTGAGGAAAAATCCATTCTTGACGAGATTCGGTCTGAGTTAACGGATAAGACGAAAGTCTTCAACGAGGAGATTGAAATTCATCAAGCTAAGCTTCGACCATGGACTGAGAAGTTGGAACAGAAAAAATCAGAGATTGCTATTGCAGAAAGTCGTGTGCAGATACTGAAGGAAGGACGCTCCACAGTTGATGCTGAAATATCAAAGCTCAAAGATCGTTTGAAAGAAATTGCCCAAGAAGGAAAGGATAATGAGAAGAAACTAAGTCTGCTTAAGAAAGAGAAGGTACACAATGCATCGCAGATCCAGATCGGTGAGCAGGAATGTGAGCATGCTGCTGGTAAACTTAAAGCCATGGAGGAGAGTGTTTCTAATCATCGTCAAAAGGCTTTGGAAGCTAGGGGATCTCTCTCTACCATTCAAAACAAGAGTAAAGTTCTTGCAGGCTTGATGAGACTTCAAGAATCTGGACGTATTGAGGGATTCTACGGAAGATTGGGCGACTTGGGATATATTGATGACAAATACGATGTGGCCATCTCCACAGCATGCGGTCAGTTGGATGATATGGTTGTGGAATCGGTGGAAGTTGGTCAACAGTGTATTGAGTACTTGAGAAAGAACAATCTTGGTTATGCTCGTTTTATTCTATTGACTAAATTGAGAAAGTTCAACTTGGGTAAGATTCAAACACCCAACAACGTTCCCAGACTTTTCGACTTGGTAACTCCACAGGATCCAAAGTTTGCACCAGCTTTCTACTCTGTGCTTCAAGATACTCTGGTCGCTTCCAATCTTCAGGAAGCTAATAAAGTAGCTTATGGTGCGAAGAGATTCAGAGTTGTTACTCTTGACGGTAAATTAATTGATAAGTCAGGTACTTTATCTGGTGGTGGTAATATTGTGAACCGTGGGGGAATGAAATCAACTTCACAGCCTGGATCTGTTTCTGAATCAGAAGTTATTAAGATGGAGAAACAATTATCTGAGAAAGAACAGAAGCTTGAAGTTGCTCAGAACACTTACTATGAAATGACCGGAGCTCTCAAGGAATTAAAAGAGAGACAGCCCGAAATTGATATCGAAGTGTCAAAGATCAAATATCAAATTGACTCTTTGACGAGTGAGTTGAAGAGTGTTCAAACCCAAGTCGCTGTCGCTACAAAGAAAAGGGATGAGATGGCTGCTGATAACAAGGAGATTACAGAGGCAGAGGCTAATGTAGATAGTCTCACCATTGAGTTTAAGAACTTGCAGGATCAATCAAAGGAATTGCAAGACAAAATCAATGCTCTCCAAGAACAAATTTTGAATGTTGGTGGTGTCAAGCTTCGTATGCAAAACTCAAAAGTCGACAGTGTCGCACAGCAGATTGAAATCGCCTCTCACAAGCTTAACAATAACAAAGTAAGTATCAAGAAGCTTGAGAATGAGATCAAAAGGTATACAAAGTCCGAGACTGAGAAGAAAAAAGAAATTGAAGATTATGAATCTGGCCTTAGTCGTGTGGAGGAGGTATATCAAGAGAAACTGCGTGCTTTTGAGAAGCTAGAGTCTGAATTGAAAAAGCTGCGTGATTCAAAAGATGAGAACAAGGAGAATGCAGAGAAGTTGAAGGAAAACTTGGACGAGAAGCTTGAAAAGATCAACCTTTTAAGATCGGCTCAAGTGGAGATTGAAAACAAGATTGAAAAACATCAAAGTATCATCAAGCACCAAACCGCAGAACTTCTAAGGAACACAGAACATTTGGATACCCTCGAGTTCAGGGATGTTTCGACTCTATTGGCGTTTATTGAAAACGAAGAAGAAAGATCGAAGTATGAGAACGGTTCTTTATCTGATCTTACGCCTGATGAGTTAGATGCTCTTGATATTGACGCGATTCAGATAAAAGTTGAGGATCTTGAAGAGTATATGAGTAAGGTGAAAGTAGATACAGATATCCTTGAAGAGTATGCTAGAAGGACAGAGGAGTATCGGACGAGAAAAACAGACTTGAATAGTGCAGTTGAGGAGAGAGATCAAATCAAAACCACTGCTGAAGTGTTGAAGAAGAAAAGATTGGATGAGTTTATGGAAGGATTCAATCTTATATCGGCAACCCTAAAGGAGATGTATCAGATGATCACTATGGGAGGTAATGCTGAGTTGGAGTTGGTTGATAGTTTAGATCCTTTCTCAGAGGGGATTCTGTTTAGTGTGATGCCACCAAAGAAATCATGGAAGAACATTTCAAATTTATCAGGTGGTGAGAAAACTCTCAGTTCCTTGGCCTTGGTATTTGCCCTACACCGTTATAAACCAACGCCATTATATGTGATGGATGAGATTGATGCAGCTTTGGATTTTAGAAACGTTTCTATTGTTGCCAATTATATAAAGGAACGTACCAAGAATGCCCAATTCATTGTCATTTCCTTGAGAAACAATATGTTTGAATTGGCTCAAAACTTGGTCGGTATCTACAAAGTCAGTAACATGACAAGAAGTATCACATTGAAGAATCACGATATGCTTAATAATGATCAATAAATTGTTTATGGATTTATACAATTTCTCTTCATTTCCTTTTTAGCGAGCTAGTGCTCCTCCTTTGTTTGAAAGGTGGTGTCCATGGCAACCAAACCAGCTCGAGGATGTGCTGCGCAAACCATCTCATCGGGTAAATTTTTTTTTTCAAGCAGTTTCTTCTTCATAGGACGAGACGGAATAATACACACACATCACAGAAGGGAAGTCAATTAGGGATTTAACAAGATGAGTAATCCACAGACGTCCACTTTCGTTAGAAAGTTAGCTGCCAATGGTGCGTATCCCTCAATTTGAAATGCTCGAGCAGCGTAATATACTAACGAGGTATCAGATCGTCCAACAAGAAATGCAGCTCTTGAATCATTGAAGAAGTTTCTCTCACGTCCTCGTGACATGCCGTTGATTGAGTTTGAAAAGCTTTGGAAGGGGCTTTACTTTGCAATGTGGTTTAGTGATCGTCCACGCCCACAACAGCGTTTGGCTGCAGACCTTGGTCAATTATACCTGATAGTACCAGAAAAGAACTTTTACAACTTTGCTCTAGCATTTTGGAAAGTTATTGCTAGGGAATGGGTAGGTATTGATCATCATAGACTGGATAAGTTCTTATTGCTAGTCAGAAGAGTGTTATTTTATCAGTTAAAGAGACTTAGCGAGAAAGAATGGGATGATGAACTGATGAGTGGATTCTTAAATGCTTTGAAGAAATCACCACTCAGTGGGGATAACAAAGTTCCAACTGGGATTACATACCATCTAATTGATATATACGCCGATGAGATCGAGAGAATGATGTTTGAGGAGCTTGAAGATGATGAGGAGGAAGACGATGACAAGAAGCAGGCAATCATTGATCACACACCCTTACAAGAATTGGTGGAACCATTCATTACATTGAGTAAAAAGTCACTCTTGAAGACCATTAGAGAAAAAATCAAAGATGACCTCCTTGCAGATAAAAGACTCATCCAATGGAATGTCACAGTTGGTGAAAAGGCAGGTGATGACGCACAAGATGAACAAGAAGAAGATGAGGACTCAGAGGATGAATGGCATGGATTCAATTAATTGTGTGTAAATTATAATACATATATAAAAGCCATATGTAAAGCTTCTTATAAAAAAAGGTCTAGTGTTACCCTACTTCTCTGTGTCGATGTCAAAAAAATAAACATTTCGCGAACTCGTTTTTTGTGATTTTGAACTTCAACGAAAAACAAATACTGCTTATAAAAACAATAAACAAAGCCATTCTTTCATTCTCGAGGTGGTCAATTACATTGGTTTATTTTTTAAACAGTCGTGTAAAGCTCGTTTCCCTGAAGTTTATCATTGGAAGCTGATTGATTAGTGACAATTCTGTGTGTGTCGTGTATTTATTGCTTGATTTTTGGTGTATTTGAACTGATATTTGGATAATGAACAACAACAGCAACAGCAACAACAACAACCAAGGAACCACTCCTCAAGGAACCCCTAACCAGGGAATCAACTTGGTTTTGCAACCTGCTCAGATTAAACAGCTGGCAAAGCAGTGTAATGCTGAAGTCTTGGAGGCCAGACGCTTGGGAGGTGATACCCCCGAAGGTCGTGAACATTTGAAGAAGGCGCAAAAGATTAAGAGTATTCTTGTGCAATATCAACAACAACAAAGACAGGCTCAAGCTCAAGCTCAGTCACAAGCTCATGTACAAGGACAAGGACAAGGACAAGCTCAGCAGCAAATTCAGTCCTCAGTGTCTACTCCTGTTGTTTCAAATGCCGTTGCATCACCACAGATTCAACAAACTCAACAGATTCCAAAACAATCACCTCAGTTGAACCAATTACAACAACAGAGAACTCAGATGCAACATAACATTGTATCTCAGCAACAGCAACAACAACAACATACATCAGCGGTACAGCAGCAGCAACAACAAGGCTCTCAAATGCCAAATATGAATGCCAATATTCAAAGTGCTAGAAATGCTGTATCCTCTCCAAGTCCTATGAGTCAAGCTGGTACTCCTGGTAACACAGGACAAACCTCTCAAGCTCCAAGAAACCCATATCAACAACTTCAGCAAATTAAACAAGTACTGGCTAATTTCCAAAAGACGTTGAAGGAGATTGAGATTCAAAAGGTGGATCCTAATCTATCGCCTGATGATTTACAGACTCTATTGCATAAAGAGGCTGTCTTGAAAGAGCGGTTTACCACTTATAAGAATGTTGCCATCTCTATTACTCAACAACTTCAGAAACAACAGCAGCAGCAGCAGCAGCAGCAACAACAACAACAACAAGTTGTATCTTCCCAAGCAAAGGCAAAAGCTGCTCAAAATAACATACAACAGAACATGATCAACACTACCCAGCAGTCAATCCAATCGCCAAATATCCAAGTGGGCTCTCTTCCTCCACAGACTTCAAATATACAACAAAATGGCAACAACATGTACCAAATGCAACAGCAACAACAACAACAACAACAACAACAACAGCAACAGCAGCAACAGCATACGCCGCAATCTCAACATCAAATTCCAATTCCTCAACAAACTCAGCAACAATTTGTTCAGAAGCCTATGAACCAGATTTCAAACAGTACCTCTCCTGTTGTAGCGAATCAACAGCAGATCAGACAAAATCTTTCTCAACAACAACTACAACAAGCTCAACAAGCTCAACAACAGCAACAGGCTCAACAGGCTCAACAGCAAAACGTTCAGGGTCAACAGAAACTAGTACAACAACAGTCCCGTAATGCTACCCCAATGACTCAAACTGCTGTTGCAGGCAACGCCAACGTAAACAGAAACACATCTGGCGGAATGTCTGCTTCACCAAATGCACCTGTTACCAATGTTAATGCTGCTGCCAAACCAACCACAACTTTGGGTAACTTGAATGTGCCAGTGGCAAATGTGTTCAAGAGTTCAGTACCTTCACTTCCGATTAGTTCTCAAGTTACCCCAAAACCATCACAGCCTGTTCCTGTTTCCCAAATGAAGCCAAGTTTGGCAAATGGTCATAGCATTGCAGCACCAGCGCTCACTACCCCTGCTATGCTCAAACTACCACCTTATGAGATGCAAAGCGATCGTGTCTTGTCTAAGCGTAAGTTGAGCGAACTTGTTAAAACTGTGGGTGCTGATGAAGGTGATGGTGAGACAACCATTGATGGTGATGTTGAAGAATTGTTGCTTGATTTAGCTGATGAATTTGTGACAAACGTCACTTCATTCGCATGTCGCCTTGCAAAACACAGAAAATCTGATACCCTCGATACCAAGGACATCCAGCTACATTTGGAGAAGAACTGGAACATTCGTATTCCAGGATATTCATCTGATGAGATAAGGAATGTCAGAAAATGGCAACCAAATGCGGCCCATAATCAGAGAATCCAAGGTATTGGCATTTCAAAGTCTGTTGAACAGAACAAGTGAAACTTTTTGTTTAAGTTTCGTCAAGTGAGCTGTTGGATATTGACACTGTACGACTTTGAATTATTGTATGTTTATGTTTTTTTTTATCTTGTTTCAGTTTGATGTAGACATTGCACTGTGTTGACCATTGTATATCATTGGCTTTGCAAGAGCCGGTAATGATTATCATAACCAATAACCAATTACTATTACCATAGTTATACCAGGAGACATACAAGGTGATTGTTATATCCGGATCACATGCGATAGTCATTCAGTGCTTGATTCTGTGGTTTAATTGCTCGGAACAATGCAATATGTGGTTGTTCTCTTCTCAACACTGTCTTCATCTATACAATGAATTTGATATTGGAAATCAACAGTATGTCAAGCACACATATTTTCAGAACAACGATCTATAAGGACCGACGGTGTAAGAAAAAGCGTGAATCAAAAATCTACAATGCAATCATATATTGCTTCCCCTTCAATGAGTGGAGAGTGACATTCAATTCTGTACATTTATTACTGAACGCTTCACATCCTTCACTTTACGATGAATAGATGAGATACGAGTCATAATGTTCACATTTGGAGAACTGCTACGACTTATATTTACATCGAGCTCCAGTACAATTACAAACTACTCCTACCGTGCTCTTTAACACCCATTGTCCCTGTCTACATCGCTACAAACAGAAGTAGATGAAAGCTCAATGGGTGATATACAAGTTGCATATTCGAGGTGATGATTAGTAAGCACTTATATAATCACATGGCGCTTACATAAGCCTCATCTGCTTACATAAGCCTCATCGCTGCCACAAACAAAAAAAATTTCGATGCTTACATTTACTCGAGTTCCTCTACTAACCGTAAACAAACAAATCAGTTCTGTTCAAGAAAAGGAGATATGGTGAAGTCTTACCAACGTTATGAACAGAAGTCATGCTTCGGTGTGATTTCTTCTCGATCAAACGTCATTTGGCTGCCACCAACAACGAAAACCGGTGCTGGTCAAGCCATCACCGCTGGTTTAGAAGAGATTCTCATTTGGGACATAAAGACTGGTGAACTTGTAAAACGCTTGAGGGATGGGCTTGCCCCAGGCGCTTCGGATGCAAAGTTATCCAAACCATCAGAGGTCACCTCGTTGGTCTACCATCCAGACACCACCATTGTTGGTGCAGGTTATGACGATGGTTCCATAAAGATCTGGGATCTCATCTCGGGCACTGTGCTCATCAACTTCCAAGGTCATAAATCTGCCGTTACTTTACTTCGATTTGATACTGAAGGCACAAGATTGGTGTCTGGGTCTCGAGACTCCAACATCATTTTCTGGGACTTAGTTGGTGAGACTGGTCTGTTCAAGTTGAGAAGCCACAAGGATCAGATCACTGGACTTTGGTTCAATGAGGAGTATCTCATCAGTACTTCCAAGGATGGATTAATCAAGTTGTGGGACTTGAAAACTCAGCAATGTATCGAAACCCACGTTGCTCATAGTGGTGAATGCTGGAGTCTTGGAGTATCTGGCAACTTCATCGTCACAACAGATGCCGAGAACCAGGTGAAAGTGTGGAATGTTGATTTTGAAGAGGAAGAATCCAACAAGAAGATCACCGAATTTGGAGTACTAGAAAAGACGAGCAAGTCTAGAGGAACTGAAGTCTCCTTCCAAAGCGTCGGAGGCTCAACTTTCTTCTTCATTCAAAATATGGATAAGACCGTTGAAGTGTTTAAGCTCAGATCAGCTGAAGACATTGCAAAAGCCACCAAGAAAAGAGAGAAAAGACTGAAGGACAAGGGCTATAGCGAAGAGGAGATTGCTGAGGCAATCAAGGACTCTGGAGTGAGCATGTTGATCCAACCTTTCACTGTTTTAAGATCAGGTTTCAAAATTAAAAGTGCCACTTGGTCTTTGACAAATAGCTCTAGGCTCGATGTCTTGGTTTCTTCTTCAAACAACACCCTTGAATACTACACGATTGCACATACAAACAAGGAGGTATCCCCTGCCCACAAGCTATACACTGTTGAACTCCAAGGCCATAGAACAGATATTAGATCACTCGACATCAGTGATAATAACAAGCTTCTTGCAACTGCATCCAATGGACTGTTGAAAATTTGGAACACTGCTACTACAAACTGTTTAAGAACGTTTGACTGTGGATATGCGCTGGCAGTTAAGTTCTTACCTGGTGGTACACTTGTTGTTCTTGGTACTAAGAATGGTGAGATTGAGCTATACGATCTTGCAACATCTACGCTTCTTGAAAGAGTGGAGGCTCATGAAGGTGCTATTTGGAGTTTAGACCTTACACCGGATGGAACCTCTCTCGTTACCGGCTCAGCTGACAAGACCATTAAGTTCTGGGACTTCAAGATTGAACGAGAGACGATTCCAGGTTCCAACAGGGAATCTGCTAAGATGAAGATCTTCCACAACAAGACCATGGAACTTGAGGAAGACATCCTAGCTCTTAAGATCTCACCAGAGGCCAAGTACTTGGCTGTATCTCTGTTGGACAACACTGTCAAGGTGTTCTTCTTTGACACTTTGAAGTTCTACCTCAGTTTGTACGGTCACAAGCTTCCAGTGTTGTCCATTGACATCTCGTTTGATTCTAAATTGATCATCACATCATCTGCTGATAAGAACATCAAGATTTGGGGTCTCGACTTTGGTGATTGCCATAAATCTATCTTTGGCCATCATGATTCCATCATGAACGTTAGATTCGTTCCTGAAAGCCATAACTTCTTCTCTGCAGGTAAAGATGGGTTGTTGAAGTACTGGGATGGTGATAAGTTTGAGTGTATCCAAAAGCTCAGTGCACACCAATCTGAAGTTTGGAGTATTGCTGTGGCACATGACGCGTCATTTGTCGTAACCACCTCTCACGACCATAGCATTAGAATATGGGAAGAAACCGATGACCAAGTGTTTATAGAAGAGGAAAGAGAAAAGGAGATGGATGAAATGTACGAAGGCACTCTTCTAGCCTCGTTGGAAGGTGATGAGAATAGTAAAAAAGACGATGACGATGAGGAGAAGGATACAGATGAAGCTACTGGTGTTCATCAACAGACCATGGAAACATTGAAAGCTGGTGAAAAATTACTGGAATCACTGGAGGCTGGATACAAAGACATTGAAGATGAAGAAGAGTATAACCAGAAGTTCAACAAGTGGTTGAAGACCAAGACTGGTGAACAGCCAATCAGACCAAGCAGAGATCCAATTCTTCAAGCACTTAACAAAACCGGATCTGAGTACATCTTGGAAACTCTCCTTAAGATCAAACCTTCGCAACTTGAAGATGCTCTTCTGGTGTTGCCATTCTCCTTCGTGTTGAAGTTCTTCAGAGTGATTGAGAAGTGGTGCGGTATCAATGCTGTGTTGAAGCAACACATCGCTTTAATTTGCAGAGTCCTGTTCTTCCTCATCAGGTCGAATCTACACGAGCTCAATAGCTTGAAGAATGAGAAGATCAAGAATCAAGTGATCAATGTTAAGCACAAGTTGAGAAATGAGTTGAAGGATCAAACCACAGAGCTTGGTTTCAATATTCAAGGGTTGAAATTCTTGAGAAACCAATGGAACCTGACACATAGCACCGAATTCATCGATGAGTACGAACAGAGACAATACGTCGAAAAGACCTCTAAGAAGAGAGTCTACCAGACTTTACAGTGATTAGAATAAGTACATTGAAGCGAGTGTATTAAGGATTCTATAAAATTGCTTTTAAACACTTGAATGTTTTTTTCCAGAACTAGGCCCATTTACCAAGTAGAGCCATCAAACCAGCACCCCAACACATAATGAAGAATGCCAAAAGCATTAGTTTGAAATTGCCTTTGAACTGTGTAGAGTATAAGAACTCGTGAGCCATCAACTCAACAAGACCCGTGTAGATCAGAATACCCGATGAGATTGCGTCAAAGACACCATTGGTAATCAATGCTGTTGCGGAACCTGGTGCATAGGTATGTCTTACACCAATTCCAATAGCCACAGCTATTGGAGTCGTCAAAGTGAAGCCCAATGACAATAGCCATGGTGTATATCTTCTGCTGTGGTCCCAAGGACATTCTGCAATTCTTGTACCCAGACCCAAACCTTCGAACATTTGATGGAAGATCAACACGATGAATAAGGTGTTGAATTCATCACCTGCGACTGCTAGGGATAAACCAATGAATACAGAATGGAACAGGATACCAAACTCCAAGACAAACACTGAAAGGATCTGGTTCATATATTGCTCTAATGCTTGTCTTTCTGCCGGCGTGTTGATAACTTCAGGATCTTGGTGATCTGAGGCATGAGAGTAGTGGTTGTGACCAGGAATATTACTCCCCGTTTCTGCTTTAGTCTGAGAGATACTGGCATTGTTCAGCAGAGGATCTGGCTTGTCGTCAAACACTGAAGACTCCTCATCATCTTTCACTTTACCAAAATCACCAAAGTGAGAGTGAGTGTGTACTCCTCCTTCATCGGAGCCCTGTGCGGCCTTCTCGACGTAGTGATGTGCAACCAATTCACTGAAGAACAGGGCAAATAATGACATGAGGCATATACCAAAGGCCCATGGGTACTCTGTGATTGGTCCTGTCAAACATTCATTCGAAAGCGCATCACTAGCAGGTTCTAACAGATGGATGAACCCAGTGGCAATAATAACACCTGAACCAAAGAACTTTGCGATGAACCAGACCCAATCGGGCAGCCTAATGAAGGAGTACTTTGAAGATAGGATTGGAAGGAAAGATCCAATAGCAGATGAGATCAAAATCATAAACACAGCAAGGATACGTAGGTTATCCCTACCGTCGTATTCGTTGCCAGAGTCGCAACTCGTGGCTTCTGTGGTGTCGTCATCTCTGATGAAGAGTTTCACCAAATGTATGGCGCTTTCTGAGACACTGGACATGGTTAAACTGGTGAATGCTGAGTATGTGAATGTGATGTATGAGAAGTAGTGATACTTGTGAAGAGATGACAACTTTATATAGACACAGGGCAGAAGATCTGAAGTGAAATAAGCCCTAAATGTCCAACAAGGTTGAATATGTGATAACCAGCAAAGTTCCAAAACTGGCTCCAGTGGTGATGTGCGTATAACCTGTAAAATGACAGATCTCGGAGTGCTAAATGATGCGAATAGCGTACCAGCAGGTCGAGCACAGTATAGAGAACAACCGTGTTAAACTTGATAGAATTGTAGGTTCCAATGATGAAGATAACAGTAGACACAATGCAAAGGTCTAAGTGCTGCCAAGGATGTATATAAGCAAAGACGTTGACAAGACTTGTTGAGATTGATCACTCGATTAATACCTGAAGATGCAGCAACGACTGGGAGAGAGAAGCACAACTGGGACACAACTGGGATGTAATGGACATTATGAAAAAAATTCTATGTAACCTTCCTGGTGGTGTCACTCAATCAAATTTGTCAACCGTTGAGGTTATGTGATGCATTAGGAATTGCCGTAACGAGATGTCACGGCCATCTTCTTCTGGTGTTACTAAGGGCTGTTTTTGCAACCTTGGTGGTTGTGTGATCATTGATATTACGTCATGGAGGAATTAAGTGCGATGAGCTTTCTGTGCATTGAAAGTGCTCAGGGTGGTGGTTGTTGGCTGCCAATGGAGCGTCTGTATAAGAATCAGGGTGGTGTTATCTACAGAGTTGGTTCTCCAAGGATGTAAAGGCGTTGGTTATGGTGTTATATATAAGGTATTTGAGAGTTTTAGTGCAAGGTGAAAGGTTGCCTTGGTGATGGTTACCCCAGTGATGGTTACCCCAGTGATGGTTACCCCAGTGATAGAGAGAGAGAAAAAAAAGAAACGAAACATTGTGGTACGTGCACGTCTTCGCAATACCACACCCGCACACCAGTCTCGCCACCCTCCACACCTTCATCACGTGTTCATCTATCACTCCAAGTTCGAGTAAGTACACACTTCAAGGTATCTGAAGAGCTCCACTAACTACCCGAGTACATGCTAAGACAAAAATTTGATGATTTGAGCAATAATTGACGCTATTCACACACCCCTATACCGCACATCAATTGGAGCGCCTATTGACCACTTCGGGTAATACAACCGTACACCACTCCTAATCCACTTAACGGAGTTAACGTGGTTATATCGGAGAAAAAGCAAATGCGGATAGCTTCTTACTGTGCAAAGCTTCTACTGATTGGTGAATCAGACACACACATATCGTTATTTTACCTAACAAAGTCGAGAATAAGGGGTGCATATTACGTGCTTACGATTTGAATAGGAGGCAGTGTGTGAATTTGCTCTCTTCTCTGCTTATAAATACAAAAAGTTGGTATCTTTCCTCTTCAATTCGCTCCCTATCACTTCACTAACACTCATAAGACATTATGCCAATCAAGTACTTCACGTTGAACAACGGGAACAAGATTCCTGCAATCTCCATCGTCGGCACAGGTACCCAATGGTACAAGACAGATAGATCCGGTCCAATTGATGAAAAGCTCATCGAGCAGTTGGAGTATGCCCTTTCTCTACCAGGTGTCGTTCACGTTGACATTGCTGAGAACTATGGAACCTATAGAGAACTTGGGATTGCTTTGAAGAACTCAAAGAAGCCTCGTGATGAGATTTGGATCACTGATAAGTTCTCCAAGATTTCAAAAACTCCGAGAGAAGCCATTGAGAAATCGTTAAAGGTCATTGGTGTTGATTATGTCGATTTGTACTTGATCCATGATCCTTACTACGATGAATCAAACCCAGGCTATGATATCTTACAAGCCTGGAAATATTTGGAAGAATTGTACAAAGAAGGGAAGGCGAAAAACATTGGTGTCTCTAACTGGCGTGTTGAAGATTTTGAAAAGTTATTACCAGTTGCTGAGATTAAGCCAGCTGTGAACCAGATTGAGTTCTCTGCCTTCTTGCAGAATCAAACTCCAGGGATTTACAACTACGCAAAGACTCATGGGATTCAATTGGAAGCTTACTCTCCTTTGGCTCCATTGTCTACTAGAAACGGTGAAACTGGACCTTTCTATGACCTGTTGGATGAATTGACAAAGAAATACAACAAGGATGCCGGTTCAATCCTCTTGAACTGGGTCTATAGCGTTGGTGTCTTACCGGTGACTACATCATCCAAAAAGGAGAGAATTGCCTCGGCTAATAAAGTGTTTGAATTTGAATTGGATGATGAGGATGTGAAGAAGATCACCAAACTTGGTGAGGAGCATGCTACTGTTCGTCAATATTGGAAGCCGCAATATGACCAGTACAACTGAGGCTTCTTCTTTTTTTAAGAAAAAAAAACTTATCTGAATTAATGTTGTATCTTTGATTTCCTTCTTTTAGTATAAATGTATATCTCAAGGTGTTAAAGCTAGTGATGGCCAACTCTTTAAGCTGGAGCATTGGTGAAAAGATATGAAATACTCTCACCGTTATGCAAACGACGAATGGCCTCTGCTAAAGTTGGACTAACGTCAATTTGATCCAGTCTGTCGTTCTTAATAGTGACGGGCACAGTGTTGGAGCATACAATCTTGCTCAATCTGGAATTGGCCAATCTTTCAGGCGCAGCTCCGCTAAAGATACCATGAGTAACTATGGATATAACCTCTTTAGCACCGTTGTCCAACAACGTATCTGCAGCCTTAACAAGGGTGCCACAGGTATCGGCCATATCATCGATCAAAATGCATGTCTTATCCTGTACATCACCAACAAGCACCATCTTGGAAACCTCATTGGCCTTTTGTCTTTCCTTATGTATAAGGGCAAAGTTCAAGTCGAGTTTATCAGCGATGGATGCAACACGTTTGGCTCCACCAGCGTCAGGAGAAACCAGAATAGCATTTTCGGTGCCGATGTTCTCCTTTATATATCTCAAGACTGAAGGTTCAGCGTACAAATTATCCACTGGGATTCTAAAGAAACCTTGGATCTGAGAAGCGTGTAAATCCATGGTGATGACATGATGACAGCCAGCTGTTTGTAACAAATTTGCAATCAACTTGGCGGTGATGGGAGCACGAGATTTGTCCTTCTTATCTTGTCTAGCGTATGGGAAGTTTGGTATCACAGCAGTGATACGACGAGCAGATGCAGTCTTACAGGCATGGATCATAATGAGCAATTCCATTAGAAAATCGTTAATCTCATTCTCACCACATCCTGTTTGGATAATGTACACATCCTCATCTCTAACAGATTCTGCAATCGTAACCGATGTCTCCTGGTTCGAATATTGATACACACCAATCTTACTCAACTTAATACCCAGCCTTTATAAAATGCGTTAGTATGGTGAGACACAACCACACACCCAGCGCAGAACACTTACCTCTGTGAGATCTTCTCTGCAAGCTCTGGATGAGAGTTACCAGCAAGAAGTTTGATGGAATTCACAGTAGTCGCCATTTCGAGTACTATTTATAGGGAGAAAAGAGAAAGCGAGGAAGATGAAAGAAGTCTATCTTCAAAGTGTAGTTAATCCCCGTGGAAACGTGATGAGCTTTTTGTCTTCTTTTTTTTGGGCTAAAATTTTTTGCGCGGACTTTTGAACATTTGCGAAAGAGATACATTTGCGCGAAGAGTTTGCGCAATTTGTCAGTTTTTACGAATTTGGCATTTGTGTAGCGCTTGTTTGGCGTAAATGTCGCCCTTTTAGCAAAATGCGCAAAACTCTGGGGAAATGGTCTCAACGAAATTGATCCTGACAGATATTCCATTGAAGCACATGACCTATTTGGCTGTGAAATTGCACTCCAAAGATGTTAAAAGGCTTCTCTTCTTTGTATTAGGCCAAGTGAGATCCAAATTTATCATTTGTGCGCTGTAAGGCTAAGGGTTGAGTTGTTATGTGCACTGGGAAAGGTCTCTTTCTTCAAATGTACGGTTTAAAAGGAATAACTGGGAAATCAACAAAGCTGCTAGGTGGAGTAATTGGAGAAGCGTATCAAATTGGAGCTTGAGAAATATTTCAATTAACATAATGTACTGGGCTTTTCCAGTACCATTGGGGTCATCCACTGGAACGAGTACTAATACACCAAACTCCCTCGTTTGTTAGGGTACTCATGGGTGAATACAATGATCATTTGTTCCAAGTACTGTATTAATACCTTAATTACTAAGCACATGCGTAGTCTTCATTGTTGAGCTTAAAAGTTGGTCTGCGTCGTCCATTCAATTTTAGTTTCTGCTTTGTTAACTCTGTGTGTTATTAGAATTCGTCTATTGTATACAATTCAAGGATAAACCTCGCTCTCTCTGTCTCTCATGAATCAATACACAAATTGACCAGTCAAAACTCGAGTCCCATACTGCTCTCATAGCTCGGCCAGGTATACATCAACATTTTTTTCGAGCCAAGACCACAGCACTGTGAACTGAGCCAACAGCCAAGCTGTCTTGGAGTAATCACACACGCTGTTTACATACATAAACTGAAACCAATGCTGGCTGGTAATTAATCTTATCTCTTGGCGTAATGTTTAATCAACCCCGCCAGCAAAAACTATAACACTTCTCGAGCTCCTGATCGCGATGATCATTGGCGGATAAAACCGCTTGCGCGGTGGCTAATAATAGCCAATGTCTCATAATAATTCGAGAAGAACACTAAACAAAGCGGTTTGAGTTCAATGACAAAGGTAAATAACAGCTGGTCAAAAAAGTGCCATTTTGTGATAAACTGTTCCATTTTGTTCCCTGGCGGCTATTTTTTGACGGAAGCAAAATGGCATAAATGGAAATTTGGACAGGAAGTTAACCATCTCCACCATAAATACAACACAAGCAAGCCTATCAAGCCACCACATAGCTCAATTTAATGCAGTTTGTATACTTCAATAATCATTGTTTTTGTGCGTAACACTAGCATTGCTCTACAGCGTCATAGTCTTTACTGTATAGCTACTATTAGCCATGAAGAGAAAACATTCATGCCTATCAGAGAGGCGAAAGCTCTTCTTGGACTTGGATACAAGACTCTTGGCACTTAAGCTAAAGAAGGTCGTGTCCAAACTTACAAGACTCCATGTCTCTATCGACAGAGATGTCAATGCCTTCAGAAACATACTAATCAAAAATGTCTGGTTTCCTCCATCTAATCACATCAAACACAAGGAGTGCATCCATGCTCCTCTAAAAACAATCACTGCCCTTTTGTGCCCATGGGCACCGAATCGTATACATTTTCACACGCCTGTGTGTTCTAAAAATGGTCCTGCTGTGTTAAAAAAAATTAAAATTCACACTCTGAGGCACAAGCTGCATTTTTTTCATTGGACGACTCCAAGTTACGGGCAATTTGATGGCATCCAGATGTGTGTGCAACTGGAAACAGTCAACTGAGCAAGTTTGGATCTGCCTGATGAAGCGAAGGGTCTCTCGCTTATGAGATTCGTCCGACGTTTCAACGTTTCCATCGTGTCAAGTTGGAATGGTCCCTGGTCCCTGGATCAACTGTTTAGCCCGATTCAGTAATAGCAAACCTTTTTTTTGCTTTGGCAGCCTTGTAGTATTATAATCCTGGAAGTGTCGGTGTAAAGAGCATTATCCAGTTCTCAATCGAACGCGTGGTGTGCAACATGTAAACGCCTATGTGATATTACGAGTTGACGCATGTAATTTATTAGTGTTCAAATGCCCCTTAACATGTGCTCTATTGTCACCACGGTGACAGTGGTACTCCGGCTTCGACTTGCCAGGACAATACTTTCCAACAGATGACATGTACGTACTAAAAATAGCAACGTGCGGCGATATGGGAGGGAGTCTTTCGGAAGGAATATACAACTACTTTGGAAGCAGCTCTGTGAGCAATGGACGGGTGCGTGCTCACGCGCATGTTCCCACCCATCAATTGAGACCAATGTGAGAAGGTGCAAGCTCTGCGGTGATAATTGTACATCAGGAGCCGAAAGGAACAATCGGCCCACGTCCCGAATAGTCTGTGAATGATCCTATAGATCCGCACAATCCATCAAGCTCTCTAGTCCGACCACACACTGTGCGACCAACAAGCCAGAGTGCCGTCCACATTTGTTAGCGGGAGCATGAATGATCACATCGCCCTCGCCATGACTCCATGACGCAATGGCCTCACTTCTAAGACATTGATCAAATTGATCCACCAGCCAATTTGAGTAGTGAAATTTGATCTCAGGTACGTGCGAGATCTGATTGGTGGACAGGTGGCCATGGAGAAAAATTCCACTTTTCTGCCGCCAGCCACGCTACTATTGTGTGTTTACATTTTGCCTAAAGCAGTAAATAAAATTCTGATCCAAATCAACGCTCTTTCCGTTTTCGGTGCGAATTGCGTGCATATGCGAGACGCTTCGTAATATCTTCAACCGTTCTCCCGTGCGATTGTCGTTCTATTTTTGGTCATGTTGGCCAACTTGGATGAGATTTTGTTTGACTTGACCAAGTTTTGCCATTATATAAAGGGGTGTTCAGTCCCGTTGTTTTGTCATGAAATCTCGGTCAGTTTCATTATCAAGTCATCAATCAACAGTTGAACTATTCCTAAACCTCATCTGATTGCCTTTTACCAAATCAACACTAAGCCAAAAACTATTCACAATGCAATACAAGAAGAGCCTTCTCACATCCACTCTCATTGCCTCTGCTTTGGCCAGCTATATCCCATCTGAGCCATGGACAACCTTGACCCCAGACGAAGATTACCCATCTGGTGCCACCACTGACCACCTCAGAACTTTCGGTATTGCCGTTCTCCCTATCGCTACTCAGTCTACCGATTCTACCACTGCCACTGTTGCTGCCACCACTACTACTGGTAAGGTTGAGAAGAGAGATGTTGTTTCTCAAATTGGTGATGGTCAAATCCAAGCTACTACTGCTACTAAAGCTCAAGTAGTTTCTCAAATTGGTGATGGTCAAATCCAAGCTACTACTGCTACTAAAGCCCAGGTCGTTTCTCAAATTGGTGACGGTCAAATCCAAGCCACAACTGCTACTCAAGCTCAAGTCGTTTCTCAAATTGGTGACGGTCAAATCCAAGCCACAACTGCTACTCAAGCTCAAGTCGTTTCTCAAATTGGTGATGGTCAAATCCAAGCTACTACTGCTACTGAAGCTCAAGTAGTCTCTCAAATTGGTGATGGTCAAATTCAAGCCACAACTCTTACAACTGCTCAAGCCATCTCTCAAATCGGTGATGGTCAAATTCAAGCCACTACTTCTACCGTTGCTGCTGCTTCTCAAATCACTGATGGCCAAGTTCAAGCCACAGGTGAAGCTTCTGCAGATGATGATGAGGATGTTGAGAATGATGAATACGCCTTTGCATACTCCTGTTTGACCGATTCTTCATTGGCCATGACTCTTAATGGTTCTATTCTGACCGATTCCAATGGTCGTATTGGTTCCATCGTTGCTAACAGACAATTCCAATTCGATGGTCCACCACCACAAGCCGGTGCCATCTACGCTGCCGGTTGGTCCATCACTAAGGATGGTTTCTTGGCTCTCGGTGACAGTGATGTCTTCTACCAATGTTTGTCTGGTAACTTCTACAACTTGTACGATGAGTCTATTGGTGCCCAATGTACTGCTATCCACTTGGAAGTTGTTGACTTGATTACTTGTTAATCATCACACGACTCCTCATGAAATAGCATTACTCTTACTATCTATAATTCATACACATTGTTGTCACCATGAACTGATCATGGTGCAATTGGGACGTTTCAAACTACTTTGGGCATTACGATCATTACTTTTTTTTTATCACTTTATCATTTCTTTTCACGACTGGGTTTTTTCTTTCAACTTGTTCATCTTATTTGGGCTATTCAACTTGATACACCGAGCTTGTTACCTGGTATTGACCATCCGCGGTCCAACAAGATCAGTCAGTCAACACACTGCATCAGCACAATTTGAACATATTTTTTCTTGTTATTTGCATTTGATTTACTTATATAGTTTTATTATAATCTTACAGTATTTCTACTATTTCTATATCCACTTCTTGTAGTACAATGGCTTATTCTCTGGGTTTCTGTTCAAAGCTATGCTCCCGAGATTGTGCTGAAGATTACGTTGAGACTACATTGATGTTACATTGATGTTACATTGATGCTACGCTGAAGACTACTCTGGAAGGAAGAGAACTACATTCAGATTACTGTGTGACTACCCTGTGACTACCCTGTGACTACCCTGTGACTACCCTTGAGATTACGCTTGAGACTACGCTTGAGATTATGCTTGAGATTACGCTGAAAAAGACGCTGGAAGGAAGAAATCTCCGCCGGTGCTAATTCCAAGGCAGGATCGTCTCTGTCAAATTTGTTCCTGTTGTTCTCCCCAAGGGCAGATAATCAACCAAAACAACAAACTTACACGTGAACTAATCAGAACAGCAGCCTTGGGCTTGATCTGAACCAGTAGCAGTGTTGAAGAAGAGAGATGGCCACGATCACAGCACAAAAGAGACTAGCAAAGGAGTACAAGGCGCTTTCTGATGAGCCTACTCCTTATATCTACGCGCGCCCTGATGAAAAGAACATCTTGGAATGGCACTACATCATAACAGGCCCACCAGGCACTCCGTATGAAGGAGGTCAATATCATGGGATGTTGATCTTCCCTCCGACGTATCCTTATAAGCCTCCTGGAATAACGATGATTACGCCAAACGGGCGATTCCAAACGAATAAGAGACTATGCCTCACGATTAGCGACTATCATCCGGAATCGTGGAACCCGGCATGGTCGGTCAGTACAATACTGGTTGGCTTGTTGAGTTTCATGACAGGAGATGAGGGAACAACTGGTACTGTGAAGAATACAGATAAGCAGAAAGTTGCCTTTGCCAGCCAGAGTAAAGCGTGGAATTGCACCAAGAATACCAAGTTCATGAACAACTTAGCTGATTTCGCATACAAAGACTCACCAGAGGAGAAATCGCCCAGGGAGTTAGAAGAAGCACGTCAGAAGAGACGGAACGAGCTCAAGAGGAAGTTGGAAAATCCTAGGACAGGAGATAATTATGGCAATACCGATGATCCAAACAGCGACGTCGCTGTGAACAGTTTAGACAAGGTGAGCACTGGTAAAGTGGTAAATGTTGTAGATATTAGTGACGACGAAGGTCCACAGAAGAAACTGAAGTACTCAGAGAACGGTAGGATCATCAATACAATCGATTTGGACGCTGAAGACGATAGCACTGAGAGTCCGAAACATGATGATAACTCTGACTTTGAAGATGATTTCTACGATGATTTCGAGGTGAGTGATACTGAAAGCTTGATTGACGAGGATAGTATTGTTGAAGTTATCAGTAGCTCAATTACAGAGCGCCAGGAGAATACTGGTTGTGATTCTGTCATCGTATTGGACTGACTACACTCTTATACACACGGTGCAAACCACCTATGTTCTACAGCTAAAACGATATTTACGAACTTCAACATTGATACGAAATATATGGTACGACTCAGGAATTGCCGTGTAGACGACCAACACTTGAACTATTTTGTAATCTTCTTAGATGCTATGTATGGCTCATGGATAATCCAATATTGCTTGTCCTTTCCAGCTAGGATGCCTACGTTATGAGCACTCGATCACAGAGCCCACTAATACGATCACAATAGTGTCATTAAAGATTCAAATGTACGGATTATCTTTGCTTATATAAGTGGACCGATTCTCCTTGGCAGTTAACTGTTGTTGAATCAAATTAAGCAGAGCTCATCATATCACAATTAAAGCACGCAGCTGAACAACTTTTCTAAACGCTGTTTCCAAGCTTAATGGATGATCTAAACACCTCAAAAGGGTAAAATTATCACCTGAACAGCCAACTGAAACTACCAACCGTGTACTGTCACAATGAGCACCTCACGATTCCTCTACAACAGGCAATTTCCTACAATTGAAAGCACCCGTTAAATTGACCCAAAGCAACGTCCTGCACATGTGCCCTTGACGCTGCTGAAGAGATTATCCGCTCATCCTCGGATCATCCCGCAAATCAGAACATCGTTGCTTACATAATCACTGATCTTTTCCCTCGCCTTGCCCTTCCCGTCTGAGCCCAACACTTTTAACACTGTGTATAACTTCCCACTGATGAAGACGGGAGTTTTACCAACAGCAGGCTGTTTATCTTCGCCGGAAGAAGAACCGACAATATTCCATCATTAGACAGTGATCATGGCTTCCAAAGGAGCAACCAAGAGACTCACCAAGGAGTATAAATCCATGGTTGAGAACCCACCACCTTATATAGAGGCACATCCATCAGAGCGTAACATCCTTGAATGGCATTACTTGATCACGGGGCCTCCAGATACCCCATATTCAGGCGGCCAATACCATGGAATGCTTATATTCCCAAAGGACTACCCTTTCAAACCTCCAGAGATCCGTATGATCACGCCGAACGGTAGATTTCAGGTGAATACAAGACTATGTCTCAGCATGAGCGATTTCCATCCTGATACATGGCAACCAGCATGGTCTGTTGCGACGATCCTCACAGGGTTGTTGAGCTTTATGACTGGCGATGAGCCAACCACTGGGAGCATCGTGACGAGTTCAGAGGCCAAGAAGCGCTACGCCCAAGTGAGTTTGAACTGGAACGCCACACAGAATGACCGCTTCAAGAAGGAATTTCCTGAGATGGTGATTACGAACCTGGCCAAAGTGAAGGAGTTAAACGAAGCCAATGAGAAGAAGAAGAGAGCTGCTGAATTAGAAGCAGCCGCTAAGGCATCAGCTGCTGCCTCCGCATCGTCAACAACGGGTTCGAATGGCCAAATAGGCGGTGATGCTGACACAGGGCTCTCACAGGAAGATTTGGCAAAGATGGACCCTGAAGATCGTATACGTTATCTGGCTGCTCAGAAGCCCAAGAAGATCGACTCTGGTCGAAACCATGCAATGGTGTATTACGTTCTTGCCATTGCGATTGTTCTTGGGTTCTTTAGAGTGGTTAGTTGATGTTGTAGCGATCTATGTAAACTAAAGGGAGTTAATGACATGTTTCGTTCACTACTGTAGCCATACGGGAAGGCAAAGAGGGAGGAGAGAACACGTTTCTTATGCGATTCTAATGATTGAACTTATATACACACGTCTAAACTATGTTTCTTTTAACAAGTTGATCAGTATTGATTCGGTAGGGGGAATGCGATTAGAACCTTCGCTAACCTTTTGGTAAGTCTCGAATCACTCGTAGCTTCGCTATCAGCTTGAGCTTCGTATTCTCTCGGGTATTGACTTCAATGTCTAGTCCGTAGTTTATAGGATGATTTTGAAATTAACGAAATCAACGCTTAAAGAGTTTACCCAATCTATAGCGTAAGAGCTTGTACATGTAATCACAAGTGTGTGTATGGTGTGGATAGTTAGAACGGTACGAATCTAATTCCCATTAGTATGGAAAAGATCTATCTCGTTATCTGTCTGTTAAGGAGGAGATCTCGAATCTGAAAAAACAATCTTTGGAACAGGATCTTGATAAAAGTGAAGCGATCTGTAAAACTTTCCTTTAAACTCACTGAACCTGATGTGTCTTCTGCCGTTATGTTCAAAGTCAGAATCGTGATCAAAAGCACTATAATTTCTAATTTCTTCTAAAGTTCTTTCTGCTACCTGTGTTTAATTTCTTCATCTACCGCTTTTTATATCAGCCAGAGTTCTATTATCAAGTTCAGGCTCAAGTTTAGCTAATGGTGGTTGTAGCGGTATATCATCTCGTGGTTCTTCTGGTATTCGTTCTCATATCAAGTCAGTTAATCTGTCTCAAAAGTTACTTAGTTGCTTTTTGATGTGTTGTCTTCATTCGTTGCAAGCTACCCGCTGTGGTTTTGGATTAGTCGCTGATGTCTCTTCTTCAAGTTGAGGACTACGTGGGATGGTCCAGGGAAGAGCTCTTCGGATTATCCTTGGATTTTATCTATAATCCCGGTTTTTACTGTTTGATGTTTTATTTATGACCATTCTCTTATCTTCCTACTATTTGTTTTTTTTTTATATATAAAGTATTATTTTTGTGTCATTTTTGTGTTGATAATAACTCAAAATGTAAACAAAATTTACATAAATTGAAAACATCCTTACATTTTTGAACGATTGCTAGGAGGACAACGGAGAAGCAGAGTTATATGAATATAAAAAATGGTGTAGGCCATTTTGGAAGGGCTACCAATCCAATCAAGTCAAGAGTTCGTATATAAGATGATATAGGTCAGATTTACTGTTTATCATTTCCTTTTCCCTTAACATTGTTTTTTTTTTCTAGTTATACCATACAAATCTATGAATGATTATATTTCAGAAAATGTTGAAGATTATATAATACGACTTTGTAGATCTGTTAGTTTGTGTATGGACTACAGTTTGGTATATTTTGGGGAAATTTAAGGCCGGTTTGCTATTTTTATTAGTATCATCCTAAAATGTCTCGTCTACATTGGTAGTTGTATCCGAACGCTGTACAGGATGGAAAGACTCTTACATTACTTGACTATATACACCGTGGTTGAGATGAAGATCACCGGTTTATAGGCTTTAGAACAGCTCCACTTTGAGAACAACCTTACCATGAGCATGGCCACTTTCCAGTTTACGACGTGCACTAGTGTATTCTCTCCAATCGTACGTCGAGTCGATGACGTTTATGATCTCACCAGCCTCCAGCATTTCACGGCCAACCTCGATCCAATCACCCGGTTTCTTGTTGAACTCGATCTTGATGTACTTCATTTTCCATACACCTCCAAACCACGATCTGGCATCCATGCTTACATTGTTCCAGGAGTTGTAGAGGTCGGATTTGTAGTTGAAATGGTAATCTCCCACCGTGGTGATATAGCTTCCTCCGTCCGCTAGGTACTGCTTACAATGTTCCACAAGCTTATAGCCACCAACACAGTCGAGGATGAGGTCAAACTTCTTTCCTGGAATATCACGGACTTCAATTGGATTGCCTTGGTCATCATAGTCCTTGTAGACACCGGTGGTGGTTAACACATCCAATACGTGTGGCACATCTGGATTCACCTTGTAATTGACACATAGCTTAGCACCAACCTGCTTAACCAACGGAATGGCCGAACCAGAGCACACAGCAACGATGTTTTCAGTGTGATATGACTGCTTCAGTAGTTGGATGGCCATCATACCAACACTGGAGGAGCCACCGTTGACCAAGACATTCGATTCCTTGGAGATTTTGCATTTGGCCAATGCCTGGAAGGCGGTTCCAAAAGTGATCATCCAGGATGATGCCTCTTCCCAGGAAAGTCCCTTTGGCTTATGTACTATAGCATCCTCAGATGGATAGATCACGATGCTTGAGCACAGCGTGCCAAAGCCGTTAGGATGTATGTACAAGCCGCAAACCTCGTCTCCTTCTTTCCAATCACCAGTGACTTTAGAACCGATGTTGGTGATAACACCGGCATATTCACGTCCAATACCACGCTCGCTGTTCATATTTGAAGTGTAACTGTTGATAATCTTCAGGTCTAGCGGGTTAAGTGGCGCAGCTCTCACTTGTACAACGATGGCCTTCGACGGAATAGGAAGTTTGATAGGCATATCATAGGTGAACTGTGGCTCCTTGTACTTTGAATAGAACACAAGTTGCTTCGTAGGGACTTTTCAGTGACGGTTAGTAAACAATACTTCATACGTGAAATAGAAAGCACACATTACCTACTATTCTTAACGTGGCGAAGAGGACGGGCAACACGCTTCATGTGCACCTCATCCGTCTTGATCTCCACAGGTGCGGGAGTATCGTTCACCCTGACGAGGTTCTTCAAAGCAGGATCAGACGACATGGCTCAATGTATTTCAATACGCTATCTATAACAAGCGCTTACAGAACTGATAAGAGAGCAGATGCTTTACACGTTTTCTTTTCAGCTGGCTCTTTATATAAAAACAACAACATGGAGAAGGTAAAAAAATCCGTATTAATACCCGTTGAAATATGGCTCAATTACAGCCGTTGTGTTTATCCGATCATCGCGGAGTTTCTGTTTAGTGCCGCCGATGTTGGAGCCTCTCCTAGCGGGACGGGCCAAGGGACAAGGGACAAAAAAAGAAATGGAAATCCTCGTGCTATCGAGACAGTGATTTTTGGGACATAAATGCTCATGCTTATATTGTTCAATTTGTATGGGGAAAAGTTGTGTTTTATCGGATGTTTCGCAGTAGTTGAAGCGTGCTTGGTGATGTAGAGACAAGACACTTCAATAGACCGATTTGGTGTCGTTTGCTTCGTCCTATTAGCACTTACGCACTGGGTCCTGTCCAATGTTGAAAAAGTTTCAAGTGGAGTGCGACTTGGGACCCTCGGGCATTGGTATTCGGAAGGCATATTGGTAGTGATTAGAATGATATTGATCAGGGGAATCTTCTATACTGTTCTGTTTAGAATAGTCATACCAGACCTGTAAACACAAGATTGTGTAGCACATTGACACCACTCCTTGTCTCGAGATGCCGTTATCTCTTGTGACCCATAGTTTGGAAAAACCAAGTTCAAAGAGCCATTACAAGACTCATCACATCAGCTCTTCTCCATTTCTGCGTAGTACTCGTCCAAATCCTCCTCGTCAAAGATCACCTGGATCATTAGTGAACAGCTCGGACAAACAGCAACGTTCTCACCATCTTTTAAGTCATCGATGAACACTTGAAATCTATCACCACATGGACAAGGGTATGTGAAGAGCATGGTTTGTGGATCAAACGTCATATCTTCAATCTCGATCTGGTCATAGTATGTCATTTTTACAAAAGCTCACAATCTCCTCAAATGTTATGAGATAAACAGGTTCGGACTTGGTGTAGCTGTAAACCCATACTGTGCTCTAATGATTCTATTTTTTTTTTGCTTTTCTGATTCTTCTCTTCGCCTCCATCACCGTTTCTTTTCTTTTGTTCTTCCTCTTGACATATTACAGCCCTAAGCAATATCCAGATCACGTGCTGTTCTTCAGGGTTTTTCCCGTGATGTCCAGGTGTAATTACCTCTACTCAGAAAAAAAACAGACACACAGCACAAAAGAGTGAGAAACACCTGCACACCAGCAGCATGTATGTGTCCTAAACCATCCAAACATCCGTACACCCATACTAATTCAACGCCACAAAGGCGCGACGAATGACACTGAAAAACTGGTTCGCACGCGACTTCCACCGTCGCACAGCTTTTTTGCACTCTGTGCGATTTTCGCTGGCAGTTGGTGTAGGACTCTGTGAAAAAGTTGAAGCTGAGTTTCTACATCACTTAAACAACTACCCATAAAATCTTAGAGAACATCGCAACAGAACAGTAAGTGAATTTGAATAACAAATAAGGGAAGAAGGATAGAGACAGTGCTTCAGAGGATTCATCACAACGTTATCCATCTATTGTTTATTTGAATTGCCATATTCTTGTTTTCAGTGTTTTTTCTCTATTGAGTTGGATCTGGAGGGTAAAAGTTCTTCACACTCGAGTAAAATCATTTTCAACAGGAGAGCCATTCTAAGAAGCATTCAATCAGATATCCTTCACTTTCCCCTACACTCACTTTTCATTCCAGTGCTAACAAATAACTTTTAGACATGGGTATTTCCAGAGATTCTCGTCACAAGCGTTCCGCTACTGGTGCTAAGCGCGCTCAGTTCAGAAAGAAGAGAAAATTCGAGTTGGGTCGTCAAGGTGCTAACACCAAGATTGGTGCTAAGCGTATTCACACTGTCAGAACCCGTGGTGGTAACCAAAAGTTCAGAGCTTTGCGTGTTGAAACTGGTAACTTCTCCTGGGGTTCCGAGGGTGTTACCAGAAAGACCAGAATTGCCGGTGTCGTCTACCATCCATCTAACAACGAGTTGGTTAGAACCAACACTTTGACCAAGTCTGCTATTGTTCAAATCGATGCTACTCCATTCAGACAATGGTACGAGACCCACTACGGTCAGCAAGTTGGTAAGAAGAGAAACCAAAAGTCCGAGGAGGCTGAGGTTTCCAAGTCCAGAAAGGTTGTTAGAAAGTTGGCTTCAAGAGCTGCTGCTTCTAAGATTGAGCACGCTGTCGACTCCCAATTCGGTGCTGGTAGATTGTACGCTTGTATCTCTTCTAGACCAGGTCAATCCGGTAGAGCTGATGGTTACATCTTGGAAGGTGAGGAGTTGGCTTTCTACTTGCGTAGATTGACTGCTAAGAAGTAAACCCGGTGATAGTGTTTAATAGTTTTTCTCATGTTTCATCAATAAAATCATTTACGTTTAATGTTTTGTGCTTATGCTGTAGTATTTGGTGTATTTGTACATGGAAAGAGGTGTTATATTGTAAATATCCATCTAAGTGGGTATGATACTCTTTTACAGCGTTCCTATGGAACAATTGTCAGGCATCAGCTTTAGGCTTTGCAATTGAACTACTGAGAAGGGTAAAAGGTCTCACTACAGAGTATTGAATAGGAGTCATGTGTATTACTGGTGAGCCATATAAACTACACTAGAACAGAGTTAGTACTTCATCATACAGCCAAAGGAAGTAGCATTGTTTAAGGAATTGGGTAATACAAATCAGTAGAGGCAATATTGTTTCTCCGCACTCTCGAAAGTCGGTACAGGTCTGTGTTAATACTTTTCTCATCATAGTAAACCCAATTCCTCATTCGCCTGTAACTGACAAAACTTACACTCAAATGAAGCTTATCCTTCAAATAGAAAAGATGGTTTTAAAAGCAGAGGAACTCGCAAGCTGAACAAAAAACAAGATTTGGCTGTTTATATAAGGCGCGGATTCAGAGTCGATGGACGCCGAGAAACAAGAAAAAATCAGAAAAAAAGAAAACAGGGCTCAGTGGTCTTGTGGTGTTTGGGTGTTTGGGGCAAAAGTTAGGGTAAACAACAGCTGCTCAAAAAAGTGCCATTTTGTGGTAAACTGTTCCATTTTGTTCCTTTGGCGGCTATTTTTTGACGGGAACAAAATAGCATAAATTCAAATTTGAAAGGGAATTACCATGTCCCAGAAGAAGATCGCAGAGATGTAGTCTGCTAAAAAGGCGAAGCAATGTCGCAAACACTATAAAAAAATAACGAGCATAGTAGCTGAGGACCACTGGCAAATCATCAAGCATCTAAACCTCATCCCACGAAAACATAGTGCTATCACAAAGCCAAAAAATTGGTCAGTATTAGCAGAAACCGTGTGATAAACTTGATGGATTCGAGTCACTATTTGTTTCACCAGAGGCTGTAATGCGATGTTCACAACATGTTAAACAAATGTTACATATATCGTGTAGACAAAGAAATGTGATATTAATTAGCTTTAGTCAGGAAAACAGATATTAAGTAGAAAAAAGTTCGTTAAAAGAGAAGTTGTAGGGAGACGTGGCGTTTGTTTTTAATTAGCGTTTACAGCCTTCTCAATGTCATGCTGGGTACTGGAAGCTTCAGAGACCTCATCAGCACTCTTGGTTTCTGGAATGTTGGAGTCTGATGATGATGAGGACTTGAGGACGATATTCTTCAAGGAATCTGGCTTGTAGAATCTCAAGTCGATTCTACCAACGATGTAGGTGAAGTTAACGATGACTTCGAGTGCACCAAACATGACGTACATGACGGTATGGTCAAAGATCCAAGATTGGTGCTCGTGGTATTGGTCGATGAAAGTAGAGACCGTTCTGAAAAGGTTGATGATGAGCAAAAGCACAGTGGTGAAGGAGATGATGAAAATGGAGGAGTTGTGGTGCAAACGGTTCTCAGATTGGTGCTCGTCAGCGTTATGTGTGGTCTCGTAGTGATATTCTGAAGAGTTGATGATTCTGACAGCATGTCTTTGATCCTCGGTGATGCGCTGCTCTTCTTTCTGAGCAGTGCCCTTTGGAACAAAGTAGTTCCACTTGAAGGATTTGATCCAGTATGGTTGGTATGTGAGGATCTCCTGGTCTCTCTTTGTTGGAGGAATAACAAAGGAGAGGAAAACGAGAATGGCTGCAATGACAGAGTAAATTGTAATCAAGATAGAAGAAGCTTGAATAACCTGCTTAGTCATATGGAAATGGTGTTCAGAAAGTAAATAGATAGTTTGAACAGCAGCAGCAACAATGGTCATGACGACAACACCAACAACCAGTGCATAGATCACATACATGAGAGCCTTGAAGACCTTATGGGAACCGTACAATGGATGCTTCCAAGTGAAGTATCTCTGGGCCAGGATCAAGTTCAAAGATGGTAAGAAGATAATACACAAGACAAGGAAGATAGTGGCAGTTAATCCCAAGTGCAAGTTTGTGAAGTGCTTAGCCCAAGCCAATCTCAAAATAAAGGACAAAGTTCTCATCAAAGAATAGAAAGCCAACCCGAGAGAGATGAAGAACTTGTGACCAAGGGTGAAGTTCTTAATAAACAAACCAACATGGCACATTGTGATGATGGCGAAGATAGAGAGGAACACAGCAGATGGGGCAACATCAGAATTGGTTGGGTAATCACCAAAGATAGCTGGTTGCTTAGCTCTGACCAAACTTTCCAATCTTGATGGGACTTCCACTCCAGACGGCATGGATCCTCCAAAGAACCCTTTCATGAGATCTTTAGCCATAGACAGTAACTTCATAGAACCGGTACCGTAAGCAGCACCATTGGTCATTATCTTGAAGAGACCGAGTAATTGGGAGTCTGTAAAGACATTGGAAACTTTGTTCATGAGCAAAGTGACCAAAGTGAGACCTTGCTCTTGGTATGCTTGGGCAACTTGTTGGTTATCAGAGGACTTTGCAGCGAGAAACAAAGTTGAGGTGACGTTTTGGAAGCTTGCAATCATTGTAAGAATCTGAGCTGGCTCCAAAGAGGTGAGCAATCCATTGATCACGGTGGAGTTTGAGGCAAGAACACCTTCCACTTGTGTGACGTTAAGTTGTGAGATCACAGATGGGACATCTACACTACTCAGGTTGTAACCCGATGCTTGAAGAGTTTCAAGAGTGTTGATGATTTGGGTAGAGTTCATAGACTCCAAGAGTGCACCAATGGTTTGAGAATCCATGTTGCCGTATAAAAGTGCAATCTACTTGTAGGAAGTTTATGATGTCTGCTACGAAGTCCGAGAATGGTGGGAACCTTGGGCCTTATATAAAGCCCTCTATACCAAAATTGGAAGGCTTTTTTTTGGTGGTGCTTGTAAAATTAACTGCCTTTGCAGGACAGGCTTCACTCACTCGTAAACCACTATACCTTCTCATAAGGGCTTCTATGGTGCAATGATTGAGGCCCTCTAGACATATTTCAGAAAACTTTTCAGCGTCGACGCACTGTAGTATGCAACGACAAGCGCATCACCGGCGTATTTCCATCAACTCAGTGGACGGGTGCATATAGGCCAAATTGAAAGAGAAACAGAACCAAACACAGACGAATAACGTGATAAAAACGAGCGTAACCTGTGCAAAATCGATGCTTTTGTGTGTTGGTGGTTTAGCCGAGTACCATCTCACTCTTTCCAACGTCTCTACTGACGGATTCCTTTGGTGCAACGTACTGTTGTCATCCGATGAGTCTGTGTCGGGAAGACTATTTTGCTGCGGGTGCAAAGCCTAACAAATTTTGTACGCAGAGGCCAACAGCCACAAGGTGCGGAGCCCTTACCAGAAAAAAGCGAAACAGAATTGAATGAGACGTGATATATTTTATTGGGCAGGCTTTTGGGGGGAAGTTCGGGCGATATGCAAAGTATCAAATGACCATATCGGTAATTTGGAGCGTGGGTTTGGCTCGTAAGACCCACAACTAGATATTGTACAATTTGATCGCGTTCCTGGGTGTACGAGCAATATGAGCGTGATAAACCTAGAACAACGAAAATTGGGTAACGACAATTGAGTAACAACAATTGGGTAACAATTGGACTAGGGCGAGGCCCATTACACCTCAATCAACTCAGAGAAGTAAGAGCTTGATATAAGGACTCAATAACGTGTTAAAGCCTTTTTCCACGTATATAATTTGCCCTATTTCGATATGTCCTTCAACATCCACAGCAGCGTCGGTAAAGAGCGCTGTTGATCATCAAAGGTGTTTGGAAGAACTGTAGCAAACAGCGTGAACGCAGGCGTATTCACAGAATTTCCCGACCGCATGAAAACGGGAAGAAAGAAAAAACGTCAGTTAATCGCAGCGGTTTTTTTGTTGAGTGAATGTCCATTCCCCAACAAAATTCAGCCGGGGTGAATGCATTCTGGATTCGGAACGTTGACGCTCTTTCACCTCTTTGGATGAGAATTGAGATGAGCACTGAGGACACACACACTCAACACCAACAATCAAATGCCGCAATATATCAGATTACTATCGTTCTTTTGCATTGTATAATGTCTGGGTTTTCATGTAAGGATCCTGTGTTACTCCTCCCTGACCGTTGAGAATTGCAGCCAAGTTCTGTGTTCGAGATCTAAAGTTTCCTCATGTTGGGTGCCTCCCCCCATTGTTGGAACTCTGTGTGTGTGTCAATTACGAGGGCCTATTTAGGTTTTTTCCTTGGAATTTTGCGGGGCGGCGGACATAGTTGAATAACTGTACACTTTTGCTTTAGAAGGGACGGGACACAGGACATGGCCTTTAGAAGGGGGTTTCTACACAACAGGAAGCATGGTGTGATCTACCGGATTTTGAATGTGTGGTGAGTGTCATGGCTCGATTGGCCTGTCCAACATGGACCGAGCTGTTCGTTTACAGCGGTTCATCACGTGGAATGGTTATGTGGGTGTACCGTCGGAGAGCTTTATACTCTTCTGCAGCTTAAGCTCCTTCTATGCTGCGATAGTGTGTGAAAGATGTAGAGGTTACAACAACACGGCATGTGGGCTTGTTATGAAGGATCCCAATTCGAAGCACAAGTGTGTATTAGTATGGCCTGTTTGGAATTGGCTTGTTCCACAGAGATTTACAACACCCATCTTGAGTGGAAAGCCTCTCTGTGATGTGTGTTCATAGCGTGTAAGACCCATCGGTAGTGGCCGCACCTATTTCTGGAAAGCCCATGTGTTACGTAATCAGTTTGCCTGTTACAAAACGTGTTCGCGAACTACTCTGCTGACACTTTGGTACCCATCATCGAGACCTTTCTTACCACGGTGGAATGAACAAACAAAGTTCAAACAACATCGGCTATTCAATCAATCATTAGAGAGAGCCTCTGATTGCCCAATGAAATTATTTGTACTACTACAGCTTCTTTCTATCGGTGTGTTTGGCCACGGTTCCTCCCAAGGTTCCTCTCACGATACCGATCTTTCAGATAAACCTCCAAAGGGACTAACGTGGGAGCAATGGCACATGAAGCAGGAACACGGACTCGATGAGTACAGCTCCGGTGTGTTCTTCCAATTACACGACTCTAAAAACAAAGGATACCTTGATAGTAACGATATCCTGAACATATATGGTCTGTTTAGAGATGAAGTTGTCGGTAAAGGTGATGGCTTGGGTGCCCATGACGATTCCGAGGTGATTAGCGAAGACACTAAAAAGAAGATTGTCACACAGATTATGGACTTGATCGACCCTAACAACGATGGTCGTATATCCAGAGACGAATACACGGCATTTGCTGAAAAGGGTGGTGAATTCCCTGATTTGAACGTTGGCGTGGGACACCACGGTGACTTTGAACATGAGTATGAGGTTCACCATTGGAATAAGTACCATAAAGATAGCGACCCAGATATTAAAGTTGTTCATAAGGAGGATATTGAGCATGAGTTATTACATCATGAACACGAAATTGAACACGAACAACCTGAAGGACAAAGATTGTCAGATGAACGGTTTGAAGAGAGAATTAACGTACAAAAGATCCCATCTCGGTTCTTGAAAGTTCATTGAACTGTGCACACGTCATGTATCATTTTTCAACTCACTAAATGAGCCAACTTCGTCAGTAAGTTATCCAAGTTGTAGAAATGTAAATCGTCACCAAGATCTGTATCCCTGGTGACACTTATGCATTTAATACCCAAAGATGAGATGTGTTCAATATCGACTTCAATCTCACTGTTTTCCATATAGAACAGATGTGTCAAGATATCTGTGACGACTAATTTATGTGTACAACCGTTGCTTCCAACGCCACTGTACTTCAAAGCTTTGTAAACCATTTGTATGAAATCGTACGCAGACATACCAAACGTTTCTCTGTCCAAGTTACCGTTTAACAACAACACTTTTTTCGAATTAGAATGACATATGGTTTGCCCAATACCTTGTAGAATCAGAACAGGTATTATACTTGTCATCAAGGAGCCTATTGAATACACAATCAACGACGATTCGCTCAATACCTTTAAAGTCCTAGAGTTTGCTCTTGGATGGATCTCTTCACCGTACTGGTTGATATAAAATATTCTTTCAATTGGAGATTTCAGAGGCTTGGAAACTTCTTTGGAAAATTTCAACTGACTTATCAACAAATCAGGGTGCTGATAAGGAATGTCTTCATCCTGGTTCAACAGATCATCCAGTCCATTATGGAAATCAAGAGACGTTGTTGAACCTAAGACCTGTTCTGAATCGTGTTCATTGGGATGAGAAATCTGGGATTGACCTGTAATCACATCTCCATTTTTCAACTTGGCAGAGATATGATATGTATAATTAGTATTCAAACAAGGTACAACTTTAACGCCAGAATCAATCCTTGTCATCCTTAGAACCAACTCAATGGCCGAATCTAAAGACCCAACAAAGAGCCTTACACCAGTCAACAACATATTACCAACACTTGCGAGTTCAAACCTGAAATTTGTAGCTGGATTTCTCGATTTCTTCAACAGTTCCATATGAACATGGATAAGAAAACTTCGTACCATCTCTTTACACTGAGGTTCAATTCCATTCCAGATCTCATGGGTTCCTTCCACTATAAGGGTCCATTCATCCTTAGCCTCTTGTGGATCTTCGCTCAATCGATGGCTCAACAACGTCTTGAATCCTTCATCTGGAATCAACCGCGTTATCCTTGAGCGTATATCACCAATAGCTGGTCCACCAAGGACACGAAGAATCTCCGATGTTGAGCCACCATTATCACTGATGGGCAGTACAAATGCGATGTTCGAAGATAACGATTGGAACAGGGAGACGAGCGAATTGGTGGCGGTTCCACCAGATATAACCACGATTTTCTTGTTCATTTCCTCCTGGTTTGATGTGTTCATCCTCTGTTTATCCTCTGTTTACTGCTCTGTATTCTCTGTTTACCGCCCTGTTTACCGCCCTCGTTTAATTGTAAACCGTGTACCAAACGCCAAATGGCAGTGTTTTCGAGAATTGACAGCTCACTCAATTCACCGACATCAACAATGGCTCACAGGACAACAATGAGATGCGATACTTTGATTTGAACCAATGAACCTATCCAGGTTTGTAATCCATAACGTTCCATGTCATTCTCATCTAGAAACCCACAGTTTTAGACCTCATCGCCCTTGCTTTATTATCCCTCTATGAACTTCATCGCAGTGGAAAGTGCACACGCAGTGAATGTTCGTGTCGGATAAACATCCCAAAGCGGTAACGATACACACACACTTTACAACGGCTTGTTTATCCCAATCGATCAACCAATGGCATATTCATACGGTGTGAGTCAACAAGTGTTGAATCCCAGTTCAAGGACTTTTTTTCTCTTTTATTGACTCTGCGCTCTTTCGTTCTTCAATAACAAGGGAAGTACTGCTTGAGATTCACGAAACGATATATACAATACGAATGGAATACTAGAAGGACTTATAATCATGGCTAAGACGGTGTTATCTTTCAAACAACAGATCGAAGGGTTTCCCTGGTCTCAAATCTTTGTCATCGCATGTGTTCGTTTTGCTGAACCTATAGCATTCACCTCATTGTTCCCCTATGTGTATTTCATGGTGAGAGATTTTGGTGTTGCAGATAGTGAAGCTGAGGTGAGCAAATACTCTGGTTATCTGTCTTCGGTGTTTGCATTCTCTCAAGTTCTAACATCGTTCAACTGGGGAAAATTTGCAGATAGACATGGTCGTAAGCCGACTCTACTGATTGGATTGACCGGTTCAATATGTTCGTTGTTGCTGTTGGGATTTGCAAAGAATTACTACTGGGCATTGGCAGCCAGATCTATCATGGGGTTACTCAACGGTAACGTTGCTGTGATTAGAACGATGATTGGCGAAGTTGCTGTGGAACGTCGTCATCAGGCTATTGCATTCTCAACTATGCCACTCATTTTCCAAATAGGGTGTGTTATAGGTCCTCTTATAGGTGGTTATCTCAGTGGAAATACTACAAGATTCAACTTCCTGAAACCACTTGTGGAAAAATATCCCTATGCGTTGCCAAATTTATTCATCTCAGCACTGTTGTTCACAGGTATGCTCATTGCAATATTCTTTTTAGAGGAGACGCATTATAAACACAAGTATCGTCATGACTATTTTGTCGATATCGGTGACTTCATTAAGACAACTGTATTTGGTGTGACACCGAAGAAGAGACACTGGAACCTGGATCGTTCACACGATTCTGGAGCACAGGAAGATGAAGTAGAGGCTGCGATTGACGATGAGGAAGGGCCCTCTGAAACTACTCCTTTGTATGCATTAGAGGAACAGAACAACAGCGACGATTCAATACAATCTGTGGGACCTATGTTGACAAGACGTGAGTCACTTGCATTGATCAGAACATACTCTCTACACGAGCCTCAAGATGAAGAAGAAGGAGCTGGCTCAGTAAAGGCATTGTTAGAACCGCACATCTTTTACGCAGTGGTGTGTAATTTTATCATGAGTTTACACGTGACCGTTCATGATGAGTTCTTACCCATTTATCTTGCCTACGACGTGGCACGTGATAAAGCTGGAGAACTAATTTCCAGATTCCCCTGGAGATTAGTTGGCGGATTGGGCTATACCTCTGAGGATACTGGTACGTTGTTGTCGTCTACGGGTGTCTTGGGGGTTTTCTTCCTCGTCGTGGTGTTCCCCTACGTTGACCGGAACTATGATTCGTTGACAACGTACAAAACTTTTATCCTAATATTCCCAGTGATCTATACCCTGATACCTTACATTGTGCTCCTGGCAAACCATTTGAAAGTTGCACGTGTTGCAATATATACAATGACATGCCTGAAAACCCTTGGAACTTCAATGTCATTCCCTCAAATTCTGTTAATCGTACACAATTCATCACCCCCTAAACACAGGGCTATGATCAATGGTGCAACTATATCTGTCAGTGCACTGGCCAGATGTGTGGGTCCATTCATCTGGGGTTACTTCATGTCATGGGCACAGACGTATAGAATTGGCTGGTTAGGATGGTGGTGTGTTTCCGCACTGACGCTGTTAGCTATATATATGAGCTCCTACCTGCGAAATGAGAACGGTGAGGAGGACGAGTGAATTGCAGCCATAATGCTCACATCTTCGTAGAGCTGTCTCCTTTCCCTTTTCTCTCTCAACTTCTTCAACATTGTGTTGTTCTGCATGTTGTGCGTGTTGTTTAGAAGATCCACGCGTTGTTTATATTTTCCCCAAAGAGGCACTTTTCGCAATCGTTTATTCCCGTAGCAACTGCCTTTTGTTTCCCTAACCACGCTTTCTCAAATTGGAAATCAAAACACAAAAATACACAGACTTTTCTTATTTTCCTTCCCCTTCCCAAAAAAAACACAGAAAGAAAATCAAAACAAAACAATCCCTCAGTGTAAACAAATAGAAAGGAACACCAATAAATCAACAATAATTGCTGGAAAAACGATGAGTTTAAAGTCATTAACCAAAGCGAAACTTCTCGAAATGGTTCAAAAGTTGAACTTGGAGTAAGTACATTTCCTTCCCAGCCCTTTTAAGCTGCTTTGCCTGTTCTCCCCACCTCCATTGTTTTGTGTTTGTTTACATCTCATGGTTTTTGTTTATGGGCGCGTTATTCTGTTGTATATAACAAGCCGATGGAATGGGAAATAGGTGACGAATTGAGTCTATGACTAACTGGTTGAAAATAGTGAAGAAGGTACCAAGGCGGTTTTGGAGGATCGTATCTCCTCTCATTTTGATAACCATCCAGAGTTGGCTGAAGATGACGAATGGAAAAAGTATGTGCTTCACAGAATTAAAACCTCTCCTGTCAAGTCAACTCAGGTTGACGTTCTGGGTACATTGGATGGCCCTGCTCCAACTTTACCCTCATCCCCAGCACCAAAGTTATTTGGCATTGCCTCGCGCTTTAAAGGTGCCTTCTCATCCCCTTCTAAGGATGAGCCTGTCACGGAGGGAAACGGCGTTGAAGCTGTAGATGATGAAGAAGACGATGTTGAAGTATTAGAGTCCGATGACGATGAAGAGGAAGAAGATGAAGATGATGATGAAGATGATGATGAAGATGATGATGAAGAGGAAGAGGAGAAGGACGGAGAAGAGGAAGTTGAAGGTGATGAAGAGCTCTTGGAGGAAGAGGAGGACAAAGAGTACGTTCCAAAATTCCAATTCTTTACGGATTCTAAAGATTGGACCATTGAGAAATGGGAAAACGCATACGATTATGTCCTTGATCAGGTTGATGAAACTGTGTACTCTGTTACATCGGGATCTGCATCCCTCAAGAAGGCTCTCAGTACGCCAGAATCTGTCAACTACATCACTTCTGGTATTGAGGCTGCCTTCTTGGTTCACAACCAGGTTCCTATTGTGGAACTACGCTACTTGCCTTTCCTTGATCAATCTATTCTCTCGAAATATTGTCGTTACATCGATTTGGATTGGCCAGTGTATGATTTCAGCTCACTTGTTGACTTGAAATTTATTTCTCAATTCTTATTTTGGGTTTTTTTCTTTGTTGTTATCCCATTGATTGGTTCTTATTACTTCAACTTTGTCGGTAAAAAGCACAAGAAGGTTAGATTTGATCCTTTGGTATTCAACGTGATCAAGTTGATCTCTGCTTATCTATTCTTATCTACTGCTGTTTCCTTTGATGACCTTAAGAACAATGCTCAGGTTTGGGCTGATGAACACGGTCTGTTGGAAGTGACAGACTGTTCCCAAAAGCTTAAAGCACAAGTATTCCACATCACTGTGACTTTGAGATTGGTCTTGGGTAATGTCCCATTCATCAATGGTTTCATCGGTCTTGTCATTGCCTTGTACGTTGCATCCATCTAAAAAACAAAGACAACAACAATATGAATTTAACAATTCTGTTTATTACAGATTTTGATGAACGATGTATTATATAGGGTTACTACATATAGGACCCATCAATTCTTTCCCTCTTTTTCTTCTTTTGATTCTCTTTTTCTTTTGTCCTTTTTATATTATGCCAAATGATCTTTGAAAGAAGCCCCTATTAGCAGGGTATGTTCCTGGTTACATATTCCCATCCAATTGGTGACAAATTGTTGTACTTTATACTAATACCAATACCTCTCTACTTTGTACTTGAGATTGCTTGTTTGCATTATGTAGAACAGTACTAATTGAAATAAAACTACGCCATGTAAATAAATTCTGAATAAACATGATAATTGAATAAGAAGAATGGCATACAAAGGAACAAAGGGGCTAACTCAATCAAATGGTTTATCAAATGAATAAGTCACCATGTATAAGATTAAAAGTGTGACAAACAATCAATCAAACAAGTCACGTTCGAAGAAATGAAATGAAATGCAAAGAATAAAAGATGACAATATAGAGAACAACTCTGAAACATGTAGTTCAACAAACGTAAGCTGTTCAAATGAAGGCACCTTTCAAATAGACCGCAACAATGGGTGAGATCTTAATCAATTGAAAGCCAAAGAGAAGAAGGTCAACACCTCTGATTCCAAATGTATAAAAATAAACACACTTCTCAAGCAACTGAAGCAAAACAAAACAAGATAGAATAAAATAGAAGAAACAATAACATAATAGGATAATTGAGAAACAATAGGGCATAGAAGTTGAATAACAAGAGATAAAACAAGAAAATGAAATGATGGAGTGTATCAAAGTTGAATTTAGCACCTAAGTCGGGATGAAAGATTTAAGTTTCCTTACAAAGAAGACATAACAAGACTCCAAAACAACATTTGTATTAGTTTCAATGCAAATGGAGCATATATATGAATGTTTGTAAGGGAAAAAAAGACCCTCATCCTATTTTCTCGGACACTTAGCCAAAATCAACATTATGAACTTCACCATTGCCTTTTTCTCACAGTCATTTCCCATCTTCCCCCATGTCCTCTTTTGCTCAATCTCCAATTTTCTCTTTAATTATTCAATTTATTTTGGAGCCTCCTTGAAAGAGATGGCAGCCTCCTCATCCATAGCGGTGATGATAGTGACCAACAAGTCCTTACCCTCGTCAAAGGCAGCTTGCAAGGAGTCACCCAACTCACCTTCTGGGGCCTTGACATCGTCCTTGGTGTCACCATCTTGGGTCATCAAGTTCAAGAAACCATCGTCAATGTCCAACAATTGGTACTCAGTTCTCTTGACAAATGGAACCTCCATGTTGTGGGTAGATGGGGACAAATCCTCCATCTTCTTCTGGGTGAAGATATCGGTAGCAACCAAGTGAACCTTGGCGTGACCGTGCTTACCAGTCTTGGAGGTGGACATGTCAATGATCTTACATGGACGACCCTTAATGACAACGAAACCGTTCTTTCTCAAAGCGGAACATTGCATTGGGTAAGTCAAGGAGGAACCGGCATCAGCCTGCTCGAAAACGTGTTCTTCTTCAGCCATTATGTTTTAATTTGAATAAGACGATGATCTTGAGAGGAAGAAGAAATCAAAAGGAAAGAAAAAGGGAGAAAATTTTCAAACAGGTAAGAAATTTTTCAATGGGCGGCTGCTACGTCGACGTCGAACTGAGGAAAAATGGGCAAAAAAAAAAGTGCGAAAGAAAATTTTGGAAGGGCGAACGAAATCTTGAGCGTAAATTTCAGAACGAGAAGTATGTGCTGTGTGTAAATTACAGAACGGTACTGGTTTTTTCCGACGGCTTTTTGAATTTCTTTTTTTAAAGATTGTTTTTAGGCTTTTTCAATTCATCGAGCGAGTTGTCGTGGTTACGCACCTCCACTTTCACTTGCGTTCTCATCTGCTTTACTTTCATTATATAGAGCACTACGAGAAGATGCGCTATAAGACTATGTATAACGGTGTTGATGGTTCAATGCCGAACAAACAACCAAGCACCCAATAGTTCATTACTAAAGCAATTTGAAACACCTTACTGGTAAAGCGACTTCAACTCTTCTAAAAGCTCAGCTTGTCTCCGATTCAATTGCTGTAGTTCGTCGTGAATCTCCATCTGCCTTCTCGTACGCAACTCCACCATTGTCAATGTCGATGGAGAGCCACAGTGCGTGTTGGTGATGCATTGTTGTGACAGCACCGACTGTCTGGCACTGACATTTCTCGTCGACACCCACTGGTTGTGATTCTTCTGCCTGTTGAGAACTCTCCATCGGTCCCGGACGCTTTTAAGCGACCCTACAACGTGGGGCTTATCGTAATTGGCTTTGATCTGTTGGTACACCTCTTCCCACGCACTGGCTCGTTCACCGTAATTGGCGGTCCAGGGCTTATACTCCGTCACATATTTGGTAATGACCTTGTCCAATTCGGCACTGGTGGTCATACGTGATGCGAATACGTTACGACGTTGTGGTTTAGATCTCGGTGTCTTCCCAGTACCGATAGACGGGCCTAGCGTCATCAGCGCTGGTTGAACGAGGCAATCTTCAATTGGGAGTACTTGTTCTGGCTCTCGTTGTAGTTCTTCGTGGTAAGGTTCATTGAGGATCTCAGCAGGTGTATTACAAGGAGGTGTATACGCAGACATGCTGCTAATACCGATGAAATACCTCGATGGTCAAAGGTAAACAAACAGCTGGCCAAAAGTGCCATTTTGTGGTAAACTGTTCCATTTTGTTCCCTGGCGGCTATTTTTTGACGGGAACAAAATGGCATAAATGGAAATCTGGAGAGGAAGTTACCATGTCCAGCATAAATACAACACAAGCAAGCCTATCAAGCCACCACATAGCTCAATTTAATGCAGTTTGTATACTTCAATAACCATTGTTTTTGTGCGTAACACTAGCATTGCTCTACAGCGTCAAAATCCTTACTATATGGCTACTGTTCGCCATAAAGAGAAAACATTCATCCTAATCAGAGAGGCGAAAGCTATTCATCAGATGGTGACGCATTCCATATATCACGGCATCGTGAGAAGACTATGAAGCTGAAGAAGAAGATCGCAAAGATGCAGTCTGCTAGAAAAACGAAGCAATGTCGCAAACACTATTAAAAAAACGAACATAGTAGCTGACGACCACTGGCAAACCATCAAGCATCTAACCACATCCTACGAAAACATAGTACTACCACCATTCGAAAGCCAAGAATTGGTAAGTATTAGCAGAAACCGTGGGATGAATAAGAAGTTGATAGCTTCGAATCACTATTTGCTTTACGAGGGGCTGTCGTTCAAGTGGGAATTGACAGGCACATGGCTCTCCAGGAGGACTGAAGAGTACACCGGCAAGACCTGCACCAAGTGAGGGACAGTGAAAAGCAAGCTCTCTCTCTCTGACTGTGTGTACAGTTGCGATGATTGCCATTTCTCTGCCGACAGAGATGTCAACAGCTCCAGAAACATATTGATCAAATGTTTGGCTTCCTCCATCTAATCACATCAAACACAGGAGTGCCTCCATGCTCCTCTAAAGAAATCACAGCCATTTCGTGTGCCCATGGGCACGGAATGGTACATTTTCATGAACGAAAACGTAGCAAAATGAGGTCATTTTCAATTTCATCGGTTTTCAGCTCATCCGGTGGTGAATACCTCTTCATAACCCGTTTTAGATGACCGTCCCTGTTGAAATTACGCTTATCAGATTCAGATTCAGAGGTATTGGCTGCACCTAATTGTAACGATAAGTTTCTGGAACTATGTGTTCTTTGTCTATGGCCCGGTTTTAGTCCTGATGTTGAGGAATCAATCCCTGTAACAGTTTCAAATTCTGTAAGAGATAGATCATCATTCGATGTAAACAGTTTCTCTGCCCTCGAAGATGAGATATCACACAGTTCCTTATCCATGGAGGATATCTGTTGACTCTGTTTGATGAAATACTGTTTCAATTTTTCCAATTTCGTATCTATGGAATTCACAGCCTCTTTGTATACCCTGCAAGAGTCAGAATAGAACAACTTCATATTTTCATTTCTCTGATATCGCCTCCAAACTCTTAGTCTAACTAACTCTAAATCCCTCTTCTCCAAGGTGTCCTGTTCTTCTCTCAAATCACAAGATTCAGTAACAACAGGTCTGGGGACCATGCATTGTTGTAAGTCTTTTTGCAATGACAAATTGTCCTTGTGAAATAGCGCATCTCTGTTCTTCTCTTTGAACTTGTAAAGTTCAGAGTAATATTTGAACACCTCTGAACGACGCTTCTCCCTGTTGTTCCCATTGGCAAATATGACATCTCCAGGCGTGAACTGGATTGAAAGTTCTACAGGTTCTTTGTGAGTCTCAACTTCTTCCTTGTGCGTCCCAGTTTCTTCCTTGTGTGTCTGAACTTCTTCGTCAACAGTGTCACATTCTTCGTCAACAGTATCACCTTCAACGGTATCCTCCTCCCTTGTATCGTTATTGACATTTCTAGCAGTGTCGCTTTCAATCAACCTCTGGCCATTTGTATCCGTCTTGGCCTTCTCAGTTCTATCTGCTCTTAAATTACTAATATTTGAGTATTGGTTCAACTCCCTGTCATTTCTTCCTTGTCTATGGATGAAAACTTTCATCTCGTTATCACCTCTCTGCATGGCCAATTTCACCATACGTAAGTCATCTGCAAATGCACACAGAGCATTGGCAGCAGTGCCAACTTCATACTCCTCCATCATCGCCATCTGCTGTTGATCTATCATCACAGGAGGGTAGTAGAACGCTGGCGGCATTCCCTGTTGAAGGTGGTCAGGAGGAGGAGGTGGTGGTGGATATTGCGCCATGGACACCGCACCTTGGCCGGACATTTGAACGGGAGGCCCTTGGAAAACCTGCTGCTGCTGTTGCTGCTGTTGCTGTTCTGGAGAGACCGACAGCTGTTGGCTTGTACGCTCCTGACGTGACAATGTATCTGTCTGATCCTTCCTCTGTCGTTGTGGTTGTTCCTGTTGTCCCTGTTGTTGAGGTGGAGGAGCCTGTTGCATCATTGCATACTGTGCCGGTGCCGGTGCTGACGGATTATAAATGTAGTACACATTCTCTTGCGATGTTCTATTCTTCTTGCGAGGCGCCATCGTTCCAGTTCCCGTTCACGTGCCACACTCAGACCGTCGTGATGCTTATAACAGACCCACACGCCCAAATGATACAAACCGTTACCTTGGACGTAAACTCAGCTTTTCTGTAAGCTGTGTCGATGGTGGTTGTTTTGATGCAAGTAGAGATTTTCACACAAACGCTCAAGCAGGGTTAAGTTTTTCGGTTTGCGAATTGCGTGCGCACGAGAGCAGAAATGGGGGGCGGACGAAATTGGCCTGAGAGGTTAGGGAAAACACATACAAAGCTGAAGTTTTATTGTTCCGCGTTGTGGTTCGGGGACGAAAAGGGCCAAAAAACGAAAAAAAGAGAGCAGCAAAGCTCGGGTTTTAGTGACGTAGATGTGTCGGTGTCTGGGTGTACGTTTTCTTATCTTACTACGGATTGTGCATTTTATACACTATGCCTCCAGTATAAGTGACGGTGTAAGTGACGGTGTCAGGAGAACATCTTCAGAGGAATAAATGTGCCCTGTTGAAAGGCCGTGCTTTCTTGGAATGGGACAACTGGAGCATTCAGTTATGGCTGTCATGTACTGTAGGAATCGGTTTCGGAACCGTGACAAAGTGGGATGTTTTTGAGCCTTTCTCTCTTCTCGCACAGTTGCTGTTGGCACAGACACACACGAGGTGGCACTCCTACTAAACAGTGATCTCGACGCTGCGGAGAGAGTAAGAAGGACGTAGTAGACAACAACAAGAACCTGGGGTGTGCGCAAACCGGTGTACATATGCTTACATGATTTGGAGGCGGTTATGAGCGCGTGCTGGCATGCTCTGGGGTTCCTTCTGGAAACTCCCTAAGCAAGAAAGAAAAAGAAAGAAAAAGCGATGATCTGCCTGCCTGGACGCATACCCAGGGCCGCGCCAAAACCATGCATTTGCGACCAAGTTTTTATACGTTGTGTGTGTGGTGTGTGTGGTGTTCTTGTCATTTTTTTTTCGTTCGCCCTTCCATTTCTGGGGGGATCACCATCGCCGCTGGCTAAAACTCCGATCACAACCATAAGTAACCGATTACGCAATAGAAAAGGTTGAAACTTTTGACACAATTCCCATAGAGAGACCCCATAAAATGGCATATAGGCATCTAACGCTCTGCAGATTGTTTCTTGTCCCCTAGGTTTGTTCCCTACGATCACATTTGATCGTCATTAAACAAGTGCTCAGCAAAGTTCGCTCCCCCTCCACTTACTCTCTCCCGCTCACTCAATTACACAACTTCATTTGCAAACGGCCCTCCAAACGGCATTATGACACCAATCAACGGCGCTAAAAACGTCCAGCACCTGCCAAAGTACGTGGAAAACATCCGTACACACATACTTTCTTCTCTACCTCCCGTGACAAAACGGGCAGCACGGACAGCGCAAAACACTTCACATCGTGTAAGCGACAATCACTAAGACCACGACTAAGACCATGACTACGACCATGACTACGACAACAACTACACCCACAACTACACCCACAACTACAAGGGATAACGAGCCCTCTCCCATACACAGCTTCCCTCACACTCTCCCTGATACACTGCGTGAGATATAACACTGTGTTGAGATGTAATACTGCGTACGAAGGCTAAACTATACAACCCTCGTGACTACCGACCGTTTGAGCGGGTCCAGAGAGAGCGAAAAAAGGAAAAATAAAAAGAAACTCTGTGCCCTACGGCGACTTCTGAGTTTGCTGCCCTGCCTAAAGCTCAGCGTAATATTTTTTTTCAGGCACCCAGCTGGCAGTGACTTGCAGATGAGATATAACCGTCTCATGAGCCGGTAAAAAAAGAAAGATGCCCTCTAACGGCCTCTTGGAGATGATTCATACGCCATGTCGAGGAGCGTGTAACCTCGTCTGACATTTCTTCTCTGTAAAATATATATTCTTCCTTTCCTAGTTTTATTCTTCTTCTTTCCTATAGAGTCTCTCTTCTTTCTGTTCCCCCCAGCGATTGCTAAATATCAAAACGTGCGTCAATGTCTACAGCAAAGGACCTCGAGGCCAACTTGAAGACCTCGCAGTCGTGGTCTCTGGCGTCTGGCGAGAAGTACATTACTACGTCGTCGTCGCCACTCACGCAAAATGAGCAGGGCAGATCACCTTTCCAGGCCTTCAGAGACTCGTTCAAGAAACTCGAACCTGTGATCGAGGAGTCTGAACTACCACCAGACGCAACAGAGGCAGAGCGCAATGCCTTCATCCTCCAGAACACACCACTGCAGAAATCGTTGAAAACCAGACACTTGCGAATGATTGCCATTGGTGGATCCATTGGTACTGGTCTATTTGTCGGCTCAGGCTCTGCCTTGGCTTCAGGTGGTGCTGCTTCGCTGCCTATTGCGTGGACCATCGTGGGAACAATAGTGTTCTGCGTTATACATGCGCTAGGTGAATTGCAGTGTATGTACCCTCAGGCCGGTGCCTTTAGTGCACATGCCACTAGATTCATCGAGCCCTCCTGGGGTTTCGCAATGGGCTGGAACTACGTGGGACTGTGGATCGTGGTGCTGCCTCTGGAAATCATCGCCGCATCGATGACTGTGACTTATTGGAATGCTAGCATCAACCCTGTTGCCTGGGTTACCATTTTCTACATCGCCATAGTCTCGATCAACCTGTTTGGAGTGAAAGGTTACGGTGAAGCGGAATACATCTTCTCTCTCATCAAACTATTGGCTATCGTTGGATTCCTCATCTTGGGTATAGTGCTTGTGTGCGGTGGTGGTCCAGAAGGTGGGTTTGTCGGTGGAAGAAACTACAGAGACCCAGGTGCGTTTACCAATGGCTTCAAAGGTATATGTACTGTCTTTGTCACTGCTACTTATTCTCTTGGTGGTACCGAACTCATAGGTTTGGCAGCTGCTGAGGCAGAGAACCCAAGAAAGACACTACCTTCTGCTCTAAAACAAGTGCTGTACAGAATTGTCTTGTTCTATATCGGTTCTTTAACACTGATCTCCCTTCTCGTGAACGCTGAAGACGATAGACTACTCGGATCAAGTTCTGCTGATGCCACTGCTTCTCCATTTGTCATTGCTATCAACAACGCCGGTATCAAGGGCCTCCCTTCAGTGATGAACTGTGTGATCTTGGTCTCCGTCATGTCCGTCGGTAACTCTGCTGTCTACGGTGGTTCCCGTACCATTGCAGCTTTGGCAGCTCAAGGCTTAGCACCAAAGTGTTTCAACTACATCGACCGTATGGGTCGTCCAATCTTTGGTATCCTGCTGAACTCTGCTTTCGGTGGATTAGCCTATCTTGTTGCCTCAGAGGATCAAAATACCGTTTTCGCCTGGCTCATGGCCATAACAGGGCTGTCTGTTATTTTCACCTGGATGTCCATCTTGATCTCTCACTTGCGTTTCCGTATGGCCATGAAGGCACAGGGACATTCCCTCGAAGAATTGCCCTTCAAATCTCAGGCTGGATTCATTGGCTCGTTGTATGGTATCGTATGGCTCTTGATCTTCCTCGGTGTTCAATTCTGGGTTGCACTCTTCCCATTGGGCTCCTCAAGCGCAAATGCAAAGAACTTCTTCCAAAACTATTTAGGTGCCATCATCATTCTCGCAATGTACATTGCAAGAAAGCTATGGTCCCGTACATTCAACGAGTTCATTCCATTGTCTGAAATACCTCTTGACGTTGGTAGGGCAAATGTGGATATCGATCTCTTAGTACAAGAAATGGCTGAAGAAAAGGCTACGCTCAGGACAAAGCCATTCTGGTTCAGAGTTTACAAATTCCTCTGCTAAACATATTCAACGGAAAGGATTATACGTATTTGAATGTTCAACAGTTGGATATCTAACTTCAGCAATCTTCACGAACTCTTACACCCTTTTAATGTTATCTTCATGGACAGAGCATTTTACCCCGATAATGATTATATGGTTATCAATTTCTCCCTCATCATTTTTTGCTTTTATATCAAGTCTTATGTACGAATACATGAATTAAATTATGATACTATTTGAACACGTTCTCGTATAGTTATACATTCTACTTCCGTTTTTAGTCTATTTGTTTGATCTAACACGAGAAAGATCATTTAATAACTTATCATACGCCTCATCAACTTCTTGAATGTCATCAGCGCTGTCCATACTTTCATAATCTCTGTTCAATTCCTTTGGTTGGTGATCAGCAGAGTCAGCAGACTGTTCATGGATGGATGGATAAATATTTGCCATATCAAACTTATCGTGATTCACATTGTCAATCAGTGTCGTGATACTGTCGATACCCTTCGCCTTAATAACAGCATCTCTGAGCTCTGCACCCGATGGCAATTTTGGGACAAATTGGGGTGACGCAGCATCCTTGGAAGGGACACTATCATTTGGTAATAATTGGCGTTGCTGTTGGATAAAGAAACCCCAACGGTGGAATTCACCTTCTTCCTCCTCTTGTTTCCTTGCGTGTACTGATTGCTGTGACACGGAACGAAGCAAAATTGGACGACCAGTGGACACATCAATTGGAATAGCTTTACCTTCATTGACATCAATGGCCATTTGATGAGGATCAATGTCTGCATTTGACCCTGTTCCTGGAACCTGAAGTGTTTGACGCATCTGTGGAGGAGCATTGTCATCTGGAAGGTTCTCAAAGATGTTAATGATCTTCGCTAACGACGTCTCTAAAAAGTAGAACCGTAACAGGTCTTCCTTCTCTTGCAAAGTCAATTGACCATGATCACGTTTGTACATCAATGAATCCATGGTATTGTTGACACGTTCATATGTCCCTTTAACCTTCTCCAAGAACTTGCTTTGCAAGAACTTCTTACTAACATCTTCGTCATTGGAGTTCATCTTATCCAAAAGCTTAGATGCTGTCTCGGCAATCAGGGTACCATCAAATATGATATCATCGTTGGTATCATCATGTTGCGTGTTATTCAGCGTACGCTCCATGTTACGCATCAACGTGATAGCAATACGTGAACTGATCTTTTCATCAATCAAATCATAATCCAGATCGAGGTTTACCAAAGTTTTTGAAGCCTTCACAGAAGCGTATAAAGAAGCGGAAGCTTCATAAGAAATTGTGGAATTACCAACAATAGAAACGTGCACCAATTTCTCGCACTTTGGAATAATTTCTCCAACCAGAGAGAACGATTTTGTGCTCAACTCATTATGATCAAAGTGAATTCTATTCAAGTTTGGGAACCTTGGGAGATATTTGTTCAAGTAAGGGATAACACCGGGGAATATTTGAGGAAGTCCACTCAAGTCTAAGAACCTCAAATTTGGTAATTTAGACAACGATCTCACTAATAATGCAGCATCCTCCACATTTAGCAAATTAGTAGAATTGAAGGAAATTGCCTGCAATGAATGAGCATGGGAAAGCCTCTTGATCAATGGCCTCAACTTTTCCTGTTGACTCAAATCATTGTACCCAATGTCTAGGCCTTCACATGTGCTATTCTCCGATGTCAACCAGTTCATCAAGATGTTGATCTGATCCAAATTAACTTCGGTCTGTGCACATCCAAATCTCTTTGTAGATTTCCGTAGTGCTTCATCAATCAATCTCTCAAAAGTTTGCAATGGAAGTTTGCAACCATTCAAAATCAACTCTTGAATGCCACCACGTAAGACAATTGTGTCGATGAAAAGATTCCAATCCATTTCCACACGGTATTGCGAACTTGGCAAATCAGATTTGACCTTTTGTTGAGAAAGATCAATTTTCGTGATGGACTTATTTCTCCCAAGGAATTTGCACAGATATCTCCAACCTTCTTCATCAATTGGCATGTTCCGCAAGGATAACTTCTCAATCGTTGTAGAGCGAACCAATGAAGACAAAACAATCTTAAACATTTGAGTGGTCATCGTAACGTTATCGAATATAAGGTTCTTAATTGGAACAATTGCAATGAAGTCTGAGAAAGAGTATATGTCAATCAAGGTTGGCTTAGGGTTCAACAGTTTCAAAGTCTGCAATGGACTCGTCTTACCCTTTAACTGTTTCGCAGTTGCTGGAATTGGTAAGATCTCACGCAGATGACAACAACGTGTGTAGATCTGTTCCAGAGAAATTTCTGAGTGATCCTCCATTGGCTTTGGTTCAGTCTTTGCTCCAATTTGTTCATGAAGGTGAATATCAGTATCAATCTCTACTCCCTTGATTGCATTAGCAATGTTCTCCTCTGCTTCATCTTCATCCTTTTCAAGACCTAAGGATTTTTTATTCTTGAAGGACTGAACTTCAATGGCAATTCTCTGAGCAGCCTTATGAGCCTCCTGTGCATGTTTCTCGGCTTCTTCTAACATCAACTTTTGGTGTTCCCTGGCCAATTTGATTTCTTTTTCGTCATAATGTCTCGATTCTGCTTTTGATTCATTTGTGATACCCACGGTCAACTTCAAAGGTTCCCCGACGAGGTCATCGACAACCAAGACGTTACCTCTTTTTGGTCTTCTAGATGGAATCTGTTGTGGTGGATCCTCTGGTAGTTTATCCAAGGCAAACGTCACCCTACGTAGCCGTACTTTGCTCAGTTCCTTTATCGGCAAAGTCTGTCTGTTGGGGTTCTTGTTCAGAACAACACGTTGTCCTTCTTTGATAGAAACTAGTGGATGACCCAATAGGTGTTCATGTTCATTCTTTGGGCTTAAAGATTCCAAAGATGATGCAACGCTTGGAGGCGGTTGCAAGTTGTGATGATGACCATGAGCATGTGGGATATTCACAGGCGCTGAAACTGGTGAACTTGGTGCAGTTTTGTTCTTTCTTCCAAAGACACTGAACAGAGATGTCGTTTTTTTTGGCTTCTTATCACCACTGTTGAGAGAACTCGATCGAGACAGCGCGGTAGATTGAACATTTGGCGTCGAAGAGGATAAAGATGACGAAGGTGATGGTGGAGTTTGATGTGTAACTGTAGAGCTCTTTGAACGAGTTTCAGAACTTGAACGAGGCCTTAGCGTCTTTGATAACAACGACCGATTTGAAACTGGTGCTTCCTGGCTCTTTGGCGGTACAGGAGCTAATGGAGGTGTCTTCATCACATTTACAGGTTTAGCAGGTGAGAGCTGTTGTTGTTGTTGTGGCTTCTTATGAGCCTGAGCAGTTGTCCCAGGTGTTGATGAACCCGCTGTGGCCGAGGATGAAGCTGAAATCACTGGTGATAGCACGGCATCAGCGGTAGTCTTCAACCCTGTCACTACACCATGTGACTGTCCAATACTGACAGTTGCCGCTGGAGTAGGAGCCTTCAGGGCGCTTGGTGGCGTCTTCGTGTCTCCATTGCTCGATGATGACGGCGGCTGTTTGGAAGTATCAACAGTGATGGAAGGATGGGCTTTGGAAGATGATGAACCGCGTTTCCCTTTCTTCTTTCCTCTGTACAACCAATCAACATCAATGTTGGAGATATCAGGGTGTTTCATGACATCCATGGCGTTGATATCTATTCACTCGTAGTAAACCGCTATGGAAACTGGAAGAGAACTGTTTATTCTCCTCCTTGGGTTTGGTTTTGTGACTATTGCAGAAAGTGTTTTGTATTTTTTTGGTGAAACAATCAACTCAAAGTTTAAGGAAATCTTTAATAAAACTCCGTGCGTCAAATTTTCGTTACGGAAAATGCCATTGTGTGCCTTTCCCAGGCAGAGAAACAGAGGATTGAAGGCAAACCAAACAACTTACAACACCACACAAGCCGATTGAAATAGCTGTTAAATGCGGAATTTATACAATATGGAAACGCTTTCCTTGAGTTATTAGTTCAAACCTATTGGTGCTGTCTCTGTTGCATCAGGTGTTGTTATTCTTTTGCTGATTAGGAACTTGCTGTTCCGTTGGAAAACTCCCCCCAAATTCTCCCAGGCTGCTCGTAGTAGGAAGTTGGGGGCTAACCTAGATGAAATTTCATGGTTATAGTGATGATGTCATAGATTTTTGTTCAGATCTGGAGGGCGGCGTTAATGGCGGGTTGTATCCATTTGCGAAAGCCATGGGAAAATCATAGTAGTGGTAGACAGCGTAAAGAGAGATAAAATTGCACTGCGCTTGACAAATACCTCAATTTCTACAACCGATTGGTGGATATAAGTAAAACAAGTAAAGAGGAAACGTGTAAACACACGTTTCTCTGTGTCTATATATATTTGATTGTATGTGGTGTATGCTTGATATTGTACATATACACAAGCTGACCTAATTGCCCCAATACTTTTAAACAGTGATCACTTGCTTTCTCCACATGATATTGTAAGTGCCTTCGTTCGTTACCTCGGTTCTGCTGGGAATTACTGGGGACAGAATAATAAGGACAAATCTGAGTAGTTTGGAAGGAACGGCGTATCCATCGGCATCGGCCTAGAATTAATTCACTTCAGAAAGAAAACAGAGAGCGTTGTTTTTCTCGAATGGCTAACCTTCTCTGTCTCTACGGGCCAGGCAGGCCAGGCAGCCATTGTTCTGCCAGTTACTGATGGTTGATTTCTCACTTTCTGCTTCTCTCCGATCGCTCCCTCTCTCCTCCCTCCACCGCTATACCCCACGACAAAACGCAAAAGAGAAAAATCGGATCCGCAAGAGCTTTGATTACATAATCCTTCGGTTTGTACACACCCCTTTCATTCTAGAATCTCCAAATTTCACCGTTTATTAGCGTTAAGTAAGAATCCGCAGTTGATTGGATACTCTTTAAAGTCATTGACTACTGGTGAATATGTCATATTCGATATTTCATTTAATCAAAATACAAACAAGAGGGAAATACTCCATGATAAAGAAGGAAAAATGCGGGAGGCAAAAAATAAACCGTACTGTACTATATTGTAATTGTCGATTGAGAACAAAGTAGAAAATACACTCTTTCCCAGTGAGACTTGTGGAATTCAACCACAGACCTATTATCGATAACAAGGATAAGGGTCTTTTCTTCCAAATTGACAGAGAACAAAAATAATACGCTACATCCGCTCCAGTTGTAAAGTAGAGAGGGTAGCAATAACCAAAACAGGATTCATACAACAAACATTCTAAGGGTCTAATTGTACGAATGTAAGCAAATCAAAACAAAACACATCTTCTCAATAATGTTAAACCACACACACACAAGCGTGTTCCTCTTTAAAACCACTCTCAATCAGAAGGTGTGGAGTTTAGAACATTAATAGAGCTGGAGGAAATAACAAGAACGACCACAGTTCACCTTCACGATTTTTTTTTCTTCCTCTATGTTATCGGAGACTCAAATAAATCAGTCAGTGTGATAAGGTGAACAAATAATCGTCCGTAAATCCCTAAGCTCGTGTAACTTAACCCTTAGGATGTTCATATCCAGGAACAACACTAACAACAAAAACAAAAACAAAACAAAAACTCAATGAATGCTAAAAGAGTAAAGCCATCAAAACGAAATGACAACACTAAGACAAGGCCTTCAAGCCTCAGTGTCTCTAAACTTCTTAGCCTTATAATCCTTAATGGCCGCTTTCACTGCATCTTCTGCGAGCATAGAACAGTGAAGCTTCACTGGTGGCAAACTTAGCTCCTGTGCAATCTCCTTGTTCTTGATTCTTGCAGCCTCCTCGATGGTCTTACCTCTAACGAGCTCAGTCACATAAGAACTGGATGCAATGGCAGATCCACACCCAAATGTCTTGAACTTGACATCCTGGATCACCCCAGTCTTATCGTCAACCTGTATCTGAAGACGCATAACATCACCACACGCTGGCGCACCAACTAACCCGGTACCAACGTTCGGAAGGGTCTTATCAAGAGAACCAACGTTACGAGGGTTTTGATAGTGATCAATCACCTTTGGGTGGTACATACGTGTCTGTTGCGTCAAAGGCTTCAATGCCTTACTAACCAATCTACTTTGGAACTTGAACATTGCTATATTGCTGTGCTTATCAGTATCAAGATTCTTTCAAAAAAAAAGTTGACGATGAGAGAGAAAGAGAGAGAAAGATGGCGGAAAAATAGAAATCAAAGCAAAATTAATTCTTTTTGTGTATTTCAGGGTCATCACTTTTTTTTTCCAATAATTTTGCTGTTTTTTCCCTCTCTTTTTAGTCCAAAAATTCGCTGTGGGTTATTTTCCCCTCTGCGGCTAAGGCAAACTTCATCTATAAACCGTTTCTTTTTTCCCCCTTTCTACCCAACTCCGGAGTCGGAGATGGTTGGAGATAACGGGGGTTTGGAGATTTTATCGGAGAAGCGCTTGTTTTGGAATTTATACATTACAAATTGCAAGTAGGATCTAGAACCGGCCTTACAAAGACTGGCGGAGTATATTTAAACAACATTATGGAAATGGACCGGATCTCTAGAGAGGCCCCTTTGCACTATGGCGGCCACCTCATCCGGATCACTAGTAATGCCTGTGAGATTGTCGTATCCATCCGCGGTGACAAGGATGTCGTCCTCAATTCTAACACCTCCGATTGGTAGGTACTTCTTAACAACGTCTGTTTGGATGAACTTTGCCTGCTCAGGTTGTTTCATGGCCAGCTCAATCAAGTATGGACTGAAATAGATTCCCGGCTCATCGGTGACCACCATGCCCTGTTGTAGATCACGACGAAGTCTCAAGTATCTGAGCTTAGGATCCGCATCGTTGTAGTTTGGGTAGCCGCCAACGTCATGGGTATCCAGGCCTAACAAATGGCCTAAACCATGCGGGAAGAACGCGGTGCTCACGTGACTCGTGAAGATGTCATCCTTGTTACCTTTGAAGATTCCCAGTTGTAAGAAGTTATCAATCAACACCTCGTGTGCCTTTAGATGAATCTCATCCCATGAGGCTCCTGGCTTGATCATAGCCATGGTTTGTGATTGCATATCCAAAACAGCGTTGTAAATGTCAATATGCTCTGGAGTCCATACACCGCTGATTGGGAAGCATCTCGTCACATCTGCACAGTAGTTCTCCCACTCAGCACCGGCGTCGATTAACACGCTGCTTCTTCCCTCCATGGAGTCGTCATTCTTGACATAATGAAGGGTACCACAGTTAGGACCTGCACAGCAAATAGGATCATATGCCTGATGTTTGGAGCCTTGGCGGATGGAGTGATAGACAAACTCGGCGTGGATATGAGTCTCGTTTGTCTCGATTGGCAACGCACTCATCACCGCCAAATGTGAATTGTCAGTGATCTGGGCAGCCTTACGCATAAGGGCAATCTCGTAATCGTCTTTAATCAGACGAGATTCGTCAAGGGCATAGAATAGTCGCTTGTCGGATTGCTTAAGGAAATTTGAGTATTTTTTGTTCGATGTGTTGATGTCCGTGGTCAGATTGATGTCGTACTTCACCAAGTAGTTATCAATGTCTCGTTCGTACAACACCTTGTCGACGTCAAACTTCTTCTGTGCCTCCTCGAGAGATAATGGCATACCTGACCACATAACGTCGTCATAGTCAATTTCCGGTAAGAAGAGAACCAATTCCTCCTTGTTCAAATCGTAAAACACATGAGACGATGGAACGTTACACCCAGTCAAGTAATAAAAGTACCGCTCTTGTCTAAAGACTTTGGCAGTATCAGAGTACCTGTAACTCTCCTGGAATGAACCGCTTAGAAACAACGCATAGTCAGAGAGGTCCTTGATCTTCGTTTTTAAATGCTTCTTCACGTTCAACGCATGCTGACGAGCTGGATACTTAGTCATTGTTGATATTGCCCTCAACATTGCTCAAGTGTAAAATGGATTGCTGGGGGTTAACGTGGTTTTAAATAGTGCTGTATGTGCTCAAGAGCGAATGGGGGAATAATTCCGATTGGTGGCGGTGCTCGGTGGGGGAATATGATATGTGTCAGTAACGGATCTCGGAATTGCCTATGGAACAAGAACCGCAACAATTGAGCTTTGGGAGATTAATACTGTGAAAGATTTGGCATTCTATTACATCAATGGCACGGGTGATTCCACTACGCTTTTAATCTCTATCAATTTACAACAATGGATTCCATTTTCAGAACGTTCATTCAATTAGACATATAGACTGTTTTAAACGATTTAGTTCTCAGCTTGGAAAGCAGCAATCTTAGCAGCGATACGAGCCTTCTTCTCCTCCTTGGACAACTTAACTTGTCTGTACTTCTTGGAGTTCTCAGCGTATTGCTCCTTGGTGAACTTCTTCTCGGATGGCTTGAAAGCTGGGTCAGCTTTGATAGCCTCGTGAGCCGCGGTGTAAATGTCTTCAACGGCATCAGCATCAATGTCATCAGCCAAGTAACCCTTGAACAAAGTTCTGAATCTCTCCTCATCGTCATCAGCCAACTCTTCCATGTACTCAGCAACGTGACCACCGAAGATGTACTTTCTCAAAAGGTCAGCATCCAACTCCTCGGATTCGATATCCCAACCTGGGAATCTGTTTGGAGAGTGTGGAATGTACAAACCACCATCAGAGGCACCCTTCAAGGCACCAAAGACACGGGCACCGGTGGTGGTTCTGGTCAAACCAACATCCAAGAACACCTTGAATGGTCTTGGACCTTCCTCAACGGCCTCAGTGAGCTCGAACTCACCTTCAACTTCCTCAACACCCTTGTAGGTCTCGTCCAATCCCAACTTTTGCAAAGCTCTTCTGGCAACCAACAAACCGGTAGCGTAAGCAGCAGACCAGTTGGTCAAACCGTGGGTGATACCGTAACGTGGCAACTCATGGGAGTAAGCAGCAGTCAAGACAATGTCACCGACAATTTGAGAAGAGACGATTTGACAGATGATGTCCTTGTTGGTGATTCTAACAACAAGTCTGTACTTTGGAGTGTTGTACTTAGCCTTGTGTTGGGCAACCAATCTCTTTCTTTGGTAGTAATCGGTCTTACCCTCTCTTCTTCTTCTGAATGGGGTTTGGAAACGGGAGTGGTAAGCAGAGGACTTTTGCTCTTTCTGGAAAGCCATTTTGGATTATTAGATGTTTGAACACTTCAAGTCCTGTTGATTAGAACCCATTGATGCTTGGTGATGTTTTGTAAATTTTTCACCCATCCCTCCCACACAGGACGCTGTTCCACACACGCACACCGCACTCCAAGATGCGTGAAATTCCAGAAAAACTTGTCCCTCTCCTAATGTACGGGTGTAGAGCCCTATGTGGATTTGACACAGTATCACGTGATATAAAGATAAGGGCAACCATTTCATGGCGAAGCAAAGATCAACGGGTGCTGCGGGAAGTTCAGAGCTCAACATTCTACAGCTCCTAACAAGGACCAATCAATTAAAGCTGGCTGCCAGAATGATTCCTCTTTAATACCCATACTGATCAAGTAGCCCGTCTCGTAACAAAAATAAACCGAATCCATCATTTTCCCTCGTAATCATCTACTTACACTCTCAAGTTAACACAGTATTCGAACTTGTTATACAGCACACAATATGAGTTCATTAGACGTCCAGCCAACATCACCGTGAAGGAAGCAGCACAAAAGTTTCACTGGAAGCTAAGCACCAACTTCTTCATCAAATATCGTCTTTCTCTATCAAATAGTGGAGATGCAAGGGAAAGGCCTAAAGCGTCCCCTTTACAGACGTAACACCGAGGATGGGAATTAATTTACGGCACAGCCCCTTTTCCATACTGATAGTCTAACTTTCAGCCTTATTAAAATGTTAAAGATCCCTAATGGTTGTATGGGATACCTTTGTCTGCTCATAGTGGTGATCTTTTGTGGGAAATATATATATATAAAAGAATCAAGATACTGTTGTGATTTCTACCTGGTGATCTTACTATTTTACTACTGTTTTTAAGGGAGATCACTACTACTCATCGCCATGCTCGATACACAACGCACAACTATCATCGTCTCGAATCTTTCCAAGGAGGAGTTTCTCCAGATTCCACGCACAGTGAGAAAAGAACTGGATAAGCTGGCTTCAGAGATACACGAACCTTCATTGGTTGAACAATGGTCTGAATTACCATTTCTATCAAGATTGGTGATATCTATCAAGAATGAGGCGTTGGCCAAACAGGCCTACGAGAAATTACGTGATTTACATCCAGAATTGAAAATACATCTCAGCGAGTGTATCATACGAAGAAATAAGTCATTTGATGGGAATCTACAGGCACCTGTATCACCAAAGCTCGATAAATATGAGGAACCGGAACCAGCAAAGAGTGATGATGAGGAAAGAGGATTTGAAAAGACATCAGGATCCACCATTCCTCGAAGAAGAACACTTGTCGAAGGCTTGAAACTCAACACGAGTTTTACCTCAGGTCCTGGACAAACAAATTCAACCAATATGAGTCCAACAATTACACTTGAAGAATGTGGATTCCAGACATCTTAAACCACTACAGCTATGTAGAACAGACTTGTTCTATTTACAAAAGATATATTCATGCTTACCTAAACGTTTATATTTACACAACAACGCAGAGGAGAAATGGTGGTTATGCTGGTGAAGTTGTCGGAGTCTTTTCACTGTTCAGGATTTCCACGCTAATTGGTTTCATTTCAATGTCCTTTGATGCATCAACAGGTTTCAATATACCGTTATCCTGATAATGAGCCTTAAAGAAGGCATAATGTAACACGATATCTTCAATATTTCTCATTCTAGGATCATTGGCGAAATCTGGATCGATAAAGAAGAACACTGGCATATCAACCTCTTCACCAGCAGCCAATCTTTGCTCTTCAAAGCAAAAACATTGGATCTTGTTGAAATAAGGACTTGCCTCACCTGGTGTAATGGAATAAGTAGCCATACCTACAATATCCTTATCACTCTTATTCTTTGCCTTGAAGAAAGCAAGAGCAGTTTCACCAGGTAAGACGTGTACTTCTCTCTGTTGTGGAACAAATTTCCATGGTAAGATATCTGAAACCTCTGAAGTGAACCCAACACGAATACGTTTATCCATATCAACTGGAATCAATTTATCATCGGTAAATTTACGCTTGTCTGTTACTGGACGACCACCAAAGCCCGTACGAGCACATAGCGTTCTATACAGAATCACAGCAGCGTAGGATAATCCAATAAATAAAAAGAATACACTAACAGCATAGTTCACTGTAGTACGGTTCTTGAATTGTTGTTCCTTTTCACGCTTCATATCTCTAAGTTGGGAAATTTCCTCACGTGTTAACTTATCCAAAGGATTTGTAGTGGTGGTGTTATTATTTCCGTTAGATTGAATCTGTTGCCATAGTGGTTTATACGTTGAAAAACCAACTCTGCTAAGCTTTGAATAGCCAAGTGATGATAACGAAACTATCGAGTGGCTCCGTACAAAGTATCTCTTTATTGAAAACATTGATGAACTCTTTACCCAAATATTCAAACTATTGAAAGAGTAGGTAAAATGGTTTGAATTTTTTTCTTGGCCTCCAATCAAAGACGTATATTATATTCAAAAACCGCGAAGATCTTCACTTCCCCGGGGACTACCTACAACAACGATAATTTCACTACATTTGTTTCAAACAAATTGTTCAAGTTAACAATTATAATACAAACGACATTGTCTTTCTTTCTCTCATATCCACCAATTGGATTGGAGATATCCTTCGTTATGGGTTAATAGGAATGAAATTCCCCACAATACAACTTGGAATGTTGTATCTATCTCTTCTTATTGTAAAACTGAAACAACATGTTTTCCTCTTTCTACCATCTCTGGTTCTTAAATTACAACTTGTCAAGACAGCCTTTTGACCTTTATCAAAGGCAATTGCACCGTACTTCTCCCAAAAGTTAACGGCACTTTCTTCACTCATCAGCTCATAGATGGCTAATTTACCATCCTTCAAATCATCAGCAGCAACTTCAACTAAAGATGCAAACTCCTTATTACCACGATATATTTCACCGGTACGTCTCCATAGGCATGCAGGAATTGCCATTGATGTGAAGACACGATCATAGTCCAAGAGCATTCTTTCGAAATTCTCCTCAACTAGGATTAAATCCACATCTTTTAGGGTTCTTGCAATGGCTCTAAAAGCTGGACGGAATATGCTCAGAGGTTTCAAGATTCTCTGTTTGGAAGATGAATTCATGTAGTTATCCATATATCCTTGTAATCTTGCATAACCCTTTGCATAGTTGTAAGGTTGTAATAGGCCAGCTTCCAACTTGGCGTTGATAACCTGTTTTAATCTCTCTTCAGGTGAAATCTCAGTTGACGGATCAGCAGCAGTGAGGAAGAACTTATCCCTTGCAGAATCTGAAATGTGCTGTTGTGGAGGTGGTAATGTGTGTGATGGATCATGTGCTTGGAAGTTGTGTAATACTTGCGATCCATGTGGTGGTTGCTGTTGTTGTTGTGGTTGATGTAGTTGCTGTTGTTGGTGCTGGTGCAATTGTTGTGGCTGTGATTGTGATTGTTGCTGATGTTGGGATTGTAGTTGAGGCTGCTGAGGAACCAAGAACTGATAGCTATTCAAGGCCGGAGAGTTCAACATGGACATGTTTGTCAGTGAAAGGTTTGTTAACGAATGGGAGGCACTCAAATTGCTCGAATGCGGTAATGAGCCGTGCCCATTGGGGTCCTGCTGACCACCAGAGCCAATAAGCTCTGGATCATCCAACATTGATAAGAATTCGTTCAAAGAGCTAAATTCAGAACCGGCATGTTCACTAAAGAAAAATGGTTGTTGATTAAACATTGCAGAGTTATCCTTAGAATGATCTCTTTGACTCTGATGACCATCTCCATACAGTTGAGATTGTAAGTGCTGAGGGACTGATTGTACCTCCAAGTTTTGCAATGTTGGGGTCAAATGTGTTGTACCATTTTGATTGACAATGGAATTCACATTCGAATCCATTTTAATTTGAGGTTGTGACGATGTTGCATGAGTGTTCATCACCGTCGTGTTCACAACCGCTTGAGTCTTTGTCGATGCCTTTGCCAAAGCCTTTGCACTCAATTCTGTGGACTCCTTACCTGATATACTGTTCTCCACACGTTTCTTCTGTTTAGTACTGGCAGGCTCATCATGGCACAGATGACCAATATTTCTCTTTATACAACGAGAACATGGTCTCTGTTCATCGCAAATCATATGTGAGCGACGACAGTATACACAGGCAATGATAACTTTCTTACGTCTTTTCCTCTTGGGCTCCTCAGACGATGTTGACGTTGTTATGGTTGACGCTGGTGTCTGCGCACTCTCTGTCTGATTAGCAGCCGGTGTGGTGATACTAACATCAGTGGTTGCTGGTGAACGCGTGGAGACGTTATCTGTGGTCATCTCTGAGTCCACTGTTTGTCGTTGATGGGATCGTTGTTCCGATGGCTGTACGCCCTCCATAAGCTCGGAGGACATTGTTCAATATCTTGCTCTGTAAACCTGTTGCACCGTCACTTTCTCCTCGTTATCTCTCTCACTGTCTCGCACAGTTACTTTCCCTCGCTTTCTCTCGCACGCTCGTCCTCTGTGTGTGTGTGTATCAACCTTCCTTTCCAATTTCTTAAGGAGCTCAACGTCGTTGTTGATTTCCGATGTTGATTTCTGTTGTTGTGGTTCCTAACCTGTGTTTTTTTCCTTGTTCTTTTGCCCAATTGTCTGCTTTTTCTATGGCAGCTCTCCCCCCAAACGATTTTTTTCTGTTTATTTTCTAAACGGGTCCAGTTGGGGAAACTGTGTGTGTTTTTTTGCTTTTGTGGAGGTTTTTGTGGTTTTTGTGGAGGTGTTTTTTGTCCTCTTTGCGCAAAAAATGTAATATAACTTACAAAAATTAAAAAAGGGGGAAAAAAGCAAGTCTGGGGTAAAAAGAAGAAATAAATGTTATTACACTACGTTCACGGTATATATAAAAATTTTCCACTGTGTGTGTTTTTTCCAATAGTTTTTAGTCAATTCAATACAATTGTAATATGTCTTGTTGAGTCTCGATGTTGATATTTGACGCTAGATTACCCTTCGTATCCATCTTTCTAACCAAGGCTTGGATGACTTTGGCGTTCGGACCAATGTTGACAAAGGAGACATCAGTATCGAGCATGAATTGTAAACCTTTGCTGAACAAGACGGGTCTGGTGAAGTCCTCCAAAAAGTTGTCGAATGCTTCGCCATGTGTAAAGGACAACTCTCCGGTGAGATTGGAAACAATTGGTAACTCCAATTTCTTGTCCGCGGAGATGTCACATTGTGTGGAGATGAGTTCTCTGAATCTTCTCTTAGCATCAGCCAGAATCTCGTTATGGAATGGCAACTGCACTTGTAGTTTAGTGGCCTTTGCCCTGATGTCGCTCTTTAGCTGTTTGGCTAAAGTGGCGAGCTCATCGAGCTCCCCGCTGACAACGCATTGCGTATCACAGTTGAAGTTGGCAATTGCTAGTGAGGAATACTGAGACACGCGGTCCTTGATGATCTCCAGGTTCCCCTGTGCATCTTTGAAGATGAATGCAGTCATTCCATACTTGTTCTTGTCTGGACAACACTCCTCCATGAACTTTCCCCTGGAGTGTGCCATGTGTATCCCCAACTCTGATGGGATAACACCGTTAGCTATGAGACACGTCAACTCTCCCAAAGAATGGCCCATCAAGTAGGAGCCTTTAAGTGGTTCACCATTCGATGCAATCAGTTCCAATATCAACAGCGACGTGTACACAACGGAAGGTTGCAAGTTTGCACTGCTCTTTAAAAAATCAAGCGGATCTCCTTGGAAGAGACTATCGCGTAACACCTTAGGTATGGAGATCTTTGATCTCCTATGGAACGGTTCTAATTGCCCTAACAGAGTAGGTTGGATCAATTGACCCTGTCCAGGGAATGTGATCACTCTTGGAATACCACTCAGCTGTCTCTTAATCATTATACGTACTATAGTCTTCGCGCCACCGGTTACTCTTCTCTGTGATGTTCTGCCACTTAGCGTCAACTGCTCAATTACCCGCTTCTTCGCGATGATAAAAGGGGCGGGGTGGGCAAGTAGTATAGAAATCAATTACTGCCAATTTTATTTTGGTTTAAACGTTAAAAGGACAAATTTGGCCCTTGTGTGAATAGCACCACCACATGGTACCCGATATAAATTTTGCTTGGAAAATAAGCACTAAACACATTTGAGAAGAGATAAGATGAGATGATCTCCACCGCTATGAAAGAGCAACAAATCCGCTTAAAAAAATCCACACACTCTGCCACCAAGCTGAAGAGTAAAAATACTCCTATTCACCGGTTTCGGGTTAGCTTTCCCAGTTTACAATCTAAAGAATGAAAAAGGAGCCGCAAAACTGTGGATTTAAGAGGACGGAAGTATGCATCCGGTAACATCCCTGTTTTGTGTGAACTTTTTTTTGTTTTTTTTTTTGTTTTAAGCGCTAACGGCCTGCGAACGCAAAATGGTTTTTTTCCCGCTTCTTCGTTATGTTTTTCCCGTTGTTTTCTCCATTTTGGTGATAAAACCAAACAAAGGAAAATTTGTGACTCCTCGATTTTCTTCTTTCCCTCTCTTGAGACATTTCTCTTTGGCTAGCGCTTTCTCTTGTGGATCAGAAACAAAGATTCGTATTCTTGGTATTCACATACAATGACCGCTGATAACAGACGTAAGTGTTGAAGATGTTCCGATGGTATATATACTGTTTGATTGTGGAGTCTGTTGACTCCTCTGGCTTATCATGGTGTACGACTCTGTCGCTGATGCTATGGGTCTCGTACGAATGAACCAAGCGTTTATTGCCGTATCTTAGTTGAACCGTGTACTAACAGTAGTTGTAGCGCTTCCATTCTCCTATCAGTTCCTTGCTGGTGCGATTGCCGGTGTCAGTGAGATTCTTGTGATGTACCCATTGGACGTTATCAAGACCCGTATTCAACTCCAAGTTGGTACTGGTGCTCAAGCTGAATACTCTGGTGTCATTGACTGTTTCACCAAGATTGTTAAAAATGAAGGTCCTGCTCGTTTGTACAAGGGTATTACCGCTCCTATCCTTATGGAGGCTCCAAAGAGAGCTACAAAGTTTGCCGCCAATGATGAATTCTCCAAGTTTTACAAAAAATTGTTTGGTGTTCAACAGATGAACCAACCACTTTCTATCCTATCCGGTGCCTCTGCTGGTGCAGTGGAAAGTTTTGTCGTTGTTCCATTCGAATTGATCAAGATCAGACTTCAGGATAAGAACTCCCCATACAAGTCTGTAGGTGATGCATTCCTCAAGACGGTCAAGAACGAAGGTCCATTGGCTTTGTACAATGGGTTGGAGGCAACTTTATGGAGACATATCGTGTGGAACGCTGGTTATTTCGGTATTATTTTCCAAGTTAGATCTCTTTTACCAAAGGCTCAAAGTCCAACCCAAAAGACTGTGAACGATTTGGCTGCTGGTGCCATTGGTGGTACTTTTGGTACTTTGTTCAACACTCCATTTGACGTTGTCAAGTCTAGAATTCAAAACACCGTTCTTAAGCCAGGTGAGGTTAGAAAATACAACTGGACTTTCCCATCTTTGATAACTATCTACAAGGAGGAAGGTTTCAGCGCTTTGTATAAAGGTTTCCTTCCAAAGGTGTTGAGATTGGGACCAGGTGGTGGTATCCTCTTGGTTGTCTTCACTGCCACTATGGACTTCTTCAGAACTATCCATTACAAGTGATTTAAGCACGGTTGAACCGTTTTAGAAATAATATACAACCCCACCTTATTTAAATCACTGGCAATAACTGCTTGATCATTTGTGTCTCCTTTTCTTGCAAGGTAATAGTATATAGATAGAGCTACAAATTCAATTATTTATTCTCCTTTTTTACAAGGCAAAAAGGGATATTCAAAGCAATGGTTATTGTATGATCTACCAGCCCTCGCCAACTCCAACACGATCCACCTGCAAGAGTAGTCGCGATCATCCATTAAAGGATAACATTTGAGAAGACAAAAGGGCATTAAGATGAGCACCTGATTCTGGCGAAAGAACCGTAGTTGATCTCACCAAGGACTTGACGCCTATTCCACTGTAGAGAAGCAGCAAGGAATGAAGGCAACACGGTTTTTGAAAGTCCTGGTTGTCCGCACTAAAGAAAGGAAAAAAAGGAAAAGAAAGGTTACAACAAGAGTTGAGAGTGAAAAGTTTTGAAGAAATTTTTTTATACCGTCGCTGCGGTGGTTGTATGTGAATACCGAGGGGTTTTCTTGCCCTCGGTTTAGGGCTTTTCAAATAGTATTTGAAGTTTTGAATCGTTTGAAAGGCAATGGCTGACTACCTGTTTATACAAAGGAAAACGAGAAGGGTGCCAGTGATAATGGGTTCAACACTCGAATGATCAATTGGCCTGTAACCATTTCTTAGGAACTGAGTGAATGAGGACTAATGGTTGCTGTGATAAAATTCCGTCTTGAACGCCTGAGTACATGAACACCCGGACACCTAATATTTCACCGTAGTATTCTGGTAATATAACCATGATTGAAAAGTCTGATTATGTATAGATCACGCAATTATCTGATGAATTAATCCTTCTTAATCTCAGTATAAGTATACATAGGTAAGGGAAACCATGAAACATACACACTTTAATAAGAATTATAAAATTGATTAAGTATTATCATTTTCATCTTAAAAGTTCTATAATAGTTTGACAAACCATTTTTTTAATAAAAGTTCATAAAATAGTTCAAATTTATATCGTAATTATCACTTTAATCCATCTATAATTATTAAAAATCACTTAACTGTCATCCATTTGCCTTAATTTGTTTAAAATCTTATAGTCAATCCGCTATATAAAGTTCTTACGTAACCTTTCCCCATAAACACCCAGACACCGAACAGTTACACCGGAAGTGAAGCGAAACTCCTCTTAAAAGCACACACACTTGGGACCAAACGAATACCGCTCAGTGAGTCCAAAACAGCCCCCAAAATTACCATGAGTAATAACAGTATTGTGATTGTGATAAGATTCTCCACAGCGTCTTACCCGGACTTGGAACTTCCACCAGTTGAACCATCTCAGTTAACGTTACCATGGCTCAGAAAGAGTGTACGGATAAAGCTATCGGACCTTAGAAACAAGAGACTGAGGTTTATCCTCAGTGGTCGTGTTATCAACGAAAACATGAATTTAGTTGACGAATACAACAGATATATAAGGTTTCAGAGCGAGGATGATGAAGTTGACAAAAAATTCTATATCCACTGTCTTATCGGAGATGCCTTGACACAACAGGAGTTGGCAAAGGAGAACGAGATGGATAACAAAGTCCAAGAACAAAGCACTACACCGGCGCCTGTAGGGTTTGATCGTCTACAAAACGCTGGGTTTAGTCAAGAGGATATCAATGTATTAAGGAGACAGTTTAGACAGTTATATGGAGATTTACCACAAGTTCAAAACGAGGCAGATATTAGACAACTAGAGGAGAGATGGATTGACAGTTCCGTTAACCACGAAATTGACGATTTCAACGTTGCCACTGCCAACGGTGGGAATGGATCAATGATGAGTGGAAACGTTGATCTACTAGTTGGTGTACTGATTGGATGCCTATGTGGAGTGCTAAGCGTTTTCTTGTTAATGACTGGGAAATTGTTCAACAAGAGACAAAAGATTGCCATAGTTGCCGGTATCGTCGTGAATTTCTCTTTCGCACTGGTGAGACAATGGTCATAGTTATAAGAAGGAAATAATATATTAAACAAGTATGTTTCTGCTCTTCCTGTACACACATTCATCTACTCTAATTTCGACTTACCGCTGTACTTTTGAATCTCGTCAAAGGTATAATCCAAGATGTGCTCAACAGGCTTATCAAAGAGGTAAGGTAACGCTGGAACTATACCTAGTCCTAGTGCAATAGGCCCCCATCTTTTCAACAAGACATTTTTAACGTTATTATCAGCATACTTGGTTGCGTATCTCACAGCGGTATGGATAGTGAAAGCTGGTAATCCCATAGAGGCGATGCTCTGGAACAAACCTCTCTTTAAACCAACGAGTCTCCAATCCAACTCATTTTCTGCTAGCGCCTTTGCCTGTAAATCCACAGCGGGTAATGGGTCCCAAGGTTTAAGATGTGGGACGTATTGACCTTGTTGGCGTAGCTTCGCCTTCCACGCCTCATAGGTAACGTCTCCCAGTACATAACTCCACGAAATACCATAGCACACTTTCACCCAAGTTGGGTGTACAGCAGGTCTGAAGGACTCACCAATATCGCTTGTATAGGCAACGTAACGATGAGATGCCAGTAGGATGGTTCTAAACCGGTTTGCATAGGCGGCATAACGAACGTTTGACTCCGTAGAGTCATCGGAGAGTGAATCAGTCTGGAGCGCTACTAATCTCTTGTCAGAATCTGTCATTGTCCTTGTGTTTATCATGAAATATGGGCTCCTTGTATAGGCTGAACAGTTATGAGGAGCGATTGGTTCCAATTTATTGAAATAGGCAGCAATTGCCCCTCAAAGTGGCAAACATGAAGAGGGAGGAGACACTATGTGCATGCCCGATTACAACGGTTTTGATTGCGCGGAACCACATAACACAACACATAGATTTATTATTAGAATGACACTAATAAGAATAACAAACCGGCCTTCAAATTTCCCAAAGTGTACCAGAAGGTAGTTAATATTTGAAGTAAGTCCTGTACAAAGTATCGGAATATTATGTTGATTGCTTCCAGAGATATAACCCTTTATAGATTTGTATGGTATAGTCAAGAGAAAACGTATAAAATTGCTTATATCAACAACAAAACAAAATCAAGAATATCTAACACCATCAAGCACCAGACGTGATCTCTAGTATTATGTATTCCAACTCTCAGCTTGATTAGATCGGTGGTTCCTCGAAAATAAACCAGGATGCTGTTGCTTTATATATGTAATTCTGCTTCTTTCGTTGCCCTAGCAATCGCTCAAAAATGTAAGGATGTTTCCAATTTCTGTAAGTTTTGTTTACATTTTGAATTAATATCAACACAAAAATGACACAAAAACAATACTTCTTTATAGAAGAAAAAGGTAGGAAGATAACTGAAGAATGGTCATAAATAAAACATCAAACAGTAAAAACCGGGATTATAGATAAAATCCAAGGATAATCCGAAGAGCTCTTCCCTGGACCATCCCACGTAGTCCTCAACTTGAAGAAGAGACATCAGCGACTAATCCAAAACCACAGCGGGTAGCTTGCAACGAATGAAGACAACACATCAAAAAGCAACTAAGTAACTTTTGAGACAGATTAACTGACTTGATATGAGAACGAACACCAGAAGAACCACGAGATGATATACCGCTACAACCACCATTAGCTAAACTTGAGCCTGAACTTGATAATAGAACTCTGGCTGATATAAAAAGCGGTAGATGAAGAAATTAAACACAGGTAGCAGAAAGAACTTTAGAAGAAATTAGAAATTATAGTGCTTTTGATCACGATTCTGACTTTGAACATAACGGCAGAAGACACATCAGGTTCAGTGAGTTTAAAGGAAAGTTTTACAGATCGCTTCACTTTTATCAAGATCCTGTTCCAAAGATTGTTTTTTCAGATTCGAGATCTCCTCCTTAACAGACAGATAACGAGATAGATCTTTTCCATACTAATGGGAATTAGATTCGTACCGTTCTAACTATCCACACCATGCACACACTTGTGATTACATGTACGAAATCTTACGCTACAGATTGGGTAAACTCTTTAAGCGTTGATTTCGTTAATTTCAAAATCATCCTATAAACTACGGACTAGACATTAAAGTCAATACCCGAGAGAATACGAAGCTCAAGCTGATAGCGAAGCTACGAGTGATTCGAGACTTACCAAAAGGTTAGCGAAGGTTCTAATCGCATTCCCCCTACCCAATCAATACCGATCAATTTGCATACAGGTATAACAGCAATGATAGTATATAGCCACACAACTCCTATTCCCGGAAAATGTTACTGCAGGTGCTTGGAGAGAGATTGAAAGTTGTACAAGTGTCTAAATCGTTCAAATGAGCAGTTCTATATTACACCGGTACGTATGTATATGAGCAGGAATCAATGACGCATCAACAGGTAGACGTTCTCCTGCTTCAGCGAGCTTAGGTTTCTGTAGCCACCTTCGAGGCAGAGAAGCAATCCTCCAAACGAGACGTAGACGCTGATCTTGTCGTCAGAGCCTTCTTCGAACTTGTAAACTGTGCCGTACATCACGTAATCGTAGTCGTCTGCCAGGCTTCTTTCGCCCTGCTTTGGCGGTCTCCACGAGCGTGCAGCCTGTGTTTCCGTCGCCGCCTCCTCTAACGATAGTGACGACGCCAATGTGATCGTCACGGACTCGCCCGTGTTCACTGGGAACAGGTCTGAGTTTATATCCAAGGTAACCTTGACGTCAGATGAGGTTGTGGAGGACGCAACGATTCGAGAAACCCTGTTGTAGCGCGCAGAGTCCACCTCCGTTATAGTGAAAACGTCATCGAAGAGTGTGTTGGACATTGTATATAGCAGCCAGAAGTAGACAGAAAGAGAGAGGGAAAGAGTACGTGGAGAGCGCGAAGCTTGGTGATGATCCTTTGTCTTCTCTCCTGCTACCGCTATGTTGTATTTAGCGCTTTCTCGAGAGACGAGGTAAAATTTTAAAGTGCATCGCGGGAGATGTGAAAATTTCCCGCGAACTCGTTTTTTGTACGCTCACTTCTGGCACCGCCGCAGCCTACACCGTCGCTTGGGACGATTTCCCCTTTGGGAACTCAATGGGCGGGTGTACATATACGCAAACCAAACTGTACGGGTAACATTGGACGTGTCATGATAGTAGTGGAAATGTTTTTTTGGGGGTGGGAAAAGAGAACCAGTTTGGCAATTCTTTGGTGGAAGTCACAGTTTGAAGGGAGAACCATTGGCGAAGTTATAAAGGGCATATGGCGGTAGACGATTTCGAGATGGAGGACCTGGAACAAGGTGATGATGGTGTTGAGGCCTCTGAAGCGTTGCTAAGATCAAGGTTTGACACTATCGCCGAGGGTAAGAAACCGCTGTTACAGAGGAAGAGGAAAGTTGTTCTTTTGATCAGCGCGCTTGTGCTTCTATGGGTGTGTGGCTCTGTGGTGTATCTCAGTGGCGGTGCTGAAAAGATTGTTGATTATTACAAGCAGCAGGAAGGTGATGGTAGCACGGAGGCTAAAGGCGAGCATGCAGTTAGTGTGCCTACTGTGGAGTTGGCGCCAGAGGTTGAGGCGGAGGTGGATGAAGGAAAGCAACAAGGCGAGCAAGAACAAGGAACGACTTCCGGTGAAGACCCGACTCAGGACTCTAAGGATAAAGGTGAGCCTGTGGCGGACGATGGTGGTACAGGGCCAGGTGTAGAGCCAAAGCCTGAAGAGTTGACCGATGTCTCCAGAAAGGCGCCAATCACGCTAGGAGATCTGAGATCTGGAAAGCTCTTCACGTATTCGACCCAGTTGAGATTTATCAAACCACCACAACAGTTGGAAACTGATGAAGGATGGTTTTACTACTTTGACGTCCATGCCATTGAGGCTCAGAAGAGCTCCTCTATGGAGACGAAGAAACTTGCCGAGTCATTGACTTTTGAGTACGAGTCAGCTCATCACAAGATCACCACGTTCGTTCCTAATTACGACTTGACTTGGGCTATAGTAGGTACTGATTTGCACAAGATGTTTAGACATTCATCTCTGGCGTATTACTGGCTCTATAACATCGACACCAAGGAGTATAAACCATTGGTTGTGGATGACAAGGGTGCGATGATCAAACTGTCATACGCCACATGGTCTCCAAAGTATAACTACGTATCCTACCACTATAACAACAATATATACATTCTTGATGTATCGACAGGAAAAGTGGAGCAGATTACTTATGAAGATGGAAATTCCATTCTGATCAACGGTAAAACGGATTGGGTTTATGAAGAGGAAGTATTTGCAGACGATAAGGCGATATGGTGGTCACCAAATGAATCAACACTTGTTTTCATGAAGACTTTGGAAAAAGATGTTCCATTGTATAACATTGATCTGTTCGTGCAAGGTCCAGGTGGTGCTACCAAGTATCCAAAATCTGAACAAATTGCATATCCAAAGCCTGGGTTTAAAAATCCTCAAGTTTCACTACATTCTTTCAGTTTAAAGGATCAAACAATCACAGAGATACAAAGAGATGATTCACAATTAGGCGAAGAACACATCATTTATGAGGTATTCTTTGTTGATGATGACAATTTATTGATAAAAGAAGCAGATAGAGAATCAAACAGACTTGAGGTTCGTCATTTCAAACCAAGCTCCAAGGAGTCAAAAATCGTGCATCGAGTCAATGCTAATGAGGACTACCAAGGCTGGATTGAGAAATTCAACGCACCATTGATAATCCCAGCAGACCAATCACAAGGACGTGAAGTTTCTGGTTATGTGGATACTTATGTCGTTGAAGGCTATAATCACCTGTGTTATTTTGAGTCCCCAACGGCAAAGCCAAAGCCATTGACCAGTGGTGATTGGGAAGTTGTCACTGGTGAACTTGCCTTTGACTATACTAAGCAACTCGTCTATTTTTCAGCCTCAAGGAAGTCAGTGGACAAACATCTGTATCGTGTTCATCTCACGTCTGGTGAAATTACAGCAGTTACCAAAGAATCTGAGGATGGTTATTACGATACCTGGTTCTCTCCAAATGCCAAGTATGCTGCAAAGTTTAGAGCTGGCCCAGATGATGAATTCATGGAGCTAATAAACTTGGAAGATTCCTCAATGATTTTACCATTCTCTCAAAAGACCTTGTACACGGTGTCGAAGAATGTCTTCTATTTCCCAGAGCGTAAATTCCACAGAGTTGACGTTGATACCAATGAAGATGGAACTCCTGTCACTTTAAACGTTTTGGAGTATTTACCACAGAATTTCGATCCAAATAAGAAATACCCACTGTTGGTACACTACTACGCTGGACCGGGCTCTCAGGTGGTGAAATATTCCATCTCAGTGGACTTTGAAGATGTGGTTTCATCCTCTTTAGATGCGGTTGTTCTTTACATCGAACCAAGAGGTACAGCAGGACAAGGGTGGAGATTCAGATCTTGGGCTAATAAGAAGATTGGGTATTGGGAACCAAGGGACATTGTCAAAGTAACCAAGATGTGGTTAGAAAAGGGGTTTATCGATACTGATAAAGTGGCATGTTGGGGATGGTCTTATGGTGGGTTCACCACTCTAAAGACATTGGAGTACGATCAAGGTGAGACGTTTAAGTATGGTATGGCCGTTGCACCTGTGACCAACTGGTTACTTTACGATTCCATCTACACGGAGAGATATATGGATAAACCATCAAACAATAAAGAGGGCTATGCAATTTCTCAAATACGAGATGTTGAAGCACTTGGTAAGGCTGAGAGGTTTCTAGTGATGCACGGAACCGCAGATGACAACGTTCACATCCAAAACACATACGGATTACTCGATCTCTTGACTTTGAAATCAATCGAGAATTACGACGTTCATGTGTTTCCAGATTCCGAGCACAGCATCTTGTACCACAACGCCAACCCAGTTGTCTATGACAAACTTTTCAATTGGTTAAAGGATGCATTCGATGGTGATTTCAAGAATCTCGGCCACAGATAACCAATCGGGAGCCCATCCGTTCGGGTTTTGTCTTATATCAAAGGTGATTTAATCATGATTATATTCAATTGACATGTTCACTCAACGCTTAGATACCAGTAGTAGGTATACATGACTTGGGCTTAATCAAGTTGATGTGGGAATTTACACAACACCAACGCTTCGTTCGATGACAACGCTAAAGCACAGAGAAAGCACACATCTGTGCCAGCTTGAAAGACCTCGTATAGCACTGTAAACTCCATTCGTATACTGAAGTGGTTAGGTATAAGTTGTAAGCGAGTATAAAACTCTTGATATCGGTATCACGTGCCTGAATACCTAGCAACAACTTAAAAAAAAATAATGGATCCTATGAGATTCGAACTCATGCATCTTACGATACTCGATCTTGAGTCGAGCGCCTTAAACCGCTCGGCCAAAGATCCATTTTTCTTAAAACTCAGTTTTCCCGCTTAGCCTTACTGTGAAAAGGCCCAGACATCGCTACGTGTGTGTATGAAATAGACGTCCCAACACCCGCAAAGTTGTAATCATTAGAAACTGTTTTGCTCTCCACGGAGTCCTCATCAAGCACATTATACACCCTGCTGTTCAAGGGATACATGCGCGGTAACTTCTCACAATGCCAGAGGAGATAGAATTGGACAATATGAACGAGCCTTCTACAAGGTCATCCAGTTCAGAAGAATCCATAGTGTCCAGGGCCTTCGATGAGCTTGATCAACAGGCTCGAATGTTACCGGACTACGAGGATCTGTCACTTGAAGATGACACGGTGCCGATCATTGTGGCTACGAAACGGTTTAAGAGATCATGGGTTATAGGTGTTGTGATCGTGCTTGTTGTGGGTTACACGGCGATGCTACTCAGCTACAGAGATATGAACTACTATGGAAGAACCAACTATTCGTTGAACAGCACTGACTCTACACACACTGACACTGTACAGCCGTCGTTCAGCATGGCACAGTCAGCTTCTGTTGAGTCTGTTACTGAGAGGCCAACCATTTCAAAGAACATCACTGCTCATGAGCCATCAGGCTCAGCTCATTCTGAAGAGACGGCAACATCACGCACACCAACAGTTACTCTACAAGAACTTGATGTTCGAATCTCAAGAGAATCGATATCGAAGAAAGCGTATCACAGTAGAGTGGACGCTGAGTCTGTGACGTTCTTGCCAGGAGCAAGAACGCCAAAGGCTGAAGATGATGGACTCTACATCAAACAATTCGATGACAAAGTTGTGCTACGTAAAATGGCTGATCCAGAGTATGAGTACGTCCTCTACCCAGAGGGAACTTTTAAGCACAATGGACGTGAGAACATTCTACGGAACGTTGTGTCTAACAGCGATGGTGAGTTGTTATTGTTTTCTGCAGAGGTTGTGCCTAGATTTAGACACTCAGCTGAAGCGTATTGGTATCTTTACGATGTCAATGCTAAGGAGATCACCCAGATATCAGGCGAAGGTTTGAATGATGTAAAGCTACAACACTGTTCCTTCTCTCCTAAAGCTCGCTATGTGACGTTTATCCAAGAGGGAGACCTCTATATATACGACGTTGTCAAGAAGTTCACCAGGAGAATCACCAATGACGGCGATGGATACCAAATATTCAACGGTAAGACTGATTGGGTGTACGAAGAGGAGGTTCTGGGCACTGACAACGCACTCTGGTGGAATGAAGATGAGACAAAGCTGGCATTCTTGAAGATTGACGATACAGACGTGGAAACACTACCGTTGGAGAGATTTATTTCTGGAGTTTTCCCAACCGTGGAGAACATCAAGTATCCTAAGCCTGGAGAGGCCAACCCTAAGCTGACACTGCTTATCCATGACAGAGACAGAGATCAAACTGATCTTGTGGATAGATTTGGCTCGAACTTAGGGGAAGAATGGATCTGTTATGGTGCGCTGTGGGTTGGTGATTCCTTCATTATCCGTGAAAGTGACAGAACTTCAAAACTGCTTGACTATAGAGTCGTTTCGAAAGACGAAGGCTCATCTATCAAGTACTCCGTGGACTCTAACGATTACAACGGATGGATAGAGAACTTTAACGAGATGGTGTTCATTCCAAAGAACGAGTCCTCTTCACGAGTGGGTAATGGGTTTGTTGATATTGTGCAGAGTGAAGGGTATAACCACCTGGCTTTCTTCCCTGTGGATTCATTACGCCCTAGGATTCTGACAAACGGTGACTGGGAGGTTGTTAGCATTGAGCATTTCGACGCAGAGGAAGAGCTGGTGTACATCACAGCCAATAGAGAATCACATTTTGAAAGCCATATCTATGCTGTGAATGTCAATACCGGGGAAATATTCTCAATTACAGACATTTCCAAACCTGGGTTCTTCACGGCAACGTATTCTCCAAGTGGGCGATACGTTGTTGCCTCGTACAAAGGCCCTGAGATTCCAAGAGTCATAGTATACGATACCACCATTGAGCATAAAGAAAAGGAGAAGCGTGCTGTTGATTTCACAGGATCAAGAACCAGGTATCATACGGTGAGACTGAGTGATGGGGAGACTGTTGATGTGATGGAGGTTATACCACCATCCTTTGATTCTTCCAAGGAACATTCCCTGCTGGTGAATGTATACGGTGGACCTGGTTATCGAATGCTTCATTCTCAATTTCACATGGGATTTGAGGATTCAATTAGCCAAACGATGGATGCCGTGATCCTTTTCGTCGATCCAAGGGGAACAGGAGGTCAAGGGTGGCGTTATAGATCGTACTCCAAGAGAGGCATTGGCCATTGGGAGCCTCGTGACGTTACAGAGGTGACAAAGCTTTGGATTGAGTCGAGAACCTACATCGACCCTGAGAGGACGGCGATCTGGGGATGGTCTTACGGTGGATTCACCACGCTAAAGACCATGGAATACGACAAGGGTGAGGTGTTCAAGTTCGGCATGGTTGTTGCACCTGTCACCAACTGGATGATGTACGATTCGATCTACACAGAGAGGTATATGGATCTTCCAAAGGACAACGTTGACGGCTATAAGGAGGCCAGAATTAGGGACCTTGAAGCATTCAAATCTGTCGAGAGGTTTGTCCTGATGCACGGAACTGGTGATGATAACGTACACATTCAAAACACATACAAATTGTTGGATTTGTTCAACTTACACTCTGTTGTTAATTTCGATCTGATGATCTATCCGGACTCCAATCACAACATCAACTATCACAACTCGTACGGAGTCTTGATGAACAGATTGACTACATGGCTCAGGGATAAGTTCCAACGATAAAAAACGTCATGTCACTCTCTGAGTGCTATGACTTGGGGGGGAGCGGGAATGCCTACAAAGATAACAGTGATGTATATACACAGAGTGGTTGTATCATTGTGGCTTTGAGTAGTTTAGCGTGCCACATTTCTTACACGTTCTTGCTTCAATATCACGGTCAAAGCTCACGATAGCATCTTTTACCTGAGTTCCCAGATCGCTGCAGTAGAACGTGATGTTGTGAACGATCTCCTTACAATTGGAACAGTACCACCGTATTTGGTCATTAACAGCATCTGGTCTATCTTGTTCAACAACAATCCCCACGGTATTTGCGTATCTCACAGGGTTGTGTGGTGTATTCCCCGGGAGTAGGAAGCTCTCTCCTTCACCAATGGTGATGTCCCTGAACTCACCGTCGTCGACAACTCTGAGAGTCATGGCACCCTTGTATTGGTAGAAGTACTCCGGAGTTTGGTTCACGTGATAGTCGGTACGCTCGTTAGGCCCTCCTACAATCATCACGGTGAATCCACCGCGATGAAGACAGTAGTTGTTGACCGGGGGTTGGAGAAGGTGTCCGTTCTCTTCAAGCCATTTGGGGATGTTGATAGGTTGTGGAAGCATTTGTACTGAACGATTATAGTGGAGTGTTAGATGATGAGATTGGCTGAGACGAGATGTTTTAGGATCAAAAGATCAAGTGATGTTTTCTTTAGTATGGGACCCGGATGGGGGGAGGGAGGGAATAAGACGAACGGCTTTTACCGGATATCAGGTAGCCGTGGTTACCGGGTGGTGTTTGGATGGTGTTTGGATGGTGTTTGGATGTAATGGTGTTTGGGTGTTTTAATGTTTGGATGTAGAAATCACCTCCAGAGATGTCCGGGTGTATCATACCGGATATATTACTTCAACGGCTTTTCCCATTTACCGGCAGGGCTTCATTCACCCACACTGGAGACTCCAGGGAAACGACCAGTGCTCACTATTGACGATGCACATTGAACTGAAAGGTGAGCTATTGTATTGACTACCATTACACGGACGATAACTAACCCTTTGACGATAGATGTTTTAGCAAAGATCCTGGAGAGGTATGAGGGTGAGTTTCACTATTAAAAGGGATATGAACATGAAGAACTCTGAGTGGAACTAACACACGTGAACAGGACCTTCTCGCCTGGAGAGACTTAGATTCCTCTCTAATATGGATGATCCAATCTCAGTGAGTGCTGCACGAGCAGCACTTGACTATATCGTTGGCATTGACGTGCCAGTTGTTGATACCTTAGCTCTCGTGGAGAAGGCTACGAAGGATGATCCTTCTCTTCGAGACGAATATAACAAGAAGTTGGACCCAGATACTGCCCTGGCGAGAAAGAAAAGAATGCTGAATGACCTTGGTGCGGACTGTGTCTACTATCAGAGCTCTGTGAGTAAAATCATCAAGATTACAACGATATACATGTACAACAACCAATATGGAGAGGCTCAGAGTGTATTGGCCTCGTTGAACAACACAACAAATCCTTGTCAGATTGCAGAGTACGCTTCTCAGGTGGGTATACTACAGGGTACGTATCAGCTCACTCTTTCTCAGGAGAAGAAAGTTGACATATTCATCTCTACAGCCATGTCGAATGAGGTTTACTTCAAGAGATTGACTCCGGAGGAAATCACATCATATTGGAGGGTGAAATTCTACGTGATGTATGCAAATTTCTTAAAGAAGAACTTTGAAGAGGTTGTCAAACAAGGGTTTGCCATTGCAAACAGTGATCCAATCCTTACAGTGAAAGGAAATGAAATTAAAGCCCTAGATGTGTTGAATAACTCAGACTTTGACAAAGTTATTCATAAGGATGAAATTCTCATTGCCATGCTAGTTTCCGTTCTCGTGATTAGCACGCCAAAACAGCTTGCTGATATCCATGCTCAACCAGAATTGATCTCAATTCTCGGTCCTTTGCTTCCAAGCTTCCGTCCTTTTGCATCAGCTTTAGTGAATGCCAGATTCGCAGAATTCTTCCAGCTATTGGATGGACTGGAAACGCTGTGTACTTCCAACATGTTCTTTGCAAGAATTTGGCAAGATATCAAGCTTGCATTCAGAAAGAAGGCGTATCTACTGTATCTATCTCTGGTGAAGAGAGTCTCATCCAGACATTTGTCAGATAAGTTGTTGATTCCTGAAGTTGAGTTGAAGAGAGAGATCAACGACCTGATACGGAAGGAACGTCTACAATTCGCCTTCACGGAGGATGAAACCATCTTAGAAGTAGTTCAACCCGATAAGAAGACCATGTACTATGAACGGTTGAACCGATTGGCTGAGGAAGTGGATGACATTGAGAGTGCACTGAGAACTGCATCGCAGGCAGAGTCAAAGATCCAGAGCCACGCATCATCCCCAGAGCCTGAACAGCCAAAGGCTTATGATCCAGATAGTTTGGATGCCAGGCTGGCGAGATATGGAAAGGCAAACGTTTAGTAGCCCTGTTTATGAGTTTATATATACAGATATATACATACACGAGGTTCCTGTCTTTAAAACACCTCTAGCACTTCATCTTCGAGAGGTGTGGTGACACCAATCTCAGCAACTCTTTCAATATCAACAATCTCCTTTGCAGCTTCGACGGTCAAGTTTGTATAGTCGTTGACACCGACTGCAATGTCATCCTCGATTCTAATTCCAATATTTCTGAAATGTGCAGGGTATCGAAGGTCATCTGGAACGTAGATACCTGGTTCCACAGTGACGACTTGACCAGCTTTGAGCTTTGCAGTTCTTGCGTAGTTTGGACAATCATGGACGTCAAGGCCAAGGTTATGCCCAATGTAATGAGGGTATAGCTTTGTAACATCAGAAGTAGAAAGGTCTCCAAATCCAACGTTCTTCAATTCCCTCTTGAAGTATTGGACACTCAAGTCGTGGAGATCTTGAAGGCTCAATCCTGCAGATACAGTACACTGGTCAATGATGTCCTTTTGAACGTTGAGCACAGCTTGGTAAAGATCAGCCTGAGGGCCTGTGAACTTACCAGAGTTAGGCCAAGTACGTGAAATATCAGCACAATATCCACCGAGAGACCCGGCAGCATCAACAAGAACCATCTCATCGTTATACATAGCATCGTCGTTTCTTGTATAGTGGATACAAAGCGAGTTGGCACCAGTTGCTACAACCGGTATATAGGCAGATTTATCACATCCTCCAGCGATAAACCTGTATTCCAAGAAGGCATGTAATGTTCTCTCAGTTACAAATCTCTTTGCATAGGCCTGATTATATGCTCTTCCTGAAATTTGACCAGCTTTGCGCATAACTCTTAGCTCAGCTTCAGATTTGATTGCTCTCATATCAGTAATCAGATGAGATAGACGTTTAACGGTTTTCCCCGCGGAGTTCGCTTCGATTACTCCCTCAATGGTTGAATATTTGGAGTTTGAGCCAATGTTGAAGAAACTTTGGAAAGTATTGCTTAACGATTTGGAATGTGAGGTGTTTCTGTTCAAATCAACGTAGATGTTGGAGTTTCTCTTGATCAGTTTCTCGAGGTAGGTAGCAACCCTGTATGTATCTTCACTTCCATCTGCGTTGAAGATATCAATGGCACCTTGTACTCCAGTTCTCTGGCCTTCCCATTGTTCAACGTGAGGTTCCTTTGGCGGAACAATCAAATGGAAAAGTACATTCTCCAAGTTAGAATCAGGCTTTTCAATGACCAGAACAGAATCCGGTTCGTTCCAACCACTTAAATAGTACAAGTCGTTATTCTGCTGGAATGGATAAAACACACTTCCAGATGCAAATTGAACGCTAGTTCCAATAACAATAGCAATAGAAGAGCTCTGAAGTCTACTTGCAAGGTCAATACGACGTTGAAAGTACTCCAATGCAGTGATACCAGGAGTAAGTTCTCCCGGTTTGAGCATGAATGGCCTTGTTTCAAAGAGTGGTTGACCAGCACTGAACGGTGGAACTGGTCTATTCGTAAGGGATCGTATCTGTGCTTTGGAAATCCATTTCGATCTTGATAATCTTGTTAACATCTTTCTTTCCCTCGTGTGATATCTGTAAAGTTTGTATGCTGAATACGGACATTTTTCTCCAGTAAAAATTTTGTAAGCACTTCTCTTTTTTCTCTCACACCCTACAACAACGCACCACTTCAAATAGCAACGTGCATTTGTTTGGTATAAATTAGTCAACGATGGAGGAGAGATAGTGAGAACGACCAGAAATAGCTTTTTTAGCCCTTTTCCATCTTGGAGAAAGAGGAATTGGGTTGCTAGAGAGGTAGTTTGGGCGATAATCTGGTGTTCCGTTATCGATTGATTCGATTGAGTCACTCTCAATTGTTTTCATACGTTCAGTTTGTAATTGTGAAGTTAAAGAGGTCTCTTGGTTGTAAACGTTCGAGTCCAATGAGTCGTCACAACTGGAATTGAACGTATTATCTAGAGACGAGTCCCAGGAGAGCTTGTCCAAATCCTCATCAACTATAAGACACATACGTTTTGTATCATCACAGATGAAATCTTTCCATCTTTTGGCTTCACGTGCCATACTCCGAAGATTCATTGCATTGTGAACCTTTGGACCAAAGCACAGTGAATATACTCCTTGTTGAAGGGGCTTTCTCTTGTACTGAACATCATCAATATCAATGTTGATCTTCAAGGTGTGCAGTCTCAATGCATATGCATTAGGATCAGTTTTTTTGATAAGGTAGAGCATATTCCTTTGAAGCATCCATGAAATGGCTTTCGCTGTTATGGAGAAATCTTGGTCTGATAATCCCATCTTTCTATGTTCTTCTGAAAGAATAAAACTTTTTTTAATAGTACGGCCCATAAAGATCCAAAGTCTTGTAATCAATAATGGTCTCAAGTTCTCATGAAATGGTATTTGTCCCAGATCACGTGAACGACATGTGTAACAACTTGGAAGTGATTCTTTTACCATTAGACTGTAACAGACCCTGTGAACTTTGGCACCACATGCTAAACATTGTACGCTGCTAAGGGAATATGTACCAAACTTCTCCTTACAACCACATTCACAACTGAACTTACCAAGGTGTTGTGTCGGGTTAACAGAGTCGTTATCTCCACCTCCTAGGAATTGTTTGAGAATAAGTGTTGTTTGACTAGGCTCTGGAGAAGGACATCTCACTTTATGAGCCTGAGAATATCTTTCAACAGACTTGTCCAATTCTGGCATTTCAAAGGGGTCAAATTGAATAACTTCATGTGATGATATCCCCTTTGGAACATTTAGTACGTTTAACACTGTTCTATTACCATGTTAGTTTAAAATCACCATTTCTGCAATGACTGGAGGTTTCTAGGAGCATACTTGTGACAACCAGTGTTTAAAACACCACCGGAGTAACGTTCCAATGATGACTTTTCGACCTGAACCGTGGCAATTGGAGCATCACTAGCGTCTTTAAACCCCTTTGGTTGGTAATCTCTTGGACAGTCATCGTTAAATAGCATTCTTAGTGTAATGAACTTGGTTTCAGGTAAATTCTCCAATGCATGGGTCAATTCCACGAGCTTCTCCATAAGTGTTTTCACTGTATGTCTTGCACTCAACAACGTGATAGTTCCTTTTACATCAGCACTGTTCATCTCAACCTCGATTTTATTCTCATTGGAATCGAATGAAAACGTATAAGCCTCATGTAGATCTTCTGGCCTGGATTCATCCAAGAATATACCGAGCATCAGACCTTTCAAGTAGTTTCTCTTCAAGGCATCAATGATACTTTCATCTATCCAATCCAAAAACTTGTCAACATGAGACGACTTGCCTCTCTTCAACGTCTTCACACGAAGAGAACTGATCCTCACGTCAGGATCAGCTGGATCGTAGTCCTTTTCAAACTTATTTGGCACAAATCTCTGGTTAATAAAGCTATCATCTGGGAACAATCCACGAGCGAAGGCGATACTTCCAAATGCCATTGTGAGCATCGTGTGTATCAACTGTTGACTTTGAACTAACGAGACCGGCAGGCCTGTAGCGGATTTTGTTACGGTGTTGTGAGAAGGCAATGTGAACGACATTAGTGACAGTTGGCTATGTGTGTGTTGATGATGGTATTTTTGTTGTTGTTGTTGTTGTTGTTGTTGTTGTTGTTGTTGTTGTTGTTGTTTAGCCGCCAACCTTTTAGAGTTATGGCCCGTGTGCATGATCATCCACAAGCCGGGGAATTACGTAATCCTATGATGAACCACTTGCTGAGACTAACGGATAGTGTAAGATCTGTTCAGCTGGGATCATCGCTAAGAGTCGTTATTCCCTATGCAATTTAGAAAGAGCTTTTGTTGGCTGATCAAGAAGGCTCTTCAAGCCCACACAACGGCTTCCAAAGCTGCAGGAACTAAACCATTTTATGCATCTACTGGTATGCGGTTAAACATGATCTAATGAAAGAGATAAAAGCATTAAGGAGTAATAATATGGTGATGCTTTGTATATATTTATGGCTTAAGTCATCTTATAATTCATTCTTCCCGATCAAAACAATCTTCTCATGGATTTGGAATTTACATACTAGACCATGTCCCACAATACGAATTAAAGAGAGGTTTCTAATCCCAGATAAAAATCGACACGTGACCAGAAATTAAAATTGACAGAAATTCTGGTGAGAAAATCACGTGACAAAAATTCTGTGCTATCAATTACCTAAAATAATCACGTGATAAAGACTTTGTTCCCACATTTCAGCCACATCATCACGTGATCATCATACAGTTCTCTTAATTTCCTGAGACAATCATACATTCAGGCATAAATAACCCTAGATGACCCTCTACATCGTCGTTGCACACTGAAAATATCTATATACACAACATCAATACCACTACGGTCACAGCACAGGCACCTCGTCCCCAGCTTTTCGCCGCCGCTCAGTCGTCGTTTCAGACGTGTGTTACCAACGTGCGTGCAAATGTGTCACCTCTTCATTAAAAATCATCTTCACACTTTGCATGTGAATCAAAAACCCTAGCTCCCATCCTAAAGCTCCAAAACCGCTACACTCACTCAAAGAGACACTATGTACTACACCAGCTGACAATTCAATATTCAACACCAGGACCTGGCCCAATCACCTTCACTCTGAACCGTGGACAAAGCTCGTCCACCTCCTCGTTGTTCCCCCGTAATTTTCCCGTTGCTGAGGTGTCGGTGTTTTTTTTTTTGTGTTTTCCGCGCAGCCTCTTAAAAGCCTAATCACACTTGATTTTCCTTCTTTGGCACAAAACGTGCATCGCTTGACACGTTTTCTCCCAACTCAGATTTCCCGCACGTTGAGCTGGAGCTCAGCATGACGGCGCCATCCTAAGCACAACTTAGCGTCTTGTAAGGATTGTTTTCCCTTTAGCATCGTACAGTTAGATACGGATCTCCTGGACAGTGAGATTCACATGCAAATTTATCATTCGGTTCGTGAGACCACAACAGCGCGGAACACGTCTCGGAGTCGTCTCACCTTCACACGTGGAGAGCGTGTTTTCCTAAGCTTTGCACGCGCGCACGCATATGTCTTTGCAGTGGCTTCCAAAGACGACGGTTGTTGTGTTGGGAGGTAATTATATAGCTATACTAGAAATCGCTATATAAAGCCATGCGATCCCCCTTGTGCTTCCTCTACAAACGCTTCTTCCCAGCTCTGACTTGTCTGGTTGTATTCTGAAACAGTTTCAACAACTGCAAGACGCACATCTTCTGTACTTATCACAACCATGGCAACTGTTCTTGCAAATGACTACATCGGCGACTTGTTCCAGCAGGCTGCTGATGTCAAGGAGACGCTTGGTGAGACCGCTCATATCAAGTCAATTGCGCTCGTTGTCGGGCTCATGTCCACGTTCGCCGTACTGCTCTCAAATGAAAAGTCCAAGTCCTTCTTGGTGTTTATCTGGGCATGCTTCGTCAAGCCATTCACGTCTTCAAAGGTGCACGAGAATCACCAGAACAACCTGGAGACTTTTTACAAGACCCAGGCCAAGTTCTACGACACGACTCGTGAGATCCTGTTACAAGGACGAGACGAAGCTTTGAAGCTGGCCTTCTCCCACGCTAAGGCGAACTCGTCTCAAGGGAAAAAATTGGTGTGGATCGATATTGGTGGGGGTACTGGGTTGAACATTGAGAAGATGGACAAGAGAGTTGCCAAATTGAGTGACAATTTTAAAGCTGTCTATCTTGTTGACTTGTCAACTTCCTTGTGTGAAGTTGCAAGAGAAAGAGTTGCAAAGCAAGGCTGGACTAATGTTCACATCATTTGTGGTGATGCGTGTACCTTTGAGATCCCAGAAGAGCGTGCTGATTTGATCACTTTCTCTTATTCCTTGTCTATGATCCCACTGTACCATTCTGCCGTCGACCACGCTGAGAAATTACTCAACGCTGACTCAGGTATTATCTGCTCTGTCGATTTTGGTGTTCAGTCTGAATCAAACTCCATTGGAAGAACCAACACTCTTGGTGGTATGGTGAACCGTCATGTTCCTTGGGTTTTCAGAACTTTCTGGAGAATCTGGTTTGAATGTGACAAGGTGTTTTTGGATCCTTCAAGAAGAGAGTACTTGGAGTACAAGTTTGGAACTGTCAAGTCGGTCAATTGTTATAATCGTACTCTAGGTAAGATTCCATATTACATCTGGTTGGGAGTCAACAAGCAAGAGGATTACCAATTGGTTTATAGATTCAACTGTTTGGCAACAGAATCTCCTTATTTGGCACCAATTGACCCAAAGAAGAACCAACCAGCAGGTAACGAAGACACTCCAGTTTCAAAAGCACTTGAAGCTGCTCTTGATAATGCCAAAAAGGGTCTTCCATACCCTTCTTTGTTCTACCAGAGACAGGCGTGGAGAGTCTACTACGATGAACTATCCGACGACTATGAATGTTTCAAGAACCAGTACATTTATGCCTTCACCTGGGAAGATCCAAGAGAAGATGCAGCTTTGCTCAATTTGACCTCAAGAGATACGGTTTTGGCCATCACATCTGCTGGTGATAACATTTTGTCCTATGCAACTTTGCCAGATCCACCAAAGAGAATTCATGGTGTTGATTTGAATCCATGCCAGGGTCACTTGGTTGAGCTGAAACTCGCAGCTCTAACCACTTTAGGTCATGAAGACATGTGGAAGTTGTTTGGCGAAGGAAAGATTGAGAACTTTGAGGAGATCTTGATCACCAAGTTGGCTCCACACATGTCTTCAAATGCCCTACAATATTGGCTATCCAAGGGTCCAAAGGCTTTTGATCCATCTGGAAAGGGTCTTTACGATACTGGTTCCACTAGATGGGCTTTGAGATTGGCTAGATATGTATTTGCTATCTCTGGATTGACCAAGAAGGTCTCAGAGCTTTGTAAGGCAAAGACACTGAACGAACAAAGGGAGATCTGGAAGGAGTCCATTCGTCCAGTCTTGCTCAGTACTTTGGTTGGTAAGTTGCTTGTTGGTAACAAGGTCTTCTTATGGAAGGCTTTGGGTGTTCCATCGAACCAGGCCGCCATGATGGGCGATATCTTGCAATATGTCATTGACACTCTGGACCCAATCATTGGTAACTCACTGATCTCATCGGACAACTATTTCTACTACTTGACCTTGACAGGTAGATACAAGCCAAATAACTGTCCAGATTACCTGAGTAAGCAAGGTTTCAAAGTCTTGTCCAGAAAGCAGAATTCGCCATTGGAAGGAATCAGACTTCACACAGACTATTTGAACAACGTGTTGCGTAGATTGTCCAAGAAGACCATCTCGGTGGCTGTTATCATGGATCACATGGATTGGTTCGATCCACAGGGCGATGACGTTAATGATGAGATCGACGCCCTCCACGGGGCCTTGTGCGAAGGAGGCCGTGTTATGCTGAGAACTGCATCCAAAAAGCCTTGGTATATCAAGAACTTTGAGCAGCGTGGATTCAAGTGTGAGGCTGCTGCTACAAGATATTCTGGCCAGATGATTGATCGTGTCAACATGTACGCATCAACTTGGATTTGTACGAAGAAACCTGTCTTCAACGATAGAAAGATGAGTACCATCGAGTTGGACAAGTTCTAAGGAACAAGACTGGCTGGCCCAGTACTATTTATTCTTATCTCTTCCAATACAATTAAATAGTTTAGTCTTATTATCCTACCAGAGCATTCCCTCTCTGGGGAAATCTCCATAGAAATATCATAGTGTACAGTGCTGCTGTGTGACGCGAGTGACTTGACTTCGGTTGATGCCAGTGTCGCTGTCGTGCTTAGCCAATCAGAGCCACAGAGAGCAATCGTACGCTGGAAACACCCACACAATAAGTATGTGTGTATAACAGCAAAGAACTACCGCTACATCAGCACATTGCGCAGCCCAGCCTACTGAGTCCAGTTTTGCTGAGCCCCAGCCTGGTGAACTCTGTGTGCGTAGCCTGGTTCAGAGTCTGTGAGGAGAGGGTGACGGGCGGGTGACGCATCTGGCCCTAACCGATTCAAGCCTGGGCCAGCAGGAGACACAAAATTCCTTTGGTGGCCCGCATAATTCCAGCAAGATATAATCAGGGTTTGACAGCGTTTCATTCCTGAACAACAATAGCAACAACAGCAACAACAGCAATATAACGGAGAATGACAGAAGTACACAGCTCATCTCGCCAGGAGGACTTATACAGCGTAGATGCTGATGAAAGCATCGGCTCCTCGTTGTCCAAAGCAACGAGCCGTGGTTCACCCACGATAAGCGAGACACGACTGGATCAGACATATTTAGGGATCAGCAGCGGCAACAACAACAACAATATCAACATCAACAACAACAACTATCACTCCATCTCGCGGCCTTTGTCACGTTCCTCGATGACTTCAGGGGTGTCAGTGACCGCAACGAAAGATGGCATCGAAGGCAAGCGGGTCAAGAGACGTGGTATCCCAGGTTACTCCCTGAATCTCATGGAGAAGATGTACGCCCATAACCTCGCCAAGTCTGGAGACACGCCAGACGACGAGTCCCTGCTCTCACAGGACGACAAGGTATCCGTGGAAAGCCTCAAGAGTGTCAACATTAGCATGATTCCGCAGTACAGTAGATGTGGAACACCGGTGTCCATGGCGGGACAGGACGACAATGACGACGGCGGCGTGTTTGGTGAGGATACGCTGGAGTTTGACAAGGAGCCCAGCACCGATTACGAGAGGTTCTTGCAACAGGGACAAAGACAGTGCCGCTGCGCAGGCGAGCCCGAGAGCTCCATCAGCGGTGATACACGGTCGTTGTGAATGAAGCGTGACACCAACATGGACACCCATACATCCGGACACCTCCTAAACCCCAACACCAATGATAGTTCCATAATTTTAGTTACTGGATTAACTCTCAAGATATCTCTAATTTTGTACGTGGATGGTTTCGCGCTCTCTCTGTCCGTTGTCGGCGTACGGACAGCTCCGTGAAGGCCATCGCGCGCTAGGTGGACTCGCTGGGCGGGCGCTGCTGGCAAAAAATTTTTCGTTCTAGTC